>OY744528.1:39624296-40169296 GCA_963556195.1 Sepiola atlantica
AATATAATACACAAACACGTAACCCCAGTAGATAATAACTCTACAATCAGATTCGTTATATACTACAAAAAGTCAAAAACTAGTAATTTATTAATAAAAATAGCCCGTCTGATAGTGACTTACTTAAAATTAGTAATGCCATATACGTGTTTAAATGCCCTATCGGAGAATGTGTCTCTGCAAACAGCACGTATATTGGCATGACTAAGACTACCATATCACTCCAACTTACTTTCCACCTCATCTCCCCTCAAAGCTCCATATACCAACATCTTATAAAGCATGGCATCCCAAAGAACGAATTTAGGAACATTTTAACAAATAACACATCCATTCTGGCGGTTTCAGGTTGCAGTGTTCGCCTCCCCATAATGGAAGCATTCTTTATACGCATTAATAAACCAAGCATCAACCATTCCCGTTATGAGGGGGGGTGAAGGTGTATTGAAGTGCTGTTGAAATAATTTAAAAGAGCGCCCTCTTGATAGATTCACAAATTTATTTCATTTAGCAACCGCCTGACGACGACCGACATGTCGGTCGAAAACGTTCGCACAAAATACGGAGATTTCTTACACTCTTTCCATCAAATCCGTCGTACGAAGACTAGAAAAAAACGGATCAAAAGCTGAATAAGCAGAAGTTGGCACTCCTGTTTAATCAAACATATATATATATATATATATATATATATATATATATATATATATATATATATATATAGTCGACGATTACCTTGAAAAGTGTCGACTGAAAGACATCTCGGTAATTTTATTTTATTTATTTTTTTACCTTTTTTTTCTCAATACTCGTTTGGAAAAGGGAAAAAAATCCTCATAGAGAAAGAAGAAAAAGTTACGGAGTGAATCATCTTTGTTCCATTTCTCGTGTTTCTTTTTTCCTCTTTTATAATATAAATCATTAAAAAAAATCCTCATTATAGATAATAATGGCAGTGTGTCTAACATTATTTCACTGTATATATATAACGCCAAATCAGCGAGCGCGTATAGCGAGCAGTTGAAAGTGATTCAACAACAACAACAACAGATGGGGTCGGAATCTCGCTTTTAAGCCATAGTATTACTGCTCGTTTATAAATTCTCTCAGAGTGCACAAATCCTAGCAAAGGGGGCTGATATATATATATATATATATATATATATATATATATATATATATATATATATATATATATATATATATATATATATATATTAATACGAGAACAATATCCGTTTCTGGACGAGTCAAATTAATTCCCTGAGCAGAAGAGTTTTTCATAACTTTTATGTCCCTGTAGGAAGATTAAAATCAAGAGATAATGTTACGAAACAATATGTCTAGAATCTTTATTGCAATCTTTATCAAAATCTATTACATCATTTTTATCCTAGAAAATGCTTCAAAATTAAGGCTTAAACTTAAGGGGTCTTACGAAGAAATTAAAGTTAAAGAAAATCTTGTTTAATTCGTGTCTAATGATTATGGATCAAATTCTATGCAAATCTGAAATATTTGAATTTTTATATGAGATTTTGTGTCTATACGATGTCGCTTAAAATCTTTTTTAAATACTCTCAAGAAACTGAAATATAAGGAATATTTAATCTATGTCTAATACCTATTGTTAAAATCTCAATAAAATCGGAGGGATCTGCATTTCACGAAAGCATCCATTCTATTCTTATCCGCTTTACTCTAAATATAGCCAACATAACCCACCCTTACGCCTAGCAGACGTGTTCCAAAATTTATAATGATCAGTTTATGAGTTTAGAAAAAAATCATATACGTAGAAATATGAAGAAGAAAGGGGGGGCTCTTCGTGAAAATTTAGATACCTGCGATTTGCGTGAAACATTAAGTATTAGACATTAATTAATAAACAAGTTTCAGTTTCTTTGGACATTAATTAATAAACATTCTTCAAGTTTCAGTTACTTTGGAGTATTTAAAAGGGAGTGGGAGCTTAATACAACCTCCAATTTTAGAATTCAAATATTTCAGATTTACATAAAATTTGTTCCATAGTCCTTAAGACACCAATTAAGCAAGGTTGTTTAGATTTCAATTTCGTATTAAGACCTTTTAAAACCTAAAATTAGACATTTTGACATTTTCTTGAATCAAAATGGATTTTGATCAAAATTGGAATAAAAATTATAGATATAAGGTTTAGTAGCATTATATCTTGATTTGAATAATGATTCTAGACATAATGTTTAGTATTATTATATATTGATTTTAATCTTCGTAAGTGGACATAAAGTGATGCAAAACTGTTCAAGTCTTGTTCTGCGAATAAATGTATGAATGTATTAATAAATTTCTGATAACATTAAGTCATCAATACTGCTGTTTATATGTATGGAAATCAAATTACTAATCAATTACCTGATTCTTTACGTTTTGGGGATGTTCAAGCTTGACAGAGCATGATTTATTAATACAGTTATTCAATATTAGCAATTAAAATGTTCTTAGTAATAGTCAACCAAAACGCCATTAAAAAGAAAGTGTTGATTCAAGGGAGTGTTCTTTATTTAGGTTTTAAAAGTGTAGTAGCTAAGGCAATAGCAAGACCGATAAAATGAAAGAAAAATGGCGATAGACAAATGAAAGATAGATACAGGAATATGAGAAGGAGCAAAATATATCCATTTCAATTATACAAAGCGAAAACATCTTCCCAACCGGAAAATTATTAGAATAATGTTAAGATTTCGGTTAAATGTAAATATGAAAATTATTCCGACTTTCTATATGGATTAATATGATAGATAAACTGTCGAGCTCTTAAAATGTATAAATTATTGAAAGCGAACAAAACGAACGCATATTTTCCGAACACGCATCAAGAATTGGCTTTAATAGTGACCGTAGCAGAATTCTATATACAGCTTGTGATTACACAGCTATAGGGGTAAAATAAGTTTACTTTACTATAAAGATGTGTCGTTGGAAGAACAATATCTTCGTTCATATATATATATATATATATATATATATATATATATATATATATATATATATATATATATATAATTAATCAAGATGTATTTATAAAATGAACTTAACATCAATATACTAGGTAGAGCTTTATAAATATTTATTCTGCAAACACGTGTATGGCTTACACATCTCCAACAGTGTATATAATAATAACAAACTAAACCAAAACCAAAACCAAAACCAAAAACATATATATATATATATATATATATATATATATATATATATATATATATATATATATATATATATATATATATATATATATATAGTTGTGATATTTCCAGCATGAGATTGGGTTCCCAGTCAGTCGTGAGATCGAATGTTTTCTCTCGATTAAAATCGGATTTCTCTGATGTGATCCAAAAATGCAATCTTTGGCGTCTTTCACAAATGCTGGTTTCAGCTCTGGTCTTAGATGACGTTCAGAGCGTATGGTCATTCTGGTCTAGTGGTTAGAGCGCTAGTCTACGAATATTAACATCGAAGGTTCGATCCCTTCCCGGCTAACTTTTGTGCATGCAAAAATTAATTTGTAAATTAGTTATAAAAATCTGTATACAATAAATTGGTACCTAAATTAATTTATCTATCTATCTATATATATATATATATATATATATATATATTATGTAATCAGATTAAAAAACAGATAAGCGATGCGAGATGTTTTTAGTAAATGAAACATTTATTGTTTTATATTTAATCAATTATTTCGATATAAACACATTTTCTTTAGTGTTTACAGCCATTTTTCTTCTTTTTCATTGTTAAGATTTTACGATCGGTCAGGGCGATCAGAGATCACGAAATCTTCCGATAGAGTGTGTGTTTTTTGTAAGTCCGAATGTCGCAGTAGCAGTAGTATACACACTGGTAAGTAGTAGTTTAGTAAATACGCTGTGGCTACTTGAGAAGCAGCGACAAGTCAAAATTATGTAATCAGATTCAAAAACCAGAAAAACGGTGCGAGATTTTTTTAATAAATTAAACATTTATTTTTTTAATCAAATATTTCGACATAAACAGGTCTTCGTTAGTGTTTACAGGCATTTTTCTTTTTTTCTATTCTTTTGCATTGTCGAGATCTTCAAATCGGCCAGGCCGATTAGAGATCACAAAATCTCTCGATAGCAATGGAGGTTGTTTGTTTTTTTAGTTCGAGAGTCGCAGTAGCATACACGCTGGTACGTGGTAGTTTAGTAAATCCGTTCGGACTACTTGAGAAGCATTGAGATGTTAAAATTATGTAATCATGTAAGTATGTAAATTATTTATCACCTACAGACGCTAGCGTTTCAAGCTTATTGCTCTCATCAGTGCAGGAAAGTAATAATTTCAGACGGTCGGACGCCCTATCTTCGCAGCCACCAGAAACTGTCACGTGATTAAGGGAAATTAACATATATATAGAAATGTGATACTTAGAAGAGGTGTGACGGATAGAGACAAGTTGGAACAAATAAGACATATAATGGTGGAACAAATGAAATAGTTTCACCATTAATACAATGTATACATACACATATATATATATATATATATATATATATATATTTTATTTTTTTACAAACACACATATCTTTACAAACACACAATTTTACAATGTTATGTAATACCTGTATCCAAATGGTCTGGTGGAAACTCCGTATGATATTATAATATTTCGGGAACTCTTCCATTCTTCAGACCCGTGCTCAACTCAAGTTGAAACGTGCATATGAAGGTAACAGTGATGACGCAGTCCCGCAGAAAATACTGGTGAAAATTGAAATCTAACCAGATTTTTTTTTAAATTTAAAACAAATAAAGTTTAATTTTTTACTTTTTTTATTTATTTATTTATATTTACTTAATTTATTTTTTTCTCACTCTTTCAATTAGTTTATCTCCTAAATCTGAATATTTTTTTTTTAGAATATTTTTTTTAGAATTTTTTCTTTTCTTTTTAGTTTTTAGTTTTTAATCTAAATTTTAACCAAGTCTATTCTTCGTTTAAATTAATATGTCGGTTAATACTGCCATTAAACATTACACTATCTGTTGTTCGTTTTATATTATTGTGTATATTAATATTTAGTTCATTAATTTATTTATTTTTTAATTATGTATATTTTATTAATTAATTTAATCTAAGCTAGTATTATCTGTTTATTCATCGCTCGTATCTGTCTATTAGACAGATACGAGCGTGAATGAATAGATAATACTAATTAGAACAATGGAAGGGAGGTAAATACGTTCGGTCTGTTTAATGATGTTTAAGTCGCTTTTAAATTTAATTATTTCTAATTATGCTAGGTTAAAATATTGTTATTCTCATATAACGAATGCATTTCTTTCTTTTTCATTTATTTTTTATATGTTATAGGGTATTATTCTCGCCGGGCTGATTCCGGTATTTTATCCCTTCTTACTGTTGTTGTGGTGGTTGTTGTCATTATTATTATTATTATTATTATTATTATTATTATTATTATTATTATTATTATTATTATTATTATTATTTATTTATTTATTTTTACTGTCATTATTGTTATTTTCATTTTATTTATTTATTTTAACTGTTAATGTTTTAAATTGAATGCTCATGCGTTGGCAGTCTCAACATTTCTTATCATTAATTCCTTATATTGTTTTAATAATTTCTTTATTTTATTTATTCATTCAATGTCTTGCTGTATTATTATTTATTATTATTAATATCATTATTATATATTATTATAAGTAATGTTTTGTTGTTAGGTATTTACTTATTTTATTTAATTTTTTTTTTTTATTGTGATTTATTTATTATTTTTCCTATTATTTCGTGTCGAGTGAGTGTTTGACCTATGCTGCTATATTATTTGTTATTATTATAAGATGATGTTTTTGTTAGATTATTAGTCTTTAGTTTGTATTTAAAGGTTTGGCGATCGGATTTTCTCATGTTCTTTTAATGGGTGTGGAAGATGATAGTGTACATACAAACGAATGTATAGTCGTATTATTATACAGATTATTTCAACCAATTGATCGTCTCGTTACGAGAGAGAGAGAGGGAAATGGAGTTAATTATATTTTAAGCACATATATTAATTATACCATCGTTTCGGTATAAGATAGTTAATGTGTTTTCATGTGCAAGCTTCCACCAAGACTGTCGATACTTCGACCATTAAACTTTTCTCTCTCTCTCTCTCTCCCTCCCTCTCTCTCTCCCTCTCTCTCTCTATCTATCTATCTATCTATCTATCTATCTATCTATCTATCTATCTATCTATCTATCTGTAGTTCATGTCTGACGTCATTTCCGTCTAACTATCATCAATTTCCTTTTCCCACGATTCAAGCTTATTACAGACAGGGTCAAACGTTTGATCTCTGCTGACCTTTCCGCCTACAACACGTCCGGCCTAATCACTAATATGTACTAGCTAATATATTTACTAGCCAACCGACCCAGGTGAATATTTAACAACACGATTTCAATTGTTCTTAATAGGTGTAGAAGGCCATAACGTGCATATAAACGAAGTATCATTATTATTATTAGTATACACATGATTTCTAGTTAAGTCTTTGATTATCCACCGGACTCTATCGTCACATTCTATCGTCAACTTAATTTTTCACAAGATGACAAAAACCTTCAGCTCAACGTTGTCTTATTTACCCGGGTTTCCATAATAAAAATAGTATCGCCTTCTAAACAAGAGAGTTCGAATATTTCTTTTCTTTCTTTTCTTTTATTGGGAGGGGGGGTGAGGCTTCATCTTTTTTTTTTGTTTTCTCGTTCACGTGCAGCGGAGGTGACAGAAGGGGTAAGTAACAGTAACAAAAAAAGAAAGTCCCCCGACCCATCTGTATCAAATCACAACCCCCAACAATGAAACGGGAGCTGTCAAATTCGTAACCACTTTAACAAGACAGCCATACAAAAGGCGTTGTTTGTTTTAAAATTTGGTGCGCGTTGTTCGAGTGCGAGTTTGGTTGGGTTGAATGGGGCTGGGGTCATTTGTGACGTGCGTCTTAATTACTGACCGACGAAATGTTGCACGACAGAAAACAGGAACATATCGTCTTCAAGATGAAGGCATTGAACGGGCGCTTTTAGCGATGGAAACGCCACTTCAGACTTAAGTGTGACGGACCGACGAAAATCCTATTGAAACCTTAAACGTGACGAAACGACAAAAATGCTATTTCAAACTTAAGCGTGACGGAACGACGAAAATGCTATTTAAACCTTAAAGTGGCAAACCAATGAAAATGTTATTTTAAATATAAGCGTGACGGACTAACAAAAATGCTATTCAAAACTTAACTGTGACGGACCGACATAAATCCTATTCCAAACTTAAGTGTGACGGAACAACGAAAATGCTATTTCAAACTTAAGTGTGACGGATCGACAAAAATTCTATTCCAAACTTAAGTGTGACGGAACGACGAAAATGCTATTTCAAACTTAAGTGTGACGGAACAACGAAAATGCTATTTCAAACTTAAGTGTGACGGACCGACAAAAATTCTATTCCAGACTTAAGTGTGACGGAACAACGAAAATGCTATTTCAAACTTAAGTGTGACGGAACAACGAAAATGCTATTTCAAACTTAGGCGTTACTCATCCACCGCAGGACAGAGTCTACTATCGAGAAGCTTGGACGTATCTAAAATAAGATGCGTCCATTCAATTTGAGCGTTTAGCGATGAAAATACCACTTTATATTCAAACGTGACAGACTGACAAAAATGCTATTTCAAATTGAAACGTGACAGACTAACCGACCGACCGACTAATAGCGCAGCGTTTCATGCGTGGACGTATGTTAAAATAAGATGCGTCCATTCAATCCGCGCGTTAAGCGATGAAAATACCCTTTTCAATTTAAGCGTGACAGACTGACGAAAATGCTATTTCAAATTGAAACATGACGGACAAACCGACCGACCACAGCGTTTCATGTGTGGACGTATCTTAAAAATGCGGGGTGCCATGCGATAATAAACTAAAAGAAATGAAGACGTTGCGCGTTCGAATCGAACGCTAAATGTGATGATAAGATGATAACAACACGAGACGCGGAATTGTTGGCTGAAGAAGAAGAGCTAAGGTAAATAAGGGGCCTTATAAACGGGTGACATTTTCAAGGTAATTGATAAGCAGGAGATGCACGGGTGGGGCAGGGTTAAAAGACGTCGAGATATGAAATAAAGACCCGACGGATAAGAGGGTGGACACTTGAAGCAATCAAAGAGCACACACTCCCATTGTGGTTTTATCCGGATCATTCAGACTACTGTTCTCATCTTAGATGTAATTCTCACTACGTTTCGGCCGACGTAACCTCCGACCTTATTCAGGTGTATCTTTTCAAACTCGGGAATCTTTATGTCGAACTAGTGCAAAGACCCGTGGCGCACGGATATAAGTGTGAAGTATAATCAGTTCTAAATGACAGTCCACTGGGGGTTGACGGTTCAATCCTCAGTACGAGCGATACTAAGTATACAATTATGAATTACTTAAGATTTCTATCCGGCTAGGGCTGACGGAACGAGAACAAGCTACCCCGTGGATTAAATAACGTGTTCCGTTCGAAATTTCGTATAGATTTCCGGGTTTAACATAAAGATTTCCGAGTTCGACATGACGCACCTGAAGAAGGTCGGAGGTTACATCGGCCGAAACTTTGTGAGAATAACATCCAAGATGAGAACAGTAGTCCTAATATTCCAAATAATACAAATTTTCCATCGTCATCTAAAAAAAAAACCTCCATTGTAGCATATGTTCCGTTTTCGGTCAAAAACGAAATCTTTCTAGATTGAGACAAATGTTTTTATTGCTGTTTTAAACACGGCTGCCCATTTTGGGGAGCTGGATTTTACCCACATTAAAAACGGACCTTGTGTCTAACTCTACCCTTGTGGGCACGCATGTAAATACGAACATACGTAATTATATAGATCGTGACTAACAATAGCTTCTACACAACAAATAGTTTGATATTTTAACTTCGAAAAAGTATAATCGGCTTTGCTTGACTTTGCATGTTTTATTTTAATAATTTCTGTAAAAAAATTGTTTTCAGATTGTTCACAATCAAAATAATAAGCGAATGTTAGTCTTTAAAATCCATGAAACTACATGATATATATATATATATATATATATATATATATATATATACAGGGCCAGCGGACAGTTATGAAAGTGGGGGGTCTCCTAAAAAGTGGGGGGCCGGTTAAACGCATGCATATATAATTTAATTATTGATGACCGTAAAGTGGGGGGGCCAAGTCAAAAAGTGAGGGGCTTCAGCCCCCCTCCCCTTGCCCCCCCCCCTGGTGCCGCCGTCCATGATATATATATATAGTACATGTATTGTATTAGTTTCTGTAGATGTAAATCCGTTGAAACTCCAGTGTTTATAAAAAGTGCTCAATAACAAATAGAGCTGTTCTTTAGTATAATTTTTTTATTTATACAAACATTATTGGTTACATATGTGCATACATGTTTCGGTTCGGTTGTACTCTTCACAGAGAGTCCACCTCTTCAGACCAAAGAAGACAATGAAGACAATGAGTACAACCGAAACATATATGCACATATGTAACCAATAATGTTTGTATAAATAAAAAGTTATACTATATATATATATATATATATATATATATATATATATATATATATATAGAGAGAGAGAGAGAGAGAGAGAGAGAGAGAGAGAGGGGGGGGGGGATAGATGAAACAATAAATATAAATATTTAATATTTGTCTTAGATCTTATCGTGATAAAAAGTGCTCGATATAATTGATAGAGCATTAATATAAAAAAGAAATGATGAAAGTGAAACCGGATAAATTACAATATTTATTAATGTAAACAAAGTTATTTTTCTTTAATCCATCGATTTTCAAAGATAAGCTTTTTTCATCAGAGGAGAAAAATCAGTAAAGTAATATATTACTGTTAGCATCAATTTAAAAAAAAATACAAGATGTAAGCAAAAATGATCTTCGCCAAAATTTTTGTAGAAGACACGATGTCTCCATGTAATTATTTAGGGGATCAATCAGAGATAAGTTGAGCATTGATTTATAATCCAATACCGTCCAGGTGTTAGTCTGAAATCCGAAAGATGAGAGTTACATTAGAATGAAGTCAAAAACAAACGATCAGTTGGCAACAAAGTGAATGACTCACTAAAAAACATCAGTAGAATTATATGTAAGTATGACAGACCAAATAAAATGCTATTTCAAAATTAAGCATGACAGACCAAATAAAATGCTATTTAACACTTAAGTGTGACAGACCAAAGAGTATGTGCTGTTAAGCTTAAGTGTGACAGACAAATTGAGTAACAGAGTCTCTTATAGAAATGCTATGAGCAATCGCAAATAAGCTAGACAAAGCCTCTCGTAGAGATGAGGAATCATCTAAATGAGTGATGGTAAGAGGAGTGGGGGTAGAGAGCAGGGCCTGGAGTTCGTTTTCCCCTCTGTCGATGTTTTTTTGGTGAGGAAAGAAAGGCTGTTATTTCCATGCAAATTATAGGAAAGGATGGAAAGAAATAAGGTTGTCTTCAATCACGGCAGTTTTGCTGTTCATTGAATAATTTTTTCGATAGAGACAAAAATCAGTGACGAAAATGGAAATATCGAACGATTAAGAAAATAATGGAAAATGATGTGTGAAAGTCTTAAGTTTTTGGTTGTGGTGTTGCTCTAAGTCGCAAATGCGATTCTTCGATATATATATATATATATATATATATATATATATATATATATATATATATATATAAATAAATAAATGGTAATAATACAGGTAAAAAATATCCACAGGGTGGTAATCCAGAGAATTTTAACCGGGTTTATAAAAAGTTCTCAATATCAACATAGAGCTTTATATATGATAATTTTTATTTACACAGACATGTACAAAATCTGCGACACTGGCATGTCGATGTTATCGATCAACAGTTACTATAAACTGAGATCTCATCAGGCAGAGTTAGAATCCGATCTCAACCTCGGATCATATTTGGGGAGAATGAAATGGAGAGAAAAATAGAAAGAGAAGGAGAAAAGAAATTTAACATTTCAAAAATTGGGGGGTCAAATAAATCTCGGTCTGAATCAACAGACGTTTTCCATTCCTCTATTTGTCTACCTTCTTATCTTTTTTACCCTATTCCATTCATTATATGTCTCTCTTTCCACTTTATTTTATTTTATTTATTTATTTATTTATTTATTTATTTGTCCTGTTTTTTTTAGATTTTAGATTTAAACTTTTTTGATTTTTGATTTTTAACGGCCGTAGACCACGTGACCCCCTAATTTTTGAAATGTTAAATTTCTTTTCTTCTTCTCTTTCTTTTTTTCTCTCCATTTCATTCTCCCCAAATATGATCTGAGGTTGAGATCGGATTCTAACTCTGCCTGATGAGATCTCAGTTTATAGTAACTGTTGATCGATAACATCGACATGCCAGTGTCGCAGATTTTGTACATGTCTGTGTAAATAAAAATTATCATATATATATATATATATATATATATATATATAAATATATATATATATATATATATATATATTAACTTAGTTCACGCTAAACAAAGCAAGTTACCACTGTAGACGTAAGGAGCTACTAAGAATTAGGGCGAGAGTTTAGGGGGTTATCCTAAATTGAGAGCTGTGCAGCGAGATTCTTGTTCACATTAGTTTTAAATTTCTGCATGTTGATACAGTCGAGGAAACAGGGGGCAGGGAAAGAGTTCGAAAAGCCGGCAGCTTGAGGAAAGAAGCTGTTGGAGTAGAAGGCTCTCCTGCATCTGTGGATCTCCACGGTGAATGGACGGAATTTAGCTGATTGTCGCGTTGGTCGAGTGTATATACGTCGAGGGGGCACCATAGCAACAAGTTCATTGGAGCACATTCCATTGAAGTACTTGTAAAACAAGCACAAGGATGCAACATTGCGATGGGACAGGGGCTGAAGCTTGGTGGATAGTGAGGAACCTATGAGATTAGATACTCTTTTTGACCTTGTCTAAGAGGGAGAGACTGGTGGATGGTGTACCAGCTCAGATGTGACAACAATACTCCATACATGGGCGGATGGTGGCTTTATAGAAATATAGGATACTATCAGGCGTGAGAAGTTTTTTAGCACGGTAGAGAGAACCCACTTTCTTTGCAGCAGCCTTGGCAGTGTCTTCTATGTATTTGTTCAAATTCATGTGATCTGTGAATGATAGGCCGAGGAGTTTGAACGTTGGACTCTCAGGTAGGGTGTTATTTGCCATGGCAATCGGTGGTTGAAGAGGTTTCTTGTAGTTGTTTAAGGAAAGGAGATTTGTCTTAGTAGCATTAAATGTTACCATCAATTTATGACCCCATTCTACTACAGACTTTCTAAGTGTTCAGCCATTGTTTCGGCTATGTGCGCGTTTGTTTTACTCACATGATGAGAGTAGAGCGTGGTGTCGTCAGCAAATATACCCATCTCAGACACAATGTCATGAGGGAGGTCGTTAATGAAAATCAGAAACAATAAAAGTGCAAGGATCGATCCCTGGGGTGCACCTGTATTTATGTCATGGTTGGATGAACGGCCATCGAGGACAACCTGAATCTTTCTTTTGGTTAGGAAGGATCTAATTATATTAAATATTCGTCTAGTAATACCATATGAATTCATTTTTGCGAGAAGACCTTTATGCCAAACCTTGTCAAAGGCTTTGGATATATTAAGTGCTTCACCTGCCTTGTCCAGTGTATGGTATATGCGTCCAGAGATGGTCATTAGGATATCTGCAGTAGACCGTGCTTGTTTGAATCCATACTTATGGTCAGAAGGAAGTTTAACATTAACGAGGTGCACGACTATCGCTAGATTGATTAATGATTCAAAGATTTTCACGAAGAGCGGGAGTAGACTGATGGGGCGATAATTCTATGGGTCAGTTCTATCCACAGAATTTTTGAAGACTGGTACCACAGAGGCAATTTTTCAGCTATCAGGGAAGCAATATTTAGCAAGGCATTTGTTGTAGAGTTTGTAGAGGACAAGGGCCAGTTGAGCAGAGCATTGAGCATTTCTTTATTACTATTACTGGTATAAGATCAGGACCACATGCTTTGGAGGTGTCAAGGTTTTCTATGATGTCTCGGACATGAGATAGGGTGATGGCGAAGTCATCAAGTGTGGGTTCAGTCCACAATGGGAAATTTGCGAGGGAGTGGTTTGCGGGGTGAAAAGTGGAGTTTAAGGCGAAACGCTGGGCAAGCAGTTATCAGTTGTCTTACAAACGACATTATTGTGGTTGGATAGCGGGGGAATTTTTGATTACCCATTGTTCACAACACTATTGAAGATTTTCCAGAAATCACGAATACCTAGTTTTTGTGACTGAATGCGTTTTCTTGTCATCTCTGTATACTTTCTCTTTGCTTCATCTATTACAGTTTTACAATGATTTCTTGACGCTATAAGTTTCTGTCTGTTTGTAGTTGACTTATGGCGGTTTAATTGTCGGAATGCTTGCTGCATCTGAGCAATCGTAACTGCAGAGTTCGAGGTGAACTATTGTGGAGAGTTGGGCTTGCTGTAGAATTAACACATGGGGACATGTACTTCAATGCCTGCTTTGACCCATCTGTTACCTCATTATCGCACTAGTCAGCAGTAAAGAAAAAGTTTCACTCCATGGTGTGATCTCTGATGGATTTCCAAATATATATATATATATATATATATATATATATATATATATATATATATATATATATATAACGTCATCAGGAGTTAGTTTTCCTTTGCTAAATTGCTGTTTGTTATGATGTTTTATCATTTTACTCTGTAGTTTTGGCAGGAAAAAAATAAAGTGTATATAAACCTGTTATTTATTTATGTATTTGTATATTTATTTAGTTTCTATTATTAATATAAAGCCACTCAGAGTATAATATATACTTACAATGAGCTAATCTTTACTGTAGTTTCATCGTAGTTCCGATCGTTAGAGGTGTATTCTCATCACATACGTATGTAGGAAATGTCGCTCTCCACCTCGCGTAAAGCAATATTGTTCTGTAAAGAATATATTTCTCTCAGTTGTTGGTAGTGTTATAAATATAACATATGTAAACAAAGAAATTATATATACACAGCGCTATAAGTTCTTCAGTTAGTAACTGGTTTGTTAACATAACGGCACTTGACTGTGAGTCGCATTTGGATGTGACCCGTCCTTTGGGTTTCGAATCTCGGCGTGATCCAGTTGCTACGTTTAATCACACTGATGAGTCCTAAACGACGAAACAGCTGTCTGTGGATGACTGTATTACATATATATATATATATATATATATATATATATATATATATATATATATATATATTCACCCTAATTTTATAAGTTGATCTCTCTGGTAGAGGAAATAACGGGTTACACTTAGCATAAAGCAATAATCTTCAATAGAGTCGTGTGCTTCTATTTGGTGAAAGGTAATTAAGAAGTTGTTATCTATTTTGGAAACAGAAAACTCGCTGACGATATTAAAGAAATGTTTGATAAGTCATGTACCGCGATATATAAGAAATAATATAGGTATATGTTTACTGCAACACGTCGTTTTTTTATTCCGTACTGTTTAACCATGCAAGAAAATTTATATTCACTAATGTTTATTCACCGGTTACTAAAGACGTGTGACATCAACTGGGGCAGCTATGAAATTTAAAAGTGTCCAGTGATTTCCGAATGTTTTCAACTTCTGTTTCTAAACAAATTAAAATATAATATAATTTTAGAGTTGTTAATTAGTAATAAATGAAAGAATGTATTATTATCAGTAATAATAGTAGCTAAATTTCCTGCTGACAGTAAAGATGGCGACTACTGTAATTTACATTTGCTGCGGACAACAAAAAGAGCTTACTTCTGAAAAATATTCCGATCAGGATAAAGTATATTGTAAACCAAATTAATTTGAATTAAATGTTATTGTTCTAAACAACATTCACAAAAGGAAAATGGCGAGTAAAAATAAAATATTGATTTTGTAATATGAAAGCTATCAATGATAAAAGTCGAGAAATAGATCGACTTTACTTTATTATATTGATTGGATTAGATATAATTAGACCGATATATATATATATATATATATATATATATATATATATATATATATATATATATATATATATATATATATATATATATATTATTATTTAATTTATGCAAACATTGTTAAAAATAACAGAATTCGTCTATTTAAGAATACCTTTTTTATTTTTTCAATTTTTCTGATGGTCTTTTTGTATTAAAATAAAAAAATGATAAATGTTCCATAGGTTTCACAGGTTTCACGAACGTTTTCGATTCTTCGTCGAATAATCTTTTATAGCAACAATAAAAATTAGACTAAGAAGAACAGTAAAATAAACACTGAAAATAGTAATAACTCAAACTCTAATAGCAACCACACAAATAGAAATAAGAAAGTTAATAATGAAAAGAATAACCGCACTTTGTCCACTACAAAATAACTGCCAAACCAAAGGCATTGTTTACCAATTCGCAATATTTGCGAAAAGAACCCCCGAATAACAAAAAATAATATGTAGGTATAACCTCCCTAGATTTTAAATCCAGGTATAACAACCATTAAAGGATATTCAAGAGCAAAAAATGTCGATTAAAAAGATCACTAGCGAACAATTACTTAGAACTCAAAGAAAGCGAACACTCGCCAATTTGTGTGGAAAATAGTACGATGAGCCAGTATATGCAGATATTTAGACGACCCGTGTAGATTATTTTTGAAGGAGAAGCTGGAAAGTATTATTAGAAAAATCGAAAAAATTAAAAAGGTATAATCAAAAAATAGAATTATGTTATGTTTAACAATGTTTGCTTAAATATGTATTATTTCTCTTTCACCAGTGTGATGCCAACATATAGGGGGGTGGCGTATATATTTATAAAATATGATTATTCACGAGCACGTATTTCGTCCTTTTACAGCTCATACGAATGGCTGAATCAAGTGAGATTCGAGACCGAGACCCCAGTAACGAAAGTCCGGTACTCTTACCACTGGGTCACGAATGTTCAATGGTAGGAGAGGAGAAATATAAATGTCGTCATTTTTTGTTGTTTCATTATTGTTGTTGTTAGTGTTATTATTATTATTATTATTATTATTATTGTTATTGTTGTTGTTGTTGTTGTCATCATCATAATCATCATAATCATCATCATCATCATCATTATTATTATTATTATTATTATTATTATTATTATTATTATTATTATTGTTATTGTTGTTGTTGTTGTCATCATCATAATCATCATAATCATCATAATCATCATCATCATCATTATTATTATTATTATTATTATTATTATTGTTATTGCGATATTGATAATTGAATGCATTCAAATATGTTTTAACGGGGAAAGATTACCTAAATGCTAACGAGCGAAACATTACTCCCTGTCGCCAGTGTAATGCATATATTTATAAAATATTTCGCCATTTTAAGGCTCATCAGCGTGGCTGAATCGAGCGAGATTCGAAATCGATATTAGTGTATCTAATGTAAGCAGAAAAAGACAAAGTGCTCGGTCGTAAAAGAAATACAAGGGCAAAATATGTGTTTTTCTATTTACATCCTATCGACTTGAACGTCCAACGTCCATTTCAGGCACCACAGTTTCCCGCCATTGTACTTATAAAATGTCCGGTGCATATAAGGCGGGAAACCGTTGTATCTAAAATGAACGCTTAAGTGGATAGTATATAAATAAAAAACGCGTATATATATATATATATATATATATATATATATATATATATATATGTATATATATATATATATATATATATATATATATATATATATATATATATATATATATATATATATATATATATATATATGAAGCAATCCAACAAAAGATATAAGCGTCAACTAATATCTTATAATTAGTGAAACATCCGGATAAAAACTGAAGCTCAATATACTGGATAGAGCATTAATATTATAATATAAAATGAAGTAATAAAATAAGGTGTCAATCAAATTTTATTAGAATTCAAAGTTCAAGCAAAGTATCCTTAAGTCCTTAGCTCATGAGTTTTCAAAGATAATTCTTCTCTTCAGTGAACCATTACCGCAGTTATACTACTACCGGTAATAAAATTACGCTTTGAAAATATATAAAATTATATACACAAATACATAAAAATACATAACATCAAATATATCAACCCAAAAACATACTTTTTGTTGAATCCATACAATCTATCCAGGTCATACAAATTGAGAAACATAATCAGGAAAGACATTACTCCAAGTTATAAACAGCAGTCCATATACGTGAAATTGAAGGAGCTGACAAAGTTATCCAGTCGCGAAATGTGTCAATATTCAATGTTAATGATAAATAAATCAAATAATATAGAAAGTTCAATTAAAATTCCAAAATTCCGATATGGGCAACCCAAATCAAATCAAAGTTCGTTGTTCAATTAGAAAACCCGTTAAATCCGGGTTGAGCAAAATAAGACTGAATCCCGGTCGCATTTTGCCAGCAGAGCGAAAAAAATAAGTAATCTTCTCTCCCCAGCGATTCAACCAGACATGACAAATCCCTAACGAACAGAAGGCGATATTAAATTGTCTACATATATATATATATATATATATATATATATATATATATATATATATATATATATATATATATATATATATATATATATAGTCTCGGAAGTTTCTCAACCATAAAAACTATATTTTAAAAAAAAAAATTTTTTTTTTTAACTTATGGTCCCAAGTCTTCCAGTGGAAAATCACTCATGTAAGTCAATTTATTTTTTACAGTTATTATATTAGTTTATTTCTAACACTATTTTAATGGATCATCAGTTGTTTACCATGAAAAACTGTTTCGGGAATTTAAAAACAAGACAGTATTTAATTTAACTTATATTAGTTATTTAAGACAAAAAAAAATTGTCTTTACCTGTGCTGTTCGTCTGTCTAATAAAATGTATCCGTTACTTACAAAAATGTTGCTGCATTTTAAAGTGTTTAGACGAATCCATGACACTATTATTTAAGTGATTAATGTATTATTTTTAGTTTTATATTATAAATATAAAAACATCAACACATCAAAAAATAAAAAATAAATAAATAAATAAATATATATATATATATATATATATATATATATATATATATATATATACATACATACATATATATACCTTTAGTTCCTCCTTCTCTCCCTCGTCCTCCTTTGTTGTCCATCTCCCCGTTGTCGTCAACCTCAAATAAATATTAATCTTCCTTGTTCACTTACAGTTTTTCTAATCTGCGTTCATAACTGTCGATTTTGTTCTATTCTCAGTGTTTCAAATCGGCGTCTATAAGTTAACCGTTAATTTGTTCTCTTTATATATATATATATATATATATATATATATATATATTATAAATTTTTATTTATGTAAACATTTTTACTACATATGTGAATACAGGTTTCAGATACGAAGATACCCAGTATATAGTATCTACACAGTGACTTGCGGGCGCTAGACTTTTAAAAAGTTAGTAGCTGAAAAATGGATGCACATATTTAGCCAAAAATGACTGTATAAATAAAAGTGTATACTAAAATACAGCTCTACCTGTTATTGAGCATTATCTGAAGAACACCATAGCTTCATTAGATTAACATCTATAAACCAACAACCATACAAACACTTTATGTTAAATATATTTTACTTTTTATCTACATACACATGTGTTTAATCCATTTCCGGGAATAATCAGTGTGGAAAATGACTTCTGCTAGTCGCACGATTCGAACCCCAGACCCAAGTCACCTTTTAACTTTCAAATCTGAACATCTATCAATGCGGCCAACCCAACGGCCATCAGAGATAGATAGATAGATAGATAGATAGATAGATAGATAGATAGATAGATAGATAGATAGATAGATAGATAGATAGATAGATAGATAGATACAACTGTCCCGGAAGTAATTTTTCATCTAAATGAAGAATTAAAAATCTAATTTAATTCGAACAGAAGCTAAATTAATTTCACGAGAACATCGTCATCTCATGTTAGAAATGAGAGAATCCCATTACAAGACGAATTCTCTCATCTCTTTTTAGTTCCGCTCTTCTGGATGAAAATTATTCTGACAATCCTAAATGGATCTCTTTCCGAACTTTTAGTGCTTTCGTTTGTAACAAAGTGTCCCAGTGAATTTCATTAACTCGAAATCTCGGTGCGCTGAACCGGTCGAGTTGCGATAGGACACAGAAGATGTCGCACTGAATATTCGTGCACTTTTTACGATTTTCAAGTATCAGGTTTTACCTGGGTTAAGGAATCGTTGACTTGTGCGTAGAATATTACAAACACGGTACTTCAAAAATTACAATGTTTTATTGATTGGACGAATATGATTTTATTTCTTTTGAATTTCTCTTTTAAAGGAAAGAGAGTGGAGTTTTTTTTAACTGCAACAGTTAAGTATTAGTTCTATCATTGATCAAAGAAGTATGTGAGTATAAGTTTGAGTTTGTTGCATTGTTTTCCGTCATATGATCAAGGATTTGTCAGCAAGCAGACTAGTATTGATAATTAGGAGGTTGGGTAAGCAAATTTGTTGGCCACTTAAAACATACTTTCTATTGAATATTTGTTGGCCACATAAAACATACTTTCTATTGAATATTTGTTGGCCACATAAAACATACTTTCTATTGAATATTTGTTGGCCACATAAAACATACTTTCTATTGAATATTTGTTGGCCACATAAAACATATTTTCTATTGAATATTTGTTGACCACATAAAACATACTTTCTATTGAATATTTGTTGGACACATAAAACATACTTTCTATTGAATATTTAATTGGGGATCTCATAAATAATTTTAAATTGTAGAGGATTGATGTTTAAGGATAAACAATCATAGTATTATAAAAAAGGTTTTATTGATATAAAGCTTTTACCAAATATGAATAGATTTCTTTTGAATTTATCTGAAAGGAAACAGAGTAGGATTTCTTTTTAATTGTATTAGTTAAGTAGTAGTTTTAGCGCTGCTCGAGGAAATGCGTGAGTATAAGTTTATCTCGATGTGTGTATTTTATGACACGATTCTCTGATAGTGGCGTTTGTTATGCTAATACAGTGTGTGGTATCCGCTTGCTATGGGGACAAAGACGGTCAGATAACCACTGATCGTGATTGTAAAGAGGCTTCAAACGGACTCTTTCCTGTTTGTATAACGTTGTTTTTACAACGTTTTTTGGTTGGCCCAAAAATAAAGTAATTAAATATTTGAAGGTGGGGGCTGAGTTTACATGAAAATGAGTCTGTTGGAGTTTTGCCTCATACTTGCGATTGACGTGATAATGATGTTTGTTACGTCACGATCACACAAACTTGAGCAGAAAGCCACCATGTTTAATTCAGTTAACGCGCATGTACAGTTCTAACATTCTAAAAACTATTGTAACCTTGCATATTTGTTAGTAGAACTACATACATTGCCAATATATTGAATTGAATTGAATTTCAGGTAGAAAGAATTATCTTAGTGAGTTTAATTTTAGCTTCTCCAGGGGTAAGCCTCGCCCATCACAATTACACTATCACCGACGGCCATCATCAAGAGACAGACGTGGATAAATCCAGTTATGGGTCCAAAATCAATAAAGACACGCCCACCATTATAAAGACACGCCCACCATTATACAATACTATAATCTCGCTTCTCTGCCACGTACTTCCTCCTATTACGTCATATTCTGTAACCACGTCATAACTCTAGTTCATATACCATGATAAATGCCAGTATACTGAAATCATATGCCCTTAATAGGGTTAAGATGAAAATTCATATACACTAAATGTACAAAAGCAAGGAAATTCCCAAATTTTTACACTTTTATTGTCATTAAGGGTATGACTACATATCAACCAAACCATTTCATTATCACATCACTACAGTATAAATATATATGCATGAGTGGATGAAGTGTGTGGGGTGCGCTGAAGAAAAATTCCTACCAGTAAAATACATAGCCCTGTTGTGCTCGCATACCCTTAATGACAATAAAAGTGTAAACATTTGGGAATTTCCTTGCTTTTGTACATTTAGTGTATATGAATTTTCATCTTAACCCTATTAAGGTCATATGATTTCAGTATACTGGCATTTTTCATGGAATGTCACTACTTTTGTAAAGGCTATGCCTTAATACAATGGTCATTTTAAAGTTTTTTTTTTAATTTTCTGGAAAACTAAGGTATATGGTA
The DNA here is from genome assembly GCA_963556195.1 of Sepiola atlantica. Lineage (NCBI taxonomy): Eukaryota > Metazoa > Mollusca > Cephalopoda > Sepiida > Sepiolidae > Sepiola > Sepiola atlantica. The sequence goes on from OY744528.1 coordinate 39,645,691, forward strand.
AACTGAAATTAAAATGCCATCAACTAGACCCTAGAACCTCTATCTCTGCCAAAAATCAGCTGAATCCATCAAATAGTTTATTAGATACATGGTGGCACATACGTACGTACGTACACACGGATAACACAAAATCATGCCTGACCTTTCTGGATCTCTGGGTTGCCTTGACTAATGATGCTGAAATTTTATACACTTATAGAACCTATCAAAAAAAATTTTGTGCAAAGTTTTAACTAATTTGGTTTATTGGTTTTTGAGTTATGATTGATCAAAGAAATGAGATTTCTAGCATAGGCCATTTTTGAAGTCTATTAAGGGATAGAGCGCTCTCGCGCCTCCCTTGATTTATTTACTGCCCTTCCCACGGGGACAAAGTTAAACATAGAGTTGTTTTTGTGATCTGAGGGAAATCCAGCTTCTCCAAAAGGGGGCATTCTGGATTGAGACAAAAATTTAAATTACCTCAGTCTAGAATGATTCTCCTACACTGACCGAGTACAGATTAAGTGTAGTATCAGAACATATACTACACTTTGATCGAAGCCAATAGGACAAACAGATAATTCTATTCTGTTGACTTATAATGGAATTTTCCACTACTCTAACCTTATGAGCAAAACTACCGTTTTTAACATTATTTCTATATATCGCCTTAAATATCACTGCACATGGTTACAAATAGGAAGGAACGTCCTTACTAACATAAGAACAAGGTCCATATTATATAGATTTTTTAATTCTAAGATAGGAATATGATTTTTTCTTTTCGTTTTGTTGTTTTGAAGGTTTATCATTGATTCAGTTCATTTTAATCTTGTTCCCTCCGACTCGTTTCCTCTTTTTCTATTGTTCTTCCGTCTCTTGCCTGAAGAGTATATCGACTAGTTTGTTTTGTTATCTTATATTGAAGAGACCTGCTGCATGCTGGAAAACAATTGATCACACAGTCCGATTCCTCAATCGCACACGGACACGGACACGCACACATGCAGGCAAACCAACACACACGCGCACACACTCAGAGAGAAAAAAAAACAAGCAAACACATACACACAGAGAAATATATAAGCAAACACACACATATAAATGAAGATTGAAAAACATACACACAAACGCACAAATAGGCAAACACACACATTGATAAAAACAAGCAAACACGCACACACATACAAAGACAAGCAGCAAAACGCACTCAAATACAGGCACCACCGAGACAAAACACACTCACAAAAGAGATAAACAAACTCACGGACAAACACAAGCAACCCCATATGCACACATGCAGATATAAACAGACAAACATATACATACACAAGACATTTTTTATACTTGAGGTATGTGAATGTGTCAATGTATAGTGTAATGGTGTATATTACTATGTAAGGTATATGCGTGTACCTATGTATGTTGTAAGTAAGTGTATGTCTACATAGGGTATATGTATCTATATATGGTGTAAGCATGTATGTGTTTATTTATGCTGCCATCTCTGTGCTTATGCACGATGATAGTGTATTATGTGCATGCTGTGATCGTGCGTATCTATATAGTGTATCTGTGCATATGTATGGTGTATGTGGTGCATATGAGTATATACGAGACACGGGTGTGTGTATGTATAATATAAATAGTATATATGTGTACGGCGTGTGTATCTAAGTGTACGTCTGTGTTAGTCTATGCATGTTGTAAGTGAGTGTGTGTCTACATATGATGTAAATGTGTATGCGTTTGTGTATGATGTATTATCGGTCTACTCATGGTGTGAGTGTGCATGAATGTATGTATGTGCATGATTCAAATGAGTGTGCGTATTTATGTATGGTATATGTCTATGTGTGGCATATCTATGTGTATCGCAGTGAAACCAGTGGAAGAGGCGTTCCCTTCAATGTTTGTTTAGGGCAGACATCTAGTAGAAGGAAAACACGGATATAACATCTGCAGCGACTGTCGCTTCTAATGATGTAGACTTGTTTTTGGAGGGTAGAGTTGCAGTCTCTTATAGAGTAAGATTGGATCTATGAAAAGCCTTTCTTTATTTAAAATCTTCACACACAGGTATTGCTTGAAAAGTTTAATGCGTCAAGCAAAGGAAATGCTTGAACACGAGTTGGCAGCCATCATATATATATATATATATATATATATATATATATATATATATATATATATATATATATGTATTCTTTCATTTATTGCTAACAAATAACTCTAAAATAATATTATATTTTAATTCGTTTAGAAACAGAGGTTACAAACATTCGGAAATCACTGGAATAAATATATATATATAGTAAGTTATGAAAATATATTCATGACAATAAAGCTACACAGAGGCTTCTGCGTTTGATCCCCGTAGGGAATCGTTAGGTTAAAATGCCTACGGGGTTGAAACGCAGACGCCTCTGTGTAGCTTAATTGCCATAAATATATATTTTCATAACTTACTCCATAGCTCTACTTACGTTGAAGTAAATACTGAAAATCGATACATAAAATATTATATCCCCTTATAACATTTACTGTGGATACATGAAATATATACATATATATATATATATATATATATATATATATATATATATATATATATATATATATATATATATATATATATATATATATATATATATATATATATGTATATATATATATATATATATATCAGGGCCGGCAGAAAAGTTATAAAAGTGGAAGGAGGATTCTCCTAGAAAGTGGGGGGGGGCGGCTTATATTATGAACATATAATACGTTTCTTACCTACATCTGAAATTTAATTTATTTAAGTACATAAATGTTACCAGCTAAATGTGCATACATTGTGTATTATACAAGTGTGTACTTTCACATAGGGGTAACAAAGTATTATATTTATATATAGTATAAGATATTTCATTGATTCCTTTATGTATGTAACATTATTTTTGTGTGTTGACTTCCTCCATTTCTTTTTACCTTGCACTGCCATATTTTCCCGTTCTTTTTTGATGTGTCATGGTTTCCTACCATTCTAAGACGCCTCAATGGTGAAGCCAAGAATATCTGTTGAACCATGCAGATTGAAAGCACCTTTTATTATTGCCAATTGTATTTAATTAAGACAAATGGGCGGATTAAAGAAATTATATTATAGGAGTTGGAATATGTTTTAAACGAAACTTTGGTATATTTTACATAAGTGCTGAAAATGTTATTAGAATTGAGTAAATAGTTGATTTTTGGTATATTTAGCAAAGTCAATATTTTCGCTTTTTTGGATTTTCAATGTTAAACGCTACGCGGCATGTTACGAAAGTAGGTCACCGAAATGTAAACAACTTTTAAAAATTATGTAATTTCTGTAAATAATATTGTCGGGAGATAATTTTTATGTTCGTATTTTTTTCTTTTCTAATCTCTTTTTTTGATGAATGCACATCATCATTTTAGAAAAAAATCAGTTTAATTCAAGTTTCACCTGTTTTGCTTTGAGGTGCCGATTTTTCGGAGAAAAAAATGGATATACCTATAGAATATGGACTTTTGACAAAAATTCACCCATTTCGCATGGTTTTCGCTCAAATGTTAGATAAATTGATTGTTGGTCTTATATTGTAATGATTACAATATAAGAACAACAATCAATTAATAGATAAGTTAATTAGATAACATTAAACATATGAAGTCTATCAACACCTGATTCGACTCACGTACTAAGACTATGCGTAAAATTAAAATGGACGGCATTCCCCTACGGACGCCGTTCCCCCACTTCATCCTATATACGTCAAGATAATGCAATGATTTTGTCTTGCTATTAGATATGCCAAGAAAAGAGTCCTTTAATACCAAGTATGATTGACTGGGTACTACCTATTAATAATTTAAAAACACGGTTACAAAACAATTACATTAATGTAACGTTACAGTACTCGTTAATGATGCATATCAAATAATTATTGATGACTATAAAAATGGGAGGGCGCAAGACAAAAAGTGAGGGGGGACTGCCCTCTCCGGTGCGGCAGTCTATGTATGATGGGGTATCACTATAGGTCACTTAGAGGTAGTGGTACGTAGATATTGGGTACATAGAGAGTAACGTAGCGATTCAAGACCGCTTCCATTATCTTCCCCGGATAATTTTATACATATGATATTAATTTCATCAAAATAAGATATATTTCAAGTTTTAAAAGAGGGTTCGGCCTGTATATCTCACTTAAGTTAGGAGGGCACTTAGAGATTCGGGACCACTTCCATTGTCTTCCCCAGAAAGTTTTATACACATAATTTAAATTTTATAAGAAATTAGATATATTTGAAGTTTTAAGGGGTTTCTGCTCGTATAATCCCTTTAAGGGTGCACTTATAGATTCGGAATACTTCTATTGTCTTGCCCGTAAAATTTTACATAAGAATACACTTTTAGATTTTATGTAGATTCTCTAACATTTATTTCTATAGAGAACACACAAACATCGCATACACATGCACGCAGACATTGAGTTTTATACAGATAGATAGATAGATAGATAGATAGATAGATAGATAGATAGATAGATAGAATTCTTACAAGAATCGAATATGATAAGAAAGTGTATAGCCAGCAGTATTAGTTAGAAATCAATATATACACCAGCATTCGACACCAGCTTCTCAATCCGCCTGGAAACCACATAAACTGATTTCACAAGGAACTCTAACCCCAGAAGCGGAGGTTACGGGGCTGCCCCTCCTCCTATTTTGTCCTTTAGTTCTCACATTCCATAAGCAATGTTTCTGACAAAGGGAGAGAATTGCTGTTTTCTGGGTCGGCTGTTGTTTTGAGTTAGTGACATGTAGAGATTTTCAATCCTCTCATAGTATTCATCAGCATTCTACTGCCAATCTATCCACCTAATAAACCGTTATATATAAGTGGTGACTTATGAGTATTGATTTACTCCTCTCCAGGAGTTAGGCACAAGGCCAGTTGTTATCTTACTCCCACAAGTAAGATGTGACCCAAGGTCGGGTCGGGAAAGTGGGGTTTAAAAATGGCCTGGGCAGCCCCGTCGGCATTCCCCGGTAGGGGCGCCTCAGGCAGTAAACAATAAACTTACTCCTGCCCAAAGAGGGGAGGCGAAGCCTGGGAGGGTGGACCTCCTAGAACTGCACAGGACAGACCCATAGACCGGCATAAATCAAGCCCCGAAGGCCAAGACAATACCAGTCTATGGGGTGCAGTATCCATCGGAACAGATACTACACTTTGATCTTAGCCAAAAGGCCAAATTATTTATCTACCTCCCAGAAGGTAAGATGTGACACAAGGTCGGGAAAGTGGGATTAGAAAACCCAGCACTCGAGAAGTTGAGCACTCTGGTCATTAAAAATAGCCTGGGCAGCCCCGTCGGCATTCCCATTCGCCTCAGGCAGTAAGCAATAAACTTACTCCTCCCCAAAGAGGGGAGGCAAAACCTGGGAGGGTGGACCTCCTAGAACTGCACAGGACCAGTCTCGTGCAGTATCCATCGGAACAGATATTACACTTTGATCTTAGCCAAAAGGCCAATGAGTAAAACAAAGAGTTCCGTGTGAAATCAGTTGATGCAGTTCCCAGGCGGTCTCAGATGGACAAAATGACTACGGACAAGACATTGAAAAATAATTGGAGAATTATGTCTTGTCCATCATATTCGTCAGATCTGTCACTCTTTCTTATCATATCCATTTATATAAGAAGTAAGAAACTATATGTCAGTAATAAATTACGAGCTCTTAATAATACAAATTGAGAAGCATAATCTTTCCTGATTATGCTTCTCAATTTGTATGACCTGGATGAACTGTATGGATTCAACAAAAAGTATGTTTTTGGGTTGATATGTTTGATGTTGTGTATTTTTATGTATTTGTGTATATAATTTTATATATTTTCAAAGCGTAATTTTATTACCTGTAGTAGTATAACTGCGGTAATTGTCCTCTGAAGAGAAGAATTATCTTTGAAAACTCATGAGCTAAGGACTTAAGGATACTTTGCTTGAACTTTGAATTCTAATAAAATTTGATTGACACCTTATTTTATTACTTCATTTTATATTATAATATATATATATATATATATATATATATATATATATATATATATATAGTATGTGTATTGTGTGTACATATATGTGTGTATATACGTAATGTTTTCGGACATGTGTGTGTTTTAGTGTGCATGTGTGTGTGTTCGGTGACCAATGTACTTACATGTATGTGCTTATCTATAAAGTGCCAGTTATGTGCGTAGTCTATACATGTTAGGTGTGTGTCTACGTATGATTTGTACGTGCGTGTGTCTATGTATGTGTGTGTAAACACATTTGTTTACAGTTACATCAACGTAAAGTGCGATGATTTGGGGGGGTGTAAACGGATGGATGTGTCTGTCGAGTGTGTAATCACGTGTACATGCTGGACGGCTACGATACAAAGACACTTTGGCAATCAAATCGATAACTGTAGATAGTATGAACGGGGTGAGGCCTTCAGCAAACGCCAAAACATTCTCATGTCTAATCTGTTCCTGACACTCATATATATATATATATATATATATATATATATATATATATATATATATATATATATATATATAGTGAGATAGAGTGAGAGATGGTTCTTTCGTTTCACAATGACTTGAAAATATTTAAAGAAATGTATGAATTTTGTTGTATACTTACGTTTTAGCTGGAAATAAGATTGTACAGAAAAAAAAACTACGCAAATTCATCCAGTATTTATTAAATAATAAGAAAAAGAAGAAAACAAACGATCTTACGTATCGCTAGACATTTTTAACCCAGTTCAGTTTACTGCTTAGGAAAGGGAGATAACTCAGATTTTTTTTCCTCGGAAAAACTTAAAGTTTTACAAAAATGGCGACGATAGATAAAATCGTTTTTTATTTTATGCCTAAATACAGCAGGCAGAAAAGATCAGACACCCACAAACACACACACACACACACACACACACACACATATATATATATATATATATATATATATATATATATATATATATATATATATATATATATATATATATTTATTTATTTATTTTAGCCTGATGATTCCCCCCGGAGATGAAACGCGGGAGCCTCTATGTAGTTTTATTGTCATAAATATATTTTCATAGCTTACTACCTTGCCCTACTCACGTATCGAGCACTGTTGAAGTAAATACTAAAAATTGATACATAAAAAAATTATATCTCCTTATAAAATTGTATGTGGATACATGAAATAGTAACATATATATATATATATATATATATATATATATATATATATATATATATTAAAAGGAAAAAAAACTATACACACATTAACGTTGTATACATTATAAATTATTTCGACCCTTTAATTAGGTCTCCTCAGACGTATAAACAACCACGTCAAAAAAAATAATAAGAGAAATTGATCATCGTCTTAAAAAAGATAAATTCACTTTGTTGATTGGTCGATGTAAAAAAGAGGGTAAATGGTAAAATAATTGAGGAGGGGTGACAGAAGTAAAAGATTAATTTGACTATATTTTTTGACATATGCAGAAATATAAAAATATATATAAGAGAATTCGTTTTTGCTATTGAAAGAAATAAATTATCTCAGTTAAAATTTCGAATGTGAGCTTTATAGATAAAAATATATAGGATGAAAGATTCGAGCGTTCACGATTAAAAACTTATCTTTTTTAAGACGATGATCAATTTCTCTTATTATGTTTTTTTGACGTGGTTGTTTATACGTCTGATGAGACCTAATTAAAGGGTCGAAATAATTTATAATGTATACAACCTTAATGTGTGTATAGTTTTTTTCCTTTTAATAATACTGTTTTGCTCTGTTTAAATGTACATTGAGCTCTTTTATTCGGATTCCCAACGCAATATTGAAATCTACACTATATATATATATATATATATATATATATATATATATATATATATATATATATATATATATATATATATATATATATATATATAAGCAGATTTCTAGTACAAAAAAAATTATAGGATAAATTTCAGAAGAAACATTATTTATTTGTTAATAAAATGGTGCGTATGGGGAACAAAACGAAAATTGCAAAAAATTTCTGTAACGCCTTATCGTCAGACCCTTTAAAAAGAAACATCAGAATGATAAAGTAAAAAGAATTAGAAATGGAAGGAAAACAATATTTAAGTTAGAGAAATCAGTTAAGAGAAAAAAGAGAGGGAAATCTCTCAAATTACGAGGGATTTGAACAGTGAAAGATCTCTAACTGATGTTTTAAAATCTTCTGTCTACACAGGTTAGATCGAGAATTATCATATCTAACGCCTCAATAATATTGATAGTTCGACCTAGCACTGTGTATAACAGAAAACCATATATTGGAATACTGGTCTGAACAAATATTTGTACAAACTAGGCGATTATCGACGTCGGATTCATGTGCCTGAAAATTCCCGGATGTTCTCGAACCCTTGTGAAAACGAATGTCATGTGGTATATGTTGGGCTATTCTTATTTATAACCTTTGGGATTTCTTGCCAACGTTGTCAGTTCCACACTGACATCGGAATTTTTAAACGATAGAATTCTCTTAAATGACCGGCAAAACATCCTTACGGAAAGAAGAGAAAAAGGTTCGAGCCGTAAGAGTAGTGTTACTCCTAGCATCGTTGCTGGAAAACAGCGTTGAGTAGAAGAAGAAATCATTTTTTACAATAACAAGGTCGTCGATACTTAACTATGGAAATTGCAAATGGATAGGGCACCGTGTCGTGCCAATAAATTTGTAATCATTAAATGTAGCAACTTTACGTGCAATTGTGCTTTTTATAATATTGATGGGATATCCATTAGCAAGGAAAATGTTGGTAATTTCACCAAGTTCAACATCGAATCGGTTTAGTGAACAAATTATAAGTGCTCGATGTGAAAGAGTTCCAATAAGAGTATATATATATATATAGCAAGAGAGATAGAGGTGTATATATATATATATATATATATATATATATATATATATATATATATATATATATAATTATTTTTCATGTATCCACATAAAATGTTATAAGGAGATATAATCTTTTTTGTATCAATTTTATATATATATATATATATATATATATATATATATATATATATATATATATATATATATATATATATATATATATTGGTACAAAAAAATTAGTGCAACATTCGTACCATCGGTTTCAAGCACTTAGCCATCCGGCTCTCTTCAGCTTCTGTTGTCATGACAACAGAAACTGAAGAGAGCCGGATGGCTAAGTCTTTCTGTGCTTGAAACGGATGGTACGAATGTTGTACTAATTTTTCTGTACCAAAATAAATAAATATTACGCTCTTAATTTTTAATTTTTAACTTTAATTCTCAATTAATCGAGCACTCTGCTGAGATTTTTCCTGATATATTACAAAGAAGTATATATATATATATATATATATATATATATATATATATATATATATATATATATATATATATATATATATATATATATTATACTGAAGCCAAATTAATCAACGTGTTTCCATGTTTTTTTTTTCTTATAATTAAATCACACAAAGTAAATGCTATTGTTTTTCTCATTGCTTCTTCCTTTTTTAATGTGGTGTATTTTCGTTTGTTGTGAGATTTTTCTGAGTTTTGTGGACTATTTTGGTTATTTAAATTTTATCTTATTTATTTATTTGCGGGAGTTCTACATTTTCGACTTTTTTTTTACATATATAGTCTGTTGTCCATGGGCAAAAACAAACAAACATTATTTATGTTTGTTTGTTTTTGCCCATGGACAACAGTGTTTTTGTTTTTTGTGGGTTTTCATGCATGTGTTTGATTGTATTGGAGTATTTCTAACTGTTTTTTTTTATTTTTAGCTTATTTATATATTTAATTATCAAGTTAGGAGTTTATATTATTTTTTTTATTTAATTGTGAGATTTCTATTTTTAAACTTTTTTACATATGTAGTCAAATAAAGTCTTTTTTTTACTTTGTTTCTGTTTTTTATTGTTTTGTTTTGTTCTTTTATTGTTTTGTTTTTGTTTTTGTTTTCTGTGAGTTTGTTATGCGCATTTCAGTGTATTGGGGTATTTTTTGTTTTACAGTTTTTGTTAGTTTATTTTTTATCTTGTTTATCTATTTAATCTTGCAAAGATTTCTATCGTTTTGATTCTTTTTAACTTCCGTTCGTATGCTGGCAAATAACACATGTTTTACTGTTGTTTTATGAAAGGGGTGCGATGTCTTTTTTAGAGTTCTTTTTACGTACGGGGATATTGGAGGGGATGGGCCTATTTAGGGGCATTTTTTCATTCTCTGTTTTGCTTTTGCTTTTTATAGATGAGTTTTGGGGATTTCTATATTTTTATTTTTTAACTGTTCTGTTTCGTTCTGTTATTTCGTAATGTTATTACACATGACAACTTCATTGCAGTCTGTTCAGACTAACATAAAAGTGTAAAGTGTGTATGAAGAAAATGAAAGCCATTGAATTCTTTTTTAAACGAAGAACAATTTCAGCTAAATGAATGACTCAGATTCTAGACGACCGTTGTCATTTTCTATCTCATCGTTCTTTCTCCTCCACCGTCATTAATATTATTTGCACTCACTAGGAGTTCTCACACAAGTCATCGTGAGTGATTGCTCACCGACAACAACCGGTGGTGTTCCCTGGAGTCTAAGTGACAACAAGCCTCCCCAGATTTCCAATACTCTCTACCTCTTTTCGATAACCATTGCAAATGACTTTGCTGTATCGCAACAGCCGCTTACCATTGATTTCTCGCTGGTAACCACCATTGGTCTCCTCTGAAATTTGGGTCGAAATAAGCCTCCCCAAGGTCCCAGCATTCTCTGCACTTTTCCAGTGGAAGTCTGGTTTTTGCTCTCCCTCCTCTGTCTTCCCATCCTCTTTGACCCTTTACGACTATTTTGTGTGATATCAGCCGAAGCTGGTGCCGTAACTTTTTTTTGGGGGGGGGGGCAGTTTATGAAATTTCTTGCAGTTTCTGTTCCTTGTGTTCATGTGGTGGTGTTCTCTTGTGGTTTTGTTTTCTTCCTATTGTAGCTTCCATGTGACTGGTTACCGTCCGTAGCTTATGCGGGTTGGTTTCCGCAACTGAAGATTTTTCTTTAGGTTGCAGCTGTTTTCATCACTGTCGTCCTTTGTATGGTTTCAGTGATCCCTTTGATTCCAATTTCTCCCAGTCTTTTCTCTAGTTTTTTTTTTTTTTACTGTTCCTAGTGATCCTACGATTATTGGTATTATATTGACTTTCTTTATGCTTTTCAATTCTCTAGCAAGTTCCGTGTATTTGCTTCGTTTTTCCGTCTCCTTAATCTTCACTCTGTGGTCTGCTTAATCGGCAAAGTCTACGATTTGGCAAGATTTTTATTTCTCGCTGACTATTATGACATCCGGTCTCCTTGCTCGTATGAGTTCATTTGTTTGCACCTCCATGCCCCAGAGGATTTTGTGATTTTCATTTTCCAGTACTGTCTCTGTTTTATATTTGTACCATTTGTCCGCGTGTTCGAATTTATTATTTGTACTCACTAGGAGTTCTCACAGAAGTCTTCATCAGTAATTACTCACCGACAAGAACCGGTGGGATTCCCTGGAGTCTGAGTGACAACAAGTCTCCCCAGATTTCCAGTATTTATTATTATCATTATTATTGCTTTTTGTTGTTGTTGTTGTTGTTGTTAACAACTCGCTATGAGTTCTCACACGAGTCATTAACAGTGATTGCTCACTGACAATAACAAGTGGTGTTCCCTGAAGTATGGGTGACAACAAGTCTCCCCAGATTCCTGGCACCCTCCGCCTTTTTGATAATTATTGCAAATCATTTTGAAGTATCGCAACAGCCGTTTACCATTGATTTCTACTGGCAATGATCATCGGTTTTCTCTGGAGTTTGAGTTGCAATAAGGTTCTAGTATTTTCCGCACCCTTTCAGCGGAGGTCTGGTAAGTATTCCCCCGGAGGGTTTCCATCATCCTTGGCCCTTCACAACCGTTTTGTGATGCTAGCTCATGCTAGTATCCTCACGTGTGTGTGTGGGGGGGTCTGTCTGTCTGTTTTTGTGCGTGTGTGCTTTCGGGGGGAGGAACGATATGTCAGTTTATGGGAGTTAATAGTAGTTTCAGTTACTTTTTGGCTCGTGTCATGTTCTTTCTTTTTTGTTCTAGTTCCATTTTAACTTACCGGTGGCTGGTTAGCGTTCGGTTGTTCTGTGGGTTGGTTTCCGCATTCAAGGATTTTCCTTAAGATGTTGGATGTTTTAATCACGTTGCCGTGCGTTATATGGTCTCAATATTCCCTTTAATTCTGATTTCTCCTAGTCTTTTTTCCAATGTTTTAAGAGCTGCTTCAAGTGATCCTATTAATATTACTATTATTGTTACTACTACTACTACTACTGCTACTACTGCTACTAGTAGTAGTAGTAGTAGTAGTAGTAGTAGTAGTAGTAGTAGTAGTAGTAGTATTTACTCACTAGGTGTCCTCACACGAGTCATTATCAGCGATTGCTCACTGACAATAGCCAGTGATGTTCCCTGGAGTATGTGTGACGACAAGTCTCCGCAGATTTTCAGCACCCTCTGCCTTCTTTGATAACTTTTGCAAATCACTTTGCGTTATCGCAACAGCCCTTTCCCATTCATTTATTGCTGATAACGGCAGTTGACTTTCTCTGGAATGTTATCGGCATCAAGCCTCCTCAAGGTTCCAGTACTGCCTACGCCCTTTTAATGGAGGTCTGGATGATGCTCTCCTTATTCAGTTTTTCTATCTTTCTTGACCCTTCAGGACCATTTTTTCTGGTGATTCGATTGGTCAAATTATGGGATTTCTGGCAGTTTCAGTTCCCTTGGATCCATGCATTGTTTGACATTTTAATTTATCCGTAGTTGGTTGGCGTACATTGGTTATCTTAATTGATTTTCTATATATTGCGGCTGTTTTTATCACTGTCGTGCGTTGTATCGTGTTGATTCTCCCTTTGATTCCAATTTCTCTTAGTTTTCTCCCATATTTTGGGGGGACGGTTCCTAGTGTTCTTACAATTATTGGTATTACCGTAATTGCATTTATGTTTCTATATTCTTTTCAGCTCTTTGGTAAATTCCATGTATTTACTTTAATTTTCAGCCCTCTTCGATCGTTACTCTGTGAATTGCTGGGACGGCGAAATTTACGAGTTTGAATTTTTCCTTCTGGTTTATTATATCTCCTTGCTTAGATGAGTTTGTACGTTTGTACTGCAAGTTATTTTTGTTATCATTATTATTATTATTATTGTTATTATTATTATTATTATTATTATTATTATTATTATTATTATTATTATTATTATTTGTGCGTCTGTTAGATTACCGAACTTAAGCAATATTGAGCCTAGCCAACACCAAAAAGGTAACTATTTGAGAATAGCAGGTATTGTATTTGAGAGATCAGCGACAGCTACCTGTAAAAAATATCAGTCCTGAAGATACAAGTATAACCTGCTAATACACACATGTGTTGCCACAACGGAAGATTCCCGCCCCGAGCGGAAGTTTTGTTCTTAATCATGTGGCGAAGCTCTCCGAAGAGAGTATGCAATTCTTTTTTTTTCTTCTTTTTTCGTGTCTCATATCGTAAGAAATGACAGCATACTTTTTCATTGCTCTCCAATTCACCTAAAACTTTTATGTTTAAATCCACTTGGGAATAACTGTTGTCGTCTTGTCTTGCATTGCATGCAATGCTGATACTTCGGTAAACTGATGATGATACTAACGTTCGCTTAGATAAAGATTACACTCCTTGCCGTTACAGTAGATGTAACCTCCACATGGACCTGTGGTGCAATGAATGAAAATACTAAGTAATAATCAGTTCTAAGTGATAGCGTTTTGGAGGTTGAATGTTCAATTGTCAGTACGAATGAATACTACGAATAGAATTAAGAATTACTTAACACTTCATGGTTAACGATACGATGACAATCTACTCGCGAGGATAAAATAAATGGATCAGTGCAAAATTTCGTATAGATTCCCGAGTTCGACATAAAAATTCCACGAGTTTGAAGACACACTTGAAGAAGATCAGAGGTTACATCGGTCGAAACGTTCTGAGAATAACATCCAAGATGAGAACAGTAGCCCGAATAATCCAAATAATTCAAAATCTTCCAAATAAAGACCACCATTGTCCACGACCTTCTGCCAATGACCTTTTTCAAGTTTTCGGATTTGGTCGAAGTACCAATCCTTCGGCTTTGAATCGAAATATTCTTGACAGACTTTTTCAACTTTATCGAATAAGTTAAATCGCAGAAGCCTTCATATCGCATTGCATGGGTCGAAATAGACCGTAGTCAAATGGAGAAACGGCTGAACTATGGACTAGATGCGGCAAAACTTCCATAACATCTAATTATTTTAACACGACGCACGAACTTTTTCCTCAGCCTAAAGTGCTCAATTGAACTCTAATCTCTGGTTCCTCCTTGTAAGACATTCACAGCAAAAAGGAAAAAGAAGTTCCCTTCTTCGTTTATGTGTCTAGCGTCAGGCGTAATTTCCACAGACAGAGCTTCATTGTAAAGCTTTCTCGTCTGTAGAACACATTACAGCGGAACTGCTTCCCTGCAGAATACAACATGGTCGTCTTCAAATCCAATATGAACAAATACTTGTCATAAACCGTCCCATAAGTAACCAAACTTAGTTCATTTCATTGATCAAATATAGTACTACTATAGTGTTAATCATCTTTTAGCTGACAATTATTCCATATCATTAACCCTTATCCTCGAGTGGCTCTTGGTCTTGATAAGTGGTAACCCAATAGAAACAAAAATATGTCTTACTCACTAGGAGTTCTCACGCGAATCATTATCAGTGATCGCTCCCGTGAATCTGAGTGATAACACATCTCCGCAGATTTCCAGTACTCATTGTTTCTTTCTATCACGATTGCAGATTCCTTTGCGTTCTCGAACCAGCCGTTTATTAACTAGCTATGCTTTTCCGGCATTGCCTGGGATTAAAAGAAAAAATGACTGACTTGTTTACGAAGAAACGGTAATCGATTTTTGTAACTTTAATTTTGTAATCAAATTATTTTGTGCAATAAATATTGTCAAGTTCGTTTTAGTGTAAATCTGCAGGTTTTAGTGGTGCATGCGAAAGGCAGACGTTACAAGTGATAGATGTTCGGACAAAGGAAAATGGGAGAGGGATACAGACGAATTGGAAAATATCTCTGATTTTGTATTTTGAGCCACACAGAATCTTGCTTCTCTTTTAAATGAAATAAGGGGCTCATAAAAACAGGAAATCATGCTGAGACCAAAAAGTAATGTTCGTAGATGGGCTCTATGATAAGCCCCCTTGAGTAGACTTTCTTACAGTTATCTCTAGTGGATATCTCCAGCAGTAATTCTCTAGATGGTCGAATGGTGACCAGTGAGAAAGACTGGAATCCAAGATTTCCGGTCAGGCGGAAAGGATTCCAAGAGATGGGAAAGGGAAGGGGAAGACCTAGCCCTCTGTGCATGATGGGGGGGTCTTTCTGAGAGCTAGGAGTACGTTTAATATATTTCGGTGAATAAGGGGAAATATCTCTACTCGAACAGTCTTTTATATTCGTACCAATAACATAGTTGAAGAAAAATATCAAAAACATAGGCTAGTTCAAATCAAGTATGTCAGACGGTTTGTTATTTGGGTCTAACTTTGAAAATCCGACAAGATAACCTTATGTGTTAGAATTCGTGTTATTAGACTGATCGTTATCAATGATTTATAGCGGATAAAAACTGGTGGGTTTCTCTGTAATCTGAGTGACTGCAAATCTCCCTATAATAATTAAATAATATAAAAATAAATATCATTCAAGCAAATTGAAATTCGATCCGCATCGTGCAACATCCCCAGATTACCAGTACTCTCCGTTCCATTCTATTATTATTGTGACTCAGTTGGTGTTATCGCACCAGCCGTTTACCAATTATCTCTTGTTGATCACGGCCGGTGGTTTTCTCTGGAATTTGAGTGACAATAACACTCTCCAAGATGACACTACTCTCCGTACCCTTCAAGTTGAGATCTGGATGGTCGTATCCCTCCTCGACCATTTCTTATGGTGGCAATCAATTTCTTATATGTTTACCCAAACAGTATCAGCTCCTTTGGGTTTGTAAATATACCTTATCTCTTCTTGTTGTAACTTGCCCCAATGCCATTTTTATTTATGTGGTTGGTCAGTGTCGCCCGGTTATGTTGGTTAGTTTCCGCGCTCTAGGATTTTTCTTAATATGCCAGCTACTTTCATCGGTGACGTAATAAAGAAATACTTTATTTATATATGTACTTAATTATAACGTTCGGATGGTTTAGTATTTATGGTTTGATCAGTATAAGTATAATAAATAATTGTAACGATATGTGCTTCTACTAATAATAGTGGAAAGGTGTTCAAGTAATAGTTTCACCACCACCGCCACTATAATTGATACAATCACCACCACCGCCGCCGTCATAACTATCACGACCACTGCACATCAGATGGAATGAGAGGGGGTAAATGGTGTCATTAAACGCTTACTGAAACTAATTTGCAATTTGTAACTGTTAACATATCGATTTCTCAAAGGTTTTTAATATTGGAAATTTATTTCCGATATTATACAGTTTGTTATGTATGAAACTGCTTTTTGTTGATGCTATTTTTGCGCGGGTAATAGTACTAAACAATCCATTTATTTAATCCGCGGAGCTGAATATAAACAAAGAATACCATAAAGTGAATAATGAGACTCGGACCTGTGTCTGAGGAGAAGGACCGCCTAGCATAGGTGTCATCTTGGAACATTTGACTAACGAGGCATACGTCCAGAGAAAGCCGAATTTCTGCAAATAACTGATCCTCCAAGCTTTGTGGCAAATTTTTGTTTGCGTTCTTACTAGCACGGTAACGATATCTTCTTGCTGCATCAGCATCGAAATCATGTACGAATCTCATATTCTTCACTTTGTGATATTCTTTGTTTATATTCAACCCTGCGGACTAAATAAATTGCTTATTTAGTAATATTACCCGCGGAAACAATAGCATCACCAAAAACCAGCTAAATACATAATATATCGATTTCTATAACAGCTAAACAAATATTCAAAAAGCGCGATCATAATCGCCATCATCAGCATCATAATCTTAACGATGATGCTGATGATATTACTATCATCGGCATCATCGTCAATATTATCTAACCTATAAAGTTATCTTGTCGGATTTTCGAAGTCAGGCCCAAATAGCATTTAAGCTGGCAAATAAAACTTTGCTTCTGACTAGCCAATTTTCATTTGCTATTATTGAACCATGATGACGTACTTAGTTACAATTTATATTTTAAAATACTAAGTCCAGTCCAGACAAGTGCTGATATGAAACATTTTAAAATAATCACCTCAAAATAAAAACCAGCAAGGGCGATTTTTAAATTGAAGAAAATAATATGAGTTGTCTACCTTATAAAATGTGAAAATAAATAAAAATTAAAAACTAAAATTACTTCACTGCATCCCAGGCAACGCCAGGTATGTAAAGTTAGTTAGGATTATTATTATTATTATTATTATTATTATTATTATTATTATTATTATTATTATTATTATTATTATTATTATTATTATTATTATTATTATTATTATTATTCTGTTCCCTCTTTCTCGTCGCATTATTTCTGACGTTTCTTCTTCCGCTTTCTTGATTAAAACTATTTTTGTCTGCTTTCAATTCTCTTTTATTAACTTTTTGGAGTTTAACTTTGAAACCTTTCAATTTATTTCTCGTGCCTTCTAACGGCCTACCTACAAACCATTTTCTCAGCTGGACTTTTTGACACCGGATTCTTTTACAATCCGACACTTGCTTGCATTCGGGCACTTTTTGCCTTGTTTTTCCCCCACAATCTTTGTTTTACTTTCTCAGATTTTAAATCTTGGCTCCTCGCCAACTTATCTATCTCAGCAATTTCCTCTGATGATAAGATTTTGATCTTTGAAAAGCCTGGCTTAAGGAAAAAATTAATTTAATAAATTGCTTTTTTTGCGGAATATACCTTGCATTGAGCAAATGAATTGAAAAAAGATTTGCCTCCGTCGCTTTTCTCATTCCTTTTCATCCTTCTATCTATCTATCTATCTATCTATCTATCTATCTATCTATATATATATATATATATATATATATATATATATATATATATATATATATATATATATATATATATATACATCAACATCAACATCAAAGGTTCGATCCTTGTCAAAGTTGGCCATGCTAATGATGGATGTGAGCCAGAAACACGTGTCCATGGATTACTTTTATGTACGTATAAAATTAATAAAAATATATATAATTATGAAAAATGCGTTCTATAAAGTAAAGGGCGACTAATAATGCAATTTTCTTCATCTTAATCACTTAGGAAGTGAGACAATCGAAATAATACTAAGCAAAAAACAACGAACGTTGCAATCACCAATAAAAAATAATTACATAAAAAATACATTAAATATGTAGGTGATAAAAATCGTACATATTTCTAGACAAGGCGTCTTGGTCCAATGGTAAAGATGCTGGACTATAGACATAAGGTTCGATCCTTGTCATGCTGATGACGGTTGTGAGCCAGAAACACGTGTCTATGGATTACTTTTATGTACGTATAACATTAATAAATAATATATATATATATATATATATATATATATATATATGCCAACATTGTTAAAAATAACAGAATTCGTCTGTTTAATTATACCTTTTTTATATTTTCAATTTTTCTGATGGTCTTTTTTGTATTAACATCAAAAAAAATAATAAATGTTCCATAGGTTTCACGAACGTTTTCGATTCTTCGTCGAATCATCCTCGGGTGTTAAAAGCAAATGAACAAAAAAGCTGGAGAAGAAGATAATTTTTTAAAAGACGGCGGAGAAATGCACAGAGATCGTTTTTTGCATTGTTCCAGGAAAGTCGTTTACGTTTTAAATTCAGCGACGCCGAAGTGGAATCACAGGAAAAAAATCACATTACGTGAAGCATTATAAAATGTTGCCACTGGTTTATATGTGATGTAATTAATTTTAGGTTGTTGTGTTTTTACGTAAATAGCTTCCAGTATTTATTTTTAAATGTGTTTCGGGATCTATTATTTTAGTGTTATTAACTAGAATTTGTCTTAAATCAGACTGAGAGCAGTTATGTTTTTGTAGGTGTTAATAAATGTAGCTAGAGTTTACAAAATGCATGGTGAGACGGTGGGACAGGGTAGTTCTTGAAAACCAATGTAGCTATTAGATGTATTATTATGGGAGTTACATTCTTCCAAAGGGCATTTAAACTTATGAATAACATTGGTTCTTTCTAGTGGTTTTAGGGTTGGGGAGGAGTTGTTTTTTCTACAAGATTTTGGGTTTTACATTTATTATTTTTTTTGATTCTCATACAAAAAAGACCATCAGAAAAATTGAAGAAACAAAAAAGGTATAATTAAACAAACGAATTCTTTTATTTTAAACAATGTTTACATAAATGAGAAAATGCTGCCTAAATAAACACAATATATATATATATATATATATATATATATATATATATATATATATATATATATATATATATATATTGTTTGTATGGTTGTTTGTTCATAGATGTTAATCTAATGACGCTACGGTATGTATAAGATTATGTTCATTAAAAAGTAGAGTTGTATTGTACAGTTTCGACAGTAAATGTTTACTGCGGCATGTGGAAGGTTGACTTTAAATAAAGTCGTAATTGAAACATGTATGTACATATGTAGCCTAAAATGCTCGTCTAAATAAAATGTTTACCAATGTATATATATATATATATATATAAGCGTCTACATCCACACCTACCCTAGAAAACCTAAACCATAAGTTACATATTTATGTATTTAGTCCTTATTTGTTATCCACTTGTGTGTTTCTTTGTGATATATATATATATATATATATATATATATATATATATATATATATATATATATATATATATATATATATATATATATATATATATATACATATATATATATATATATATATATATATATATTTGTGTTATAATGGAATAATTCTATACATATATATATATATATATATATATATATATATATATATATATGAAAAGCGAGGGACCAGATCGATGCAAATTCATAGAGCCCCCCCCCCCCAACAACCACACTTGATACATATTCAATCGCGGTGGCAGTAGAGGAGAGGGTGGAGCAATTTGAACATTTTCACAAAAGCCGGGCGAAAATCCTAACCCCCCCCCCACACCATCCCCTACAAAAAAAAATTCAACAAATTCAGTTATCCGCCACGCGTCCATCTTCCATTTTTGCCCGCTTCGTGTGCAGCAAGCACAATGATCACGTGATAGAGATAAGTGTCCAAGCGTTTACCGCTCTAACTCGATTCGGCCATCTTGATTTCGTCCGTCGCCGGCCATAAGGGCCTCTTGCAGAAAACAGCCACGGTATTTACTCTGCGAATAAAACTTTGACAGAAACATTTTGTTGAGTGGAGTGGAGCCGTAATTGCATGAAACTGTCCGCTTGAGGAGCGAACAGGTTAGGCGGGGTGGATCGGGCAAACTCGGCGCCACCCTTCGTTCACTCCTTCCCAAAAACTGAGAGGGAGGCGTGTTGGTATGAGTCGTACGATTTTGGTTATAGCATCAGTCACTGAATATTCTAAAGACTGCGTA
The DNA here is from genome assembly GCA_963556195.1 of Sepiola atlantica. NCBI lineage: Eukaryota > Metazoa > Mollusca > Cephalopoda > Sepiida > Sepiolidae > Sepiola > Sepiola atlantica. Next base: position 39,666,545 of record OY744528.1, read on the forward strand.
TATAAGTCGACTTGGCACCCACTATGTATGCCCAACGTGTACGGGGGCAAAGACCTGGAATTAGCTTGAAGGAGGCTTCAAGTTATAATGTCTCTAGTGCTTTATGCATATTCATGGCTTGAACTTGCGTCGAATTATGCAAACAGATAAAAAAAGAACAAGCATCCTTGGGTAAGTGTCATGTCATAATCGTGCTTAGCGAATTAGATAAACACGACCTCATCAAATGCCGGTCTCTTTAGAATATGTATTAGAGTTTCAATTAAAACAGGTTGGTAATTACCATTTTATATGAGAAATATCATGTGATTTTTTATAAGAGTATGCTTATGATAGAAAGTAAAACCAACAAATGAATTAAACGGTTGCTTATGGAAGAACTGAATCGTTAGAAGAGAACTCATAGCCTTGGTTTAAACAGGTTAGTAATCAATGTTATGTATAAAAAGAGAATATGAAAAGAGGTTTGTACAAAGAGAGTATCGTAATGACTAATGACGATAGTTCCAGATATAGCATAAAATCATAAAATACTCCACAAACACACACACATACACACACACACACATACACACACACACACACACACACACACACATATATATATATATATATATATATATATATATATATATATATATATATATATATGAAAGATATTTGTTGTTGTTTATTATCTACGGACGTATACGTTTCGTCTCTTTTCAATCAAGACTCTTCAACGTAGAAGTATGACTATTCACTACCGGTCACTCGGTTCGAAACCCTGGATTATAAGTATTTTTCAACTTCAATCCAACGTCTTAAACCTCGCGGCCAATATTTGAACAGCTGGTAGTTTAAATACATTTATAAGCGGCGGTGGCGACACAGGCATTCTACTTATATTAAGGAATGATGCATTATAAAGCAAATGACGGCACGCTGTATTTGCACTACTACTAAAGTGCTCTACTAATTATTAAGGAGCGACAAATATGAAATATATATATATATATATATATATATATATATATATATATATATATATATATATATATATATATATATATATTGGCATAAAACACATGTGTATGTGAGTTAATTTGAAAATATTATTCATAAATAATTATTCAAAGCTCTCGCTAGATTGAGCACTTTAAGTGAGTTGACAACAAGCGGTTATTTATAGCGTAATGCGATACTCTAGGCTTATTGAGTTCTGTTGACGACTTGCAAAATGACCACCGAATTTGCCATTTAGACGTTACTTTACTCTTCCATTTCTAGGCAGTGCGTAGTGGGCACATCGTATTGAGGTTCGAGCCGTGTGACCGGCAGGAAGTTCCCCTCCTATACTGAGTATTGCAGGTGGTTAATTTGAAAATATTATTTATATATGTATATATATATATATATATATATATATATATATATATATATATATATATATATATATATATATATATATATATATATATAGTCTCGTAAGTTTCTCAACCATTAAAACTATATACGAAAAAAAAAACATTTTAGTCCCAAGACGTTTAGTAGAAAATCATTCATGTAAGTCCATTTATTTTTTGTAGTTACTATATTAGTTTGCTTCCAAGAATTTACACTAGTCTTAACATTATTTAAGGGATCATCAGTTGGTTACCATGAAAAACTGTTTCGGGTATATATATATATATATATATATATATATATATATATATATATATATATATATATATATATCGTTAGGATAGATAGATAGATAGATAGATAGATAGATAGATAGATAGATAGATAGATAGATGTGGGGGAAATATATGTTTGTTCATATACTTTCTGTTAATCATAGACCAACCTTTTCAGTGTAAAAGCTCGATTATTGCTAATATATGACAACAGAGCATATATAAATAGACAACATTATGCTAAATACTAGTGACCAAGATTTTATTCATTATATTGCTGGGGGGGGGGTTCAAATTCAAAATTCTATACTTTTTTACGGACCGTTTCGTCCATAGCCGACTAAGTGAAATTAGTATATCAATTCCGAATCTTTCGATTATGGACTTCTCAGAAAATCAAAGTTCGCTTTCAAAAAACATTGTATCGGAATGTTTGTAAACGTAAGAAATACATCAGGGCACATCTTAACCACTAAATAATGAAAAAAAAATGAATAAATCTGTGTCGAGACCAGGAATCGAAACCGTAAACTGCAGGTCTCCGATAACCGTTCCTACTAACTGAGCTAAATTGAAACGGTTATTGCTCTTACAAATTTATATAATTAGAAATAAGCATGTTTTTTATAATTCTATTTCAATTTTTTGTTATGACAAAATTCATTTTTTTAAAAGCAGTTTCAATTTATTATTTGTTAGACTGTTTGTTACCCCCCCCCCTACACGAGGGTAAAACGATGAGATTTTGTAACATCACCCCCCCCCCTCCCCAAGAAGTTCCGTGTCGGTTCAACACGAAGAAATCGATGTTTTTTATTATTGGTAATTGTTAATAATTTAAAAAATTGAACTTTTTTATTATTTGCAAAAAATGGGGGGGGGTAACATGGCGGCCATGACTGAGTGGGAATTTTCTATTTAACCCTATTCAGAATGAGTACCAAAACGATTAAACCCATTTTAACACGAGAGGTAGGGGTTAACTTTACGTCAGGGGAAAAAATGAAAAAGTTGTCTCATGTAATGTCTAGGTACGTGCAAAAATGGCCGTCTCTTGTACGGACTATGCTTATTAAAAAGCCCTTATCATTAATTATTTAATTAGTTTCCGTGTAAACTTTGATTGTGTTTGAAAGATAAAAGCCTAAACTTAATCTCTAAATTTTAAAAAATGTATATTTACGTGTGAAAAATAAATTATAATGAAATATGTAATCACGGCGGCTAAATAACCCAAAAAGTCAGTGAATTTTGAACTTTAAAAAAATTACTTGCAAAAATCCCTTGAAAGATAAATATAAGTTTTTGGGAACTATTTCAAAAATAATTAATAAATTAAAGTCATAAGATACTGAATTTTTAAAAAAAATCCATGTTTTACTAAAAATTAGCAAAATTATCCCCACAAAAGTCATAAATTAGTAAAATCCGGCATCAGTTAATCGGTAAACGACTTTGTTTACCAATTGACTATCGCTATGCAAAATATATGGAAGACAAAAATGTCATAATTTATCATTTTTAACTTTATATATAAAATGGTTTTGTAATAGTTTATAGAAATTGAAAAATTATTATCTAATAATTTTGTAATTCTTTTTAAGGTTATAAACAAATTTAAGTACCCTTATTTTGTTATCATAAAAATGGGCATGCTTATTTAATTAAAATATTTGTGAATGTACGCAATTAAGATCTTATTTTATTTTTAAATAAAAAGATTCATATTTAACTTGGTATTAGTTTTTAATTTATTAATACTCCGAAATTATTGATGACGTCTGTTTACCAATGTCTTTCGTTAGAATTTGAAATAAAAGTTTTTTTAAATGTTAAAAATTATTTTTACGTTACGAACTGCGTCAATTTTATCTTTTTTTTACATTTAAAACTTTTGTTACTCGATTTATTCTTAACGTGTCGTAGCGATAAATTACATTGATTCTTTTTAAAATAAAGTGTATTTTTTTATTTTAAGTGTGAAAAAAGACAAAACAAATACAAATCTTTTGAAATAATTGACGATGAATTGTGAAATTAACGAAATTGTTGAATCTCTAAAAAAATAACATTTTCAGGGCGGTGTAAAAGTGAGTGGTTGTTGGAAGGCTCATGCCACCTGGTTATTATAGAACTTTTACCATACCAATCCAAGTTCATCGTTAGTAGAAATTATCCAATTTTTAAAATTCTTTTTTCGTTAAGTTCCTGGGTTTCAAATTTGTCAATTTTTGGTTTATTTTCAAGATTATAAAAATAATTTCTTGCGGTGAGGATGCCACGTTCATGTATGAAAGGGAAATATAATTATGTCGCATTTTGTTTATTTTCACAGAAACTCTAATCATTAAAATCACATGAAATATTTTTTGCAATTATATTATTTTTTGTGAAAATATTGATTAAACAATGCTTTATTCAATAATAATATCGCTAATTCAAAAAATTAATTTTTCTTCGAGCTATAGTGAGTTTGTTAACACGGTATTTAGGGGCCTTTTTCGTAATATATAAAAAATATTTACAAAAACTTTTGTTTAATTGTTAACATCTACAATGCTTTATTTTCATTAAAAAAAATGCATTTTCTTTTTATTAATATATAAAAATATAACTTTAGTAAAGGTGTATTTTGTTTAAAAAAAATAATATATTTTCACTAAGATTTAAAAAAAAATAATAGTTTCATTAGATTCCGTGATTGTTGATTAATAAATATTGAAAATTTCATTAAAATTGGTTGATTTCCTGAATTTTAGTTAATTTTTAAATGAAGGGGGGGCTAAATGTTTTTACTTTTTGGGAATCGGCCATTGATTTTGCACGTACCTAGTAATCTCGGTACTAATTTTAAGCTAATTGACTGTTCGGCAGCCGCTCGACCATTTCTGTAAATCACAAACATTCGGGCAGATATTGGGGTCCTATTTCTTTCGAAATGAGAGTTTAAATTTTTCAAATTCACTTACTGGGACTAATATTCTCATCTTACAGAAAAAAAAACATTCGACTCAGTTTGGTTCGGTTCAAATTCTGTAGAAGCACCTAACTTTTGTCCACTTCGAGAATTTCGTCGGCAATATTCTGTACTGGATACGTCATTACTATGTTTAATTTGTTAATAATGTGAATTTGTAATATATTTAAATTAACCAATTATTTGTTTGTTATGAATGCAGATACTTGTGTTTATTATGGATTCTTAGGAGATCCTCATGCCAATTTAAAGTTATTTCTCTTCGACAGTTTAAATGCTTCTTTCGTTTCGTTTGTTTAGAAAGATGGCGACTATAATTTTCGGCTTACAAAACTTATAAAACACAACTATAGCAAACTTCATCGTTTCCGTGTAACGTCGAAATGAAAAGTCGATCAGAAAAATATAGTCGACATCTTTATAAACATTCAGAAAGAGTTCAGCTGAGAACGAATAATGACTCAAGTTCATAATTTTTTAGCTTAAAAAAGTACAAATAAACCATTTCACTCTAAATAATTTACACGGCTGAGATAGGAATTAACCTATAAACACTGCCCCAGTCGAGAAGGAGTTTTCCTCTTTTGACCAAAGGTTGTTTTTTTAATCAAACTTGCCATTCTTTTAATGAGAATTTATTTTTTTAAACGATTCAACTTTTTATTGACTTTTCGGATATTTACCAACAAACATTTCAGATTAAAACAGATGAAGGGTGTAGTATAAACACACAACAGATACTTTTGCTCCCAGCGAAAATACCAACTATGGTAACTTACTGTTTTTCATGTTTTTTTTTTATTATCTACTAAAACAAAGTTAAAGTAAAAATAAGTTGTTTGAACATATTTCACTCGAAATAATTAACGTGACTGAAATAGGAATCAAGCGAATTACATGTACATTTAATATCAGAACGCGTGTACACTGGTACTGTCAACTTTCCATATGTATTTATAATATATAGTTATTATTTGAGCCCTGCACCTTATGCACCCCACCCCACACACACATATGGGCACTTGTGCACTTGGGTAAACAGCAGAATTTATTATTTTATTTGTTTTCTATTTTGATTTTGAAGAGTTAAATTCAAGACAGCGGCAGACAATCCACAGACACCCACACGCAATTACAATGTTAAAAAAAATGACTGATGATTTTAAATTATCACTATATTTTATTACAATGTTTTGTCGAAACTATTACTTATATTGAATATTAAATTTTAAAAAATGAAATAAGTAAATAATAAATAAATAAAAAATAAAAAATAAAATAAATCTCAATATTAACATTTAAGATTAAGTAAATAAATAAATCTTGATAATTTATAACATATCTTAAGGACTGCATTTCATCTTTCTTCTTCTCCTCCCTGTCACAATTTTCTGCGAGCCTTGTCCCACTTTCTGCGAATCTCATGTTTTGAATAATAGCGTCCATCTTGGTTTACTGATCTGATACTTTTGTTTTCTTTTTGTTATTCTCGAAATGATTAAAGTTTCTACCATTCTGGATCTTTAAATATTTACAATTTACTGTCTTTATATTTTAACATTTTAAACTTTTTGTCATTCTTGTCATTTATTTTTGCTCATCCCATATTCCACCTTCCGGTTCTCAACATTGCATTACTCCTGCCTCGAGATTCTCACCTTCATACTTACTTGTTTACCAGCAATGCTTCAAGCAAACTACCATTTCCTTATATATATATATATATATATATATATATATATATATATATATATATATATATATATATATATAGAGAGAGAGAGAGAGAGAGAGAGAGAGAGAGAGAGAGAGATAGTCAGAGTTAGATAATACTTTAAAGATATAAATAATATCTTAAACCAGTAGACTATCAGGATAAAAACAAAGCTCAATATAGTCTATAGAGCAATAATATTAATTTAATTACATAATAAAATGAGAAATTAATCAGATTTTATTAAAGTTCAAAAACAAGAAGTAATATTGCGTCCTTAACTCATGAGTTTTCAAAGAAAATCTTCTCTTCAGAGGACTATTACCGCAATGACATTACTGCAGGTAATAAAGTTAAGCTTTAAAAATATATAAAAATATATAAAAAATACATAAAAGCATATAAAACATCAAATATATTGTCCCAAAACACACTTTTTTGTTAAACTTATACAGTTTAAACTTATACAGTTCATCCAAGTCATAAAGTTTGAAACCATTTCAAGAAAGATGTCAAAGAAGTCGACTAAGAAACAATCCAGGTAGTGAATGATAGTCCAAGAACGAAAAAAGTTATCCAGGCGGGAAATTTGCTTGCTATCGATGCAGTAGATGACAGATAAAGCGTATTCAGGGTGTATGCAAATTAATAAAACTATAGAAAAAAGCAAAATCATATGAAAAGTTCAGAAGACTTACTCAGTGTTGAATATTATAATGTCCAATTAAGGGTTCTTATGAGCTGATAGGAGTTGTGCAAACCATAACTTCCTGGTCTGACGTATATATAGAAAAAATGTGATGGAGATTCGATCAAAAAAACAATGGTTAAAGATAGGGACTGGAAAATGAAAAATCAATAAAATATGTAAAGTTCGGCTTAAATTTAAAATCAGCAGCAGCCAACTTAAATAAAAACTTTAATGTATTAAAGGTAAGGGGTTAGGGGAAATGACAAAATACGAAGAAAAGGGAGGGGAGGTTATAAAGTATAAGACAGTATCAAAAGAAGAAGGGTGTGGGTTTTGAGGTTGGCATATTAAAGAAAAATAGAAAGATAATATTAAATAAATAGAAAGAGAGAGGGAAAAGAAAGAGACAGGAATAGATTTAGGTAAAATGGCCGGAAAGATAAAGAAGCGGAATGGGGTGTGACTAATGTCTGGTTATGTGGCATCAGACATGAAAAATAAGCGACTACAGCGAGAAGTCTTTAAAGTTAAGGCTGAATGAAACATAATTCATAGATTTACAGGCATACCTACACATAAGGATAAGTGCACACATACTCACAGACGAATAAAAAGACACACACTTACATCCACTCATACACATGCGTACATACAGGCATATATACACAGATTCATGCCAAAAGTACACACATATATATTTTTATAGACACACTCACATACATATACATACATATAAACATGCACACCCACATACTTATATATATATATAAATATACACACACATGTACACATATATATACATATATACATATATATAAACATACATACACACATGTACATATATACACACACATACACACATTTATATACATATATATACATATATATACACATATATATACATATATATACATACATACACACACATACACATACACACACATACATATATATGGACCCACATACATACATACATACATACATACATACATACATATACGTACCCAACGCCTGATAATGACTATAACAACAACAACAAAAATAGCCAGAGAAAAATTTAATTATGGTTGGAAAGTGAAGTGCGAAGCAGTATTTAATTGAAATGGCATTGAACGTTGGGGGGCTAAAACACAATCGGGATGGGTATCGGTAATTAGGGGGGGGGGTAAGGCACTATGAGTCAAAATTCCCAATAGGTTGAGTTAGCGTATTAATAAGTCTACAAATTATGGATTTTAATTTTGCATATCTTAAAATTAAAGATGATATGTAAGAAAAAGAAATAAAGATATAAAAATATATATGATATAAAAAATAAAAATATATATAAAAATAAATAAAACGTAAGATAAGCCAAGTGAAAAATACGAAATACCAAATGAGAAAACAAAAAATATACTAGTAAATTAAAAGTAATAATAATAATAATAATAATAATAATAATAATAATAATAATAATAATAATAATAATAATAATAATAATAATAATAATAATAATAATAATAATAATAGACAATAATACTAACACAATCATAATACTAATAAAAAATAGTAATAAATTAGTAGTAATAATAATAATTCTAATCGTAATTTTATTAATAATAATAATAATAATAATAATAATAATAATAATAATAATAATAATAATAATAATAATAATAATAATAATAATAATAATAATAATAATAATAGTAATATTGCCAGTACTTTTAATACCAATCATAATACCGATAATAGCACTAATGGCAATATCAATAGTAATCATGATGATAATAATTATAATATAAAAATAATATCATTAATAATAATAATAATAATAATAATAATAATAATAATAATAATAATAATAATAATAATAATAATAATAATAATAATAATAATAATAATAATAATAATAATAATAATAATAATAAGAAGAAGAAGAAGAAGAAGAATAATAATAATAATAGAATAGTAATTGTACTAAATATAATAATTATTATCTTGATGTCTATCCAAGCATATAAAACTATATAAAACTAATTAGATATATAGTGAAGTTTAGATGAAGGGAATTACTGATAATATCAAATATAATATATAAAGATACCTAGAATAAGTTTTAAAAATTAAAAGAATTTTTTTTAATTTTAAATTTTTCAAAAATAAGGTATATTAATATATGGTATATGATTGATCATAAGAATAGTTGGTTATAGATAGGTAAATAATAATTAGCATCAAATAAACGTAAGCGGGTATTGAGAGGATCTTACATAGTTAAGGGGGTTAGGTGGTGGACTAATTTAAATTTTCTCTTATCATCTAGAAACCAATTAATTTTTAGAGTTGATCAAGTTTAATGGTTTAGGAGCCGTGGTTATCAAAACTACCTCAGAGTTGCACAGGTTACGGGCTTTGGAGCCTGGTGTGTATGATCTTGATTTTTTCAGGATTGACCATTCTTGACAATGTGGGATATTTTTAGATCTTAGGTGTTTAACCAGGCAAGTTAAAGATGTCTTATTATTACTGACATCACTATTAAAAGAGTAAAAATGAGTAGAGATGCGGGTTTTAATTAAATTGGCTGCTGCCCCTATATAAGTGTATATCTTAGGATCAGCCATACTACTCAAGCTAATGCTATTCCCATTATCGGGTGTGTTTGGAGGTACTATATTATTATTGTCTAAACTGGGTTGTTCATCTATGTTAGGTCCATTAAACGACTGGATATTAAGACTATCATTAGTGTTAAAGACTATAGGGAGGCGTTGTCAATATGTTGGTGTGATGGAAAGATGCAGGAGATATTTGGTGTGGTATAAGTTATATCGAGTAGGTGTGAAGAATGGTTCGAACTGTCATTACTGGGAGCCCTAGGGTTCGTTGTTGGATTATTTAATTCAGTTACCATGCAAGCATATACCACGTCAGTGTGTATGCAGTTGTTATTTAGTGGACATTGACGAGAGCGCTGGCAATTGCAAGTATATGTGGGGTTAGAACGTGTTTCATCAGATTGGATAGATCTAATTTTCTTATTATTGGCTGCTATAATTGTTTGGGCAATGCATAACTTCTTTTTTTTTTACTACCATTCACTACCTGGATTGTGTTTTAGTCGACTTCTTTGACATCTTTCTTGAAATTGTTTAAAACTTTATGACTTGGATAAACTGTATAAGTTTAATGAAAAAGTGTTTTGAACCAATATATTTGATGTGTTATATACTTTTATGTATTTTTTATATATTTTTATATATTTTCAAAGCTTAATTTTATTACCTGCAGTGATGTCATTGCGGTAATGGTCCTCTGAGGAGAAGATTTTCTTTGAAAACTCATGAGTTAAGGACGCAATATCCCTCCTTGTTTTAGAACTTTGATAAAATCTTATTAATTTCTAATTTTATTATGTCATTAAATTAATATATATATATATATATATATATATATATATATATATATATATATATATATATATATATATATATATATATAATCACTTTCTACACTGTTGCGAGTGAAAGCTTGAAACGTCGGCGTATGTGAGTAAAAATAATTTTAAATTTATTTATGATTATTGTTATTAAGCAGTTTTAAGAAATTAAAGTTGAGCACTGTTTCAGATATTAAAAACAGATTGTTACTTAGCTCTAAGCAAGGTTCCAATAACGTTAGTTTAACCCTCTAAACTGTCTGTTGTTTACTGCCCGCTGTATTTAGGCACAAATAGAACTTAATTTCTCATTTATCACGTGATAATTGACGATGGCCCTGAGGATAGAGCGAAAGCGTACGGAGTCTTGGTTGACTCTGTGAACATGGTTTGCACGCTGTGACCGTCTGAAATTATCACTTCATGAACTGATGCGAGCGGCATTTGTAGGTAAAATAATTTCAAATTTATTTATAAATAATGTTATAAAGCCCCTTTAAGAAATTGAAGTTTAGCACTGTTCGGAGATATTAAAAACAGATTGTTACTGCTATTTATATATATATATATATATATATATATATATATATATATATATATATATATATATATATATATATATATATATTATCTAAACTTAGCAATATCTTTATAATAGGTTTTTTATATTTAAGAACAATTTTCTTAATACGCCGCATTAAATATTACATAACCTGACTTGCATTGTTAGTAATGTTAAACGTATTTTTCTTGACTCTGAATTATAAATTCAATATGTCTGCCTGATTATGATAAATCCTTGCTTACTTTGAGGAGATAGGTTCTATGTAATATGTATGTAAAATGTTTTTGTGTATTTTTAGTTCGAGGGTTTCTTCTGTGAGCGATCCTTAGTCTTCTGATGAGCTGCATAAATAAGAAAATCCTGGTAAATATGTACTAATTTCACGGTTGTTTTTTTGTGCGCGAAACAGTCGTCAAGTTACGCTGAATTCTTTTTTAATTCCGGTAAGGAAAAATAAAAAAGGAATAAAGAATTGGTCATTAGAATTTGACATACCCTAGACGTATACGTATATATATATTTTTCATGGTAAACAACTGATGATCCCTTAAATAATGTTAGAAGCAAACTAATATAATAACTATAAAAATTAAATTGACTTACATGAGTGATTTTCCACTGAACGACTTGGGACTTAAGGTTGTTTTTTTTTGTTTTACTTTTATATAGTTTTAATGGTTGAGAAACTTCCGAGACTATATATATATATATATATATATATATATATATATATATATATATATATATATATATATATATATATATATATATATATATATATAGTATTTCATGTATCCACATGAACATTTATAAGGAGATATAATTTTTCATGTATCAATTTTCAGTATTTACTTCAACAGTGCTCGATACGTAAGTAGAACTAGGTAGTAAGCTATGAAAATATATTTATGGCAATTAAGCTACACAGAGGCTCCCACGGTTCATCCCCGGGGGGAATCTTCAGGCTAAAATTTTAGCCTGAAGATTCCCCCGGGGTGAAACGCGGGAGCCTCTGTGTAGCTTAATTGACATAAATATATTTTCATAGCTTACTATATATATATATATATATATATATATATATATATATATATATATATATATATAGTCATTCACATGCAGACTGTTTCGCTATATCACAGCTCCTCAGTATGGCTAGACCAGCTAGTGCCTCAAGCCGGGATCGAAACTCAACCGTCAAGCTGACATTCGGCACCTCTACCCTTGCACTATCACGCGAAAGGGCCTAATTGTAAGATAAATATCAATGTAAACATTGTCAATGCCGAGAGCTCGAATTAGTTTTACCCAATAAACAATGCCTTAAAGCTAGTGGCAGTTGGCGATTTCCTTACGAAAATCTTATATAGGCATCCACATACAGACTGTTTCGCTGTATCACGGCTCTTCAGTGAGGCTAGATTAGCTAGTGCCTCAAGCCTGGATCGAAAATATATATATAAAGAGAGATATTTTTAAATATTAAAGTGTTTTATACCTACAGACGACGTCGTTTCGGGTTTTCTACCTCATCAGAGCAGAAGTGGCAGGCGGTCGCAGTTTGTAGATTCAGCCTAGAATCACAAGCCTAACTTATATGCCTACGCGGCCGCGAGAAATCACCACATACAGTAATTGAAATTAATGTACACTTACCCGAGAGGCGTGGGGGCAAGCATCATGTTGTCGATAGTGCTCAACGCTCGAGCAGAACTTTTGCTTAATCTCTAAGATGACAACAATTTTGTAATTCCAAACAGGATTAAGATTACTGATAGGTCACCGGTTATCAAGAACCGGGAGTCACTCGAGGATGAGAGGTAAAAAGGATTGATTGTTCGACAATGACGGCTCGATAAGTATTTGTTTACATTAGACTTGAAGACGACCATGCTGTAATCGGTTGGGAAGACGACTTGTGGTATCTTGTTCCACAGATGTGATGTTCAAAGAAATAAACTTTTTTCATTGAAGTTTCGCTTGGTTTTTAGTACAGAGAAAGAGAAAGGAAAGTTCTGAGTGTTTTACAGGGCGGGGGATACAAGGGCTTAACGCTCACGAGCAGTTACCACGAACATAACGATACAGTATATATATATATATATATATATATATATATATATATATATATATATATATATATATATACTAGTAGAATACCTGTCGCAGGACAGGGATGACCAATAAATATAGTATTAGTTTTAAATTGTAATGTATTTTTTTTAATTTAGGGAGGGTACTGTTTCGGTGGCATCTCCTCAATAGTAAAGTTTACAACAACAATAAATAAATAATGTGCCCACATTACTCACCCTGTTGCCTAGAATACATATTCCATAATTCATAATGATAAGTTCAGTTTTTTTTCAGATTTTACCAAGCACATATATGTTATTGACGCTCATGCGCACGCACCGAGCTTTAAAAAATGTATTACTTAATATAACTCGAAATTTGATGTAGAGCAATTCTTTTCCATATTAAATATTTTCTATCTAACTTATTTTAACAGTTTCTTGAAGTGGTGGTGTGATATATATATATATATATATATATATATATATATATATATATATATATATATATATATATATATATATATATATATATATATATATATATATATATTACGTCGGATTACCTTCATCCTTCTTTTCCCATATATATATATATATATATATATATATATATATATATTAGTACTTCATGTATCCACATAAAATTTTATAAGGAGATATAATTTTTTATGTATCAATTTTCAGTATTTACTTCAACAGTGCTCGATACTTAAGTAGAGCTAGGTAGTAAGCTATGAAAATATATTTATCGCAATTAAGCTACACAGAGGCTCCCGTGTTTCATCCCCGGGAGGAATCGTCAGGCTAAATGCATACTATATATATATATATATATATATATATATATATATATATATATATATATATATATATATATATGGGAAAAGAAGGATGAAGGTAATCCGACGTAATGGGAAATGAAAAAGGAAAAACCAAAAAGGAAGTTTTTATGTGTTCATCAACGTTTCGTCTTTATTTCTAAGACTTCTTCGGGATGATAATATAAAGAAAAATGTCATGCAAGTACGTGGACATATAGGGTAAATGTAGTGCGAGTGTTATCCCGCAAGTACTTTTACATTTTTAAAACACTCGCACCACATTTACCCTATATGTCCACGTATTTGCAATGCAATTTAGTTTTATTAACTTTTTTTAAAGTTAATTTTCGAAGCTATACCCATTCATTAGAATTTCAAATAAAGATACATTAAAATACCTTTTTTCATCTTTTTTTTGGGGGGGTTCAATTCGTCTATTGTTGAAATGAATACTGGATGAAAGTTTTAGTCAACAACGTAGCACACGGCAGCGCCAAGTGAATAAGAAATAGTGTAGCTGTTTTAGAAAGCAGTGTTATTATTGGTAATTTTAATATTATATTGCTGAGGCTGTAGTCTTCTTTACAGAAACCAAAGAAATAATTTTCAATTGACATTTTAGTAATTTGGTGAAAAACAACAAAATGATGATTGTCGTTGTGTTATTTGATATATTCCAATGTGGAGGAAATTTACTGTGCATGAACATAGTCAAATTTTATTTTTTAGGAAAAAGCAACAAACAGTTAATCAATATGATCTTTAAGATATTCAATATCGAGGAATTTTGTTTTGTTTCAGCATAAAAATGAAAATAAATTCCACATTAAAATCTGGTTATATAATTAAATCAATAAGCATACGGGTGGAGGGTCGATTAGTCAAATAAACCAATTTTATATTACTGAGTAATTCGAAAAATGTACTGTGTACTTTTCGCCTTTATTATAATAGACAGAAAAAAAGACTTAATCAATATTACAGAAAGAAAATCTTTTTTTGTAATTTAGAAAGATTAAAGGAGTTTTTTTTTCTTTTTATGACAAAGGTTAAAGTTATCATCATCATCACCATCATCATCATCATCATCATCATCATCATTCTCATCATCATCATCACTACCAACATGGTGACTCCTTGACATTTTAACTAGGAGCAAAATGTAGTATCTGATTTGAACTTGCACTTAGTTGTTATGCCCTCGGTCGTGGAAGGACAAATCCTTCTATACGGAGACAATTGACATTTTTGTTCTAATCCAGAGTGCCCCATTTTGATGAAGCTGGATTTTCTCTACGTTAAATATTGACTCTCGCGTGTATTCATTTAGATAATAAGCCATGTAATTCAATGTAGTTTTATTAACTTCTTTTTTTTTCAATTAAATCTTTGAATACGTCTGTTGTTGAAGTGAATACTGGATGAAAGTTGTAGTCAAAAACGTAGCACACGGCAGCACCAAGTGAATAAGAAATAGTGTTCCTGTTTCAGAAAGCAGTGTTATTATTAAAAACACCCAAAAAAAGATGAAAAAATGTATCTTTATTTGAAATTCTGATGAAGAAGTATAGCTCCGAAAATTGAATTTAAAGAAAAGCTAATAAAACTAAATTGCATTTCACGACGTTCTATCGGCTTATTATTATTTTTAATAATATTCAAATTACCAATAATAAAACAGCAACACCATTTCTTATTCACTTGGCGTTGCCGTGTTCTACGTTCTTGACTAAAACTTTCATTCAGTATTCGCTTCAAAAACAGACGAATTGAAAACACTCCAAAAATAGGAGTGCTTATTGGGACCCCTGAATCTGAAAGCGTCGAGATGCCCTGAGAATTACAATGCCACGAGGCACCTGTCCGCAATTAACAATAGATGCTGTTTACTTCATGGCAGATAACCAGACTTTTTACATGAATTCAACCACGACATACCGGATTATGATGAAACTTATATCGTTATATTAGCTAACATGTTTCACTATTTTTTTTTTTTTAATAAATATATACTTTGCTTTTTTTCAATTTATAAATATATGAACATTAGGGAAATTACATATATATATATATATATATATATATATATATATATATTAATACCTACAGACATAGATGTTTCATGCTTACGCAATCTTCAGTGCAAGAAGCCAATTCCCAGCGATCACAAATCGCCACCGATTCGTGGTCAAGAGACTTACCAGTCGACCACCAGAAATTAGCTCGGAATTTAGGAGGAATTTAACCTTGTAAATACAAAGTCGGTGGGTATTCACAGCAAGCGGCGAAGAGTGATCAACAACAACAACAAATTGTGTTGAATCTCGCAATGATATATATATATATATAATCATGTTCGAATATGTTGATGAAATGAACTTAAATCAATATTATTTCAAGAGTGTTTAATACAGAGTAGAGCTTTATAAATAAATTTTATATAAACATTAAATCAGCTTACACCAACTGATTTATGTTTCTGTGCCTCGAGCACATCATTCAAGGCTAGCTGTTTCGACAATATTACTATATTTATCAAGGGTTGACCGTTTGAAGTGTATACAGCGAATACCTATTTCATCCCTTTGATTCAATAGTGTATCTTTACCAGGGAACTTAATAATAGCCAGTTGTTTATTAAGACAAAGAAAACAGGTGGGGTTGTGTAGTGTAGGTGTTGAACCTTTCTTCAAGACGTTCCATTTCAGTGCAGGTACTTTATTATTTACACATTGTTCTGTATACAGAGTGGAAGATTGTAAACTTTTAGAATTGTTTCTTCTCTTCTGAGTAACTGATACACTCGAGTACTGTGGGATCGACTATACAGTGTTTAACTCCTATCGGATTTATTGTAATCGAACTACGTACTAATACCGATGTGAAGCATGATGTGGCCATTGTAAGACGCATAACAACCAAATTAGTAATAAAATACCAAAGCTCAAACAAACAATTTGAATACAATAAACAGCGGTTGTAAACGTAACAAATCTTTTATTTAGAGAGAAAACACGCTGATGATGCGTGATGTTCATATGTGCGAGTTGATTGGTATTACAACACTGTTTCTCTCTAGGTGTGAGTAAAATACGAACTTTTGTTCGGTTAATCATATACAAGTAATCGTTTAAAATAGGTGTTATGTTTCTGCATTAAATAACTCATAAGAATTTGATATGCAGCAAAATGGAGAAGTCAAAACTGGAAGAGTTCTTCGCGATTTCAAAGATGCATCCATAAAAACTCTTACATATACGCATGCATACACAAGGGTAACTGGGTAATAAACCCGCCAGCTATAACTGAAACTAGATAATTATCGAATACACAGTGCAAATTGTTTCATATGAGGGAGAGTGACGCAGGGAAGGGACAGATTAGAAACTCGGACGAAGGCATCTCAGTTCGAAACCACGTATGGAAAAAGAATAATAATTACAGTTAGAATAAAAAGGAAAAGGAAATAATTATTTGGAGAGGGATTGAAAAGTAGGACATTCCTTTGTTCGTGACATCATTATGGCGCGAGAATGTATATTGTTTTGAAAGAAAATGTAGTTGAAAATTAGGACAAAGACTAGAACGACGACAGAACTGACATGAATTTACGTATGCAATTATTATATAACAAATGAGGCGATGGATCCCGAAGAAAAAGGAGTCTGACTGGGAGATAGACGGAATATAGATGGGGAGAATTCATGTAAAGTCCGGGGTCTGTTTGGTCATCTATTAAATAATCAAACGGGAAATAAAATTACGGGCTGGATAAATGGTAAAAAAAATACAAATCGTTGTCTGTGTTATTGAATTCAAGGGGAATAACTCTTTCCCAACAAGAATCGAAAGTGTAAATTGAATTAAAGCCCTTAGATTAGGAACTACGGATTCATAAGACAAGCGATACAATTTGTCTCTGATCATCCTTCAGATAAACTGTTCGGGATTTCAAAGACCATTATTAATAACGTAAAAAAAAAAAATGGACGATGAGGTCAAACTTTTAAAAAAATATGTGTTCACCATAAACAAGGCATATTTCCACTGAAGCGTGAATGGTAACTGTCATAAGGGTCAAATTTATAGGGACAACCTGAGTAAGGAGTTGGCCATAGAGCTGTTTGTTCACATTACATTTAAATTTCTGCATTTTGGTACGATCAGCTGAACCGGGAGCAGAAAGGGAATTCCAAAATCAAGCGGTCCGATTAAAATAAAGCTGTCAGAGTAGAAAATCGAACATTGACCATTACTATCTAAATGGGAATCGAAGTATCGCAGACACGATGTAAATATTCTCATCTGAATTTTATTATAATTTGCATTAATTTAAAAGTTGTTGTTTTTCTAGTACTTTTAGCCTATCGCTTACTATTTCTGTCTGAATTGTTGAAAACCAATACGTGTGTATTATCACCTAAATGCAGTCCCCGCCGGTGTTAATTGCGACCATAGCCGACCTGACTCCTGTTGGTACCAATATACGCGATTCGCGAAAAGCTGTGAAAAGCCTATATTAATGTGGCCGGGGACTTGTAGACATTTTCCATTAAAGACGGGGATATACCAAGTTTTATTAAGACTTGAGAAGGTTGATGGGAACGTGGGGCAGAAATGGCAGAGTTTAGGAGTGGTAGGCGTTAAGAGGACGACGACGGGTGAGGGGGTGAGGTGCTGGGAGATTGGTTATAACATTTGGGAAACGTATTTCGAACAGATTGCATCGAGCTTGGCGCAAAAGTAATTACTCTGTCAAAGACATCGCGTTGAGTATTGTAGATGTCAGGATCCATGAAAAGGGGTCGCCATTAGGCAGACTCTTCTCAGTCTGACGGCCACGATGTAAGCCGAACGCTGGAAGCTGTGGGGGCCCTCAAGTGCGCCCATCGATAGAACCGTAATCAAGACTTTCCCTCCGAAGTGGGAGAAACAGTTTATTTAACCGGATGGGATGGGGTGTAGTGTCGTTGTAAAGGTAGGGGAGAGCGAGTGGTCTGTGGATGCGTTGGCTGGGAAAAGAAGTTTCGTGAGAGAAAGAGGGGAGGAGTGACCAAGACAGAAAAGGTGTTGGGATAGGGGAAGAAAAAGGGGTCTGAGCAAAGCCATTCATAAGTTTTTAGTCAAATAGCCTACTCGTGATATCGGTGAGTTGCACGCACCAAATAAGATCTACTGCCTGCCTTCGCAAACACTTTTGCACATGTTTGAGCGAAACTCACAAACCTATTATCCGATACTACGAGGATATTTAATCTCTCTGCCTCTCTCTTTCTCTCTCTCCCTCTCTCTCTCTCTCTCTTTCTCTCTCTCATATATATATATATATATATATATATATATATATATATATATATATATATATATATCAACTCGGAAGAATACAAAATAATCAATATTATGTAAACATGTTCCAAAAGATTCAATATAAAAATAAATGTTTGTGTACATATGTTTCAGAAACCTTTTAATAAAAATATCTTCATTAACACAAATAAGAGAATAAAACTCCTTATGTATGTATGCATGTATGTATGTATCAATGTATGTATGTTTGCATGTATGTATGTATGTATGTATGTATGCATGCATGTATGTATGCATGCATGTATGTATGTATGTATGTATGTATGTATGTATGTATGTATGTATGTATGTATGTATGCATGCATGCATGTATATATGTATGGATGGATGGATGGATGGATGGATGGATGCATACATGTATGCATGCATGCATGCATACATGTATGCATTATGTATGCGTCTATGTACGTATGCATGTATGTATGTATGTATGTATGTATGTATGTATGTATGTATGTATGTATGTATATATGTATAAGTCACCGTTTCGATATATGTATACATCATTGCCCAACTGTGGCTTGGACAGTTACTTGTTAACTTCTTTTTCCCAGAACGATTACTTATCTTTTACTCTATGTAGAATATCACGTTAAAAAACGGCTCTTGTAGTATCATCACAGTGAAGCAACGCTATGATTGAGCAGTACTTAGATGGGTGAGAATTTTAGAATACGATATGCCGTAAGTTAACAAGTGGAAGCGGTAGTGTCTGTACTGTCATTTTCTCTAATACGCTTGCGAAATATATCGATACATTCTCCATTACTTCGCAAATTTCGCTACTTGAAATGCTAAATTAAAATAATAAATATTTAATTCATAACTTTGCTAAAAACACGAAAGAAAATATTCCTCATTTATTCATATAAATAGATAAACATTAACATGTTGGTAAAATTCATACTAATTTGTTTATCGTTTTAAATGTGACCGTAAAGAAATGAAAAGGAAGAAGAAATTAATTTGCGTTTTTACTGGCAATTTAGAAATACATCGCAACTAGTTGAAAATTAAGTTAGTCCCTTTAGAGAAGGGAACATTAATTTGCGTTTTTACTGGCAATTTAAAAATAGATCGCAACTAGTTGAAAATTAAGTTAGTCCCTTTAGAGAAGGGAACATTAATTTGCGTTTTCACTGGCAATTTAAAAATAGATCGCAACTAGTTGAAAATTAAGTTAGTCCCTTTAGAGAAGGGAACATTAATTTGCGTTTTCACTGGCAATTTAAAAATAGATCGCAACTAGTTGAAAATTAAGTTAGTCCCTTTAGAGAAGGGAACATTAATTTGCGTTTTTACTGGCAATTTAAAAATAGATCGCAACTAGTTGAAAATTAAGTTAGTCCCTTTAGAGAAGGGAACATTAATTTGCGTTTTCACTGGCAATTTAAAAATAGATAGCAACTAGTTGAAAATTAAGTTAGTCCCTTTAGAGAAGGGAACATTAATTTGCGTTTTCACTGGCAATTTAAAAATAGATCGCAACTAGTTGAAAATTAAGTTACTCCCTTTAGAGAAGGGAACATTAATTTGCGTTTTCACTGCCAATTTAAAAGTAGATCGCAACTAGTTGAAAATTAAGTTAGTCCCTTTAGAGAAGGGAACATTAATTTGCGTTTTTACTGGCAATTTAAAAATAGATCGCAACTAGTTGAAAATTAAGTTAGTCCCTTTAGAGAAGTGAACATTAATTTGCGTTTTTACTGGCAATTTAAAAATAGATCGCAACTAGTTGAAAATTAAGTTAGTCCCTTTAGAGAAGGGAACATTAATTTGCGTTTTCACTGGCAATTTAAAAATAGATAGCAACTAGTTGAAAATTAAGTTAGTCCCTTTAGAGAAGGGAACATTAATTTGCGTTTTCACTGGCAATTTAAAAATAGATCGCAACTAGTTGAAAATTAAGTTACTCCCTTTAGAGAAGGGAACATTAATTTGCGTTTTCACTGCCAATTTAAAAGTAGATCGCAACTAGTTGAAAATTAAGTTAGTCCCTTTAGAGAAGGGAACATTAATTTGCGTTTTTAATGGCAATTTTAAAATAGATCGCAACTAATTGAAAATTAAGTTAGTCCCTTTAGAGAAGGGAACATTAATTTGCGTTTTCACTGGCAATTTAAAAATAGATCGCAACTAGTTGAAAATTAAGTTAGTCCCTTTAGAGAAGGGAACATTAATTTTCGTTTTCACTGGCAATTTAAAAGTAGATCGCAACTAGTTGAAAATTAAGTTAGTCCCTTTAGAGAAGGGAACATTAATTTTCGTTTTTACTTACAATTTAGAAATACATCGCAACTAGTTGAAAATTAAGTTAGTCCCTTTAGAGAAGGGAACATTAATTTGCGTTTTTACTTACAATTTAGAAATACATCGCAACTAGTTGAAAATTAAGTTAGTCCCTTTAGAGAAGGGAACATTAATTTGCGTTTTCACTGGCAATTTAAAAGTAGATCGCAACTAGTTGAAAATTAAGTTAGTCCCTTTAGAGAAGGGAACATTAATTTTCGTTTTTACTTACAATTTAAAAATAGATCACAACTAGTTGAAAATTAAGTTAGTCCCTTTAGAGAAGGGAACATTAATTTGCGTTTTCACTGGCAATTTAAAAGTAGATCGCAACTAGTTGAAAATTAAGTTAGTTCCTTTAGAGAAGGGAACATTAATTTGCGTTTTCACTGGCAATTTAAAAATAGATCGCAACTAGTTAAAAATTAAGTTAGTCCCTTTAGAGAAGGGAACATTAATTTGCGTTTTTACTTACAATTTAAAAATAGATCGCAACTAATTGAAAATTAAGTTAGTCACTTTAGAGAAGGGAACATTAATTTGCGTTTTCACTGGCAATTTAAAAATAGATCGCAACTACTTGAAAATTAAGTTAGTCCCTTTAGAGAAGGGAACATTAATTTGCGTTTTCACTGGCAATTTAAAAGTAGATCGCAACTAATTGAAAATTAAGTGAGTCTCTTTAGAGAAGGGAACATTAATTTGCGTTTTCACTGGCAATTTAAAAATAGATCGCAACTAGTTAAAAATTAAGTTAGTCCCTTTAGAGAAGGGAACATTAATTTGCGTTTTTACTTACAATTTAAAAATAGATCGCAACTAATTGAAAATTAAGTTAGTCACTTTAGAGAAGGGAACATTAATTTGCGTTTTCACTGGCAATTTAAAAATAGATCGCAACTACTTGAAAATTAAGTTAGTCCCTTTAGAGAAGGGAACATTAATTTGCGTTTTCACTGGCAATTTAAAAGTAGATCGCAACTAATTGAAAATTAAGTGAGTCTCTTTAGAGAAGGGAACATTAATTTGCGTTTTCACTGGCAATTTAAAAATAGATCGCAACTAGTTAAAAATTAAGTTAGTCCCTTTAGAGAAGGGAACATTAATTTGCGTTTTTACTTACAATTTAAAAATAGATCGCAACTAATTGAAAATTAAGTTAGTCACTTTAGAGAAGGGAATATTAATTTGCGTTTTCACTGGCAATTTAAAAATAGATCGCAACTAGTTGAAAATTAAGTTAGTCCCTTTAGAGAAGGGAACATTAATTTGCGTTTTCACTGGCAATTTAAAATAGATCGCAACTAGTTGAAAATTAAGTTAGTCCCTTTAGAGAAGGGAACATTAATTTGCGTTTTCACTGGCAATTTAAAAATAGATCGCAACTAATTGAAAATTAAGTTAGTTCCGTTTAGAGAATGGAACATTAATTTGCGTTTTAACTGGCAATTTAAAAGTAGATCGCAACTAGTTGAAAATTAAGTTAGTCCTTTTAGAGAAGGGGACATTTGAACAGAAATGCTAAATATTTGTCCAGGAAACAAAATAACATTGCGAAACAGAACTATTTGTTGTATTAAAATCAAAACAACCATTGAATTAAAAACCGATAACAAATTACGCTTAATTAATAAAATTGCCCTGTCGACTTATATCGCATATACATAATAAGTATATAAAAAAGATGGTGCATCTATTGTACGAAGTTGAATTAACTTTAGATGGGGCATTTTTAAGTTACCTTTAGTACGAAGAATTTGGCCAAACTTTCGCATTTATTCATTTTTATTATACATTTGATAAAGAAACTTAATTTATATATACTGTCTTGATTTCGAATCTTGTTAAGTGTAGCCATGCTGATGAGTCATAGACGACGAAACACGTGTCTGTGGGTAATCATATTTTATAAATATATACGCTTCCATATGTGGGCATCACACTGGTGAAAGAACAATGATTCCCACGGAGCATTAAGATAAAATTCTGTTCCGAATAAAATAGCTGAATACGTTCAATTATCAAATGAAATAAAAAATATAAATATATAAAATTACAACCTTTCTAAGTGAGATACATTTCTTCAACTCCCATTGGCAACGTTCTAGGTTCAGTGTTAGAGCGTCAGGCATCGATCACTGGGGTCCCAGTTTAAATTATCGCTAGGTCCAGGAACGCTGATTACACACACATACACACACATACACACACAGACACACACACACACATATATATATATATATATATATATATATATATATATATATATATATATATATATCAGAAGAATGTTGTAGTTTGCTTGAAGCATTGTGTAATATGTAAGAGTATTGTTGGAAGGTGATGACAATGTGTTGGTTAGGTAACACCGGCGGTACGTGATATGGTAAACAGGAATGACAATATTGAGAAATCAATAATTTTCAAATAATTTATTTACCAATGTGTTATATTTGAACCGTGATGGTAGTAGGGTTTATGTGTTAAACTTTCAAGGGAAGCCCTCATCCTCAGAAATTAAAATATATCCACTCGTCGGACTGGGTTTTTTTTTTTACCAATTGTCGGGCCGGAAATTACGGGTTGTTTTTGTAACAGGTTCGCAGAAAAAAAAGTTTTATTTCATAAAAACGTTGAGGTGTGACTAGATTAGGTGTTTGGTGTAGTTAAATATTGTTATATTATTTTATCAGTGATTATTATTATCATTATGTTTCGTGTTTAGGAACGTTCTATTTAATTATTTATAGTAGGGTCATGTGTGTTCTATTTAACGTTGTATGGGTTCGATGGGGGAGGGGAGGTAACTCTTATAGATTGAGCTGTGCTTGTTGGAGTTATCTCCGTCGAAAGTGTTAACTAATATGACTCATCTCATTAATTTATTTTAATTCATTTATTTATTTCAATTTTTGTTTTATTTTGTTTGTTTAACATTATTTCTTAAACAGTTATACAGGGTGGGCCAAAATAAGGGTCCTATCTTTAAATTTGAATAACTTGAATTTGAATAACTTCCACAAAATAAAAGTTAAACTCACCAAACTTTATGTGTGTGTAGACTGACCCTTCCGAGATTTTTTGAAATAAACAAAACAAATTTTAGCCGAAAAAGACTTCTTAAAACTTACAAAAACTAAAGTATTGTTTTTTACACTGTTTTGAGTTTTTTAAGCAAAAATAATGTTTTCTAAATGAGGGTACGTTCCTTAGGGCTAATACGGCTCATGCTTGCTTCGGAAGGGGTCCTTTACTTATTCTAAAAAAAAAAAAAAAAAATCAATAAATAAAAAAGTTATGAATTTTTAAAAATAGGACCCTTATTTTTTCCCACCCTGTATTATTTGTTTATAGTATTTATGCATAGTATAGCAGGTAATCGTTAGTTAAAATGTGTAGGGTGATGTGTGTGGTGTGTGGTTCTATTAAGAAGTTGAAATTGAGCTCGGCTCTGCTGTTTAGTCTCAGGTTGCATTTTCTTATTAATATCAATTCTTTGAGTCTCAGGTTGCTCTGGTCTCTATTCGGTGGCTAATATTCTGGCTCGTATTTCTTTGGTGGGATTGTGGCCATGTGCTATGTACTTTTGGAAGGATGATTCTTTGGTGGTTACGTTTCCTTAACGCGTATGTGCAATATTCTCACTGTACTGCCCATGTAGAATTCATTGCATACCGCACATTGTATTAAATATATAGCATATGTGCGGTTCCATAACACTGTGTTGTTGATGGGGCAGTTTGCAAGGGTGTAGGGGTTAGTGTTGAAAGGTGTTCTAGGTTTAGATAGGTGTTGTCTTAGTGTTGGTCCGGAGTGTGTAAGCTGAATGTCTAGGTGTTCTTTGCGGATGGCTTTGCAGATGGCCGAGGTTACGGTATTTTTAAGAAGCCGCTGTTAGAGAGTTTGCTGTGGATGTTTTCTAGATGTCCTAGTGTGGTGTCTGGCGTTTGTAGGGTATCCATTCAGCTCGAGTATTTGTTGGAAGTGTTTGACGGAAGTAGTATATATATATATATATATATATATATATATATATATATATATATAAACTTCGTCTAAAATGGCGATAATAGTATGCTTCATCAGTGTTCATACTCGCCATTTATCTAAATTACTAAAATATTCATATAAACTTGTTTTCACGCTACCCCTCACAAAACTTGAAATGTTTTGTTCGGAGAGCTAGAAAAAGACACGTGCTTTTTTACTCGCTAACTTTTGCGTGACTGGATGAAAGAGATATATATATATATATATATATATATATATATATATATATATATATATATATATATATATATATATATATATATATATTGTCGTGAAGTTGTTCCACAGTAAATAATAAATAAAGGAAGTCAAGTCGAGGGTTGGTTTAACAAGTGTATTAACAAAGTAAGAAAGTGACTAGCTGTTGGCTAGACAGTTACAAGACTGTGCTTTGTCTTCTGGTCTCGCACTATTTATAGTGACAACCGGTGTAGTTTCTCCTGTGTAAGAACGGCCGATGTAACATATATATATATATATATAGAGAGAGAGAGAGAGAGAGAGGGAGAGAGTGTGTGTGTCAGGTTGTATATGAAAAGAAATCAAAGAAAGTGCTCGATCATATAAGAGAGCTAATATAATTTATTTAGATACTGTATATTACATATTTCAGCAATGTACCGCGGTTTCATCCAAAAGGGCAGATTTAGACATCTTTAGTAAATCTTCGTGCCCAGTGGAATCATCGGCAAGCTGAAAGGATTGTAGGCACGCTTGACAGGGAATGGCGTCAACAATGACAGAAAAAACGGTGCATCTCTGAGGGTGTCCCCGAAAAAAATCCGGTGTGGAAAGCGATTAACTAGGGCTCAAGGGGGCCTTCATTTTTTAGGAGGTTTTATTTATTATTTATTTATCTGTTAGCAAGTTTTATTTATTTATTTATTTATTTAATTATCTGTTCTTTTGTAATGTTATTATTATACCTGAAAACATACGAAAGGGGTGGCTGCATAGTTTACCGTTTGGGCCTGTGAAACTAGTGTGCTTTTTCGTTGTCGTTTTTGGGAATAAAGTTATGTATCGGATTAATTGTTCGATATGGAGCTGAAAGAGGTGATTCAAATATGTTTTTATCGACTTAACATGTTTGTTTATTTTTTATTATTTTTTTATTAATTTATTTTATTATTTTTATTTATTGAATCGGTGTTTCGTATTTTCTGTTCTTTTTGTAATGTTATTGTTATATCTGGTCTGAAAAAAATACGAAAGGAGCGGCTATATAGTTTGTCTTTAGATCTTAATGGGAAGCGGTGTTTCGTTGATATGTCCCGTTTATAACCAGTAGTGTTGAAAAACAAAAACAAAAAAACGAAAAAAGACAAAAAATAGTTATAAACGAGATGATGGGTACTATCTGTTATTTCCGTTTGAGTGGTATAAGATTAGTCTCTTTATTAATGGTGTGTTAATAATATTAATATTATATTTGTGTTTATATTTAGTGTAAATTCATTAAATTCCATATCTTGTTATTCACTCGTCCTTGCGCGCCGGGGAATAAACTATACACATCTGCACATGCGTGCATGTACACACAATATTCACAATCAGACACACGCCACAGCCCACACAAACCATGAAAGTCACAGACCGGAAGCCCTAGACTGGAGTTTAGGGTATCCGGTGTGTGACTTTCATTATTTGTGTGGGCTGCGACGTGTGTCTGATTGTAGAAATAATTATATAGTATCTCAAATCAACTCTAATATTAATTTGCTCCCTGGTTCTCTTGTTGGATGTAATCGGCCTAGCGAGTGTCAAATCTTACTTGTTATACATCGGCCTGAGTTTTTTGTAGTTGGATGAATACATCCCTTGTTCAGAAGAGTATGTAGATCCCACAGTCGTCCGCTCGCCACAGTTTTCATAATCTGCGTTTGTTTTAGACTTTCTTGTATATAGCGTGGTTGCTCAGATGACAGAATATTCGCCTCGCATGCAAATGACTCGGGTTTCGAATCTTGAGTTTGGATGTGTCATACGAATGAGCCCACAGAAAGGTGTTACTCAAATCTAGAGCTGCTGGTCTGTGGCGTTCATAGTTGTGTGGGCTGCGGCGTGTGTTAATGTTGAAATAATTATATAGTATCTCACATTAATATATATATATATATATATATATATATATATATATATATATATATATATATATATATATATTTATACATGCATATATTATAAAGCAATATAATATATTGCGTATAGATTTCCAGTATTTACTTAAACAGTGCTCAATACGTGAGTAGAAATTAGTAGCAGTAATAGCAGTAATAGCAGTAATAGCAGTAGTAGTAGTAGTAGTAGTAGTAGTAGTAGTAGTAGTAGTAGTAGTAGTAGTAGTAGTAGTAGTATGAAATATATTAATGGCAATTTAGCTACAAAGAGACACCCATGTTTCATCCCCACATAGATTTGTCAAGCTAAGTGCGCGGATTTTTTATATTGAGTGCTTTTATATATCAACGTGGTGTTTAACTAGCTAACCAATCCCATTCGTTGTTATTTCCATCTCACGAGTTAATGTTTTCATAAGCCACTGGCTCATCTTCTCTCTAACATAGGCCCGGACGACCTTTATTTGACATCCTTTTCTTTTCTTTGGTATATATATATATATATATATATATATATATATATATATATATATATATATGTGTGTGTGTGTGTGTGTGTGTGTGTGTGAGAGAGAGAGAGAAAGTAAATAATCGTATGTTAAATTCTAATGACAAGTGTTTATTCATTTTTGTTACCGAAATTCAAAACAATTCAGTGTAACTTGGCGATCGTTTTGCGCACAAACAAACGACCGAGAATAAGCATGTAATTTCCAGGATATTTTATTTATTGTTGAGCTTCATAGCTCAACAATCACTCCCGGAAGAAATCCCTCAAGCATCTTACACAAAACCCAGTTCCTCAAAGAAAACAAGGATTTTAACATAGTCAATCGGTCATATTTGATTTATAAAAAGATTTCTGAAAAAATACGTGTAACATTACTAACAATGTAAATCGGATTATCTAATATTTAATGGAGTGTATTAAATGATGGAACATAACACGTAAATAAGATTATAAATGCCGTACAACGTTAGTAAGTAATAACTTTAAACATTTATTTAGTCACGATTTAGGTACGCAACTTTCGTTACCTTGTAGTTTGAAATAACTTTATGTCTGCGATATTCTAATAATATTACTTTTTTATATTTAAAAAGAGTTTTCTTAATACACTTCATTAAATATTAGATAATCCGACTTGCATGAATAAAGACTTGGTCATTGGAATTTAACATACCATCGTTTGTTATGCTCTGTTGTTAAATGCTAACATTCATCAAGCTTTTACCTTGAATAGTTTTGGTCAATATATACACAAATATATATTTTAATACAATATATATATATGTGTGTGGGGGTGTGTGTGTGCGTGTGTGTGTGTGCGTGCGTGTGTGTGTGTGTGCGTGTGTGTGTGTGCGTATATGTGTAATCAGTCAAGTTATGTATTATATGATGGCATCCTTTCCAAGCATAAAAAATATATATGTTTGTGCATTAAAATTAATTAAAATTAACACAGGTGTTCATGTGTTTACTACCATATGCAAGAAAATTTTATTAGCTTTCATTTGGTACCACTTTCAATGCTATAGCATCAACCTCTGGAAAGCTACAATGAAAATAAGGACATAATATCCCATATTTTGCAGCGTTTTTGAAAAACGTCAACAATAAAATTACATGGCTCTTGAGGCAGGCATAGCCAAGGTCCAAGATCACAATAACTGGTATATTTAGCTAATTTAGACCTTGGAGAATGGGAATAATAGCAGTTTCCATATGTTTGAAGAAAAAGGTCAATTTTGAAGAGGTCTAATATATATATATATATATATATATATATATATATATATATATATATATATATATATATATATATATATATAACTCAGGTGCAATTTATATTCCAATAATCATGTTTTTTTTTATGCAGAGCCGATAATTGACATAATAATAGTTGGTTAGCACACCACAATAGAAACGCGTCGTAAAATATAGATCTCACAGGAATGTTATGTTTTTAGAAAATGCGAAAAATAACAATAAAATAATGAAAAAACATGGTTATTTGAATATAAATTGAACCTGACTTATTTATATATGCTCTGTTGTTACTGGATGACAATCATCGAGCTGAATTTTCTTGAAAAGAGTGCTAATTAAAAGGTACTGATAGTATATGCTAGCACGTATATTGTCATAATTCATGTGTGTGTGTGTGTTGGGGTGTGTGTGGGGGGGGGTTCAGGGTAATTTCCTAAACTAATGAACGGGTCATTATGAATTTAGGAATATATATTCTAGGCAACACGGTGAGTAATATGGGTACATATTTTTATTATTTTTTTTTTTTTTTTGAAAATGTCAACATTAAATTTGTTTTTTTTATTTTAAAAAATGTTGATGAACCGATCATTATGAATTTTGGAATATATATTCTCAGCCACCCGGTAAGTAACATAAGCACTTTATTTATTTTTTCTTTTGTAAACTTTAATATTTAGAATGTGTGTACCGGTTACACATCTCCCGACCGTCTGAAATTGTTACTGTCCTTAACGGATGAGAGAAATAAGCGTGAGACGCTAGTGTTAATATTCATTTATAAATATTATAATAAGCCCCTTTAAGAAATTAAAGTCGGGCACTCTCGGGGATGTTAAAAATACTGTCATCAGCTTTAAAGCAAAATTACGAATACGTTCGTCGAACACTCTCGATTAGTCTTCTGTCTGTGCCCAATCTTAATTTCCTTTAATCACGGGTTCGCGGCTCCCGACCGTCTAAAATTGTTACTTTCCTGCGCTGATGAGAGCTTGAAACGCTGTTGGTATAAATAATTCAATATTTATTTATAAATATTGTGTGTGTGTGTATGTGTGTGTGTGTGTGTGTGTGTGTGTCTGTGTGTGTGTGTGTGTGTGTGTGTGTGTGTGTTTGTGTGTGTGTGGGTGGGTGGGTGATTGTGTTTGTGTGTGTGTGTGTGTGTGTGTGTGTGTGTGTGTGTGTGTTTGTGTGTGTGTGTGTGTGTGTGTGTATGTGTGTGTGTGTGTGTGTGTGTGTGTGTGTGTGTGTGTGTGTGTGTGTGTGTGTGTGTGTGTGTGTGTGTGTGTGTGTGTGTGTGTGTGTGTGTGTGTGTGTGTGTGATCAAGAGGACTGCCGCCATTTTTGTTGTACTCAGTCAAATATTGTTATTATAGTTTTGAAGTCGGTGAAGCCGGTGTTTGATCGGCAGCTGCGGATTATGATGCACCGGTTCACCGTGGCTGGGCATGAGTGGAGGGTGTAAATCACTGTCGTGATTAGAGCAGCCGGTCTGAGTTCTGAAACACGTTTCTGTACGACGTCGTTCTATCAAATGAGCCATTCTCTTTCTTTCTTTTTACCATTCTTCTTCTTTTTTTGTTTTTCTTCTTCTTCTTCTTCTTCTTCTTCTTCTTATTCTTATTCGCAGCTGCTGCTGCCGAATTTGAGCGACTGATTGACACTGATCTGGTTAACGACGAGCAACTGAACCGCTGAACGGGCCACCTGCCAAAACGAAGGCTCAACTTAGACAGGCTCAATTTTGGTCTTTATATTTTTTTCTTGTCCTTTATTCTTTGATGTAGTAACTCAGCAGATAGTTTAGCCAACCAGGATGACAACGGCTATTAGTCGAAGGGGAAAATGTACCTTCGTCCAATGCTGGCCGTCAAGCCTGGTGGGAACAACCGCATCTTGGAATTCGATGACTTCGCAAATTAAATATTTTTAAACTCGCCATTACTAGTGTGCCCGAGCCGTGCAAAATGACGGAATAGAAGTTGTCATTTCTTCCGAAAAAAAGTTTGTTTAGAAGTAATACTACTACTTTAAGTCATCTACTGCTGGTTGATGCTAGTGCTAGCTTGAGATATTGAAACGGAGACACAATGCGTATTATATATATATATATATATATATATATATATATATATATATATATATATATATATATATATATATATATATATATATACACTAGCAATGTTTGCTAGAGTGTTGAGTTTTTAATGAACGTGAACAGCTGATTGTGACAATTTCTTATTGGTGTAAGCTAACCCCCAAAGGAGGAGGTAATGCCTGAGAGGATGGTCTCATGCCAACAGAACAAATACTGCATTACTCTCTGAACTGAGTATTAAAAGCTAATGTATTAGTCTGAAATCATGTAATACATTTAATTGAGCATTAAAAGGTGGTACAATTGTACAATTAATAAAAATAACAGTATAGTTTAAGCTTTAGAAAAACAGCTACCAAACCGCCATTATATATACTAGCCAAAATAGCCTCCCTACGGTCGTCTATTTTTGCTAGGTTACCGCGTAAGAAATGAACGCTCACCCGTAAACCGATGGAGCCCCAGTTTTATTTCTTGGGTGGGTAGACATTGATTTTCTTTGTTTTTAACTATGAATATTTTTAGTTAAAAAAAGAAAAAAAATTTTCACACCCCCCCCCCCCCCCGCCGAAATTTTTTTTTACCCTCTCCACGAATAATAATATTTTCAGTAAAAAAAGATTAAAAAATTTTTTTTTTTACCCCCGCCCCCAATTTGTTTTCAGTTAAAAAAAGGAAAATAAAAAAATAAAATTTTTACCGTATCCTCCCGCAAATTTTTTTTTTTACCATGAATACTAATATTTTCAGTTAAAAAAAAAAAAAATTACCCCCCCCCCTCCCGTTAAAAATGTTTTTGTACCCTTTCCCATGAATAGTAATATTTTAAGTTAGAAAAAGAAAAAAAAAGTTACCCCCCCAAAAAAAAAAATTTACCCTTCCCCATGAATAGTTAAAAAAAAAAAAATTTAATTAGGAGGCGCCTCGGTCATATCAAAGAACTCATGTTTAAATATGCTATTGAAGGCGCCTACGTCATATCAAAGAACCAGTTTTGTTATTTTTCCAAAATGGTCACCAATTTACTAATCGCTGGGATATACCTTGATAAACTTCAATTTACAGCAAGACATCGTCTTAACAACGTAATGAAAATAAAGAATGAAAACTGTGAAAAATCCTCTCACGATGACGTCACTTCCGGAAAGAACCGGAAGGATGAGTCAGAAATTTAGTTTTCCAAAATGGTCACCCATTTACTAATGGCTGGGATATGCCTTGTTTAATTTTAATTTACAGCAATCGTGACAATGTAATGAAAATGAAGAATTATAATGTGAAAAGAAATCCTCTCAAAATGACGTCACTTTCGAAAGGATGACTTTGCAATTTTAACAGTACTCGCCATTGAAAGTATGGTTTTGAAAACTGGCTTGTTCATGAAGAGCATGGCTTTAATTAATTGTATGAATAATTTTTATTAATATCACCTTATCGGAAAATATTGTAAATACATACGTAAATTTGATAATAGCAGTTATAAGTGTATATTTGTAAATGTGAATTTAATTGAAGGTTAAAAGGAATGAATTATGTAAATGGCACAACCCGTCTAGTGTCTGAACGACTTTTTGTAACAGTATATAAGGAAGTTGAACGGACTTAATAAATAGTTATACTACTTTGATGGAGTTTCGGCTTCAGACAGATACATTAACTCCATTATATATATATATATAGTAAAGTCTGTCTATTTCTCAACATTTGTCAATGCCGTCACACAATGGCAATATTCATTCAGAGTAGCCGTGTTATTTTCTTTAACGTTGGTTCATGTTATTAAGTATATATAATTCGATTTGTGTTCGTTGCAAATATACTTTATCTTGTTCGGAATATTTTTCAGAAGGAAGCAATCTTTGTTATCAGCAGTAACCACAAAGTCCTCTGGGACATGGGGGTACAAACAAATAAACTCATCCAGGCAAAGAGACCGGACGTCATAATAGTTAACAAAAATGAAATAAACTGTCAAATTGTAGATTTTACCATCCCAACAGACTGTAGTCTGCTGGGATGGTAAAATCTACAATTAAATAGTAAATATCAAAGTGACGGAAAACCGAACGAAATACACGGAGCTTGCCAGAGAATTGAAAGGAATATAGAACATGAAGAAAGTCAATATAAGACCAATAATAGTTGGAGCACTAGAAACAGTCCTAAAATCCCTGAAAATAACGACTGGAAGAAATTAGATTTAAAGGAAGATTGAGACTATACAACAGACAGCAATGATGAAAACAGTTGAAATCTTAATAAAAATGCTTGAATGCGGAAACCAACCTACATAAACCATGGACATTAACCAGCCATATAGAAATTACAACACAAGTAAAAAAAATTTTTGTAATTGAAGAACTGAAACAGCTGGTCGTAGCTAAGACTGTCAAAGTTAAACGTTATGGCGACAGAATTGAGCAGTATCGACAAAACAGACTGTTTGGGAACAACTAGAAACTCCTTTTTGAACAACTAGAATGGAATTGAAAGAGGGGATGACGTTATACCTTATGCTTACCAATCTAGTGCATTCTGGAAAGGCATTTGGGAAAAAGAAGTAAAGTATCAATATGATGCAGAATGGATCAAAGATATTGAACGGCGGTGTCCTCTAGAGTAGAAGGACAAACGAATATAACAGTCACCGTTGAGATGCTGAAGGAGAGGGTTTAAAAGCTTTCAAATTGAAGGGGTCTATGGATACTGGTTTAAAAACCTTCCGGCTCTTCACCCACGTTTTGCAGAAATTATAAATGACTGTTTGACGACAGGTAGCTTCCCTGAATGGCTGACAAAGGACACTACAGTCTTGATCATAAAAGATAAGACAAAAGGAGGTGAAATGACAAACTTTAGACCAATCACTAGCCCTTCAGTTATGTAGAAACTTTTCACTAGCATATTGTCTGAAAGTATTTATCGTCATTTGGACCAAAACAATTTGCTGCCTGAAGAACAGAAAGTCTGCCGAAAAAGATAACATGGCACCAAATATCTGCTTCTGATCGATAAAATGATACTGAGAAACTGCAAACGAAGAACTACTAACCTTGCTATGGGGTGGGTGGATTATAAGAAAGTATTTGACATGGTCCCTGATTCATGGATACACAAATGCCTGGAGATTTTCGGAATAGCCCCCAACATTCAAACAGCTTTAAAGAATAGCATCAAGAATTGGGAAACCAATTTAACTTCAGGAGGTGTTGCATTAGGTAAAGTGAAAATCAGGAGAGGGATTTTCCAGGGCGATAGTTTTCCCCCTTTTCTTTCTGCTATTAGTTTGATCCCAATGACACTTCTCTTACGTACTGTGAAGGCATGATATGGACTTGGGAAAGGACTTCCTACAGTCAACCATTTACTCTTCATGGATGACCTTAAGGTTTTTGGAAAGAATGAAACCCAACTTGATACCCTAATGAACACGGTTAAAGTATTTAGTGACGACATACAAATGGAATTTGGCATCATTAAATGTGCCATTCTTGTTATAAAAAGAGGTAAACTTGTCCATTCAAATGACCTTGGACTTCCAACAAAGAAAACAAAAAAGAGGATGAGAGTACTGGAAATCTGGGGAGGCTTGCTGTAACTCAGACTTCAGGGAACAGAACTTGTTGTTGTCTGTGAGCAATCACTGACGATGACCTGTGTGATAACTCCTAGTGAATAATAATAATAATAATAATAATAACAATAATAATAACAATAATAAAAATAATAATAACAATCATAATCATCATCATAATCATAATCATCATCATCATTATAATAATAATAATAATAATAATAATAATAATAATAATAATAATAATAATAATAATAATAATAGTATTAATAATAATAATATTAATGCACACACACACACAATTCTATCGATTTTATTTCATGAACGATCTTTTCATTGACCTACATTCTTTCTTTGAATTATATTTCCAAAAATGTAAGTATTTCTATACAAGAAATGAAGAGAAAAGACAAAAGGTGGGTAGGGTCAATGTATGAAACAAAAATAAAAGTAAAAAGTCTTCCGGCCAACTTCTGGTAGAAATTCACTCTTGAAAAGATGATCATTTCGTAATATTTTAGAAGCGATTTTCCCCCTTCAATTAAAATGCTAAACTTCCAGCACAAGCTTCTGGGGAAATAACTCTGCAACGATTTAACGTTCAAAGTTGGACATTTTTCTCCATGCATTTATTCATGAAAATCAAACGTTTATAGTATGAGTGGTCTAAATATCTTACGCTTTTTTTTTGCAATCTCTCCTGAACACTAGCTTAATTATTCACTCTATAATAAAGACCAATGTGTATTTCGTAGAATTTGGTATATTCGGACTATTGTTCTCATCTTGGGTGTTTTTATCACAACGTTTCGGCTGATGTAACCTCCGACCTTCTTCAGGTGTACTTTGTCGAACTCGGAAATCTGGACGGAATTTCGAACAGAACCCTTTATTTAATCCACGGGGATAGCATGCTCTCGTTCCATCTGTCATGACTGGGAAGAAGTCTTCAGTAATTCGCAATTCTTCGTATTGCTCGCACTGAGGATTGAACATTCAACCTTCAGATGACTGTCACTTAGAACTGAATTATACTTAGTACTATATCCACTGCGCCACGGGTCCTTGCGGGCGATACGAAGAATTGCGAATTACTGAAGACTTCTTCTCAGTCATGGCAGATGGAACGAGTTAGAGTTAGGTTAGGGTTAGGGTTAGGGTTAGGGTTAGGGTTAGGTTAGGCTGTACGAAATGCACTATAAATGTCAATGTGCAACACCTCGTGGAATGGTGGGCAGCTATCTGTGTGATTTTATGTGGAGCCAGAAATTATAAGGGAAGCAATATTTTTATCTAAATACTCAATGACATGAATGGATTCCATTCTATTGAGTAAGTAATAAAAAGTTGTTTCTTACAAGGACTCACAAAAAA
The DNA here is from genome assembly GCA_963556195.1 of Sepiola atlantica. Taxonomy (NCBI): domain Eukaryota; kingdom Metazoa; phylum Mollusca; class Cephalopoda; order Sepiida; family Sepiolidae; genus Sepiola; species Sepiola atlantica. The sequence goes on from OY744528.1 coordinate 39,703,122, forward strand.
AACAATAATTCTTAAAAACCGAGTTTTTAAGCGTTACTCATTATCGGAACCGGTTAAAAATCGGTTAGAATTTTTATTTTCATTAAAAAAAATTGTTAATGAGTTGCTTTCGATTAGACTCCAACCTTTCAGATTATCGTGAAAAAAATATGAAAAACTGTTTTATTTTAAAAAGTGTCATTGTGTCATTTAAGCTTATAGTAAAATGGAATCGGTCCTAACCTTTAGACGTTAGGAGTTTAAAAATTAATTTCGTTTGTATACAGTTTTTAACATCAAGCGTACAAGGGTGTAGAACTTATGATCCGGATTGTATATATTCAGATACTCGCACATTCCAGATAATAAAAAAAACAGCGCACAAATTGAATGAAATTTTTTAAAGGCCATGAAAGAAAAACATGAGCAATTATAACATGAATTTGCTATTGCTAACAAGGTGATAAATTGATATGTTGCAACCTGTTTCAATGAAACATACAGTGCTCAGCTAGCTAAAGGCTGAGTGACTGCAGTTATAACGATTTTTATTCAAAGAAAAATAATAGAAACATAGAAAGCGGAAACAACAAACAATAAAATTTGTTCAGGCAAATCGGTTTCGGTTTTGGTAAATCGGTTTCGGTTTTAGCGATAATCATATTAAACCCGGTTTTAACTGATTTTATAAACTCAGTTTCAAACCATATTCACAAGTAAAAAATGTAACCACCACAGTTTCTGTGCACAACTTTGGCCCTTTTAAAGGTAAACAGGCTGCGCCATGACTTAGTTAGCATATAGGATAATCCACCTTTGAATGCTCTAGTTTAATATCTGTCGCTTAGCTGACAGATGGATCGAACATGACGCAAAATATTTAAATTACTTTTGAAATTCAATTGCATTAAATATGCATCAGGTTGAGAACAGCTGGCACATCGTCATTACTGACAGGAAGAATAAATTTCTACCAACTCCGTCCAAATACCTCTATGTTGAAAGAATACACAGCATTTCTTTTCGACTGGAGTGATAGCGATATTTCCTTTAAGGAAAACAATAGAGAAATGTTTCACGGAAATCAGAAAACATCCAACATTAAAATCGGTTTTGGCAAATCAGTTTCGGTGTCAGTGATTATCATATGAAAACCGGTGATATAAAACCGGTTTCATTGATTATCATATGAAAACCGGCTATATAAAACCGATTTCAGTGATTATCATATGAAAACCGGTTATATAAAACCGATTTCATTGATTATCATATGAAAACCGGTTATATAAAACCTGTTTCAGTGATTATCATATAAAAAACGGTTATATAAAACCGGTTTAAGTGATTATCATATGAAAACCGGTGATGTAAAACCGATTTCAGTGATTATCATATTAAAACCGGTTATATAAAACCGGTTTCAGTGATTATCATATGAAAACCGGTGATATAAAACCGATTTCAGTGATTATCATATGAAAACCGGTTATATAAAACCGGTTTCAGTGATTATCATATGAAAACCGGTTATATAAAAAAAAATTTCAGTGATTATCATGTGAAAACCGGTGATATAAAACCGGTTTCAGTGATTATCATATGAAAACCGGCGATATAAAACTGATTTCAGTGATTATCATATGAAAACCGGTTATATAAAACCTGTTTCAGTGATAATCATATGAAAACCGGTCATATAAAACCGATTTCAGTGATTATCATATGAAATCCGGTGATATAAAACCGGTTTCAGTGATTATCATATGAAAACCGGCGATATCAAAACCGATTTCAGTGATTATCATATGACAACAGGAGATATAAAACCGGTTTCAGTGATTATCATATGAAAACCGGTTATATAAAACCGATTTCAGTGATTATCATACGAAAACCAATTATATAAAACCGATTTCAAAAATTATCATAGAAAAACCGGTTATATAAAACCGGTTTCTGTGATTATCATATGAAAACCAGTGATATAAAACCGATTTCAGTGATTATCATATAAAAACCGGTGATATAAAACCGATTTCAGTGATTATCATATGAAAACCGGCGATATAAAACTGATTTCAGTGATTATCATATGAAAACCGGTTATATAAAACCTGTTTCAGTGATAATCATATGAAAACCGGTCATATAAAACCGATTTCAGTGATTATCATATGAAATCCGGTGATATAAAACCGGTTTCAGTGATTATCATATGAAAACCGGCGATATCAAAACCGATTTCAGTGATTATCATATGACAACAGGAGATATAAAACCGGTTTCAGTGATTATCATATGAAAACCGGTTATATAAAACCGATTTCAGTGATTATCATACGAAAACCAATTATATAAAACCGATTTCAAAAATTATCATAGAAAAACCGGTTATATAAAACCGGTTTCTGTGATTATCATATGAAAACCAGTGATATAAAACCGATTTCAGTGATCATCATATTAAAACCGGTTATATAAAACCGGTTACAGTGATTATCATATGAAAACCGGTCATATAAAACCGATTTCAGTGATTATCATCTGAAAACCGGCGATATAAAACCGGTTTCAGTGATTATCATATGAAAACCGGTTATATAAAACCGGTTGCAATGATTATCATATCAAAACCGGTTATATAAAACAGGTTTCAGTGATTATCATAAGAAAACAGGTGATATAAAACCGGTTTCAGTGATTAACATATGAAAACCGGCGATATTAAACCGATTTCAGTGATTATCATATGAAAACCGGTTATATAAAACCGGTTTCAGTGATTATCATATGAAAACCGGTCATATAAACCAGTTTCAGTGATTATCATATGAAAACCGGTGATATAAAACCGATTTCAGTGATTATAATATAAAAACCGGTTATATAAAACCGGTTTCAGTGATTATCATATGAAAACCGGTTATATAAAACTGATTACAGTGATTATCATAGAAAAACCGGTTATATAAAACCGGTTTCAGTGATTATCATATGAAAACAAGTGATATAAAACCGGTTTCAGTGATTATCATATCCAAACCGGTGATATAAAACCGATTTCAGTGATTATAATATAAAAACCGGTTATATAAAACCGGTTTCAGTGATTATCATATGAAAACCGGCGATATTAAACCGATTTCAGTGATTATCATATGACAACAGGAGATATAAAACCGGTTTCAGTGATTATCATATGAAAACCGGTTATATAAAACCGGTTTCAGTGATTATCATATGAAAACCGGTTATATAAAACCGAGTTAAGTTATTATCATATGAAAACCGGTGATATAAAACCGATTTCAGTGATTATCATATGAAAACCGGTGATATAAAACCGATTTCAGTAATTATCATATGAAAACCGGTTATATTAAACCGATTTCAGATATTATCATATGAAAACCGGGTATATAAAACCTGTTTCAGTGATTATCATATGAAAACCGGTCATATAAAACCGATTTCAGTGATTATAATATAAAAACCGGTTATATAAAACCGGTTTCAGTGATTATCATATGAAAACCGGTTATATAAAACTGATTACAGTGATTATCATAAAAAAACGGTTATATAAAACCGGTTTCAGTGATTATCATATGAAAACGGGTGATATAAAACCGGTTTCAGTGATTATCATATGAAAACCGGTGATATAAAACCGGTTTCAGTGATTATCATATGAAACCGGTGGTATAAAACCGGTTTCAGTGATTATCATATGAAAACCGGTTATATAAAACCGGTTTCTAGCCCTAATTACAACCCTCTTTTGTATCTTTTTATTTGAGGCAGTTGGGGTATTAGAGGTCTCTTCTATAAAAGATCTCAATGACCTTCCCTCTAAAATTGTTATTAGCAATTAGTTTTAAGATTACTATCGATTAGACGTCATCACTTGTCAAGGAAATAACGTTTAATAAGTTTTTTAACTGTCGTACGAGCAGTGAGATGTAGAATGTTATACGTTTTCACTACTGCAGTAATCGCAAAATGTTAGACTTCTTCACTTTGGAGTAACCGCAAAATGTTAGACTTCTTCACTTTGGAGTAACCGCAAAATGTTAGACTTCTTCACTTTGGAGTAATCGCAAAATGTTAGACTTCTTCACTTTGGAGTAACCGCAAAATGTTAGACTTCTTCACTTTGGAGTAATCGCAAAATGTTAGACTTCTTCACTTTGGAGTAACCGCAAAATGTTAGACTTCTTCACTTTGGAGTAACCGCAAAATGTTAGACTTCTTCACTTTGGAGTAATCGCAAAATGTTAGACTTCTTCACTTTGGAGTAACCGCAAAATGTTAGACTTCTTCACTTTGGAGTAACCGCAAAATGTTAGACTTCTTCACTTTGGAGTAATCGCAAAATGTTAGACTTCTTCACTTTGGAGTAACCGCAAAATGTTAGACTTCTTCACTTTGGAGTAACCGCAAAATGTTAGACTTCTTCACTTTGGAGTAACCGCAAAATGTTAGACTTCTTCACTTTGGAGTAATCGCAAAATGTTAGACTTCTTCACTTTGGAGTAACTGCAAAATGTTAGACTTCTTCACTTTGGAGTAACCGCAAAATGTTAGACTTCTTCACTTTGGAGTAATCGCAAAATGTTAGACTTCTTCACTTTGGAGTAACCGCAAAATGTTAGACTTCTTCACTTTGGAGTAACTGCAAAATGTTAGACTTCTTCACTTTGGAGTAACTGCAAAATGTTAGACTTCTTCACTTTGGAGTAATCGCAAAATGTTAGACTTCTTCACTTTGGAGTAACCGCAAAATGTTAGACTTCTTCACTTTGGAGTAATCGCAAAATGTTAGACTTCTTCACTTTGGAGTAATCGCAAAATGTTAGACTTCTTCACTTTGGAGTAACTGCAAAATGTTAGACTTCTTCACTTTGGAGTAACCGCAAAATGTTAGACTTCTTCACTTTGGAGTAATCGCAAAATGTTAGACTTCTTCACTTTGGAGTAACTGCAAAATGTTAGACTTCTTCACTTTGGAGTAACCGCAAAATGTTAGACTTCTTCATTTTGGAGTAACTGCAAAATGTTAGACTTCTTCACTTTGGAGTAACTGCAAAATGTTAGACTTCTTCACTTTGGAGTAATCGCAAAATGTTAGACTTCTTCACTTTGGAGTAACTGCAAAATGTTAGACTTCTTCACTTTGGAGTAACCGCAAAATGTTAGACTTCTTCACTTTGGAGTAACCGCAAAATGTTAGACTTCTTCACTTTGGAGTAACTGCAAAATGTTAGACTTCTTCACTTTGGAGTAACCGCAAAATGTTAGACTTCTTCATTTTGGAGTAACTGCAAAATGTTAGACTTCTTCACTTTGGAGTAACTGCAAAATGTTAGACTTCTTCACTTTGGAGTAATCGCAAAATGTTAGACTTCTTCACTTTGGAGTAACCGCAAAATGTTAGACTTCTTCACTTTGGAGTAACCGCAAAATGTTAGACTTCTTCACTTTGGAGTAATCGCAAAATGTTAGACTTCTTCACTTTGGAGTAACCGCAAAATGTTAGACTTCTTCACTTTGGAGTAACCGCAAAATGTTAGACTTCTTCACTTTGGAGTTACTGCAAAATGTTAGACTTCTTCACTTTGGAGTAACCGCAAAATGTTAGACTTCTTCACTTTGGAGTAACCGCAAAATGTTAGACTTCTTCACTTTGGAGTAACCGCAAAATGTTAGACTTCTTCACTTTGGAGTAACCGCAAAATGTTAGACTTCTTCACTTTGGAGTAACCGCAAAATGTTAGACTTCTTCACTTTGGAGTAACAGCAAAATGTTAGACTTCTTCACTTTGGAGTAACCGCAAAATGTTAGACTTCTTCACTTTGGAGTTACTGCAAAATGTTAGACTTCTTCACTTTGGAGTAACCGCAAAATGTTAGACTTCTTCACTTTGGAGTAACCGCAAAATGTTAGACTTCTTCACTTTGGAGTAACCGCAAAATGTTAGACTTCTTCACTTTGGAGTAACTGCAAAATGTTAGACTTCTTCACTGTGGAGTAACTGCAAAAGTACAAATAAAATTAATTCGTCCCAAAATACAAAATTATGTTTCGACTATTCTCATCTTGGTTTTTATGTCAACAACGTTTCGGCCGATGTAACCTTGTTAGATAGCTAAGGCAGTGTTTGGATGGAAGGATTTGAATGACATTTTTAAAGGTCAGAGGTGAATTCAAAGTGGAAGTCGATGAAACCACGTGACTTCCGAGGGTCGTGTTTTGTTTTTTGGGTTTTTTTTTTGGGGGGGGGGGGGGGGGGTTGTCTGACAACTGAAGCAAACGGACGCAAAATGCAGCCGTTGCCCGAGAGTCCCAGTAAGGGAGTGAGGAGGTGAGGAAGGGGCGCGTTCAATGTAGCTAAGTGCAATGAGACAAACGATCTACCGATTTTTTTTCTAATCACGCATAAAAAATTAATGTTTTCTGTTTCTGTTTTTAAATAAATCATGTTAAAAAAAAAACTGAATATTGGCGTCCACGTGGTTTTTATCGACAGCCGAAAAGTAACCTGAGTTTCACAGCTATGACTCCAACGAAACTGTCAATCCGTTTGCGCTTTGTCGGCAATCTGGGTTCACAACAGAAACGTGGTGTATAAATGACTTATAGCTTCACAGTAAGGCGTAATGCAACAACTTTCGTTCTTCTTCCTGTGCATTTCTTTTTCAAACTTGCAAACGTTCTAGTTCAACTTGGGAATCTTTATGTCGAACATGGAAACGTGTATGCAATTTTGAATTGAAACCTTTATTTAATCCACGGGGGTTGATTGTTTCACTTTCATGACTGGATAGAAATGTTATTTTTTTATATATTTTGGTTATTTTGTGTTATTTTTTTTTATTTTTAGTTATTTTTAGTTATTATTGTCCATAGTAAGGATTGGATATCCAACCTCCAGAAGACTGTTTCATAGAATTGACTGTTGACTATAAGACATTATCAAACGAGAAAATGACAAAATAATTAATCTTTATTGACAACCGGTTTCATTTCAACTTGTATAGGCAGCAAGAATTTCGCCGATTCAATCGATATAAGTCGCCTACAAATAGACAATAGTTTATAGCATCAAGAAACCATTGTAAGTGTGTAATAGCTGCAGTTACACATTGAGTCGCAGAAATTAGGAACTCGCGATTTCTGGAAAATTTACAATAGTGTGGTGAATAATGGACAATCAAAAATTCTCCCACTATACAACCACCAAGATGTCGCTTGCACGGCAACTGATAAGGTTGAACTTCTTGCCCAGCGGTTCGCCTTAAACTCCATGAACCACTCCCTCCCTAATTGCTCACTACAGACAGAAGTGACATTTTATGATCTGATCATCATCCCTAACATAAAAAACCTTGAAACCTCAAAAACATGTTGGTTTGATCTGATCCCTGCTATAGTAATAAAAAAAAGTGCTCTACTGAGCTGACCCCTGTCCTCTCCAAACACTATAACAAATACCTTGCCGAATCTTGCTTCCCTGATAGTTTGAAAATCGTCTCTGTGGTACCAGTGTTTAAGAATTCTGGTGAAAGAACTGACCCTCAAAAGTATCGCCCCATCAGTCTCCTCCCACTGAAATCTTTGAATTATTAATCAATATAGCGATAGTCCACCACCTTTTTCTGATCAACAATATGGATTTGGGCAAGCCCATTCTACTGCAGATATCCTTACAGTCATCTCTGAACTCATATAACATACACTGAGTAAGGTAGATTTCTCTTAGAAAATGACCTCCAGTCTGTAGCAGAAGGAATCAATGAATGGTTACATTTAATGCTACTAAGACAAAGCTATTTTCCTTTAACAATTTTAAGAAACCTTTCCAACTACCGATTGCCATGGCTAATAGAACCGTACCTGAGAATCCAATATTCAAACTCCTCGGCCTAACATTCACAAGTACCATGAATTGGAACAAATACGTAGAAGATACTGCCAAATCTGCTGCAAAGAAAGGGGGGGGGGCTCTCTCTATCGAGGTAGAAGACTTCTCACACCTGCCAGTATCTTATATATCTATAAAGCTACCAATTGCCATACATGGAGTATTGTTGCCACATCTGGACTGGTGCACCAACCACTAACCTTTTCCTCTTAGACAGAGTCAAAAAATCTAATAGGTCCCTCACTGTCTTCAGCCCCTGTCCCATTGCTGCAATGTTGCGTCCCTTTGCTTGTTCTACAAGAATTTCAATGGAATGTGCTCCAACGAACTTGCTGCACTTATGGCCTTTCAACGTAAATATCCTTGACGATCCCAACAATCAGCAAAATCCTACCCCATCACTGTACTGTAAAGGTCCCCAGATGCTGCAAAGCTTTCTACTCTAATAGCTCCTTTCCTCGAACTGCTTTCCTTCATAATTCTCTCCCCGTCTGTATCAACATGCAAAAATTTAAATGTAATGTGAACAAACATCTCGCTGCACAACTTCCCACTGAAGATGCCCCCATTAATCTGGCCCCTAATTCACAATAGCCCCTTTATTTCTCAGTGACTTAGGGTGACTATAAGTAAAAAAAAAAAAAAAATTTTTTAAAGACAATGCAAACTAAAGTGTCGGCAATGAATGAGAGTTCAAGGAATCCAAGAACGTTCTAGGTGAAAGAAGGTGTTTTATCCTTGAGGAGAAATTGAGTACATGTGTCGATTTTGGCTGTTGCCTTGCACGTTTACATGTGGGAAAATGGGATTGGTATGTAGAGGTGTGCATGTATATTACTGTGCCTGTTTTTTTAGTGGGGAAGGGTTAATGTATGGACTTGTTTGTACGTGTGTTCGATGAACGGTGCATGTGTGTGTGCTTTGCTTGGGGTACGGTAGTCCGTGAATGTCTCTTGTCATATGTGTCTGTTGCTGAGAGCCTTTCGGTCCCAAGAGGGGCTAGGCAGGATTATGTTTGGGTTTTTATACTTCGCACTGGAATTCGGAGTGAATATTCTTGCATCTATGGTTGGCCGAAACAAACTCCTGATTGGAGATTTTTTCCAGTCGATAAATAAAGACAATATTTACTGCCGTTGCTGTTTTGGACATGATTGTTAACCAATGCCATTAAATGCTATTAAATGCTATTAAATGTTATTAAATGTTATTAAATGCCATTAAATGCTATTAAATACTATTAAATGCTATTAAATGCCATTAAATGCTATTAAATGCCATTAAATGCCATATGTTCATGTGGACAATTCTAGTATGAATTTGGGGAGCCTTAAACTTAGTCTTGGCCAAATTTATTTCTATAGAATTAGTATTTGTTTACTGGTGGATGACCGCTTATCAAGGCCCAGGGCAACTCGAGAATAAGAGTTAAAAGAATTGCTGGCTGGACGTTAGTCGCCGTCATGAGAATATTGGAATCAGTGAATTGAATGGGCAGAGGATTATGTAAGAGGACTAGATTTTCCAAGAGGACGACTCTATAAGTATTTGTTTACATTAGACTTGAAGACGACCATGCTGTAGACGGTTGGGAAGCAGACTCGTGGTATCTTGTCCAATAAATCGGATATTCTAGAAAAGAAACCTTGTTTATGGAAGTTACGTTTAAAGATTTTGGTACAGAGAGAAAAAGGAAAGTTCTTTACTGTGGTTGTAGTCAGACAAGTTCTTGCTGTGAATATTTTACAGGAGGGGGGGGGACCAAGTATTGGAGCTCAGTCGAGCACCTATCATGCACATAACAATACAGTAGAGAGAGGTTAGCAACGTCTCTTCTGTGAGAAGAGAGTTGCAGGGACGAGAAGAGATCAGCCCTCCGACTAGATTTCGAAGTCAATTTTGTACTCTGTCAAGACAAGAAAGAGGGCTCCGAGCAGCACCTCACCAGATACGACAACAGTATACCAATCTTAGGGCGAATCTGGCTCTTATACTGATAGAGGATTGCATCAGGAGTTAGGTACTTTATGGAATGATCCAACCCTTTATCCAGCAAGCTAAGCAACAGATTTGATGTAAGTCTTCCAATTCAGGTCTGGAGTGAAAGTCAGTCATAGAAGAAGAAGAAGAAGAAGAAGAAGAAGAAGAAGAAGAAGAAGAAGAAGAAGAAGAAGAAGAAGAAGATCATCATCATCATCATCATCATCATCATCATCAGTTTTACTTTAAAATCTTTTTTTTCGTAGGAATCGGCAGGTTATGTTTTTTTTAACCTGTTTGGTTCTGTCGTTGGCATTGGTTTTTCCAATTCCATTTTAAAATCAGGTACTCACAGAAGAGACCACGTGAAGGTTGCTAACATCCATGGCAATGCTGATTGGGGTATTGTCAAATCGAGAGTCGATACTTATAAACAACATTCGCTGCTGCTGTTTCCTAGAAGTCCGAAAAATCAAAATAATACATTTTTTTTATATTTTCGTTTTTCTAAATATTTTTATTATTAGCCGATCAGCTTTGCTTAATGGGTAATTAAAGATGTCACCCTTAATTTTCATTAGGCGAAAATTATATTTTTGGTATTGATCAGCAGTCGATCTATAAGTGTACTTGAAATTGATAGCTTCAAAACGCACACGTTGAAGCACAGTGCTTTCTTCGGGGTGGACTAAGTGCTTGTGTGGCTCAGTAAATTCTTCTTGCTAGCTAAACTCACTAAGTTTTCCTAACAAACGCAACCGGAAACGCTTGTTGTACTGAGCTCAGTTGACATATTCTTCACTGCAAACTCGAATTGAAATTTAGTCTTTTTTCTTTCTACAAACTGATGTGTGACACTAACGCTAGATGATCATGTAAGAAACGAAATCAGGGGAGATAAATCCTGTCGAGAAAGTTTTATTAATTACTTCCCTTGAATATTCTGAACTCGTTTCCATGTCTTAATTATCTGATTGTTCTCACGGTGAGTAAATTAAGACATCGCCCAATAAATTCAGGGCGAAAAAGAGACCCCAATTTTCAGATTAGTACCTTCAATGCATTGAAATTAACTGAGAAACATTTTGAATGGTGGTAAGTTCAGGAAAAATGTATACATTTGTTCCAGATCAGAATATTCAAGGGAGATAATTATAAAACTTTCCCAGCACTATTTATCTCCCCTTAACTGTTTTGTGATGGGAACTAATTGAGAATCAAATTCTCATACAGCTCCCCCTCTCTCTCTCTCTCTCTCTCTTCATTGCACCAAAATGAAAGGTGTGCGATCGATGATTGGTGTTCATAGTGCAGTATAGTGCACTTGTCTTTACACTTTAATTGAAGAGAGAAAGAGATACTCTGCAAAACCGAATATATGCTGTCGCGTATGATGTGCCATTCTTAGGTATGCACAAAAATGAATGACAGATCCTCAAAAGATAAAAGAAAAATTGACCCCGACCCCTCATTTAAGAATTAATTAAAATTCAAGAAATCGACCAACTTTAATGAAGTTTTCAGTATTTATTAAGTAATGATCACGGAATATAATGAATTCACTATTTTATTAAGAATCTTGGTAAAATGTATTATTTTGTGTAAACAACAAAAAACACCTTTACTAAAGTTGTATGTCAGGGTTTTTTTTTTCATTTTTATTTTAAAAAGAACAACTCTATGACTAAATATTTAGAAATTTACAAAGAATCGTAATCAGTAAATGTATCGTAATCGTGAAAAATATTGGAATCGTCCCATCACTAATGAAGACCTCTTCTGATGATATCGGTTTTGCTGCATGTCTTGGACATTGATCGATACTACGACGACAGGAGAGTAGATGCCGGCCAAACTCGTCGATAGAAGTTCCACTCCAACTCAAGTGCACTCATTGCCTAGAAGGGGTACCAGCAGATGAAGAGGGAACCGCATTGATCCAGGTGACACTATTAGGTAAGAGTGTGCTGATCCAGAAAGAGAGCTTCAAGTTACTGAAATTTGGGTGACATTTTATTTCATCCAGTTTTTTGGGGTTTTTTTTTTATATCAGTTAAGACATTCCTCCTGTAGAACTAAAAATAAGTCTCTTTACTTCTACAGGGTGGGCAAAAATAAGGGTCCTATTTTTAAAAATTCATAACTTTTTTATTTATTGATTTTTTTTTTTTTTTTAGAATAAGTAAAGGACCCCTTCCGAAGCAAGCATGAGCCGTATTAGCCCTAAGGAACGTACCCTCATTTAGAAAACATTATTTTTGCTTAAAAAACTCAAAACAGTGTAAAAAACAATACTTTAGTTTTTGTAAGTTTTAAGAAGTGTTTTTCGGCTAAAATTTGTTTTGTTTATTTCAAAAAATCTCGGAAGGGTCAGTCTACACACACATAAAGTTTGGTGAGTTTAACTTTTATTTTGTGGAAGTTATTCAAATTTAAAGATAGGACCCTTATTTTGGCCCACCCTGTATTATGGAGAGTAGAAAATGCACTGTCGGCAGCCTGTAACTCTCGCTTTCCCTAATTTGACACTTAGTCCTCATCCTATGAGTGATGTTTCTGACAAAGGGGGAAGAACCCCCCCCCCATCCCGGGGACAGCGGAGGGGTATGAGCAGTAGCTGGAGATGACTTGAGTAATTCTTTCTATTCTTGTTGCCATGTCACTAATAAGGGTGCTGGAAGTAAACGCTTTCCTTGGCTGACGTTATCCACGCGCCGCCTGACAGTCCAAGGACCCGAACCTTGGAGTAACCGCCAAGGAGGTTGTCCTGTCAGCAAGCGTATAATACCGGGGCTGCTGTATTGTCATTTGGTGAATGGAGTCTTGATCATGCAGTAGTTTCTGATGCCATATCATTGGAAGAACTGCTACAGTTTTTCTTTCTTCAATGATTTTCAAAGAAATCTTTCTTTTACTCACTCTCTCTGTGTTCTGCTCTAAACTCATCTGCTGCTGATCTCTTCCACAAATCTTCCATTCCTAACATGAAAAGTCTCCAAACAAATCAAAAGCTTAAACTTAGAACCCCAACTACCAACAGGGCGGTTTTGTCACGATTTTTCCCTTGCTTATTATCAAACACAGATTGTGGACAAACCCACCTGCGTTCGCGATGTTGACGGACATTTTGCAAGTCTTCTTGATCTTTTCTTAACAACTTGTCCTGAACTATGCTCATCCTCTGTCCTGTCTCCACTGGGATCTTCTGATCACTCAGTAGTCTCAATCAAGATCAGAACAAAGTGCAACAAGTCCTCTGAAGTCCTTCTCCATCACAAAGTGTATCAATACCTGATGGCCGACTGGGACAGCCTCAGATCCTTCATATCAGACATTCCCCTACATTCCATGTTTAAAAAAAATGTGTCCTGTATCACATCTGACTTAATTGATTGGCTAATCGATGTTATTGAGAACTTCATACCCTCCAAGAAATTCCAACAAAAACCAAACTCTCAGCCGTGGTATACCTCTTAATGTGCTGCTACCATTGCTCACAGAAACCACAATTTCAATAGCTTTCAACAAAATAGATGCTCTGAAACCAAAGTCGTCTTTAAAGCTGCCAGTAACCACTGCAAAAGACGCAAAAGAAAAGTTTGCCAAATCTATTCAATCCTGAGTGGCCGAACAGAAGCTTGGTTCCCACGAGTTCTGGTGTATTACAAACAAGGTTCTGAACAACTATTATCAATGGACCAGAGGTGGTTTCCTCGGCGTCAAAACTTTTTGCAAAGAACTTTGCATCAAATTCCACCCTTTGCGATCAGGGCCACATACCTCCTGAATTCCCTCCCACATGACTGTAAACACCCTGAGCAACATCCACATATCTGTCCAGGATATTGGCAAACTTATCCAAAACCTTGATGCCAGCAAAGCAACTGGTCCTGACAGCATCCCAATCATCGTGATTAAAAAACTGCAACCTAAACTAGCTCCTATTCTCACAAAGCTGCTCAATCGTTGCTTAAAGAAGAAATGCTTCCCAACACATTATGAAACTTCATCAGTCTGTCCAATATTTAAAAATACTGGTGACCGGTTCTCTGCATCTCAGTACAGACCAATCAGTCTCCTGTGGGTCATGAGTAAGTTGCTTGAATCTTTGATAAACCAAGAAGTTGTTAATCACCTAAGCAAAAACAGCCTACATAGTGACAAGCAATATGGCTTTTATCCTACAAGACCAACAGCCGATGTGCTGACTGTAATATCACACAGGATCAGTGAAACTAGGGCAATAGTTCTTGACATATCAAAGGCAAAAGGTTTGGCATAAAGGTTTACTTCACAAGCTCGCTAGCTATGGAATATCTGGAAATGTATTCTCAACCATCAAATCCTTTCTGTCTGATAGATTTATAAAAGTAGTCGTTGATGGACAGAAGTCTGAAGCACACAGTATCAATGCCGACATGCCCCAGGGTTCCATTCTAGGTCCAACCCTTTTCCTGATATTCATAAATGATTTCCCAAACCACATTCTAAGATCATTCGTCGACATTTATGCTGATGACACAACCATCTATGGAAACACCTCGAAGAGCATTAATGATCAGGTTTATTCTGGCTTGCTTTATCTTCCGACCTGGAGCAAGTGGTGCAATGGGGGGAAAGGTGGCTGGTTACTTTTAATGCGTCAGAGACCAAGCTCCTCTACTTTCACCACCCATGCTCCGATCCCCACTTTATCCCAGTTGAAATGAACGGCTCTCCCCTTGAGGAAGCCCACTGCTTTGCTAAGCTCCTGGGACTGACCTTCTTTTCAGACTTGAAATGAAAGACAAATCTGTTGCTAAAACCATTGGAAAAATGATTAGATCATTCTACCGCTCCAGAAAGTATCTCATGCCCGACACAAGAACAAGAATCAAGTACGTCTTAAGATGGAGTACTGCTGCCACATATGGGGAGGTGCCGCTCAGAGCTCCCTTTCCTTCCTTGACAGAGTTCAAAACCGACTTCGAAATCTAGTGGGGAGATGTCCTCTTCTCTTCCCTACATTCACTCTCTCACAGAAGAGATGTTGCTAGTCTTTCTTTGCTCTACCGTTATTTTCATGGCAGATGTTCAACTGAGCGCAAATCTATGCCCCCCCCCCTTGTAAAAACATTCACAACTAGAACCCGCCTAGCTACTACCACTGCCAATGGTTTCTCTTTCTCCCTCTGCATGCCCAAGACGAAACGAAACTTCCATAAGCAGAACTTCTTTCCTAGAACTGCCCGTCTGTAGAACACAGTGGAACGAGCCTGCTTCCCTGCCGACTACAATATGGTCATCTTCAAGTCGAATGTAAACAAGTTCTTGTTGAACCGACCCCGTAAATAATCAATTTCTGCCCTGCTACAACCATGATGCCAGTGAACACAATGTTGTCTCACCATCCAAACTCTTTCACCCCTATCCTCGAGTCAAACTATTTAACTCTTATCAAAGCCCAAAAGCCATTCGAGGATAAGTTGTGACCTTTAATGTAAAAAAAAAAAATTATTATAGAGAAATAAATTAGATAACGGCGCTGAAAAAAGAGAGTCGCTCATTCTCTAAATACCCACAGAACATGTAGAACTATTAGAAAGTGGTCGAATCAACATAGAATGAAAAAGAGGCGAAAGAAATACAGAGATGGCTGACACCTCCTCCCCACCCTCTCCCTTTTACATTCTTCTTACTACTCTCTTGCCTCATCGGTATATCTTTCTTTCTCGCAAGTTCAGATATATTAGTTTACAAGCAATAACTATCCACCATCTTTCAACTATTTATCTCACTCTAAGTATTATTTTCAGATATATAGCTTAGATTATAAATCTGTAATATAAATCTATTGTAATTTTAAAAGCTAATAGTTTCATTTAAAATTAAGGAACATAATATTTTAAGAGTTTTGGTAATTTATCATTTTTTATTAAATTACTTTAAATAATTAGTTACTGTCAACAAAACTATTACATATATATAGAAAATAGAACAATAAAATTACAAATGAATAACACCAAACATTCATTCATTATAAACAGTGTAAAAATAGTTATGCAAATCAGGCATACAATTAGCTGTGTATGAAAAGTAGTTCTGTAGCAGTCAATTCTTTTAAGCACTCACTGTACTGTGGCGTACTATTTTATCTTGATGTAAATAGACAGGCATCACTGAGTAATTGGCCCATTAACCAATCCGATGTCTTGGCATATGAATACAATTTGTTGGTCTAGTTTTTTTAAGCGCTCACGCAGGTTGAATCACGAGAGTGCTCTGAAGCGGATGCTCTATTGCTGACCCTTCCAATTCACTAATCCAGGATAGTATCTACAAGGATGCATGGTGACTCCCTTTTTTGTACAGATTGACTCTTCGCTATTTTTAATTCCTTTTCAGAACTGCCAAAATAAAGGGTATTTTCCATTAACCTCCAATGTTGTCGTCTACTTTATCATCTATGAATCGGATGGACATTCCATCTGACTGTCGTCAAACATGGACTTTTAAAGTGCTGAAACTGTTTTAGAATCTAATTTTTTTCTGGGTAAACTACGCACCATTTAAAGAGAATTTTTTTTAAAGTGAGAATATTTTTTTTAAGTTATCCCCTAGTGTAAAATCCAAAATGTATTTCTTTTTTTTTTCTTATTTCTTTCTAGCGGATATATTTTTGAGCTGCATACACAGTCTCCCCCAAAAAGTAGAATCTATTTGTTCTAGGTAAACTATGGTGTATTTAAAGAAGAGAACTTTTTTTTAAAGAGATTCCGCAATCTAAAATCTAAAATGTTTTGTTTTTCTTTAATTCCTTTTTAGCAGATATTTGTTTCATGCTGTTTGCATGTAATCGCCACAAAAAAGTAGAATGTCTTTTTTGTTCTTTGTCAACTATGCCGTATTTAAAGAAAGTAATTTATGTTAAAAAAAACAAAAAAAACACGATAACTGAACTATTTGCATTAAGGAAGATGTTCTGTTCTCGGGCAACAAAGAAGAATTTTGGAGAAGAAATCCTATTGTAAATAGTTTGTATTAAAAGTGCTGCATTTAGAAATCCTTCTAGACTGATGGAATGTGTATTTCGTTTTGGTAGCCGTATTTCCACACATGAAAAACCGACCTTGTGCGTAACTCTAAAATTGCATATTTCGAAGACAACGTGTCTATAATTGCATAGTAATAGTATAAGTGGACATAAGTCAAATAAAAAGACCAACATCAAAAATGTACTTGCGTGTGAACAGAAATTTAACGTGCAAAGATCTGTTCATTACAACGTAATCCGGTTATCCAAAAATAAAGTTTCAAGCAGTTGAAATGGTCGAATGATATTCCAATAATCTGAAATATAGCGGTGAGTTAACTGAAATTCTCTTCTATAATAAAAGTACACAGTGATTTGAGTAGCGGTTCAAGCAGATAATTAAGTGGGTGAAAACTTTCTCTTGGAAGTTGTGTTTGGGAGAGTCAGGTTTAACGGATACAATATAACAAATAATGAAAGGAGAAAAAACGAATGCATAATTTCTGGAAACTCACATGAGGATTTAGGCTATTGCTTAGCAGAACAGGTAAACATGTAAAGGCTTTGCTTTTTTATTTTGCTATTATGGCTGAATGTGGAGGAGAAAAATCGACTTCATTTTATTATATAGAAGATTATTGTTTCAGGAAGTGTTATATCCAGAATATTTAAGAGTATGTTTTTTACTACACAATTTTTAGTAATTCATAAGATGTTTTTTTCCTCTGATGAGAAATTTATTATTTTAAAATGTCTGAGTACAAGGACTTAAAACTCTTCCAATTGAACATATAAAATAAACAATCCTATATTCAATTTTGAATAATAATTTTGTTTATATATATATATATATATATATATAAATGATAATTTATTTCATTTTAACTTTGCTCTATATTTTTATTGAGCACTCTCATAAACCCGGTTCAACTCCCCTGGATTTATACCCTGTGGATCTATACCATACTCGGATTATATATATATATATATAGGTTGCTTTTTTTTGTTTTTTTTTACTTTAAATAGAAATAAAATCTTTTTTTTAAGTGCATTATTCAGGTTTATGATGATGGATATAACTCAAACGATATAGCAAAGAAAAAACAAAAACAAAAAACAATTGTCTCACCTTGAAAAATGTCATAAAATATTGGAACTGAAGCAAACGCTTCATTCACATCCCCCGCCCCCCCCCAAAAAAAAACGAAAATATTTGTCTTTTTGACTTCTAGTGTTTATGAGTTTGACCTAGGGATATCTCTGCATAGGTCTAAAATAAATAAATAAACATAATGTCAAGTACATGTGATGATTTGACTAAAAGAAAACAATTTTGACTTCATATGTTTATTTTTCTTACTGGTAGTGAAAACATTCAGATTATTAAAAGTAAATATGTTGTCCGGTCAGCTGGAAAAATAGCCCTAAAAATGGCTGAATATTTGTTACTAATGTTATTTTTACATACTTTTAATTTTGAATAATGAGTTTTAAGAAAGGTTCAAAAACTAACATCGATAAGGACATCGGATCAAAAACTAACATCGATGACGACATCGGATCAAAAACTAACATCGATGACGACATCGGATCAAAAACTAACATCGATGACGACATCGGATCAAAAACTAACATCGATGACGACATCGGATCAAAAACTAACATCGATGACGACATCGGATCAAAAACTAACATCGATGACGACATCGGATCAAAAACTAACATCGATGACGACATCGGATCAAAAACTAACATCGATGACGACATCGGATCAAAAACTAACATCGATGACGACATCGGATCAAAAACTAACATCGATGACGACATCGGATCAAAAACTAACATCGATGACGACATCGGATCAAAAACTAACATCGATAATGACATCGGATCGAAGATGCCGATTCCTAATCTGCAGTTAGTTTGGCTCTTAGATCAACTGTGATGTCGCAACACACATACAGACAACTTTGCTTTATATACATCATAGTCATCTGTTCCTTCGTCAGAATAACCGTTAGGAGTGCCAAAGATGATCTGGCAACCAGTTTCCTCTCGCCCTCTCGATTTTCTGCCCTCCTGGGTGTGTTACTCAGTGTTAACCGTGTAAACTCTCACATGTTGTCTTCCTACCATTCCTTTGTCTTCCACTTCTTCCTCCTCCCTGTACATTTCCCTGCAGGATTGTCTTTGCTAGATCTCATGATCGTGTGATATGGCCATACAACTTCATTTTCCTCTTCACAGTGGTCAGTAGATCTTCATATGGCCTGACTGCTATTCAGAGTCTGTTCTTCACTTTTTCATTTGTAATGTGATCTTTGGATAATGAGGATTTTTTTGATCTTATATATATATATATATATATAAATAAATACATTCACAAAAATAACAAGCCGCGCGTGCGTGGTCTCCCTCTGTATGTGACTTGATATGGCGAGTGTAAAATGCAATAAATTTGGGCAATTTGGGGCATTTTTGACCCCCCTTTGACCCCCTGTGGGCGCGAACCAGATTTTTTCCAAGGTCAGCGATACTTATTTTCTATTAGGAACAATTGCCTCCACATTTTGGTCAAGTTTCAGAGAAATTGAATGGGTGGATGAAAAGGTATGGAGCAAAAAATGTCATTTTTTGCCATTTCGGGGCCTTTTGACCCCTGAGGGGCTAACCAGATTTTTTTTCAAAAATCGAAGAATGTCACTTTCTAACCTGACCAAAGTTACAACTTCATGCAAAATTTCAGAAAAATTCAATGGATGGTTGCGGAGGAAAATCATGACGGACGGACATGCCTCAAAACATAAGTCCCCCTGATTTTATAAATCGGGGGACCAAAAAGCAACTTAACATTTTATGAAAGTGAAAAATAATATAATCAACACAAAGTTCTCTTTAAATTTTATTCAATTTAATGCATTTTACGAAGCTCAGAATATTAATGTTCAGCTTTTTTAAGTCTTCAAAATAAAAAGAAAAAAATACGGCAAAAGGACAAATCAAATTTTATTATTCTCATATGTCAATCAAAAAGAATGTATTCTTCTCTTTTTACACATACGCACACACACACACATATATATATACATATATATATATGTTAGCTTCAATTTGTACAATCTCTCTGTCATAAGGCCCCAATCCCATCCCCCCAACCCCTTTACTTACTTAATGAATCAGACCTCTCCGTCTGCAATCATCCTATCCCCTCCCCCCCCCCCCCAATGGCCAGGTTTCGACACTACGAGAGAGTGAGAAAGAAAAAAAAGAAATGGAATAATACAAAAGGTAAGTCAAAGAAATGCGCACATGAGTGTCATCAATGTTTTTGTTTCATTTTTTTGAAGAGGGGGGCGGGGGGGGGGGGGGGGGTCTTCCTTTGGGGAAATGCTATCAGTGTATTTATTTTATCTACCCTCTTCAACTACCAACCCCTCAAATTTGAGGCAGGAATTCGAGGAAATCACGCTTTACGGTCTCTTCAATTTGTTGGCGGTTTGTGAGAGGATACAAGTTCGTGGAGGAAGAGAGAAAGTCAGAGCTGATGGAGGTTCGGTGATCAAACTCAGGGGCAGACTTGGATTTCGGCATCGATGGGCGGGGCACGTTCAGCATTGACGACTGCAGTGTTGACATAGGAGAGCCGCCCGCTTTAACTTCCGGTGATTGTTTATATAAAGTATTGAAAAAAGGTTGAAGTTCTGTCAGAGAGCGAATGTGCGTCAAATTGATCAATGGTTGACCGGCCGTTCCCCTCAGACTTGGGATCTCCCCACCCTGAATCTAGAAAGAGAGAGAAAAAAACAGACAGAAACAATTTATTAAAGAATATATATTTTTTTTAATGGCCAAAATTACAGTTTTTATAATTTAAACTGGATAAACATGTGTCGTTCAATGAAAAGCAATGTGCTTTTCTTTATTAAAGTTTTTTTGCACTTAAAAACGATATATTACATTGTATCAATTTCAAAAGCAAAAAAAAAAATACACGAATGCACCTGTAGAGTAGGTTGAAATAATGTGGTATTTGTGAGTGGTAAGATACGAATATGAAGAGTAAATTGAATGAAAACGCTTCTGTATTGATTTACTCCTCTCCAGGAGTAAGGCACAAGGCCAGTTTTTATCTTACTCCCACAAGTAAGATGTGACCTAAGGTCGGGTCGGGAAAGTGGGGTTTAAAAATTGCCTGGGCAGCCCCGTTGGCATTCCCCGGTAGGGGTGTCTCAGGCAGTAAGCAATAAACTTACTCCTCCCCAAAGAGGGGAGGCAAAGCCTGGGAGGGTGGACCTCCTAGAAATGCACAGGACCGACCCATAGACCTGCGTAAATCAAGCTCCGAAGGCCAAGATAATACCAGTTAATGGGGTGTAGTACCCATCGGAACAGATACTACACTTTGATCTTAGCCAAAAGGCCAAGAACGCTTATGTAGGGATCAACAAATATAATTATATAGTTACAACTGAAAAAGAATTATGAAGACATAATTGTAGTCACTATGCGACACATCCATTGAATGTTGTTTCCCAATGTCTGCTGCCGAATACAAGGGAAATAACTCTGCTCAAAATCTATTTGTGGCAAGGGAGATAACTTTTGGGTTCGCAGTTATTTCATTATAAAAATATTCAATTTCTCTTTTATATATTTAATTATTATTTTCTTGGTGGTATGTAGCCATCTAACAGTAGGTGTCGCCAAAGTTTAACGTTTTTCTATCCTTCATTAGATTAAAATTTCAGAAAACTCCATAAATTTAAATGAAATTTAGTGTAATTTTTAATGTACTATCAAAAGGAATTATTATTTAAGAATACACTTGTATACATTGTGTATGTTTCTAAGTAACCAAGATGTTTTGAAATGATTTTATTAAACGTGTGCGCTACTCATAACACAAATCGACCCATGTGACTCTCAGGGGACCCTGAAATTGACATGCCTGTGTTTAATTATAATTAAAATAAAGACAGGCTTCGGGTTTGGATCAAAATGTAGTATCTTAAAATAAGAAAAAATATTTCTTAACTACAGCCATTTTGATTTTTGTCCGATCCAGAATGCCTTTTTTGGGGGAGGAGTTGGATATATCCCACATAGAAAAAAGACCTTGTGTTTAACTTTGCCCTCGTGCGGAGGCAAGTTAATAGGGACAAACTGATTCAACCATTAATATTATTATGTGGTCCTCAGGGGATCCTTAATTTGATCTGCCTTCTTTACATCTTCCGGTAGTGTTTAATTATTACTGAAATAAAGATAGACCTTTGTACTAGGATCAAAGTTTAGAATCTGTTCTGTCCTCAGTAAAAGGAAGAGAAATACTTCTTTACTGGCAATTTTTATTTTTGTCAGATCCAGAGTGTCCCTTTTTTAGGGAGCTGGATATCCACTTCCCCCACATAAAAAAAACGACCTCGTGTTTAACTTAACCCTCGTGAGGAGGCAAGTAAAGATGGACAAGTTGATTCAAGCATTAATATTATTAAACAGCTAGCTGTACCTACACTACATTGTATATAATCCCATTTTGTTTAGTAACTTGAATTGAGCTGATAGATCTCTTACCATGGGTGAAGCGCTTTAGCCTCATGATTTTCTTCTAACTAAAATAATTGAATTAAATATAATCATATTTAATTTCATTATACAAGTTAGATCGTACATAACACTTAGGATTTTAGGCAACAAAAAAAATAATTAAATTAAAAACTCACTCGAGAATTCAATAGTTTACTGATCCGCGTCACGTGACACACAAAACTTTTTATTTTATCATTCTTTTCACTTCCGTCGGGTTCATGATCGTCATCAATGCTCGGACCACCAGTAAAAGCCCATTTATATCTGCCAACAAAAAGTAGTTCAAAATATTAACAATTAAGACAAAATAAAAATGAATAGGTGAGCATAAAAGACTAAATGTAAGACCATATGTTGCCTTCTCGACAATCGCCAACCTCAGCGTAGTGTGTGCCGTGGTTTTCTTCTCTATCTTCTGTTCTCATTCTGGCTGTGTTGTCTTCTTTCACATTGGCAATCGGCGAGGGCGTGAGCACTAGTTTACAAGTTGAGAAAAACAAAACACCACAAACTCAGATAGATTGTGTATAAATCAGTTGTACTCTGTGTGTGACACTGTCGCAGACTGTCGGTGCACCCATTGCCGTTACTCAGCTAATCTCATCATCTGCCTGATCTGATCCCATCTGATGGTCTATCTAAATCGCCAACTGCCGCAAAAACTGTCGCAAACAACTTTTACTCCTAACTCAATCCCATGTCCCGTCTTTTGTCTTAGTCACCGACAAACAGAAATGACTCGGCCACTCCTAAAACACCTGGTCTTTGTCCCAGAGTGACTGATAAGTAGAAATCGACCACCAACTGTGAGGCTTCCTACTGTTTCCGATTGCTTTTGTGTGCGTTCGTGAATCATTTTTTATCATTGTCTGTTTACCTATCCTACTTCCGACAAATCTTCCCTTGTTTGTGAATCACTCCCACGGCTCTTCCATAGTATCACATAAATTGAAAAGGAAACTTTTATAATTAATAAAAGAAATACAAGTTTATAATTTGGACTGAATTACGTAATCTTCTATTCAACGTCACTTTTCCCTTGTTCAGGGGTCAGACGTTTTTTGATATTTCGCAAGCTCACTCTCCAGTTCTTATGATTTAGAGGGTCAACTGTCTCCAAATTCCACTCTGTACGGTCTTGTTTAATCACTTGCTTCCAAGTTTTCCATGGCTGGCCAATTTTTCTGCAATTCAAGACATCCATGCTTTTGCAACGCTTTATCCAGGAGGATGAATGCTCCACATGACCATACCATTGTATCCGATTCGTCGTTAAGCTAACCTCTATGCTGGCAAAATGTAGGGATTTCAGCAAATTATCTGACCTGATGTGTTGGGTTTGGTCAGATTTCACATTGCAGATCCATCTAATCATGGATCGTTCATTGTGCTGCAGTCAAGCGACAAAGGACTGAGTGAGAGCCCAGCATTCACTGATAAACGTGTCACTCTTACACAGCTGCTATACAACTTACCCCGGATCTAGAGAGAGGCAGTTTGCAATGTTCTAAGAGGCAATGAAGTATAAAAACAAATAAAAAAGGTAACAAAATAATAAAACATACAAATGCATCAACAAACCGATGATGGTGAACAGCCTGCGACATCATGTGATGTGCCATTTTTTTTTTTAAATAAAATAAAAGTTCCACATCATAAATTAAATAAAAAATGTCATGGTCTTAAAAATGCATTAGAATTAGTAAAAAGAGTATAAGAACCTTGTAGAGGGATGCACATATAATCAAACAAATGACTAAAGCAATCCATACAAAATATATACAAGTTTTATTTACAATATATTAGTACTTTGAAATGATCCAAAAAAATTATGCTGGGGGTAATAATGAATTTTGGTCGGACCTGAAAAGAATCATTGCAGTAGCAATAGATGCCTTTCATTTTATTTAACAGTTAGCTATCTGGCTTGTGCAAGTGAGTGGCAGTTTAACAGGTCAGATTGGTTGAACTAATAACTGGTTGTGTATGCTGATGCAGACAAGATTTTTGCAAGACTGACTTTCTCAACTACCGAATTTGTTTATAAGGGGTTTAATTGGTTCCTGGCAATTAGTGAAAATTATTGCAACGTCTTTTTCATTTTATTTTCAAATCTGATCCGGTTTTAGCACAATATTCGATTTTTTTGTGTAATTCTTTCTAGAATAGTATTCATTATAATTACATCTATGTATTCCCCTTGAACAATCTACCAATGATCAAAGTGGAAGTCAGTCACATGTGCAAGGCCCCAAACTCTAATGAAACACACGAAAAGCGAGGCCGGGACACACACAACAGAAGAGCTTAGCCTTTTCACACAACAACTACATAGATAAGAAACCATGCATAAAAACATTAAATACTTGCTAGAATTCTAGCGGGGAATTAATCGCTTCCAGTTGTGTCTCTGGACAAGAAAATCTGATGATTTTGCGACCCAAAACTTTTCCAGGGCTCCCAGAAGGTCATAATAGAATAAGTATTTAGCCAATCTAACTGTTGAATGAAAAGAATAGCATCTGTGCACACTTCTTTATTAAAAACAAAAATTCCCTGTTTGTTATGGAATATCAAACCTTCACTCGCTTATTTAATGCTGAAATAATATCACTTGTAACCAATTCATTAACAATTAAATATTATATAATAAGCTAAGCCACTTCATGTTTGTACGTATGTTATCACCTGTCACACACATAAAAAAAAAAAATGAA
Source organism: Sepiola atlantica (assembly GCA_963556195.1). Classification (NCBI taxonomy): domain Eukaryota; kingdom Metazoa; phylum Mollusca; class Cephalopoda; order Sepiida; family Sepiolidae; genus Sepiola; species Sepiola atlantica. Next base: position 39,728,324 of record OY744528.1, read on the forward strand.
ATCGTCTGATTCGCAAAAATTCTGACTTTAACAATTTTAAAACGAATTGTTCCAAAAATCAAATAATGTTGATCCGTCAACTAAAACAGTACAATTAAATCCATACATTTCAAAAAGTGATATTAATTCTTTTGGTTTGAAGAATAATTAGCAAACAATTATTTTTACAGTAAGAAGACAAAATATTTATTGTTTTAAAAAGAATTAAATTGTTACAATTTTAAATAAATAGATATATTCGTTTTATTTATTTAAAGAATATGACAATGATAATTATTTTTACCAGAGAAGACATTTTTTCTTAAATGTCTGTAAGGTTCAATACTATTATTATTTTAAAAAAAAAAAAAACGCTATTAACAGTAAATTATACAGATTAATGTAGAAAACCCTGTGGATCCTGACAGCTAACAAATATTGTTTTGCAAATAACTAAAGGAAAGTCTAGGTTCATACCTTTCCTGATAGTATTAGTGTCGTGATCATAATATATCTGAGTGTGTTTTAAACTCTGCTTCCTGCTTACATAGTCTGTGATAGCAACCTTTATTCTACCCCAGCAATGCCAGACTAGGATAGTTACGGATGTCACCACAGATGTCACACTTTCCAGGGCCTCACGTTTAAGAAAACAATAATCTTATATTATTTGGATTATTCGGACAACTGTTTTCATCTTGAATACTATTCTCACAACGTTTCAGCCGATGTAACCTCCGACCTTCCTCAAGCATATCTTGTCGAACTCGGGAATCTGTAAAAAATTTCAAACGGAACCCTTTATTTCTCTCGTTCCATCAGCTATAACTGGATAGAAGCCTTAAGTAATTAGTAATTATATTCTTAGTATCGCCTTCACCGAGGATTGAACTTACAACCTCCAGAAGACTGTCACTTAGAATTTGATTATAACTTAGCACGTATATCCGTTGCGCCACAGGCCCTTGCAGTAGTTCAAATAATCCAAATTATCAATCCTCATCTCAAAAATTCCCCAAAACAATAATCTTAGTTTCGTTTTATACTGAGGATTTAGAAGAGTGACCTCTTGGTTAAGATTTTACTCACTTTTAAGGACGATTAAAAACTGGCGTCACATCTTTTATGGAACTTACAAAAAAATTGCAATTCCATCGTCTGTTAACTGACAAAAATCATAAATTAGAGTCAATTGTTCCAAACGTAGAAATCACACGATGCATCTATCACTTATGATGAGCAATTGTAGTGGGGGGAAATTGTATTTAAAAATTGAAGAGATTCAAGAATGAATAGTAAAGTAACACAAGACATAGACAAAATAATTTAGCGTTTTTGAACATGAACTTGTGTTAGATTCACATCCTTATCATGATCATTTAAGAAACGAAATCAGGGGAGATAAATCATGCCGAGAAAGTTTTATTCATTACTTCCCTTGAATATTTTCTTATGTTTTTTTTTTTTGTTTGTTTTTTTGTCCAATCTATTTAAAGGACGAGAGAGAAAACCAAACTTTCAGATCAGTACTTTCAATGAATTGAAATTAACTGAGAAACGTTTTTTAACGTAGGAAAGTTCAGAGAAAATGTATAAAATCTGCTTCAGATCAGAATATTTAAGGGAGATAATTATAAAACTTTCTCAGCATGATTTATCTTCCCTGAACCGTTTTGTAACAGGAACTAATTGAGAATCAAAATCTCATTCAACTCTCCGACGAACGCGTTTTTCATTGCACCAAAATGAAAGGGTTAGGATCGATCCCTGGTGCAGAATTTAATTTTTACACTTGTCGTAGGTATTTACTATCACTGGAGTTCCCACTTTAATTGAGGAGAGAGATACATACTCTGTATAATAGAATATATACACTTTTTCTGTTTCATTTTACTTCAGTCGAAGTTCTCAGAAATCAAGGGGGTCTTCCTGGGGCTAACATTTGATCTATATATGAGATACATAGATAGTCGAATATTTCATTAATTTTCTTCTTCACCTGTCAAACATTGAGTTAGTAAAGAAGTTAAGAATACATTATGTATATAAGCAAGTGTGTGAATGCTAAAAAAGGTTTGTGAAATCCGTTTTCTGTAGTATGTTTCTATAAATGACCTTACAGTAAAGTTATTTGTCCGTTATGCCTCTTTGGGGATCTTCCTTTAACTATTTGCTCAATTGAAACATTAAATTTTTTTTTTTTTCGTATTAACATTCACGCTTTTAATATAACTCGCAAATATATGAGCATTTTTTTTCTAGGCTGGGAGGATTATATAATTGTGAAAGAACTACATACAATACGTAGTTAAAGCGAAATAAATTGTTTTGAACTATTAAAATAATTTCCAATGCTATTGATAATGTTTACCCATACATTTATATATTCATATTATCGCTTATGTTTGGATTCAAGTTTTAAAACATGACGTAATTCATAAATCTATGACGTCACGCTAAAGATATAATTATTTTGTTATGGTAATGTTTTAAGCCTATTTATCAGAAAGTCCAAATAGGTCAGTTGGTAGAACCTCAGACTGAAGATATCAAGGTTTTGGTTTCGATTTCCGGTCATGGCACCCGCTTTATTTGTTAGGAATTTATTATTTACAATTAATGCAATATTCTCTATTCCTAAAAGTAGTTAAGATCTGATATTTCAGAATGAGACAAATTCCGCAATGTATTTATTACATTAAAAAAATTCTGTTAAATATTTCATCCAATAGTTCCCAAAAATGCGCTTTTAATTCCTTTTTCTTACCATTGTTTTTTTAGATCATTATGATCCCAGCTATATCTAGGCCGCTTCTGATGATGCTGTTCATTGTTGCATGTCTTGGACATCCACCGGTACTATGACAACATGAGAGTAGATGCAGACGAAACTCATCAATGATATCATAAACAAGTACTCTTATGCTAAATCTACAAATTGTTGCTTGTAAGTTTTATATTATGTCATTTTTTTCATCTTTTATTGTCTTTTAAAATGATCAGAGATTAATATATGTACTATCTGATTTTTTTTTTTTTAATTATCTTTTTCATATTGTTACGTCCCGTATCAATACGCCGTACAAGAATTCCAAATAATGTTGTAAACACCTGGGATGTGCATCTCAATTATGTGACACACCATATTAATACAGGGATGATACAAAATTAACATTTTTATTTAGAGCGAAGGAAAGCTTCCCGAATTCTATGATGATGTTTAACAGTGGAGCACACGAGATGAGATAACTGACAAAAGAAATATAGACACAAGGCAGTAATTAAAAATGAGGTATGGTTTGGTAGTTTTGTTTTACGGCATATCAACCCTTTTTGGGTTATTTAATGCCGAATCTGGTCATTATAGTAAAAGTTTTTATGTTTCAAGTTCTTTATATCTTCAAATGTTTAATCATCGTTTTTGGTTTGGTAGTTTTGTTTTACGGCATATCAACCCTTTTTGGGTTATTTAATGCCGAATCTGGTCATTATAGTAAAAGTTTTTATGCTTCAAGTTCTTTATATCTTCAAATGTTTAATCATCGTTTTTGGTTTGGTAGTTTTGTTTTACGGCATATCAACCCTTTTTGGGTTATTTAATGCCGAATCTGGTCATTATAGTAAAAGATTTATGCTTCAAGTTCTAAAAATAAAATAAAAAAGGGGAGGGAGAAAGGGAGAGGGGCTGTTGTTTTTGTTTTTGGTTTTGTAGAACATAATTAAGTTTTACAAAAAAAAAAAAAAAAAGAAGAAAAAAAAAAAACGTCAATGTAGGTGAATTTCGTCTCAGGGAGCCACAGGGCAGCCTGATCTGGTATCACCAGAATTAAAAATGAACAACCACATTTAATGCCATATGTGTTATGGCATATAACACAATGCAAAAATATTTCTTTCCAGAGAAGTCAGACCTCGTTCGCAAACACACATTGTACATAGTTTAAAGTTCGTTTATATGCATATAATTTCTCTCCTCATGTTTGGGACACATACTTCATTCCTCACAATCCAAACCTCGACTCTTTTAAAAAAAATGACCACCAGAAATAAAAAGTCTGCTGCTAATCCTTCCAATTTCCTTTTCTCTTCTTTCCCCCTTCTCTTTCTCTTCTCATAACATCATACACTCGCCTTCTCCCACTCTTACTCTAGTTAAGTTCTCATGGGCACGAGTGAAGAAGGAAAGAAAATACAGCAGCTAATATGATTTGAGGCAACACCTTCTCGCTAACACCATCCCCCTCTCTTTTTTTTCTTGGTGATGCTAAGGGTAGAGAGAAAAAGGACAGACAGCCTAACATGCTGTCATTCACTTTGCCTTCTTCCTCTCTCACTACAGTGAACTTAGTGACCCTTGCATGCACACGTTTGTTTACTTTTTTTTAAAGCCTTATCTTTTTTCGTTTTTTTTGGGGGGGGGGCCTTTTTCGCCTGCCTCCATTTCAAACCTAATATTCATTTTTTTTTCTTATTTTTTTAAAATTATTAGTTACGTGTTGACCCTCAAAACATTACAATATCCATACCAGTCAAAGATATGTCCTCGAGTATCAGTCTGACAGACTCAAGTCCATTTTGAAGCTCGGTGGCCTTTCTTCTGTTGAGCTTAGGTATGATTCTGTGCAGTTAGAGGAGATCCACTTTGAGAAGGGGTTACTTTATTGCTCATTGCCTAAGGGTCCCTAACGGGACTGCTCAGGTACTTTTTGTAGGCCACAGTCTACTACCTCTTGTGTGTCGACATTTCAATGCCCACCTTCTGACCTTGTGTCACACCTTCTACGGCGGGAGAAAGGTAAATAAAATCTTTTACGTGTTTTCTGTTGGAAAGCCCAAACCCTAACATTTGCAACAGGTTTTACACTAATCCGGCACTGTGGGGTTGACCCTAAACCTAGTCCACTTGAGGTGTTTAGGCTTCACATACTGACAACAGAAATAAACAAAGTTTTAAGATAACAAATGAATGGACAAAGTTAAAACTGGCCTAACGACTCCCAACACCAACTACGAAATCAGCAAATCACAAAAGTCTAATGCAACAGTGTAACCCCTGCGAATATAAAACAGAGGAAACACGAAAAATTAAATAAGTGACTTACAATTGAAACTGTGGTATGACGTCGGCCGGCAAAACCAGGGCCATGTCCAGCAGTTTGCAGACACTGAGATAGAGTTGTAACCAAATCGGGTTGTTGTGGGCGTTCAACCCGTTGGCAAGGTGTGCCCAACTGGAATCGAGGGCAGCTATTCTTTGCAGTTGATTTCTGTAGATAAGAAATATAGGAGTTATACAAGGAAGACAAGAAACATTCCGCAAAAGTAGAGATGATAAATAACACATTAAATTAAATATATATTTATATAAATAAAATTTTAAAAATAAAAACCGAAAACTTTATTTTTACTTTTGTCTTCGTCTTACTGTCAATCTTGCTTTTATCGGATACATTCCTGCATTGTAATTGCTTTCTACAAATTATCTAATATTATATATATATATACATATACACACATATACATATATACACATATACATATTACACACAATGCCTCCAGCAAACCTCTCATATATTTCTGCTTGTGTGTGTATACTTGTAAAAGTAAGTCAATTGTAAAACCTCAACATGTCTGTTGCGTCAGAAGAAAATTCTGCACTTATGTCAAAAACTGATATGAAAAAATAAAAATAAATATAAACAAATGAAGCTCTTGATAAAGATTTTTTTTTTATTAATTCAACAATAAACAGAAATAAATTATATAATTTACAAAAACGAATCATAATATTTTATAAACAATACCAAACTTAGTGAATTTTTTTTTAAATAGCGAATAAAAAACGGGAATATATTTAATTGATATCTAATATACACTTAAAATTTCACAAAAAATTAGAGGTATCTGAATTTTCAACAAGGGCTTCAAATCTCTCTTTGAAAAAAAAAATTAAAGTAAATATAACCCACATTAACCACCATTACACCATAAGCACACCTGGATATGACATGCAAAATTGTCAACAACTTTGACACTCCTTTCTTGGCAAGTTCAATAAATGAAACCACAACAAAAGTGTCCTCCCATGTATCATTGAACGGTGATAAAGCAAAGACTGCTGGACATTCATAACTGAAACTTGGTGGACAAGTCAGACAGTTTATTTGTAGAAAATATGGTTGCATTGCAGAAAGGACTGAATTTTTATAAAGATTTCAAGGTGTCATTTTTGGGAGTTCACCCTATCTTAGATTTAATAATTCTAAAAATATTTAAACATTTTCCAAAATAAGGCTTTTGTCCAATTCTGATATTCATAGCACCTAGCTCCTTTCATGTATAGCTCTGAAACTTTATAACAAGGGCTTACATTTCTTGTAGATGACATAAATGGAATCAGATCTATCTTGTCTAATTAATGAGTTATCTATTTTATGTTTTAGCTGTTTCAGATACTATATACATTGAGAAATACATCTTGATGATTCAAGGTGAGTCATTAATGATGTGCTGCCTTCTCCACTTGCATTTGGTTTTTCAACACCATACCCACTCAACCAGTAACCCAGCCTTGCTTCGATCAGAAACAAAACACCCACATCGAATATAACTAAATCTCATTTTACTAAATGATGCATTTGGATGTTGTGGCTGAGTTTGAAGGGACTGAGTGGTGAATCCTGGATATGCGCCCTTTCCATTTTAACAGGGCGTACACCTATTTTAGACAATTCATCCAGCACTGGTGGGTTTTTATGCCACACATATTTCACACAGGATTTCCTGGGGGTATAATAAGTTAGTGTAACATCTCAGTTTTTTTACCAAATTATTATTTATTTTTAAAATAAGATTTTTCGAGTTGAATTTAATTAATACAGCGTGGTATAGTCATTAAATCATCGATTGAACCAAATGGTTATAAAAATAGAACTAGTTTTGTTATGGTCATGTTATTTTAATCTCCATTAATGAAAGTAGTGTATGTTAATAGCTTCCAAAATGCAATCTTTTAATACATAAGGATTTGCCACGGATTTTTTTTTATTAATATAGAAATAATTATTTAAGATTTGGTAGCATCTTAATTTGCAAAAAGACTTCTTGTTTATGTAATATATAAAGTAAAGTGAGTCTGTTTCTCGATTCTTTGTGATTAATAGCTTTCTTCCTTCAAAATCAAGGTTTCATTCAGGTTTTTTTTTTTGTAGAATGTTGGTATATGTTCTTAATAATTAAAAAATATATTTTGATTAAACTTTTTTTTTTAAAATAATTTATCCTCCTCTAAAAACTTTTCAAATGAACGCCATCCTAACTAGATAATGTCAGAAGCAGCTCTCTGTTCTTAAGCCAGTACAAATATAAATGATTAGCATTACCAGAGATACAGCCAGAACAAATAGCTTTGTTGCATAAGCATCAGACTGAAAATGTAATGGTTCCGATCGAAGATCTTGGCATCCACTTTTTTATTTATTGTTGAAAATCTATGATTTACAATTAATACATTATTTATTTAAATCAAAATACAATAGCGTAAAATACTAAAACCAATTTATTTCCATTTCTTAATAAACAAGTCAGCCATTTTAATATTTTCTTATTAGTGGAAAAAAAAAAGACTGAATTTGTGACCCATCGAAAATTTACAAAAATTTTGAAAAATTTAAACTGTTGAATAAAAAAGTAATTTTAAGGATCTTTTAAAAGATCCTCATGTATTAAAAGACTGAAAGTTTTGGAAGCTATCCAATAGTCTTATAAATACAGATTAAAACAACATGACCTTAACAACAAATAATTATAGTTTTATAACAATTCGATTCAATTAATAATTGAATAACCAAACGATACTGTAATAATCGAATGTAACTTTCAAAATTATATTTAAAAACAGGAAAAATAATAGAAAAATAATAGAAAAATAATACTTTGGATAAAGAACATAAAACAGCATAGTTAAAAAAAAAACAAAGTAAAAACACTCCCAGGCAACGCCGAGTAGGTACAGCTAGTTTGGTAAAAGTACAGAATACTTAAACCTTTAGAATTCAAACTCCCCCCAAAAAAGAACACAATTTATATAAAACACCTTAGAATGAAATTCTCTACCAAACACACCTAGTTTAAACGTGTGGAAACGATCTGTAAGATTGTTTACTATTTAAAAAAATCTTATAAATAATTTCCACACGTTAGAAAAAAAGTGTGTTCGGACATTTTTTTAAATTTTCTTTTTTGTTTTATGAGTTCTTGTGTGTTAACTATTTTGTATGTTTACCGTTTAAAAACACTTACAGATCGTTTCCACACATTAAAACTAGGAGTGTTTGGTATAGAATTTCATTCTAATGTATTTTATATAAATCATGTGTTTGTTTTTTGGTTTACGAGTTCTCGAGTGTTAACTATTCTGTTCTTTTACCGCTAGTTTATTTTCTAAAAGTGTGTGTGACTGAATGGTTTATATCCGCTAATTTGTGGTAAAAAATGAAGTGATGTGGATGGAGTAAAAAAAAAAAAATAAATTGTTGGGTCCTGCAAACAAACATTACTTGTAAAAACATTTTTTAACATTACGGAATAAAAGTAGAGAGGTTAATGAGTGCAAAGGAATAATTCACTGTAATAATCATTAAAACAAGCAGGTCATTCAAGATGAACAAGACAAAAAGAGGAGGATATTTTTATAGAATTACTCTCGTCTTCAAACCGTCTTTTTTTTCCTATGTGTTTTGGTTCGTTAAAAACGAAAGGTTAGGGCACTCGAAAAAATAAATAAATAAAATAACATCTGATTGGAAACGAGAGTGATTCTATAAAATTACAAATAGTAGAGAGAGGAGGGAGTGAATTTTAATAGGGACATTTTTAAAATGAATATAAAACAGCCAAGATAAAAAGCAAACAATGAGAGGAGAAAGAATCATGCAGACGTAGCTGTGACTCTTATGGAAAAAAAACTTTAAAAAATAATGAATAAAAATTAAAAAACAAAAAAAAAAGGGATCAAACAACAACAAAGCAAAAAAAAGAAACGTGAAAGAGTGAAAAGAAGGTAACAAAAAAAGATGTTCAGTGGTCAAACTTGGGGAGGGGGGGAAACGTTTATCTTTGAAAATCTGTAGGAAAGCAGAATTGGTTAGTTTTAAGCTGGAAAGTTTAGTTTCAAAACAAGATTAACAAATAAAATAAGCTTTTCAAAGTTGTTTTTTTTTAATTATTTTTTCACTTTTAGGTTTCTGAAAATAAACAAAATGTCAATGCAAGTTTTATGAAAATCAGTCTTTTATAGTTACGGATGGACCAAATACACTACATTTCTTCTCCATCTCTCCTCAACACCAGCCCAGTCTAATAATACTTTTTCAAATGTCTGCATAAGTAATTAAAAAATAAAAGTAGTAGCATACTTTTTACAAAATTAGGCCCCAAACTTAAAATCAAATAGTACAACAGTCGTTCAGGCACGCGGACGTAATATAACAATAACAAATAGTTCCGTTTCACAATATTGTTTTATTTCCTGTTCAAATGTTCCTTTCTTTAGAGGGATTGGCTTGATTTTCAACAAGTTGTGATCTATTTCTAAATTGAAAGTGAAAAACAAAGACTCCTCCCAAAACACTATCGCCCAAGCAAATTGATTTTTTTTCATTCTTTAAGGTCACATTTAAAAGATAAATAAATGTGCATCAAAATTACAAAAATGTTAATGGTTATCGTTATGAATAGAGTAGAATGATTTTGTTTCATGTTTACAAAAAGTTATGAATTAAATGTTTATCGTTTTAAGTTAATGTTTCAAATTGAAAACTTTGTGAAGCGATAGCGAGCCGGCAAAGCCAGCAAGTCAAATATATATTTATTTATATACAAAACACATTGGTCTTTATTATAGAGTGACAAATTAAACTGGACTAGTGTTCAGAAGAGCTGGAGTAAGGTACAAGATTATGGGGTTTGGGGATTAAACTATAAAAAAAACATCTGATTTTCGTAAATAAATGATTGATGAAGTAAAAGTTTAATTCAAGATCTGATGTGTTATGTGAAACAATTGTTGTAAACACACAAATGATAGACAACATAATCTGGATTATTTGGACTACTATTCTCATCCTGATTGTTATTTTCACGTTTCAGCCGATGTAACGTCCAACCATCTTAAGGTGTCCAGTAATTCTGCTGTGCATAAAAGAATGATGACAGAGGAATTCGATGGTTGTTTTTTTTCTCAGGCCAAAATCTCCAATCAACTCACGATATCAATTTTGGCTTGTTATTATATAACAATTTGTGACCCCTCCTGCAAATGCCCACCATGAGACTTCACTGTCAATGTAGCCACATTTCTAGGGTGTTTATTCAGCGATGGGATGTTTCCTTCTGCCACTAACTTTTTGTAGGTGATTCCAATCAATAATCATTTTATTTTTGACAATCCCCATGTTTGTTTTTCCTTGCCAAGTGCCCAACTTCAACCAACGTTTATTTTATTTTTGACAATCAATCATGTTATATTATTTTCTGGCCAGGTGCGTGTCCATGCCAAGTGCACCTGCTTCTGTCAAATGACCTTTTCAGTACACCTGACCTGAATATTTAGCAGATGAATCCTTTCGAACTCTGGAATCTATACAGAATTTAAAACTGAACGTTTTTATTCAATCCACGGGGGTATATTGTTCTCGTTCTATCAGCCATGACTGGGCAGAAGTGTTAATTATGATGTTATTCTTAGTTAGTATCGCCTGTAGTAACCTCTAGAAAACATGGACCTGTGTCGCAATGGTTAAAAATGTTGATTAACATTAACAATCAGTTCTAAGTGACAGTTCTCTGGAAGTTTACACGGAGATTACATCAGCCGAAATGTGAAAAGTGAAACAACCAAGATGAGAATAGTAGTCCGAATAATCTAAAAGATACAAATTATCGATTATTTTCTCAAAAATTCCGAAATAAAACAACCTCCCTGGTGAAGTTGTTTTGATGACAAAAAACAAATAAGATAAGAACAAAATTAAAACAAATAACAAAAGGTTCTTTAAAGCCTTCCTGGGCAAGAGGCTCAGATCAAAGTGTAGCATCTGTGCCTATATTTGGTCCGTCTATTCTGAAACCTCCCAAAATAGGGTGGGAGGAATACTAAAGAGATAGGGGCATATTTGAAATAACCATGAAAGTCATTAACTAAACAGTCTCATATTAAACTGACCTTGTTTCATATCCTACTCAAATAAATACCAACAATTGATATCAGATGGGGTTTTTTAATAATAAAAAAATTAATCTTTTTCTTAAAAATGAATTTAAGGAAAAATATTTGCTGCTTTTAGCATTCCTTTCCATTCATTGGTTGATTTTTTGAAGAATGCGATATTAAAAGTTGAAGTTATTTATATTGTTAATTTTTCTTTCTTTTTAGAGAGGCATTTTCAAATTAGTCTAATTGTAAAACAAAAAACTTCATCACAGAAACAAGACATTTAATTTAATTACAGAAAATATACTATAAACATTAAGCAAAAATTATCAAGATTTGATTTTTCTATTTTATATGAAATTTAAAAAAATACTGAATATAAATTTTGAAGTAAATGTTGCAGGGATTTTTTTTTTGTTTTCATGGATGTTATAAGCAGATACAATAGATATAATAGGTTAGTTTCAGTTTTTGTTTTAAAATGAATTAAATTAATAAAAAGAAAAACAACACATAGTTAACAAACTACCACCAATGAGTAAATAAAGCCATAATGAAGAACAAAATATTTCACCATTAAAAAGTGTTTTTTTTAATGCTTATGGCCACCATACTTTATTTCAGAAAGTAAGCGTGGCTTATATTTATGGGTCATTTTTTTTAACATAGTTCACCCCAAACAAGGCAGACCGCCACTGTAGACGTAAGAGGCTACTGAGAAAAAGGGTGAGAGTTTTTTTATTTTTGGGGGGGAGCTGTGCAGCGAGATGTCTGTTTACATTAGTTTTAAATTTCTGTATGTCAGTACTGTCAGGAAAACAGGGAGAGAGTTCCAGAGTCCAGCATCACGAGGAAAGAAGCTTTTGGAGTAGAAAGCTCTTCGGCATCTGGGGACCTCCACAGTGAATAGATGGGATTTGGCAGATTGTCAGGTTGGTCTAGTGAATTTGCGTCATGGGGGCACCAGACTTCAATACGAATCAAGCAAGATAAAACATACGTTTGTTAACAAACGTATATGATTTTTCTTGGCAAAGATTACTATTGGCGACAAAAAAGATTTTAAAGGTAATACATTTGGGAAATTAGTCACAAAAAATTTATTTTGGTTTAACTACTCATATGTTACGTATTTTGCATTAAAAACAATTTAATAGTTAATAGAAAATATTGAAGTTACTGTAAGGATTGGCCTTTACTAGTTTATCATCTGTCGAATGTTTGTTTTCTTCTGGAAGTAAACTCCATATTGGTGCTCTTCATGATTCCAGCCAAATCTTTCTTTTATGTCGCCAACAGTTATGTTTGCCTTTTTCTTTTATTTACACATAAATTTTGAAATTGTTATTTAATAAAAGTTAATAAAAACATTTTAGCATTTTTAATTTACAGATTAAACATAAAAATAAAAATTTCCCGCTAATTTCTTATTTCTATCTTTAATGCCGAAACAGGTCATTTTGGTAAAAGTTTTATGCTTCAAATTCTTTATATCTTTAATTGGTTTCGGTGTTTTGTAGAGGAAAAATGTTTTTGTTTTTGGCTTTGCAGAGCATAATAGAGTTGTGCAAAAGGAAAGGAAAAAAAACAGTAACATCAATGTTTGGTGCATTTTAAGTCAGGAAGCCGGTATCTTCAGACAGCCTTATCTCGTAGCACCAGGAAATATTGTTCCGTTTCATACAGTAATTTTTAAATATTAACTTGGGGATGGGGTGGTTGGCTTACACATACCTCCATATATCTAAATGAATAAATGATAAAGTTTTGTCTACTTATCCGAAGTATATTAACATTCAAACGCGTCGGGCTTATGATACAAGATATTTTGAAATATTGTATATTAATTCGCTAACATCAAATAAAAAACATGTGTATGCTTAATATGCATACTTATTTCAAAAACAGTTTCAAATAAATTATTATTCTGTTTTATTCATTTGTAATTTTTATTGTCCTATTTTCTTATATATATATATACACACACACACACAACAGTTTCATTGATATTATTATTATTATTATTATTATTATTATTAATAATTAATTAATTAAAGCGATTTAATAATAAAAAAAAGGATAACGTTCCAAAAACTTTGTTAGATTTTCATTAATTTTCAAGGGAGGTAATTTTATTTGTTCATAGACAGTAAATTTGCTCAACATTGGAAAAAAACAAAAAGATGACTGTCATGGTGTTATTTGATATATTCCAAATTACCAAAATATGAAATCATTTTTTTTTTCTGCAAAGAAGGCTACAGCTAGAGTGCAAGTAGTTTTTTGCTTGTATACATATAGGAAAGTATTTGTAAGAAAAAAATTTTAAATGGTGATTTAAATCTATAGAAAGAAAATAAGCAATAATGGACAGTCAAAGATGACAGTGGCATTAATACAACAACAACAACAACGACGATGACTGACTCGAGATAAATGTAGCAAGAATGCAATGGCAAGAACAAATATTAGCTTCGTCGATCAGAAAGGGAAGTGGTTTTGAAAATATGCAGAGTTTCTTATGGACTTTTATTAAGGATAATTAAAGAGTAAAAACACCATACATTATCGAAATAGATAAATATATACAGATTAGTAATTCAACTGGTTAAATATGACAGGAAATTATTACTGGAAAAAGAAATGAAAATAAAGGGTTTGTGGAAATGTTTGTTTTTAATATATTATAGTTTATGCTCTGGGACTTATATAAAAGTCTTTTGCCCAATACTTTCAATCTCTTTAAAAAAAGAGTGGGAGAAGGGGGTCTAATATTGTCACATATTGATGAAATACATATAAAAAAGGTAGTCCAACTGTTGTTTATACCTACAATGAACAAAGAGTTAATGTGATGAGAGCATTGTTCAATGGTGCCATAGGAGCATTGGATTCCGCTGAAATATCAGATTTTATTGGATTATTTGTTTTATATAATTTAACCAAACATATCTACATAAGTGACTTAGGTTTATATTGCAATGACAGTTTGATGATTGTACACCAAACATCTGTGAAAAAAAATGGCAGACACACACATGTATGATTCATCAAAATTTTGAACACACCACAAAAATGTATTTAAAAAGAATTCTAAAAAGAAGCACAAAAGAAAAAGCCTGCACACTAATATATATATATATATATATATACACACACACACACACACGCACACACACACACAAATACACATTGGGTGCGGAAGGGGTTTCTTTGCAATTTGCAACTGCTTATCTTATGCATATTCTTTTTTTTTTTTACTTTCATTGTCAGTCTTGTCTTCATGAAAATAGTGACCATGTTTCCATTCTTTTTTTTTTCCCAGAATAATTGATTATAGACAATTTTTAACTTGCATATTTGTGGAAGACACATGGAATCCTCCTTGGAATTCATGCCGGAAGGAGAAATAAATAGATTTCAGACTTTCTCAGCATCAGCAGGCGGATGGTAGAAAAAGTCAGAAAAGAATTGAAAGATTCAGTTCAACAATCAGGCGACATCAGAGAGAAAAACGCATGATCGATGATGTGACGTTCAAGAGATTATTGACAGTGAACCCAGGAAGGATTTCAGGCTGAACGATGATGGCTACTCTGAGTGAAATAGTGAAACTCTGGGTCGACTAGGTAGTCGGAGGACGTACATTTGGTAGCAAAATGCAACACCCTGTCATACCAGCTGTAAAACCCAGACCCGGACGTCAGAAAATTCATTGACTACACTTCATCTGACATCTGGCCTCTGGCCTTCCAGCTCGCCTCACTGTAACCCCCTTGACTTGTGGTGGAACAAGACACCAACAAATCCAGCCGCAACACAAATGACGAGCTAAAGACCAGGATTGCAAGAGGCTTTGGGGGCCTATGTGGCAGGACAATGAAGAAAGCCTGTGGCTAGTTCCGAAGCCGCCTTGAGGCTGGTATCATAGCCAAAGGTGCGTTTGAGTGAAATTGACAGAACAAACTAACCCATATATGATGAATAAATCTAAAAAAATAAAAAATAAATTTTTTTAAAAATTTCTTTAAATCAATTTATTGTGCCATTCTTAGACAATATGATGAACAAATATCGTCCACACCCTGTACTATGTAGTAAAAATTATACGAGTTATTAAACAAATTAATTATGTATCACATAGGAAAGAAACTCACTTTACAGTTTTCTATATAAACCAAATCAGTAAAGAATTATAAGCTCAATAGCTTATCAGTTTAAGTGTTAGAGCTTTTATAGAATTATAGATGAAGAGATTTAATACATATTTAAAATATATTTAAATCCAGCTCCAGAAAGAACAATTCGTGCAGAACTTATTGCTACTTTCACATGATTCTTATGTTTTGCCAACCCTCATTATTGAAAAGAAAAGTGTTATTTGATCCCACTATCTGGACATTGTTCTGTTCACGAACTGCTTGCAGATATATCCAATGGATGTAATCTGAATTATAATTAATAAAGTCTATATGCTGATGAAGAAAATCATACACATTTTTGCTTTACTCTGGTGTAATAGTGATGATAAAATGTTTTCTTGAAACACGCGTACATATGGATAAACATTGTCAAGTGTTTATTTTCGGAGCTTGATTATAATATTTAACATTTTTAAATGTGCCTAATTAGATATATATTAAAAAAAAATGGAGAGAATATTGTTTTTTTCCAATTTTATTCTCATCACTCATTTCATCTTATATATATATATATATATATATATATATTGCATGTTTCACTTTTATTATATAGTTTGAACGATGACAAAAGGATTATCTTCACTTTTAAAGTTTCTCCAACTGCAAGTGAGAATTAATCTACAGATACCATTAATATCAGAATGTTGGTACTTATTTTTGTAATGAAATTATTAAGGTCTATTTTGAAAATATTTCTTTTTGCTTCACTGATTCCTTCAATCTTGAAGTAAAAAAGAACTGAAAGTTTATCAAAATCATTCATTTCCATAACGAACTGGAAAGAAAAACCTGAAAAAGATTCAACAATACAGTAAAGAATTTAATGTATCTTCTTTTTCATCTTGCTTTTTAAATTTATTTATATTGGTACGGAGACGTAAGGGGCTACTGTGATAGGCCGCCTCCTATAAATCTTGCCCCTAAATGGGGTTTCGAGCAGTAAGTGTTTTGTTCACATTACATTTAAATTTCTGCATCAAGGCATGGTTTGGGAAACAGGGCTGGTGCTTCTTTTTGTATTTAAGACAACAGTAGCAATAAACAATAAAGTTACTATTTTGTAGCTTCGATGCTTAAAAAAAACATTGAAAATAAAGTTCATGGAAATCTTAAGTATCAAAATAGTGAATATTTTGAGTTAATAAAGAGGCTGGCCAGATGGCGACACTTGTAACTACCATTCAAGTAAAAAATTTAAATAAAAAGGAAAAACACAAAAACTACTTATGTTTCTAGAATTTTTTCGATGGAGAATGATAATTCGGACTACCGTTCTCATCTTGGACATTATTCTCACGTTTTAGCGGATGTAACCTCCAACCTTCAGGTGTGTCTTGCTGAACTCGGGAATCTGTATGGAATTTCAAATGGAACAGTTTGTTTAATCCACGGAGCTAGCTTTCTTTCATTCCGCCAGCCATAACTGAGTAGAAGTCTTAAGTAATTCGTAATTGTATTCTTAGTATCACCCACGCTAAGGATTGAACCTTCAACCTTCAGAAGAGTGTCTTTTAGAACTAATCATGCACTTTGATTCATTGCACCACATGTCCTTCAAAATTTTGTACAGATTCCAGAGTTCGACAAGACGCATGTGAAGAAGGTCGAGGTTACATCGACTGAGAATAACATTCAAGATGAGAACAGTAGTCCAAATAATACAAGAAAGAGTCTACTGCCCTCAGCGTGTTGTCATCTAGTAGCATCTCTTTCTCTTTGGGGAAAAGACTGTCAATTGCTGGTCCTCGGCCTTTTTCATACATATTAAATATTTGCTGTAACCGTTTCTTTTGTCTAAATAAAATTGCTGGTCCTCGGCCTTTTGGCTAAGATCAAAGTGTAGTATCTGTTCCGATGGATACTGCACGCCTGTCCTGTGCAGTTCTAGGAGGGCCACCCTCCCAGGCTTCGCCTCCCCTCTTTGGGGAGGAGTAAGTTTATTGCTTACTGTCTGAGGCGCCCCTACCGGGGAATGCCGACGGGGCTGCCCAGGCAATTTTTAAATGGCCAGAGTGCTCACCTCTCGAGCGCTGGCTTTTAACCCCACTTGCTCGACCCGATCTTGGGTCACATCTTACTTGTGGGAGTAAGATAAAACTGGCCTTGTGCCTAACTCCGCGAGGAGTAAATAAATGTCAATAGGGCATGCCTCTCCCAAACATCTCCCACACTTGAAGTTGGAGTGTGGAGCTAACTAATCTCTTCATAAAAATATTTAATAAAAATAAATGAATATCGAGTTATATTCGCACCGAAAACTTAGAAATGATTATCAAAGCACACGATAGAATTTATGACATTTAGTTTGTTAAAAAATATGGCTTCTTGTAGTTTCTCAACTAATGCTTGAAATTATATAATTTAACTTTTAACGTCCAGTGTCGTCCGAAACTGCACTGACAAGAAGTGATGTTTGTAATCCTATATCACATGAACTAAACCTTTTGTTGTAAATCTATTTTTAAATAGCTTTACAACATCACAGTTGAAGGGAAATGCCTCTTACTAATCCTCCTAAAATTTACATCCGGGTCATAATAATTATTTCAATATTTGTAACTAAGTGCATCAATTGCATTACTATAGAAAGTGGACTTTGGGTTTACTTTTGGCAGCCTCGTAACTCTTGCTTCTTATTTTGTCTTTTAGTCGTCACATTCCATGTGCGATATTTCTCACAAAAAGTAAAGAATTGCTGTTTTCTGGGTCGGAATTTATCCATCTAGCACTTATGATTGAAGTAGTATTTCGACCTTGAAGTAGTATTTTTTTTTTTTAGCTCCTTACATCAAATGGCTTCATACCTTATCTGGAGCAATTTCCATTTTAAAAATATTTCATGATTTTACATGTATATACATGTTTTTTTTTTAATCATAATTTAACAGCCATGCATGGAGAATATTATATGTAGTGCAAATAAGATCATATTGAAGAACAAAATCTTTGCGATCATACTGTTGAGTTTCATAACAACCTGTCCAAAAGTAAAGGCATTTACAACATTTAAATGAACATTTAATTTTATTTGGATTATTCAAACTAATTTGCTCATCTTGGATGTTATTCTCAAAGTTTCGGACAAATAATCCGAACACAAATTATCAATTCTCATCTCAAAAATTCCAAAACAAACATTTTCTTTCAGAATTTTTGCGATGAAGATTGATAATTTATATTATTTGGATTATTCAAACAGTCAGCAGCATGCAGGGGTCTGGTGATGCTCGGAGCCAACTCCTTGATTGTATATCCCAAAGACTCAAGTATAAGTCCTAGTACTGAGAAATATTGAGGAAGTGGGATAGTTTGAATATGATTGGATGCCCAGGGCCACTGCCTCATCACCCCCTCTGAACACCACTGTTCAGACTACTATCCTCATTTTGAATACATGGCACAATGGATAAAGGTATTCAGTAAAATCAATTCTAATTGAGTCTTCTGAAGTTTAAAGGTTCAATCCTCACGAAGTGCTATAAATAATAATAAAATAAAAATTACTCTAGAACTTCTACCCGGTCATCGCTGACGGAACGAGAGCAATCTACATTTGGATTAAATAAAAGGTTCAGTTCAAAATTCCATATAGATTCCCGGGTTCAACAAGATGTATCTGAAGACGTGAGGTTACATCGGTCGAAATGTTGTGAGAATAACAACCAAGATGAGAACCATAGTGTGAGCAAACCGAATACAAAAAACATTTTAGCCATTTTCTGTTCATTTCTTACACGACTGAGTCTCTGGAAATTGTAACAGGGTATTAATTAAAGTAATCTTACAAATGAGAAAAAAAAAACATTGTAGGACAAAAGACAAGACAAAACAAATTCGAAAATGTAAACAAAAATAAAAGCCCAGAAAAGAAAAGTAAAGCGTTTAGACACCAAAAGACAGAAAATTTTTTCAAGTTAGAACATGATAGGAAAAGATCAATAACAAAATAAACAACTCTATGGTTGGTTGGAGCTCTGGTAGCAGCACGGTACCAAATTGAAAGGGGAATTTGGAATGCTAAAACCTACACAATCAAAAAGTAGTCTCAAATTCACCCTCTACCTTTTCTTTCTTCATGGTCATTAATTATTAATTATAATTAATTTTGCAGTTTATGGACTGTGCTGAAATAATAACGTTATTATTTAGAAAGCCATTCTTAACATGGGGATGGGGGGATTTGATAACTATTCTGTACTTTCACCTAACAATTTAATAAACAAAAGATACCGTAAAAATTGAATTTAATCCTATCTAAAAAATAGTACAGTTCGTAAACTGCAGAAGTACCTTAATTTTAAAGACAATTTTTCTTTTTAATTTTCATTTATTTAAATCATAAAGAGTAGAAAACATTTTTTTTTAGTTATTGTTTAACTCCTTAACATTCGACTTAAGTTAAAGGTATAATCACCTTCATCACAATGAAATGATATTAATTATTACAATGCACAGATCTTAAAAAAGAAAGATAGTTGAATTTAAATGTCATTTTTCGATTGTGTAAGTTTTAGCATCCCAAATTCACTTTTCAATTTGGTACCGTGCTGCTACCAGAGCTCTGGTTGGTTCTTGGTAAAAACATTATATTAAAAAACAATGGCTTTCGTATCCTTTCAGTTTTATAGTTCTATCAGACTTTATTTAAAAAATAAAAAAATAAAAAAAAATTTTAAAAACTTTTTAAAAAAACTAGTAAGGCCCTGTGGAAATTCCACAGTTGCTTACCTATCATCATATTTCTTCTTACCATAAAACTACTCGTAAGCTAATGTTTTTTTTTTTAAAGAAAAAACGAAATTTTTAAATTTATTTAATGCAACAAGTTATATCTTTTTACAATAAACTGTAAAAATTATTGCCAACTAAATATTCTTTAAATAAAAAAAAGAACAATTGTCACTTTTAAGTCAATGATGATGGCAACAGAATTCTATTTATGACTTCTTATTCGATTTTGGAACAACTTTTTTTTAAATGGATATTCAGCAACATCAGCTACTCAAGAATCACTTTGTACACGTATATAATTATCTAGATAAACTAAAATGTAGGGTTATTCATTCTATCCAAGAAACATATTTTTGAGCAACAGTTGTTTCAAACTCCTAGTCTGTTTAGGCAAGAAAATGCAAATACCAGTGTCTGGAAAAATTGACACTGAATTACTGTGTATACATCACATAAACTAGATAAATTAATAACCTAACACATTAATTACCTAACAAATTTTTTATAGAATAATGTTCGCTTTGTGATCAATATTTATCATAGAATCTTTATATCATTGCATAGAAGACAATAAAAACTAAAACTAAAGCGTTTGCATTAAACTTTTTTAATCTATTATTATACTGACATTAGTTCTGAGATTGAGTTATGTCTGAAAAAAAACAAAAACAATTCTAATTTAATTGTTCTAATTAGCCATAATTTATAATTAACTGAACAAGTCATCCATTTCTCTCTTAGCTATCTATGTATTTCGCGCGCCTCCTCTTACTATATCCATTCAACCACTCTGATATTTCTTAATGTCTCTGTGAGCATTTCAAGAAAAGGAGACTGTTTTTGCAGCGTCTTGTCAAATGTGCGGGTGTGTGTCTGTACACACCACAAACACATATGTATATTAGATGGAAAAATAACAACTATCTTTACTTCTATATGAGAATAATAAATAATAATAATAGTATATAAGTAAAGACACTTATTTTTTTAGTTAAGCAAGAAGAATATCTTAAAAGAAATATCACAGTTTATGAATCTTCAAAGTAGAATAAATAATGGTAGTGACAAAACGAGTCACAGGTACGTCTAGTATATGCTAAATCTACATAATAAAATTGGTAATCTAGCAGTGGATTATTAAACACAAAAGTCTCATAATTTGAAGGCTGTGAGTTCAATCCCTGTACAGGCATTACATTTTATCTTCAATCACAATCAAAAGTGAATCTCAGTATTATATAGATTGAGTCAGGGCCAAAGGCAGCAAAATGTTAAAGTTTGTTGTTGAAAATGGGAAACGTATGAAAAATATAAACTACTTGTTCCGACTCGGAGTTGCACAGGAATCTTGAGTTCAAATTTTGCTTTGTTCATACAGACATGAAATTAATTACAATTTAAACAACCGAAATAAAATTGTAGTTCACAAGTCTTGAAAATGTGAACATAAGAAATAATCGCTGCGTCGGGATATATTCTCAGAAACATAAGCAAAACACAAGTTACGACGACAAGAAAGAAACAGAAAGGCAGAAAGTGAGAGATACAGAAAGAGAGACAAGCGAAATATAAAGCCTCCTTTAACCATAGGTGCATACCTACATGAGCGAAACATAAAGCATCCTCCCCAAACACTATTACTACTGTTAATACTACATCAACCGCTAAAAACTTATGGTGAAAAGAGAAAGAAAGAGACAGAGTTAAATTAAAACAAAAAATAACGGTTTGAAAAATGAACAAATTTTTACAAATCCTGACACAGTGATTACTTCTTATATTTAAATTTTCAAGACTTGGAAATTTCAGAATGTATGTGGTTCTGATGGTGGGGGTCTATATCCAAAACTCTAGAAGAAGGTCATGATTGCATACGGATGTTCTTCTGGGATAAAGCCAAGCATAGGCATGGAATATTTTATGGATGGCAGCATGTTTTGCGAGAAATTCCTTATAAGGTATATTTGGTTTTTCTTTTTTGACAGCATATCAATTAAAATTATGTATTGAATTTTGTGCACATTTTATTTTGAACAAAAAATAATTTAAAAACAATTTTATTTTTATTTTTTATCTAAATGTTGCTATTTTTTTGTTGATTCAAATGCATGTTTCCATAGAACGTGTTATGAAGAATAACTATCATAAAAAGTCTCCAGTAATTTATTTTGAAACATAAAATAAATTACTTTTTTCCCCTTTGTGTTTCTCTTTTTTTTACTACTTGTTATTTTAGTCTTATATCTTTGTGTTGCTATAGAATGTGCAATTAAACTACATGTCTATTATTTGTTAATGGTTTCTTTGGCTTCTACGAAACAGAACAACTTATTTTCCAAATGATTCAAAAACTGTTCTCAATGCAGGACATTCGAACTGATAATTTTAATTTTGAGGATTATTTATAAACATTACTTAAATCTTTTCCAATGATAACACTTTAATGTTTTGTTTGTCCTTATTATTGTCAATAAGTAATTTAATTAAAAACAGAAAGCACTGTGAAATTAGTCTTTTAGATGCGATCAAAGTGTATATTTATGAACAATAAAATATCCAATTAATTTGGGGATACCTTAAGTAGGATGGCCTCTAGTGTAAATGTGGTATTGTGGTCTGAAATGATTCTAGTTAAGAGTAGAATAGACATTTTTATCCCTTTAGACTAAGCATGACCAACAACACCCATTTTCCCCACACTTTTGATGACCTTGTGCCTAATTTGTTCGGAATGTATATTTTTAATATTTTGTGCAAATAAATAATTCAAAGTGTAGTATCTGTTCTGATACATTTCAACTGTTCTGTCAGCGAAGGATAAATCCTTCTAGACTGTGGCAATTTTTATTTTTGTCCAAATTCAGAGTACCCCTTTTTGGGGAACTGGATTTTCCCCACATTAAAAACCGACCTTGTGTTTAACTCTGTTCTTGTGGGGAGGTAAGAAAATAGGGTCTCTTGCTTTAAAAAAAAAAAAAAAAAAAAAAAAAAAAAAAAAAAAATGCATATTTCTTGTTTAGAATTTCTAATTAAAAAGTTTGATTTTAAACTATTTAAATAAATTAATCTTTACCAGTCGACGAACATATGTTTACATGTTTTGTCATCTGAACAACCGCGAACATGGAAATATTTTTCGTAACTATTCGGCTTTATAATCCTATAAGTTAATATATGTTGCATAGAATGTTATATTTATTATATAATAGCAGTATTATTTTTTTTATTCTAACTAAAAGTATGGCTTTTAAAATATTTATTTCGCAATTTAAAAAAAATAAAAAATAAATAAATAAATAAAAAATCAATTTGTTTACTGTTCATCGTCACAACAACAAAATAAAACATACTAGTAATGTAAACATTAAAATTTAGATTCTGTAAATATTTTAGAAATAATTTGCATATTTAATAAAAAATACTAAAACGTATTTTAATTGTATTTGTTTGTTTTTTTATCTGTTGTATTGTTCTATTAATCAATGTAAAACAAACGAGAATATCAAATTACTTTTTAATACAACTGTGACTAAAGATGATTATAATTAGTTATGATTCATTAACCAATTTTTAACTATGCAACAGCAATATATTTTATTAATTTTAACACATTTTAAATGTCCGCACAAAATAGAATTACTTATTACGGCTAAGAAAAAGGTTTTAAGCGGCGATTTTTTCCCCTTACTCACTGAATATTCTTATACATTAAAGGGAAGTAATCATGTTGTATTTAGACGTTATTTACAAAAGAAAAATTATGCAATCAAGACAATTCAATTTCAGTTTAAGGGTGGATAATTTTCAAATTGCTTTTGATAGCGAAAACTTCCCAAGCAAATTATTTAAGATAGAAAGAAAAATTGAAATAGAAGAGTTCCCATTCCAGTAAAGAAAAAAAATGAAGATATGAAAATGCAAAAGAAAATTAGAACAAAAGAAAATGTATATCTATGTATCCATATAAATGTGTGTGTATCACATAAAAATGTCTCTTAGAAACAGATATTAATGTCTGTTTACCGAAAAACCTTTCTACATAATAAATAACACATTTGTAGTTTATGTCCACTGGGTAAAATCCAATGAATACTTACTGTGTTTATATAAAAGTGGTCAATAATGAATAGAGCCGAATATTTTTTTGGTACACAACTTTTTATTTATACAAACATTTTTGGCTACACATTTGCAGACATGTTTCGGTCAAAGCTGTAAATCAGCTAGACCTCTTCAGGCCTGTTCTAAATGGATGATAAAAATCGAAACTATACATATATATATATATATATATATATATATATATATATATACAGGAGAGAGAGAGATGCAGACAGAAATAGAGAAAATAATTTGGATAGAATCTAACAAAATGTTGGGAAAAATAAATAGAAAAAGTGAATACCCACACAAATCCAACTCATTTTCAACATCTTTTTCATCTCCAAGATGGATGTAGACAATATTTGTTTGCAATTTTAAGTTGCTAATTTTATGCAATTTTCTTTTTTACTTTCGTTGTCAATCTTGTCTTCATGAAAACAGTGACTAGATTTCCACCTTTTTGTTGTTCAGAATAATTGATTATGGACAATTTTGAACCGCCATATTTGTGGAAGAGACATGAAGTCTTTCTTGGACTCATAAGTAGATTTTAGACTTCCTCAGCATCGGAAAGAGGATGGGAGAAAAGGTCATAGAGAAAATGTATGATCGACGATCTGACGTAGTCAGAATGCAGGAGTTTGTCACTGAAGTTCAGATGAGCATTATTAATAAACCCAACAAGTCGATGCATTCTATAGAAAAGCTCATTAATCGGGTGATGTATGAGGAAATCCATTACATTTCATACAAGATGACAAAAGGACAATTTCTGTCAAAAGCGATGAAGCATGCAAAGAAGCTGATCAACAAGTACAAAGACTTGCTGCCTCATCCAACGACGTGCCCAGAGTCATGATTTACTTCATTCCCACCGCAGGAAGATGTGACACAAGTTCGGAAGGTGGGGAGAATCAAGACAGCGCCCCTAAAGGAGGAGCACCTCTTAAAAATTGCCTGGGCAGCCCCGTCAGCATTCTCCAGTCGGGGTACCTCAGGCAGTTAGCAATAAACTAACTCAACCCCAAACAGGAGAGACAAGGCTTGGGAGGGTGGACCTATTAGGACTACCCAGGACAATACCTTAGCCCGATAAACAAAAATGGCCCAATTCCTGCCAAATTGATTGACGAGATCGGATCCTCGACTGGTAAGCATGACTCAAGACTCACCAACTAAATTTGCGGTGTGCCCTGTCCAGAGTCATGCTGACAAAGTTTCCAGCGCTAACCATGGTCTTCGATGTCATCAGTAATGGAGGTGATGTCATGCCACCCCACTTCTTCCCCAGGAGCCTCAGGCTGAACATCGATGATTAAATCCGCGTTCCGAGTGAAACCCTGGATCGACCAGGTAGCTGCAGGTAGGCCGTACGTGTAGCAGCAAGACTCGGCACCTTCGTATACCAGACCGTCAGAGAACTTTGTCAATCACACTTCACATCTGGCATCACAGCTCACCTAACTGCAACTCCCTCATTTCTTTGCATGGGGTGCAGTGGAACAAGCCAACAGACCCAGTTGCAACATGAAAGACGAGCTAAAGGCCTGGGTCACCAGAGCTTTTGGGGATTTAAGTCAGGAGCCAATAATGAAGGCCTGTGGCCAGTTCCGAGGCCGTCATCAAAGCGACAAAAGGCGGATTCATTGATTGAAATTGACAGAACGAGTCATCAAGACAAACTCATCCATGTTTGATGAATAAATCTCGAAAAAAAAAAAAAAAAAAAAATGAAACTACTTTGTTCCACGAAGGCAAAGTTAGATAGAAGGTCTGTTTATAATGTGGGGAAATTCCAGTTCCCTAAAAAGAGGCACCCTCGATTGGAACAAAAATTAAAATTGCCTCAGTCTAGAAAGACTTTATCTACACTGACAGAGGACAGAATAGACTAAGTGTAGCATTAGAACAGATACCACACTTTGTTCCGAGCCAAAACGCTAAGAAATGAAACTACTTTGTCATTTTTTTCCTAGACAGTAATTTTGTGAACAAATACCACCCGCACCCTGGATGCATCAAATGTAACTGCATTGTTATTCCATACTTACAAAAATTCCAGCTATTAACTTCATTTAGCTCTACTTTATTTCCTGCTAACTGATACAAATGAACATGGAGCCGTTTTCTCTTGTTGCCATCTGGCCTTGACTAATCTTTTGGCTAGCATCTTTCTGTCTGGCTCCTTTCTTTGTTTTTCTATCTTTTTCCCTCCTTCCCTTCTCATATCTATTGCTTGTATTTTTTTAATAATTTGTAATTAAAATCCTATTTCAATCTCACTCTGAGAAAGTCTTTCAATAAATAAAGACGAAACATCTTGAACATGAGTTTAATTTGTGTGATTATTCAACTTTTCCACTTATTTTCTCAACACGAAAGAATGTAAATAAGTAAGTCTGTAACAATCCAAGACTAATTTATATATTTAAAGTAAATGAAAAGGTTGGATAAATTTCTAAATACGATACAAAACTTCTTTATTTTATCTAAAAATAGATAAATTAAGATTCATTCCCTTTGGAGATAGAAAATCTTTTTTTCTTAATCGATTTTTTTTTCTTTTTAATTGTATTTCATCTATATTTTAACTCACCAAAAGCGAAGCAAAAAACACTTACATCTTGTATACAATAGGCACTCCAGAATGAGATATTGAATAAATGATTTGCTTTTACACCTGTTTTTTTTTCTTTTCTTTTCTTTTTTTTAATTTCCAGTTGTCATTTGTATGTTTTATGGAGATTTTCTAAGAATATTTATTTGAATAAATATTAAATAAGTGAAAGTCATTGTGTATACATTTTCTTTTAAAATATTTATTTTAATATAAATTAAGTTCAAAATCCCTCATCTAATATCTAACGTTATCTTGTCAGATTTTCGACTTTAGACTTATATAGCTTCCATCCTAAAATATCAGTATTTCATTCAGAATAGCCATTTTCTTTTCTTTGACATTGGCCCATGTTGTTAAAAAGAAAATAAATTCTAATTCACTTTAATTTCTTTGCAAATACAATTTTTCCTCTTTGGAATATTTTTTCTCGAGAAAGAAACCTTTCTATTCTGCAGCAAATGTCAATTACAGATAGATGCCATTTTTTTTATTAACTGCAAATTTAATAATACTAATACATTTTTTTATCTAATAATACTAACTGACTGTTAAAAAATCATATTTTCATTAAGATAGAAACTGCCGTGGAAAGAAATAGGTAATATCCGAATAGTTAAATTTTGATGTTGAAAAAGGTCACATAAAACATCATTCACAAACGGTGTCTTCATTGCTAAGCATACATAACTCAGATTACGTAAGGGGGATAATTCATTTTTAAATTGAAGAATATAATAGGAGTTGTCTACCTTACAACTAGAATATTTCTTTTTCTGTATAAGTTTAAAAATGTGCAAAAAAATAAAATGACTTTAATGCACCCCGAGCAACACTGGGTAATTATAGCTAGAAAAAAAAAATAAATGTGACATTGTTTATAAATCGACATGAAATAATAAAATATGCTGTAAAAGCCAAAAGTGACCTTTTTTGTATATTATTCTGGAGGTGCTTAATGTATACAAGATCCTATTTTACAAAATAAAATTGGAAGATCCAGAAAGTACACAATTGCAGATCATGTCCAAATTCCAATATTAAATGTATATAAAGCCTGTATATATATATATATATATATATGGAATGAGTTGATAAGCATGTGAACAAACTAGTTTAAAATATTGACACAGAAAGATGTTTAAAGCTTTCACAAGTTCTTATATATGAACAGATCAGCATGGAAAGACCGTACATTGTTTACTAATCAACCGGTAGTTTGTTTTAAGTCTATCAACTCATTCCAATTTTTTGTCAGAAATTTTAATTCCCTTTATTCAAATGTGTGTTGAAAACTGGAGGTATGAATGTATACTTATAATCTGCCAAAGAACACCATATTTCCTTTCATTGAATAAAAAAAATTACTTACCTACTTGCTAAAGTTGTAGCTTTGTCCGGTATATACAAGAGATGTTTACTAAAACCGCAGAGAAAGTAAGCAAGGCATTTTTTTAAAGTCTCATTCCAATATTAATTTACAAAACAAACACTGAATAAATGCAAATATTTTTGCAAGTTTTCAATATCTGCTTTATTTTTCTAACACTAAACAGCCTTGTGACCGTCGATTTAATTTATAGGATAATCCAAAAGTCTTGCTATGAAATGTAAGCATACGTTTCTCTACTTATCCCAAGAGTCATTTATGCAAATAGTATAGTGTGGTCAGGAAGATTTTTTTACCCTTACAGAAAAATATAAAATTTCATATCGAAAAAAAAATACCATCTTTAGATGAAAATAAAATGTATTAAAAACTAAAAAAAAAAGAAAAAGTTTGTTGTATTGTCACAGTGATTCATCCATTTGCACTATGGTTCTTTTTTTCGGACCAGAAAGATAATTAACCATATTTCAGCAACATCTGTAATCTTTCAGAGATATTTATAGTTAGTCAGAAAGATTGTAGTGTCTTTCAAATATTACATCTACTGTTTGATGTATATTAACAATATTAATGTCTCAGTTTTCAGTATACTGTGAAAATCTAGAGTGGAAGGATACAATCAGTTTCAATAAGAAAATGGGCGATTGTGCAGTATAGTTGATAAAAAAAATGTGTGAAAAAAAAAATTTAACGAGTAACCGTTACCAAAAGCAATAAAAAAATTTTTTTTTTTTTTTTACTTAGCTGCACAATTTTTGTTGTGTTAAAACAGTCTTTGAAAGCGTTTTTATTTCAATTAAAGATTTCGTTCAAATCGTCTTATGTTAGACTCATAATAAAAAATGATGGACGGACGTTTTGGCGGACATTTCTGAAGTTTCTGATTGATGGGTTTTTCATCGTTTGGGGTAAAAGAAAAACAAATATACAACAACTGTTCCAAACGCAATAAAATTTACATTTCTACCTAATTGAAAAAAGAAAATGACAAAAAAAAAAGTAATAAGGCTTCGGCGATATCCGCCAAAGTGGAGTCAGCCATTTTTTATTCTGAATCTAATGTACGACAATTTGAATGAAATCTTTAATTAAAATTAAAACGCTTTCAAAGACTTAAAAAGCACAAAGATTATTCAGGTAGGTAGAAGTTTTATTGCCTTTGGTAACAGTTATTTGTTCAATATTTGTTTTTTTGTTTTTTACACTCCTTTTTTCTTGTTAATACAGCACAATCTTCCAGAAATGTGCTGGTAATATTTATAACCAACCCACATTCATTTATACATAGTATAAATGAATGATCTAACTATCCAAAAACTCGAGTAAATCTTTGAAAGAACATGTTTAATATCAAATAATATTGTATTTTCAATAGATTTTTTTGGTAATTAAAAAAAAAGAAAATTTGACCACTAACGTGTTACACATAAACACTTACTAAAGATTTATCCAAAATTTATTTGAGAAAGACAATTTTTAGATGAAGGTATTGATACACGACTTGAAAAGCGTTTCATGTGAAATGAGCTTTATTCAATTCACCTGACGTTTCCATAACATGAATACCTTCTTCAGAATATTACAAAAATAAGAGAGAATGAGAGAAAAAGGAAAAATGAATACATGTGAGGATTAGAGTGGGAGAAAATATATGGAGAATAAAAAATGGCTATTGAAAAAAGTAAACGAAATACTAGTGTGGTGAAGCCCTGGATAAACGAGATTGCCACAGGACGCCCCTATGTCTTCCAGTATCACTCCGCTCATGTCCACAAGGCCAAGACGACCCAGGCGTGGCTGCTCAACAATATTCCTCATCACTGATCGCCGGACTTGTGGTCGCCCTCCTCACCCGACTGCAACCGCCTTTACTATTTCTTCGTGAGCATGATCAAAACCAAGACCAACAAGCACGCCCACAACATGGTCGACTCTCCGAAGGCTGCCATCTTTGGAGGCGTTCGCCATTACAGACAAGGATGCCAAAGCATGTGACTCATTTTGCGCTTGCTTTGAGATGGTCGTCTGGTTTGGTTGTACAGCATATCAACCCTTTTCGGGTTATTTAATGCTGAATCCAGTCATTTTGGTGAAAGTTTTTTATGCTTCAAGTTCTTTATATCTTCAAATATTTATTCATGATGTTTGGTTTGGTTGTTTTGTAGAGGAAAATGTTTTTGTTTTTAGCTTTGCAGAACATGATTGAGTTTTGCAATGGGAAAAGGGGGGGGGGAAACAATAACAAATGTTTAATGCATTTTAAGTCAGGAAACCAATATCTTCAGGCAGGATGATCTGGTAGCACCAGTAGATGGTCGTCTCCGCTGGTGGCGATTACATTGAAAAATAATATAGTATGTAACTCTAATGGTTGCGAAATAAACTTTTGTTTTTATTGACTATTTCGTTTTCCTTTTGTCAAGTGCCGGCTTTTGCTGCAACACTCTGCATATATATATATATATATATATATATATATATATATAAATGAAGGAAGTAAAGGAAAAACTCTACAACTTGAGACAACCTGAACGCAATAGTGAACATTGTAATATAGCAACCATTTTTTTTTTCTTCTTGGTTTATTCTCTCTCTCTCTCTCTCTTCTCTTCCAATCTCCTAAATAATTTTTTTTTTCTTATTTATCTATTATTTCTCCATAAACATTTCTTGAGGTCTTCTATGGTAAGACCTCCATTATTTCAAGTACTGCAAAAAAATATATTTTAAAGAAAAAAAAAAAACGGTGAACTTTCTCCCAGAACGACGTTACTTCCTCTGAAATCAAATACAGCTGAAAAAAGCCTGGGCAACTTGTTTATAAAAATAAACAAACCTAGTGAAACATTAGTTTTTGTTCCAGGCACGCTCCAAGCTTGAAACCTAAGGTACCATGTTAATTTGACCTGATTTTCTGCAACATTATAATAAATAAATAATATATATATATGACATTAACTCTTGGCTGGGCTCAATGGAATAGGAAGTCTGTTGACATGAACTGTCAATGACCCTCATGAGAGAAAACTGAGAGAGCATTACAGAAAGTGCTTATTTTTAAATATTTTTTTTAATGTGTGTGTATAAGATATATTGATAATAGAAAACGGATTTTATAAAGTTAAATATAGATTCGTATGCGAAGAAATTTTTAGGATCAATTACATGAATCAGATACAAATTGCCATTTAGAAGCTCAATATAAATAGAGCTTAATTATATAAGTTGAACGATTTATAACATCATATAATATCATATAATATAATGTCATATACAACAGATAATATTATTTAACTCTTATTTTGTAATGAAAATCTTCAAATGAACAAGAATTTTACATACATTTCAGAAACGTATGTAACATTTTGAATCGTTTGAAGTTTTCCATCCCGAAATTGGATTTATATATTATATCATATATGATGTTATAAATCGTTCAACATTATTTATATATATATATATATATATATTTATTCCGTCATAAATCATGTAATCCCTCCTTCTACAATTATAGATTAAATATGCTTCAAATTTCCCCCTCTCTCCAAATATGTATTAGATTTGTTGTCACTCTCTCATATATATATATATATATATATATATATATTTGAATTGTCGCGTGTGAATTTCTCTTTTCTCATTTTCAAAAATGTAATCATCTCACTCGGATGCTTGACAATACCACAAAGTTGAAATAAATTATTGCATCGATGATTTATGTAATTTCGTGTTACTATATTTTATTTTATTCTTGCTCTGTTTATTACATTGAGCTCTCATACACGGATTTCCCCCTGGAATTTATTTCATTATAACGCACTTATATATATATATATATATATATATATATATATATATATATAAATTTATGTATATTTATATATGTCTATGTACAGGGTAATCTCCCAAACTAATGAACAGATCATTATGAATTTAGAGATATATATTCTAATAAATACAGTAATATGGTCACATTATTTTTTTTATAATCTTTACCATTCAGAGGTGGGGGGGGGGATAACCCTAACCCACACACACAAAAAAGTTTTTAAATAAGTTACATACAAAAAATTCAGAGAAAGGAATTGCTCTACATCAAATTCCAAGTTATATTAAGTAATACATTTTTAAAAGGATTGGTGCGCATGCGTGAGCATCAATAATATGTATGTGCTTGGTGAAATTCTAAACTATTGAACTTATTATGAATTATGGAATATGTAATATGTATTCTAGGCAACAGGGTGGGTAAAGTGGAAACCGTACCATACCCTCCAAAGAAAGAAAGAAAACATTAAAATTTAAAACTAATGCTATATTTATTGTTTATACCCGGGTATTTTTCTAGTATACACACACATATATACACACACTAGTTGTTTATGCTGTCAAAAAATGATATTTTCTCATTGCTTCCCAACTACAAATTTCATGATTAAAAGGGGAAAATATAAATCTTTTCTTATATATATATATATCTACTAGCAGGGCTACCCAGAAGAGATTAAAAAGCGTGTATAACATCTCTATATTAAAACTCCTATCTTTCTACCTCTCTGTCTTTCTCTCTTCCCCCTTCCCAGTTTTCCACATTCCTCTCCTCCATTCCTTTCACCTCAGCCAAGCCCATTCCTCTCTCTTGTTTTAATGTATTGAAAATAATAATGTAAGCTTTCATTTTTAAAGTTATTGCTCCCTGACAACAGATTTCCCACCCCCTCCTTTCTCAAAAATATAATGAAACCTATATTTATTTTAGTGTATTCCTGGGCAACACTGAATTTCTTGTCTTCCCCTTCTCTATCAAGAATATACCACATAGGAAATGTACTACTGTATTATTGCACACAACTGCTCTATCTAGGGTATTGAGCACCTACCGATTCAACATATACCACTTATCAAGTGTAACACTGTATTATTATACATACCGGCTCTATAAAGGATATTGATGATTGATTTCTGATTCAGCATATACCACTGACCAAGTGTAATAATCTATTTTTATACCAACCTTCTTTATCTAGCACATTGAGCACTTTCCGATTCAGTATATATCCCTTAATAAGTAATATTATATTATTACACCCACATACTCTGTCTAGGGTATTGAGCATTATTTGATTTAACATACATAACTTACTAAGTGTAATACTGTATACCACATTCCAAGTGTCTTACTGTATAACTACATACGCCTGCTCTTTAAAGGGTATTGAGCATTATTGAATTGAGCATATACAACTTATCAAGTGTCCTACCATATTATTTATTTATGGCTCCTGTGCAAAACCGAGTTTATTATTTAGTATATATTTTGGATTAACTCATACCACTTATCGCACCCAGGCAACGCCAAGTATCTTTTCATGTATACAATAGGATAAAAAAACACAGTGAAGTTCTTTTCCCCTAGCAACGCAGCGTGTAAACACCTGCTCTATTTAGGATATCGAACACTGACTCCAAGCAATGCAGAGTACTTTTTCTGGTATACAATAGTATAATAAAATACAGTGAAAATCTTTCTCTCAGTAAACGTGGCATTCAAAAACATCTGCTCTATATAGGATTTTTCT
This sequence comes from Sepiola atlantica, assembly GCA_963556195.1. Taxonomy (NCBI): domain Eukaryota; kingdom Metazoa; phylum Mollusca; class Cephalopoda; order Sepiida; family Sepiolidae; genus Sepiola; species Sepiola atlantica. Next base: position 39,762,138 of record OY744528.1, read on the forward strand.
ATCTAGGATATTGAGAAGATTAACTTATACCACTTACTAAATGTAATACTGTAATATTACTATTATGACTCCCGGGCAATGCCGAGTAAACACAACTTCTCTATCTAGGATACCACTTACCAAATATAATACTCTCAGGCAACAATGAGTTAAGAAAAGACAGTTCTTTTTCCTGGGCAACACTGCATTTAAACACACCTGCTCTATAGAAGATGTTGAGCACTTCTGGATTACTAAATACCCCTTACCAAATGTAATACTGTAATCTTACATTTATTGTTTCCATTTCGAGTGCTACTAAAATCACCCAAATAAAATTAAGGATGCATCCAGAACACTACTTAAAACCACCTTTTCCGAGTTTCTTGTCCCCCCCGCCCCATTCTAGTCTGAAGAGAAGCTTAAAAAATGTTAAATAATTTTGAAACTACATAATTACATTGAAATTACAGGGTTTCTTTCTAAATTACGGTTAAAAAACTCGACCCCACCCTTGATAAAATCTGCTCCATAGCCCCCTGAGGGATGCACTTAGAGATTCAGGAACACTTCCATTATCTTCAGCGGTTAATTTTACATAAGAATACACTTTTAGATTTGATGTAAATTTTATTTTCTTTCTTTAGGGAACACACACACATTGAGTTTTATATACATAGATATTAGGGGGAAAACGGGAGGAGGGGGCAGTAAAAACAAAGAAAGTAATATGGTGTTGTAAGCATAATAAAAAAAAAGTACATATTAGTGATCCTTATTTAATTCCAAGCAACGTCAGGTCTTTCTGCTAGTACTTTATAAGTATTAAGAAAAATCATGGGTTCATGAAACTAATGTATAAATATTTTAAAAATCATTCAATCTTTAAATATCTAAAAAAAAAAAAAAAAAATCTGTATTTTAAAAGGATACATCAAAAAGGGACAAAATTAATATAAAACTTGATGGTGACGGGCATGAATGCTGGACGATCTCTCCCTTTTGGTCAACATTCACAGTCGATAGTTCACACATGGAAAAATGGACATGACAATAATTTAATTGTATATTTACTCATCTATTTGGATCCATCTCCCTAACTCTGAGTCGCTTCTGAACCTCTTTTAAGAGGGGGGGGGGGCGTATAAATATCTGTACACCCCTATGTATTGATGTCTAATCTCTTTAAGTTCTAAACGGTAATTGGGAGCTCTGATATAAGCAGGGTACCAAATTGAAAAGTGAATTTGGAATGCTAAAACCTACACAATCGAAAAATGGTCTCAAATTCACGGTCTACCATTTCTTTCATGTACATTAATTAAACACCCAGTTTTGTTTAAATGAAAATGACATTTTTTTTTAATTTGACTAGAATAATCTTTTTTTTTTAAAGATCTGTGCATTGTAATATATAGCCTCTAATTTCAAGACAAAACATAGAAACCAACAAACAAAAAAAACTTATTCTGAGATTCAACACTCACATCTGAGGAATGAATAAGAATTTGGAACCATTCAATGAATATTCATTCCACAAACATACAAACTGACAAACAAGATTTTTCCACAGAATGAAAAAGGTAGTGGGGAAAATAACATCTGTTTCTCATCATTTTTTTAAAATTTAATTATTTTTTTTTACTTTCTTCATATTTTCACCTTTTTCCTATATATTAGTTTTTACCATTCATCTTATAATCGTTTCTCATCCATTTCATTGTACTGCATCTTTATTTAATTAATCCTCCGTATAACTTTTAAATATTTTCTTTGCCAAAATGTTTTTAACTGGCACAGTGCAAACACAATCCTCGATATCACTAGTGCTCCCCTCCCCCACAGCAAAGCAATACTAGCTCAGAATGTTTTACATTAAAAATCACATTTCTCTTTTCTCCTCCCGAAAAAAGACAACACATTATGGTTCTCTATTCACTTAAGCCCATCTTTAAAAATGTCTCCGATATCTCTTGTGTCTCTTTGCACATGGGTGTGAGAATTTAAGAAGCGGTCAGGAATATGCGGATTAGTACACACTGTAAAAATGCAGTAGGTTGCATGTTTTAGTGGTGCATGCGAATGGCAGATGTTGCAAGTGCTAGATGCTCGGCCAAAGGAAGAAAGGAGGCCATAGAGGAATTTGAAAATGTCTTTGATTTTATATCAGACCATCCAGAATCTTATTTCTCTTTGAAATGAAATAAGTGCCTCTTAAAAACAGAGAATCATGCTGATCCCAAAAGTAATGTTCTTAGATTGTCTCTATGATAAGCCCCCTTCAGTAGACTGTCTGGTAGTTATCTCTAATGGATAACTCCAACAGTCAGCTTTTGGGTGGTCAAATGGTGATCAGTGAGAAGGACTGGAATCCAAGATTTCCGGTCAGGAGGAAAGGATTCCAGGAGACGAGAGGAGTGAGCCCTGGCCTCTGGTCATGAGACAGGCAGCGAGTTGGTTTTTTGGAGAAAAGCCAATCAGTTGAAACTGGTGTCTCTCCAGGCAAAGTCTGCCCATTTGGGGCTCTTAGCTAAAGCACTTATATTTTATTTTGCCGGGGTAAAAGATCTCATTTTGCAAGTCTACCGGTTATCTGTCTGCCTGTTATCTCTAGTAGCCAGTGCTTGTGTGATCCGGTAGGTGACCGCTGAGAAAGACTGGAATCCAAGACTTCCAATCAGGAGGAAAGGACCCCATGAGATGAGAGGGGGAGGCCTGGCCCTCTGGTATGACAGGAAGTTGGGTTTTCTGAGAAGGCTGGCAAGCAGTGGAAGCTGGATGTCTCTCCATTTGGGGCTCTTAGCTAAAAGACTATTGATCGAACTTATACTTTATTTCACCGGAGTAAATGATCTCATTTTGCAAGTCTGCCATTCAACCTAAGAACACGAGTATCTTTTGTAACCTCCAACAAATAAACCTGTTACTCGTTTATAAACTGGACTCATGGTTTTAATTGGGATGAGAATTCTTTGTTACAGCACTGACTAGATCGAATGACAACTTTGGACCGGCATAACGTGTGGGATGATCACGGTCAGTTCAATGAATACACACATACATGTTCACACACACACACTGGTCACCATCCTAATGGCTCTACTCTATTTCCCTGATGCTACCACCTAGTGTACACACACATATCTCATTACACTTAAGGTCGCAGGAAGCAAATAAAGAAAATACAAAAATATATAAACACATATATATTTTTCACATTAATTGTTTATACACATACACACACATATATATATATACATATATATATATTTTACATGAATATTTTTATACACACACATATTTTGTATGATGTATGGGTGGTAGTTGAAGCATATAATGAATTATGCATTTGCTTTCTTTTATTTTTTTGGTTATTATTCAATATTTTGAACGTCTTGTGTTCTTCATCGGGAATGATGACATGGGTTTACTGGAATCGTATGGTGGTAAACAGCCTATACATATAAGTTTATAGTTTTTAGGTTTTCATTGAAAGGAGAATACATAAGCTGATGGATGAAGAAACTTGTCATATATATCTATATATAATTATGACAATATGTGTTAGCATATACTATCATTACATTTTAATAAGCACTCTTCAAGAAAATTCAGCTCGATGATTGTCATCCAGTGTACCACATATATATATATATATATATATATATATATATATATATATATATGTATGAATGGCAAGTTTCTTTATATATCAGCTTCTCATGTATCCTCCTTCTAATGAAAACCTAAAAACTATACGACTTATAAATTACTGTATTCTAAGGATTGTTTATAGCAACAATAAAAAAAAAAAATAGGATAAACATACTCCCCATTGTGGCATTGAATGATTTTAAATCTAAACACTGGACTCTGACTTTAGAATTACTCAAAAGTAAAGGAAATAATTATCTCGTAAACTGTACACAAGAAATACTTCTTGGGTTGTTGTTTTTTTTTTTCTTTTTTAACAAATACTTTATTTTTCATATCAAAATTGACTTAATGGTTCAATTTGATAGTGAAAAAAGTTGAAGTAAAAAAAATGTATAAAAATAAGCTTAAATGTACATCACTGTGACAAGCTAGTAGAAACTCGTATACAATTAAGAGTTACTTCCCTTGGAGCATAGTGTTAAAAGATGTAGCTAATACAAGATGGCCGAATAAACCAAGTTAATATCTTATCGTGTGTTCATGGTATTACCTATCTGACCAAGTACAGCAGTGAGTCATATGCAGTATAACAACCTCAGGAAAAAGAAAAATGAGTACATAATAAAAAATGTTAAAATAGACGTTCCAAATATTCTATTACTAACATTGGACTAGACATCATTCACTATATTCGGTTTAACGTTCATTTTACGTGCTAGCATGCATTGGACGGCTTTAAGAAATTGATTTCTAAACTAACGTATCTCTAGATAGGTATTTATTTATTTATTCCTCCCTCAGGACCATTTTTATCACTTCCTCCCATGTTTTACTTGGCCTTCCCCTGTGAACTGATCATGATTTCTCAACTGTTCTACATCTATTAACCCAAGAATTCTCATCCATTCTTTCAAACAAAAACAAACCATTTCAACCACCTCTCTTGCTGATATACTCTGATTAAAATAAAATCTATTTTATGAGTCTTAAATTGTTAATTTAATGAAAAGTTTAATTATTGATAAATCTTATTTATTTAGCGATTTATAATTTGTTTTATTCTAATCCAATTTTTACTGGTTAAAAAGATAAAATAATTTTATTATAATTTAAAATTAAATTTTTTTCCTAATCTGGGTTAATATGCATAAGAGGAAAATATCCGAAAACGGACATAGTATTGTCGAGAAATGGTGACATTTCATGACAATATGGAAGTGACAAAAGGAAACATCTTCATGCAATTAAAAAGAAGGTGCCTTCATATAATGTTTGTGAATGCTTGCCAAGATTTGTACTTTAAATAATTATATATATATATATATATATATATATATACTAGCTAGAAGACCCCAATGATGGTTGGCATTGAATGCAGATCACTAATATGTGCTTTTTTACTACGCTCATAACACCATATTACTTTGTTTTAACAGCACCCCTCACCCCCCCCCCCCGTTTCGCCCACTAATATAGTCGAAAGACGCTGAATAAAGATATACTATAACATAGTTAATTGGTCAACTGGGGAGATGGAAATTAATGTACTTAACTTCTTTATTAACTTAACGTTTGACAGGTAAAGGAGAACTTAAATAGAATATTTGAATATCTATGTATCTCATATAGAGATCAAACGTTAGTCCCAGGAAAAGGCCTCTTGATTTCTGAGAACTTCGACTGAAGTAAAATGAAACAAGGGAGATACATATATACGATAATAATATAAAACAAATTTGATATAGTTAAAGTTGAATACGTATCCGATGAAATCGTTTATGATCAACTATACAAATCAGTTTCTAATTGCCGTGTGTAGATTTGGATTCTTTAAACCTTGAATTTAGAACGGTTTGTAATTATAATTTATAATAATTATTATGTACTAGCGGGACCCATGTAAATTACACGAAATGATGTTTTTAATACTAATTATCTTGTTCCTAACCTATACATGTTTGAATCAAATATAAGATTTGGACTTGTATATTTATTTTTAAAAAATGAACAATACATGAAACAATTTACAAAACTTCTTTATATACAATATTTCTAGTGAAGGTAATATTTCGACGACTAAACCTTACTTTGTAAATGTTTTCGATTAAATTAAATTTGGCTCCAATTCATGAATATTTATTTACTCCTCTCCAGGAGTTAGGCACAAGGCCAGTTTTATCTTACTCCCACAAGTAAGATGTGACCCAAGGTCGGGTCGGGAAAGTGGGGTTTGAAAAGCCAGCACTCGAGAAGGTGAGCACTCTGGCCATTAAAAATTGCCTGGGCAGCCCTGTTGGCATTCCCCAGTAGGGGCGCCCCAGGCAGTAAGCAATAAACTTACTCCTCCCCAAAGAGGGAAGGCGAAGCCTGGGAGGGTGGACCTCCTAGAACTGCACAGGACAGACCCATAGACCGGCGTAAATCAAGCCTCGAAGGCCAAGACAATACCAGTCTATGGAGTACAGTATCCATCGGAACAGATACTACACTTTGATCTTAGCCAAAAGGCCAAGCCAATTCATGAGTAGCATAAAAAGATTCGGAAGGTCGTTGCTTTTGATGTAAGCATGACACACAAAATCACACACGCTATTGTATTAATATGTGTCTTTCCGGTCGTCCCCTCTCTTCCCCCTTTCCCTCGAAATGTAGAAAAAAAATCTTAGAGGTTGGTTGGGATCGAACTATAAACCAGTCGGGCTGAAGTAAAAAAAACTATGTCGCTAACAGTTGCGCCAAAGGGAAATACTTAAAAATGTTTCGAAAATTAGGCGAGTTAAATGTTTTTCAAAATCTAGGTGTGGCACGCATGCGCAGAGCTTTTACAGGAAGCGTGACACACGAACACACACGCTATCATATTAATATATAGATAATTACAATATTGATTCTTTATTTTATGGAAGGTTTTTCACCGCATTCCTTTGACAGACTTACTGAAATTTAAATATGAATTCCCAAGATGGGAGATAGCAAACATGGATGAGTCAGCAATTAATTGATATTAAGAGTCCTCTTGAAACACACGTAAATTCATGTCTTTATATGTTTTAATTCCGAAATTTGAATTAAAATGATATCTTAGAAAAATGAATATATATATATATATATATATATATATATATGAGAGTAGAAAGTGGACCTTAGGTTTACTTTCAGCAGCCTCGTAACTCGCTTTCCTTATTTTGTCCTTTAGTACTCATATTTCATGAGCGATGTTTCTGAGAAAGGGGGAAGAATTGCTGTTTTCTGGGTTGGAATCCATCCATCTATCACTTATCGTTAGCTACTTTTTTTACCTTGAAGTAATATTTTTTTTTTAGCTCCTTACATCAAGTGGCTTCATACCTTGCCTGGAGTGATTTCCATTAAAAAAAAATTTTTTTAATATATATATATATATATATATATATATATGGCGTATGTAGGTAAAAATAATTTAATATTATTTACTTAAAATTAATATTGTTAATAAGATTAAAGTTGAGCCTTGTTTGGGGAAAGTAAAAACAGACTGACACGTAGCTATAAGGCATATTCCGACAACGTTCGTAGAATCTTTAGTCAGTCTATCTAGATATGCCGCCCTTCGCATAAATAGAACTTAAATTCTTTTCTTGAATGTGGTAATGTCTCGTGGCCTAATGGTTATGGCGCTTGCTTGCGGAGTCTAGGTTAATTCTGTGGCAGGGGTTCGAACCGTGTGACCGTCTGAGATTATCACCCTTACACTGATGTGAGCGAAAGCTTGAAACGCTGGCATATGTAAGTAAAAATAATTTGATATTATTTACTTAAAATTAATATTGTGTATATGTATATATATATATATATATATATATATATACATACATATACACACACATACACTCAAAATAATTGCAAGGCTAAATCTTAAAGTAAAGCAAAAACAAAAATAGAAAAACTAATTTCATTATTTAGTTAAATTAAGTACATTTAGAAGTTAATGGATAGTCAAACAATTCACTCCAAGATATTTTTTACACACCCTCCTGTTTTACCTAAGTTTATGGCAATATGTGTTGAATAAATATATTTTATTTGATTAATTTTTTTTAAATATTTACACAAAAAATTAAAAACGAAATAAATAAATCATAATAAAAAGAAATAACTAACTTTTAAACTTCTTTCTTATGTCGTCTCCATTGTGGTAGAAGTAGTTGTCATACAGACATAAGCTGAAGTGTTACACCCTCTCTTCGAAATAAGATTACATTTTAAATGTTTCGGAATTTTTTAGATGAGGATTGATAATTTGGATTATTTCATTTATTTGGACTACTATTTTCATCTTGGATGTTATTCTCACAACGTTTTAGCCGATGTAATCTCCGACCTTCTTCAGGTGCATCTTATCGAACTCAGGAGTCTGTATAGAATATTGAATGGAACCCTTTATTTAATCAACAGAGGGAAGCATGAGCAGGTAGAGGGCTCAAGTAATTCGTAATGTTATTCTAAATGTCACCCACACCGAGGATTGAACCTCTAACCTTCAAAAGACTCACTTAAAACTGATTATTATTACTTAGCGCTTACATCCATTATACCACAGATCCTAGCACTTATATTTGTTATGCCATACGTTCCCCCAGTTCAACAAGATGCATCTGAAGACGTTCAGAGATTACATCGGCCGAAACGTTGTGAGAATAACATCCAAGATGAGAATAGTAGTCTGAATAAACCAAATAATACATTTTAAATATTATTTTGTTTGTTTCTTTAACTAAAAGTAAATTTTTTTAATTTTTTAAATAAATATTTATACACAAAGAAATATGTAAACAATAATACAAAAATGTCGGAAGGCAACAATAACAGACTAGACAAAATGAAATGCTGAAAAAAAGTCATTCACTTTTTAGTTGGTTGCATTTTATCTTTGTTTTTTTGATTATCAGTTAGTAGGTATTAGATTTTAAAAATTTTTTGTTTAGTATTTGTCAAATGTCAATTTTTTTTAAGGGTCTTAAAGCCAAAGTTAGGTCTGAATTATGAACAATAAACACACATGAATCTTGCTTTGCTACAAATTATTGTAATATAATTTAAAATTAATGTTCTATAATTATAATTAAGAGAAGTGAGAAAGCAAGATCAAAGAGGGTTTAGTTTGTAATATTTGTAGACATGGCCCAACTATCAGAAGTCTTGTAAACTACAAGTTCCCAGTTCATAGATTATACAACATGTGCTTTGTTGATTTATGTAACAATATTTAATATAGCAAGCAACGATGGCAAGTTGATATGCTTTCATATAAACAATTCAGTATTGTGCCACCACTGAGTATTTTTCAACTCTCTAGAATGTTTTATCAAAACCTGGAGAGAAGTAGGTGATATCAAGCACCTTGGTGTAAAGAGAACTCACAGAAAATAAAGATTTTGTCTACAGTGCAATACCACATATTTTCCCCCTCGTTTACAGTGCGATACCACACATTTTCCCCTCGTCTACAGTGTGATACCACACATTTTCCCCTCGTCTACAGTGTGATACCACACATTTTCCCCTCGTCTACAGTGCAATACACTTTTTACTATCATCTACAGTGTGATAACACTTTATCCCATCATCTACAGTGCAATACCAAATATCTTCCCCCTTGTCTACAGTGCGATATCCTACTTTTGTCTATAATCTGACATTCTCTAAAAATTAAAATAAATTGAAAAATTAAATAAATGAAAAATATGTGCGCTGAAACAATAATTTGCACACACCCAAATAAACTACGTTTGCAAAGTGCAAGTCTTTGGCAGCAGGACTAGAGGCAATGACTAAACTCTAACGTAAAACAAAACCACAGTAGTGAATAAGTAAATGAGAAGCGGCGTCTATCATCGAAAAAAAAAGAAAGAAAAGCCAGAAAAATATGCATGACAGAAAATAGGATGAGGTAGCAAGGAGGAACATATATAAATAAGGTTCAGTTTGGAATAAAGAAATAAAAGGTGAATGTTGGGGTCAATTATTAGGTTTTATATGAAAATATTACAAGTGTGAAAACAATTAGGGGGAACGGGGGCGAAAAAGACAAAGCAGAAATGCATTGAAGTGAGACAGATTGACAGACAGAAAGACGGACGGACAGACAGGCTGGCTAGCTGGGCTAACGGATAGTTTGGACATTTAACAAAAGTCCAAACATCTCTGCATATCTTCAAGACCACAAAACTAATAGTTACATGCTAATGCAAGATAAAATATGAAAAAAGAAATTGGGCAATGTAAGGTTATAGATATAGATATATACACACAGAGGTACGTATATATGTTTTTTTTTTTTGTTTTGTTTTATACCTGGAACGTGTCTTGATGTACACACTGCATGGAAAGAGAAAACATACAATTCACAATAGAAAGGAATGATTATTTACCAAAATTCATCAAATATGGCAGATGGGAACCTTTGCAGCAGATTTGGAGCTAAAATGAAGAGCAGCGGCTGGAGCAGCTTTCTCTCTTCGTTAAAAAAATATTCATAGGGCATTTAGGTTCAAATTTACCCATGAATGTACCAACAGACATTTTGTTTTTAAGATTAAATAAATTATATATATATATATATATATATATATATATATATATACATACATACTAGTTGTCCCTACTTGGTGTTGCCTGGGAATCTTTACTTTCAACTTCGTTTCACTTATTGACCCCCTCCCGCCTTTTCTCTTATTTTCTTGCAAGAAATTATTTATATTTTTTGAAAGATAATTCAGTGAAGGCATGTATATCATTACAAAAATCGATTTTGCAATAAAATCGATTTTTTTACATCATTTGCAGTATCGAAATTTACATCTCAAATAGTTTTGAGTTTATTATTTCTTTTAAATGACAAAAATAGATATGGCACTAAATAATTTTCTTTTTATTATATAATATAAATATATATTTCTTTTTTTGTAAGATAGTGGGTAAACCCTAGCAGTGTTTCATTAATTTAAAGATTCAAAATTAAGAGCGTAAATACTCGAAACCAACGGTACTGATGTTGTACTTATTTTCTGTACTAAATAAATATATATATATCGAATTTTTGTAAAGTTTAATAGAATTACTTACAGTATCATTTGGTCATTAAACTTAATTGAATAAAATTGTTTAAAATTATAATATACTTTTAAAAAGTTAACTTAAAAGTGATGTTTGAACGTGAATTCCCACAGACAGGTATGTTAGCTGACAATTTTATATATATATATATATATATATATATGCTTAAGGATTAAACTAAGACACAGATAAATAAATAAAATAAACAAATTTTATAGTTTGTTAAACCCAGGGATTCACACAGAAGCTTTAAGGGGGCCTATAAAAAAAAACAGTTTCTATTTATTTTGTTTTGTTTACTACGAAATGTATGCATGTTTATTGAAATTTTCAAGTTTTTAATTTTATTTTATCTTATGAATATAACGAAATTGATTCAACCTGAGTCCACATGTACCCACGGAGGTCCATAGAAGCTTCAAGGGAGCTGATGAAAAAAAGTTTTTATTTATTTTGTTATGTTTACAGAAAAAACAATATGCTGTTTATTGAAACTTTCAAGATTTAGATTTTATTTAATGAATATAAGGAAATTGATTCACTGTTAGTTTTTACTAGCCTAGAAACAAATATTCGATTTAAAAAATTATGTATGCATATATGATTATAAAATAGCTCTCAGGGGGCCCACAGACAAAATAAGGTTAGGAACCCCTGATTTTAATGGATACATATATCACCAATATAAAAAGAGTGGTGATATAATAAAGCATATGTGTATGTAAAAATATCACTAATGATGAGGAAAAAAAACGTCCAAACTATATTCCAGTTATGCCCAAACGAATAAAATGGCCTGCCGTTTAAAGAGTGAAAAGGTTCTATGAAAAAAAAAATCATACATGCTTAAATTAACATTTAAAAAAAAAATTTATAGGTTTTATTTTGCATATGAAATGGACCAGTTCTCATAAGTTTTGAAACAGGAATTCTTTACATGTATCAGGATAAGTAGCATGAAGAAAATGTACAGAAAGATTTGAAGAAAATGTACAGAAAGATTTGAAGAAAATGTACAGAAAGATTTGAAGAAAATTTACAGAAAGATTTGAAGAAAATTTACAGAAAGATTTGAAGAAAATTTACAGAAAGATTTGAAGAAAATGTACAGAAAGATTTGAAGAAAATGTACAGAAAGATTTGAAGAAAATGTACAGAAAGATTTGAAGAAAATGTACAGAAAGATTTGAAGAAAATGTACAGAAAGATTTGAAGAAAATGTACAGAAAGATTTGAAGAAAATGTACAGAAAGATTTGAAGAAAATTTACAGAAAGATTTGAAGAAAATTTACAGAAAGATTTGAAGAAAATTTACAGAAAGATTTGAAGAAAATTTACAGAAAGATTTGAAGAAAATGTACAGAAAGATTTGAAGAAAATTTACAGAAAGATTTGAAGAAAATTTACAGAAAGATTTGAAGAAAATTTACAGAAAGATTTGAAGAAAATTTACAGAAAGATTTGAAGAAAATTTACAGAAAGATTTGAAGAAAATTTACAGAAAGATTTGAAGAAAATTTACAGAAAGATTTGAAGAAAATTTACAGAAAGATTTGAAGAAAATTTACAGAAAGATTTGAAGAAAATTTACAGAAAGATTTGAAGAAAATTTATAGAAAGATTTGAAGAAAATTTACAGAAAGATTTGAAGAAAATTTACAGAAAGATTTGAAGAAAATTTACAGAAAGATTTGAAGAAAATTTACAGAAAGATTTGAAGAAAATTTACAGAAAGATTTGAAGAAAATTTACAGAAAGATTTGAAGAAAATTTACAGAAAGATTTGAAGAAAATTTACAGAAAGATTTGAAGAAAATTTACAATACTCTGAACTTTTTTTGTAAAATTTTCAAGATAAATAAATGCATACATATAGCCATTATTTTCTGCGAATAGTGACTGTGTGTATATATACAGGGTGTCCCAAAAGGTTTATGCACCCTTTACATCGTTAAAACAAGATTGATAGAAGAGTAGAAGAATGCGAATGCACATTTTAAAAATACTGACAGTTAAATTAATAAAGGTTTTTGGTCAATTTCTTCCCAAACGGTTGGGAATGGGTTGGTATTAGAGTTCATTTTATGAACATTCTGAAATTACCCTAGATAGTCTTTACCTTTATTAAAAGTTAATTTTATATATTTTTGTTAATTTTACTGTCAGTAGCTTTGAATGTGTATTTTTACTCTTCTATCAATCTTGTTTGCAATTCAAAATCAGTAAATTGAACGAGTTATAAAGATTCAAAAAGTGCATACATTTTGGGGGGGACACCTTATATATATATATATATATATATATATACATAGTAATCCAGGTAAAGTAGACCTCCACATGATAAAAATCCACAGAATTTCAACTGGGCTTATAAAAAAGTGCTCAATATATAATTATTTTTATTTATACAGACATGTACAAAAAAGTCGCTACACTAGCATGTCGATGTTATCTATCAATAGTTATAATATAACTATAATAACTATTGATCGATAACATTGACATGCAAATGTAATGGCTTTTTGTACATGTCTGTATAAATAAAAAAAATATATATATATATTGTTCATTAAATACGAGAGACAATTTATGTCTGCATATTTTTGTTTTGATCCTTTCTAATTTCTTTGTTTTCTGGTTTTGAGCCGAAACTGGCCGATGTATCTGCCATATTCACTTATATCCCTAGTACTTTCAGATCTATCTGAGCACCATGTTCTTTACTCGATAACTACCCTGAAGCTGGATCATCAATTACTAAGTATATAAGCGAATACGGCATATACATCGGCCAGTCCCCGCTTGAAACTAGAAAACACATAAGGAAATTTGAAAGGATCAAGACAAAAATATGCGGACATAAATTGTCTGTCGTATTTAACGAAAAATGTTTGAAAGAAAAAAATGCTCACCAGATATACTTATATACGAGGATAAAAAAATACATGATCTATCATAAAATGAAATGATTTTTCTTGAAGATGTTCGTTGATCCAAAGCAACCAGTAAATCTCACGTTTTTGATGATTTCTCCCTATGTTTACTTTGTTTTTCCTTTTATCTTTTACATACATAGTCAAAGGTGGTTTTTCCAACTAAGTTTGAATCCTTCGACCGGCAGTAATTATCATCTCCTACACTGAAGATTGTGTAAGCATAAAACATGTGTCTCAGGTAAAAATAATAAATATTTATATAAAAAATATTGTTATCGCCCCCTTCAAAAAAAAAAAGGATTGGGCCTCTAGGAGAATTTATAATAAGCTGTCAATCTATGCATAATGCGATGTTCTGGCCTCTGCTGGCGAACACTATATAACCGAGCTTACTGTATATGTCCACCGATTCAACATTATATAGAATTTAAATTCTCTTATTCCTCATGTTAATTGATGGTTGAATACCCGGCTGCAGTGTCAAAGGTGACTTTGCAACTGTGTTTGAATCCGTTGACCGGCAGTAATTATCATATCCTACACTGATTGCGTAAGCATGGAACACATGTGTTTGTAGGTAAAAATAAATATTTATATAAAAAATATTGTTATCACACCTTTCAAAAAGGATCGAGCCTCTAGGAGAATTTATAATAAGCCGTCAATCTATGCGTAATGCGATGTTCCGGCCTCTGCTGTTGAACACTATATGACTAAGCTTACTGTATATGTCCGCAGATTGGACATTATATAGAATTTAAATTCTCTTATTATCCATGTTAATTCATGGTGGAATACCAGGCTGCAGAGTCAAAGATGACTTTGCAACTGGGTTTGGATCCTTCAACCGACAGTAATTATCATCTCCTACACTGAAGACAGTGTAAGCATGAAACACATGTGCCTGTAGGAAAAACTAATAAATATTTATATAAAAAATATTGTATAATATATATATAATGTAATATACATGAACGGCATTTCTTCAAACATATCTGATTAAATAATACGGACAAATTATGTCTGCTTATCTTCTTGTTAATAATACTTCTATATTAAAACATGAAAACAACAAATTAAAATTACAAATAGTCACAACCCTACAGACACAAAAAAGCCAACCTTTAATAAAATTAATTTTCAATCATGTGAAAACGTTCTAAAACACTTCAAACAATACTATTAATACTACCATTGATCTAAACTCTCTTGCCAAAATTTTGACTAAAAATATTTAAGAGCCAGTCTTTACTCGATACATAAACCCCAAACGTACTAGGGCCCACGACTATGGTAAATTCATCAGCCAGTTCAAGTCTGAGATGGAAACACTTAACAGGCAATTTGAGAGGATCAGACAGAAGACATGCAGACATTTTATGTCCGTTTTAATTTATTTTTTCTGAAAATCGCTCGAGACAAGGCATGAAGCCACTTGATGTAAGGAACTAACAAGAACAAAAGATGATTATTGCAAAGACAGGAGATGCTTATTGACCTTAGCCTTGAAAAGACCAAGTAGGAAGAAAACAGTCAGCAGGAAGATTGTTCCACAAGCCTGCAGTTCTTGGAAAGAAACCAGATATGTTTCGAGATATATATATATATATATATATATATACTAGACGAACTATCTAAACCCAAACTGTCTAGTATACCGTTAAAACTTTGTCTTGTTATTTATGTTTGTACCCCTCCCCCCAATCTGCACTTATGACGTCATCCATGAAATCAGAAAGAGAGGATGTGGAGGGATCTTTATCTAGCCGACCCAGGTCGTCTACTAGGCGAACGTCTAGACTTTTGGGGATTTAGTTTTAATTAAATTTGAATTAATCTCTTAATGCTCATATATATTCTGAGCAAATGTGTACTGTCTTTTGGCAGCCATATATCATCAAGGGCAAGTAACTCTTCTTGTCTTATTAGAATTCTTTTAATCTTTCATGCGCAAAACAAAGCCTATTAACAAACAAATTCTGTTTTCTTTATAACTAGTGCTGCAAAAATGCCAATTTCATTCTAACTGCTAAAGTCAGTCTTTGTAAATTGTATGTATATAGCAGATCATTCGATAGAAGTTATACAATGTTTTTAATTTTTGTCTGAGTTTTTGGAGATTAAACTCATTTTAATTGATTAAACGGACAGAAAAAAGTAAAGCTAGGATTTTTTAAATGTCTATCATCATCATCATATACAGTTTTACATGCTGGCATAGGTTGGATGGCTTTTAGAAATTGACTTCCAAAGTAACCTATCTCTGATCAGGTCTTAATTTATCCCTCAGATCCATTTTGATCACTTTCTACCATGTTTTTCTTGGCCTGAATTGATCCTGCTACCTTAACTGTTCTACATCTACTAACTCAAGAACTCTCATCCATTCTTTAAACGTGGCCATACCATCGAAGTCTGGTCTTCTGCACACATATCTCTATACTGTCTAGATTTAATCTTTCTCTGAGGTCATCAGAAATAAGCATGTCTTTAAGACTCACATTACACATCCATCGTATCATTCTCATATCATTTCTCTCCATGCAACGCATGTCCTCAATCCTCTCTGATTATTCGAAATACTATTCTCATCTTGGATGTTATTTTCACTACATTTCTACGTTTGTCATGTGTATCTTGTTGAACTCTGGAATCTTTATGGTAAAATCGGGAATTTCTAACTGATCCCTTTATTTAATTATTAGATCTTTCTCCATCTGTCAGCCATGACTGAGTAGTGCCCCGGATAAAGGTGTTCAGTAAAATTCAGTTCTAAGCGACAGTCTTCTGGGGGTTGAGCGTTCAATCCTCACTACAGGCGATACTAACTAAAACTAAAAATTACCTATCACTTCTATCCGGTCATGGCTGACGGAATGAGAACAATCTATCCCCATGGATTAAATAAAGGGTTCAGTTAGAGATTTCTGAGTTCGACAAAGATTCACAAGTTCAAAAAGATGTCCTTGATGAAGGTCGGGGGTTACATTGAGCAAAATGTTCTGAAAATAACACTCAAGATGAGAATAGTAGTCTAAATATACAAATTATCAGTCCTCATCTAAAAATTTCCGAAACATAATTTCATTATATACTTAAAGTTTTGTAGATAAGTATTAATTTTGAATTATAAAGTTTGTTTGTTTTTTTTGTTTTGTTTTTTGTTTTTGTTTTTGTTTTTTTTGGGGGGGGGGGGTAATTGAATAATAGACTAGTCTTATTTTGAAAATATTTCTTCAAATGTATTTCTGATTCCAAAGAAAAAAAAAACAAATCTATTGTGACACGATGGTGTGTCTTACAGGTGCTACAAACTTATTAGCAAACTTGACAACTAGTGCCACATGTAGACTAACGATATGAGTTGGTTAATTAAGTTAATTATGAAAGTAACGTATTAAAAGAAACAGGGGTTATTTTGTTTTGCTTAATATGGAACGTGCGAGGATTTGAATATTTACAATCGGGATCAAATTTCGCCAGTTTTACAACTTTGTACACTCGGTGTTAAAAATGGTGCACAAATGAAATAAATTTTTAAACTTCTGAAACGTTAGAACCGATTCCATTAGAGGATCGTTTCACTATAAGCTTAAATGATGCAATGACACCTTTGCCTGTCAGCTTTGAAAATAATACATTTTGACAAATTCTTTCCGCTATTATCTGAAAGTTTGGGGTCTAATCGATATCAATTTATTAAAATAAAAATATTTTTATTTTTTTTAAATAGTTAGGAAGAGGGGCACTGCTTTAAGTCTGCCAAAGTCGGCTTTGAGAATGACTACACGTGAACTCGGTTTTAAGAATTACCAGTTTTTTGCAAACCCTGGTATCAATCATAAAAATGAAACCAGAAGAAAAATACCTATACACATGACCATGCATTTTTCACATTTTTTTTATCAATTATCCTGGAGGCACCCTAGAATGAGAAACGACCAAAAAGACACATTTTGGCTCGACATCGGTTTCTTTTTCTTTCGGTTGAATTATAAACAACACACTTGCAAAACTTTATTTTGTAAACTTTAGAGATTTATTAAAAATAATATTTTTAAAGTTACAATTTTTTTTATTAAACAAAATGTACAATTCAACCGAAAGTAAAAGAATCCAGTGTCACATAAAAATGTGACCTTTTGGTCGTTTCTCATTCTGGGGTGCCTCAAGTATAAATGATCCATTTTTTTTTTCTTCTAATATTTTTCTTTATTTAATGTTGTTTTGTATATAATATTAGTTATTTGTTTATTTTAATGTTTTATTACAAAAGATATTCAAAAGGTTAGATTGCAAGTATATTTTATTTACTTAATCTGGGCTTAAATAGCAAAGCAACTATTTCTTTGTGTTTCTACATTTAGCTAAAAAAGATTGTCAAAACCTAAACTAACCTAAAAGAAATTAATCTTTTAGATATAATCTTCAATTTAAACAATAAAATCTGCAAAGCATAAAGGCAGACACACAATATCCCATTATCTATAGAATAACATGCTAAAGTATTTCATGTTCATCTATACGTACGTTATCACCTTTCACATACATTCTTTTTAATTAAATCATCTCATCAGCAATGGTGATTAACCTGATGCAATAAAGGTAAACAATTCTAAATTTATCAATTTCGAAATGAATTGTTCCCAAATCAGATTATGTCATCCTATCGACTAAAACAGTACAATTTTGAATAAAAACATTTCAAAAAGTGGCATTCGTTTTATTTATTTAAAGAATATTTAGCTGACAATGACAATTATTTTTACAGAAGAGTCATTTCTTCTTAATAGTATTGATCTTGACAGACATTTATTATTTCCAAAAGAAAATTATTATTAACAATAAATTATATAGATTGTTGTAAAAAAAACATTGTGGAATTTCCATGGGGTCCTACTAGTATATTCATCAACACTAACCATCCACAGGTTTCAAACAACTACTTAGGTCATTAAACTATAGTATAGCCATTAATTCCAGCTATATAAATATATTTATAATCAACACAAAAAAGAATATGAAACAGTTTTAAAAAACACACAGAGGACATAACATAATATTTAATAACAAATAATATAAACAAAAATAGCAAAACAAAATATAATTTGGTTCAATCTGCCTTAACAAGTAGGTAAAAACACAAATTGGTAAAGTATTCTTTAAGATAATAGATAAACATTTCCCTACAAGGAATAAGCTATCTAAAATTATAAATAGGAATAACATTAAACTTAGTTATTATTGCATGGATGACATACAATCAATGATAAGCAAACACAGCAAAAATAAAAATTAATAATAGGAAGTGAAATCTGACCAGTAAAATGATATGAGAATGATACGATGAAGAAGAGTCCTAAAGACAGGCATAAATCTGATGACCTCAGAGGAAGATTAAATCTGTGTGCAGAAAAAGAGTTGGTTTGGTCACATTGAAAAAAATAAATTAGAGTGTTTGGGTGAGTAGATGTACAACAGTTGAAGTAGCAGAGTCAGTTGGCAGAAGAAGGCCAATGAAAATATCGGAGGAAGTGATAACAATGGATTTGAGAGAAAGAGATAAATAAAGACTTGGCCAGAGATTGTTTAGTTTGGAAGTCAATTTCTAAAAGCTGTCCAACACATGCCACCATGTAAAACAGACGTTAAACCGAATGTGATGATGAGTAAAAGTAATGCTAATAGTTTTAATACCATTTTATGCAATTGTAGAATAAAAATAATTGCCAATTAATAAATAAATGTCTAACAGCTAATGTTATATAAAAAAAACAGCAGTAAATAATATTAACAATGGAAAAAAGTATACATGGAGGCTACGGAAAATAATTTCAAGTGTAGGTATAAACATCATATAACATTCAGGAGTGAAAAATATAGAAAAATACATTGTCTAAATATTATATGGGAACATAAAATAAAAATATTAGTTCTAATATAAATCGAGAAATCTTAAAATTATCTCTTCCTTGCAACATAAATAGTAGAAACA
The DNA here is from genome assembly GCA_963556195.1 of Sepiola atlantica. NCBI lineage: Eukaryota > Metazoa > Mollusca > Cephalopoda > Sepiida > Sepiolidae > Sepiola > Sepiola atlantica. The sequence continues at coordinate 39,781,801 of OY744528.1, forward strand.
GTAAATTATTTTTAGATGAAAATAACAAATCATAAACTTCAAAAACAAAATTTATTAAATTTTAAAAAAAGGGAATTTAGAGACAAATGCAGACACATAAACAAATACTTGCTTTGCTATTTAAGACCAGATTAGTAAATAAAAATACTTATGCGTGCAATCTAACCAATTGCATAAAAACTGTAGAATTAAAAATAATTGTCTAATAAATATAAGACATTTCATCTTCGTACGTACGTTATCACCTTTCACAAACATTTAAAACAATGAAATCTATGATCAACAAAAAGTGTAATAGGTGATTTATCTGATGTCTCTAAGGTAAAAAAAATTCTTTCTTTATCCATTTTAAAATTAATCGTTAAAATCAAAAAAAAAAAAAAATGATGTCCTTCCGTTGATTAAAACAGTACAATTTTGAATAAATATATTTCAAAAAGTGAGATTCGTTTTATTGATTTAAAGAATATTTACCTGACAATTATCTTTATGGTAAAACAAACCCAGAATATTTATTGTTTTAAAAATAATTAAATTGCTGTAATTTAAAATAAATTAAGAAAAATATTCGGTTTATTTATTTTAAAAATATTTAGCTGACAATGGCAATTATTTTTAACAAAGAAAAAAAGTCATTTTGTCTTAATAGTAGTGATCCTGATAGACATTTATTAATTGAAAAAGAAATATTATTATTTACCATAAATTATACAGATTGATGTAGAAAGCGGCATGGAATTTCCACAGGTTCCTGCTAGTTAACTAATATTATTTAATTAATATATTAATATTATATACAAAAAAATAAAGGAAAAAATGGCACTTCTTTAGCTGTGAATCAGAATTTATTTGTTTTCAATTTTGTAAACAGGGGCAGACAATCAATCGGAAGTAATATAGAATTAGAAGTTTTTATCTAAACATAATTTAAAACTTTATAAAAAACGAAGAGTTTGTCCGATTTTTTTATCAAACAAACAGTCGACATCGCAGATTGAGGCCATTAAGATCCATTTTGGGATAAAAAATTCCAAGTCTCAATTACTTCCGGTTGATTAGGTTCAGAGTGAATGTAACTTTTCAAAATTGATTTCTGATTTACAGCTAAAGTGCCGAAAAAATTGCAGTAAAAATAAAACCCATGCAAAATGCACAATCACATGTGCAGATACTTTTTTCCGGTTTTATCTTAATGATTGATATCAGCTACTCATACTTTTGACGATCGGTGGTACTGTGCAACTGCAGTTAAGTGTTAAAGCTAATTAGATTTTATTATTGCTATAAGTTTATCCTATGAGATATTGTGCCCTTTATTTGTTCAAGATATACTATTTCAGTTTGGTTCTATCCCGATTTTAGATTGATTGTTTTTTATCATCTGTCATATGTATGCATGCGTGTTGAAGAGATTTACAGATGTGCCCACATGAAAACCATTTAGAAAATCACTTTGAATTACTTATTTACATTCAAGTCTAAATAATCAGATCTGTGTACAACTTGAGAGAAAGCTTGAGAAAGAGAAAAACCATGTGATTAAATTTCCAATACATTGAAATGTTATCCTTACTTGTCGATATATTTAAATAGCAAGACCAGTGGAAATTGTACAGCTGTAACCTTCATCTATTGTATATTGATGTTGTGCTTATGGGGGGGGGTCTATCTCCAAAACCCTTATAGGAGTTTAACATATTTCTATTCTATGAACGTCCGGTACGAATGCACATCCCTCCCAGATATAATTGCACCATCATTGGACAGGACATATACTACACTTTGATCCTAGCTCGAAGGCCAAGAAAGTGTATTTTAGCCAGAGTCTCACGTTCGACAGTGTCATAAGATGAAATTTTGAAAATTACTTTTTTGCATTGGATCGGCGATCGAGTGATCCCATCTTTAAAAAAAGTGGTGGATGGTGATAACATACATACGAACATGAAATTGCCTAAGCGTATTATTATACAGAGTAAATATTCTTGAAAGCATAATGACAGAGTACAAAATGGACTACACAATCTAGTGAGGGACAATCTCATCTCTTCTCTTCCCTAAAGTTCTTATTTCACAGAAGAGACGTTGCTAGTCTTTATCTATCACTATTCCCATGATAGGTTGCTCGACTAAACTCCAATCTCTGGTCCCCCCCCTGTAAAACATTCACAGCAAGAACTATTTTTTTAATGAAATAAAAACAAGAAAACCTTACTGAATTTTATAATTTGATGGATGTAAAAAATAAATAAAATAAGGAAAATTTAAAAACTAAAATCTTTAAAAAGATCTTTTAAAAAAAAAAAAAAAAAAAAAAAAAGTCATGACCAAAGATTTATTAGTGCAGAAATTCTAACAAAAAAAAAAAACAACAAAAACGTCATGATACAATATGAACACTACTCAACCCATCAATAAACGAAGCAGTCGACAAAACAACACATAGTAGGGAAAGACAAACATGCTAACTTATCTAACCAAGATAATCAGGGACACAAAGTCACAGAGAACTAAGAATTTATGACATAAAAAGCTTACTCAAAATACACAAAATACTATTTTGGGAAAGGACAATTAAAGCCAATCAATTTTTCCTTTTTAATTCACTAGAATGTGGGAACTACGAATGCAAATTCTAGTATAAATTAAATATTAAATTGTTTTGAACGGCTATACGTAGTTAAAGCAAAATAAATTGTTTTAAACTATTTAAATTATTTTCAACACTATTGATAATGTTTAACCATTCATTTTTTTTTATTATCACTTAGGTTTGAATTCATGTTTTGAAACATGATGTAAATCATAAATCTATGACGTCATGCCAAAGCTAAAATTATTTTGTTAGGGTAATATTTTAAGCTCTATAAGAAAGTCTAAATAGCTCAGTTGGTAGAATCTAAGACTAAAGATCTCAAGGTTTCGGTTTTCAATTATCAGTCATGGCATCCACTTTATTTGCTGGGAATTTATTATTTACTAATGATGCAATTTTTTTCCATTTCTGAAAGTTGTAAAGATCTGATATTTCGAAATGAGACAAATCCCGCAATGTATTTATTACTTAAGAAAAATTGTGACTGAAGGACAGACGGACGAACAAAATCTCTATTTAAGATACTATTTTACTTAAAAACTTTTTCTTTTTTATTTTCTTTATTTTTTTTTTTATTTAATTCACATTTGATATATTTTTTAGAAAAAATTGATTAAAATTCTCAAATATTTGTGGCTTATATCTAAATGAATAAATGGGAAAGATTTTTTAACCTATCCTCCCAGGATTATCATCTCCTTTTCTGTGCCGGGGAGGGGGGTAGTGTTGTATCTGTTTTGTGGTCATATCAGAATTAACTCCTTTTAGTGTGTGTGTGTGTGTGGGGGGGGGTAGTGTTTGTTTGTCATGATATCATCCTCTCCGTTATTACCTCCCCCTTTAGAGGTCAGTGTAATATATGTGCATTCACTATGATACCATCCTCCCGGGCTTGCAAAAATAGTCGATTTGAGAGAGAATATATTTACTAGTTTTCAAATAAAACTTAAAAATTGAAGAAAAACACATTTAACCCAGGGAGTGTTTACTTTTGTTCCTATTTAGCTTTTTTTTTTAATTTTAATTTGAAACTAGCTAGCTTTGCCGGTTCGTTATCACTTTGCAAAGTTTGCTACTTGAAATACTTGAAACATTAATTTAAAATAATAAACAATTCATTCATAACTTTGTTGTAAACACGCAACAAAATCTTTCTCCTTTAATCATATAGATAAACATTAACATTTTGGTAATTTCGATACAAATTTATCTTTTAAATCTGACCGTAAAGAAAGAACTCAATTTGCATTTTCACTTGCAATTAAGATCCCAACTTGCTCAAAATCAAGTCAGTCCCTCTAAAAAAAAAAAAAAGGAACATGCTAAATATTTGTTTCAAAAATAAAACAGTATTATGAAACAGAACTATTTGTTATATTAAAATCAAAACAATCATGGAATTATAAAACAATAACAAATAATAGTTAATTAATAGAATGTCCTTTTTCGAAACCAATATGCAAATTAGTTAACCTTGCAACTGATGTCGCATGTATATAAGCAGCGTATAAAAAGGATGATGCGTCTATGGTGTCAAGTTGAATTAACTTGAAATAGGGATTTTTGAGTTTGTCGTTAGTGAGAAATGGGCCCAACGTCAGATTTTTATTCATTTAGATAAACTGACTTTTTCTTTGACCAAATTATCTTCTTTTTTTTTAAATAGGATTTTGAAAATTAAAATGCAATTATTACAGTATTGTTTATCATTAAATTACGAATTGAATCAAACTATTATAAAACTATAACTTTGTTAAGATAATATTTTCATCTCTATAAAATCCAATCTCTGAGGGTTTGCTAAGAATTTAGAAAGCAGACATTACTTTCTATTTAATGGTTTAAATGCTTCCAAGTTCCTTTGAAATTTGGAAGGGTCACAAAGTAATTCAATTTTCGTGTTTTTTTTCAACTATTAACAAAAGATCAAAACGGCTGACTTGTTTAAAAAACCGAAATGCATTCTGATGGATTTAAATTCGTAATTAAGTTTTATGCTATTGATTTCAATAAATACTTAATAAATGTGTAATTATAAAAGTAACACTAATGCAATTAATATACACACACACACACATCAAGTTATTTCATAATTTTCTTAATATTGATAATGCGATTTCTCTTGAAATCATCATAATTATATAAATAACCAATCACAAATAGTGAAATAAGAATTACATTATAAGTAAGCGAAAAGCTAATATTCTAATTAAAAACTGAAAACACCTTTTCCCAAACAATTTTGTATGAATAAAATTGGGTTTGTTTGGGATTTTTTTCTTAAATACAAAAATTTAATGGCAAGATTGATACTTTGTTTTCATAAAGCTATTGAATTCCATGTGACTGTTTTACAGTTCAAACAGATATTGTTAACACGTGTTAAACATTTTTTTGATCAAAAACGTTACATTTGAAATTTTGTTTTCTTTGTAAATAGTATGGACTTGAAAGTTTGACAATAGCATAACCACATAAATATTTAAGTTTGTAAAAGAAAAAAGAAAACACAACCATAAACTCATTTCTTTCAGGGTAGATAACTGTTGAAATCACTTTTTCTTAATTATTGCAAGAGTTGAAAAAGTATAGAAAAAAAATTGAATCAACTGCTCTGATTCAAAATATAGTGCCACAATATCATTTTTTATTTATTTATTTTTTTTTAAAACTTTGTTCATCCCAAACAAGACAAGTTGCCACTGTAGACGTAAGGGGCTACTGAGAATTAGGGTGAAAGTTTAGGGGGTCATCTTAAATTGGAAGCTGTGCAGCAAAATGCTTGTTCACATTAGTTTTAAATTTCTGCATGTCGGTACAGTTGGAGAAACAGAAAGCAGGAAGGGAGTTCCAAAGGCCGGCAGCTCGAGGAAAGAAGCTATTGGAGTAGAAGGCTCTCCAGCATCTGGGGACCTCCATAGTGAACGGATTGGATTTAGCCGATTGTCGTGTTGGTCTAGTGTATTTACATCGAGAGGGCATCAGAGCAGCAAGTTCATCGGAACCCATTCCATTGAAGTACTTGTAAAACAAGAACAAGGATGCAACATTGCGACGATGGGACTGGATATTGAGGGATCTATCAGATTAGATATTTGAAAGTAAAGAAAGTTAGAATGATTCAAATTAAGTGTTTCTCAATTATGAAAAGATGTTACTTTACAGAAACAATTCTCTACTACGTAGGAGTTAATTATTTAAGTAAGGAGAATCAAAGGTTTTCATGAGATTGAAATATAAACTCTTGATTTTTTTTTTTTGCCACTCTCAGCGTTTTCAAATATTAAAATGTATTCCCATTAGCAGCTAAATAGGAAACTTTGCTATGGAAATTAAAGGTAATCCTTCTGATCAAACATATTTTTTAAATGTTTGTTATTTAATTTCTTTTTCATTTTTAAATAGAAATGAAAACATTTTTTTCTAATTCAAAAAAACTAAAGATCAAATAAAAATATATATATTAGGCCAGGGATCGGCAACCTTTGTTAAATGTATATGCCAAATACAGCCAAACATTCGATACAGAATCTCATGTGTCAATTGAATTTTAGGGGAACATTTGGAGTATTTTTTTTTTTTTTTTAAATATTACAATAAAATTTTAGAATAATCAAAAATCCCACCATTTCAGTAAAATCAGAATATTGTTAAAACAATGGTGTAAATCGTGATATTTAATGGAGGAAAAATTTTGTAACAGAATTTTTAATTTAAATAAAAAGTATATTTCTAGCTTTCATACACATCCACACAATTTGAAAACACTATGTTCTTTAGACCAGAGGTTCGTGTGCCAGAAGAAAATGGCTGCTGTGCTATGGTAGGCATGCGTGCCAATTGTTGGCCACCCCTCTTTTCAGAGCATGTGAAGACTTATATCACAAAAAAATATTTGGAATAAAAAAAGTGTCAAAAAGAAAAAAAGTGTCAAAATTTTTTAAAAAGGCTCAAAGGAAAAAAAGGGTCCCAGTTTTATTTTTTAATAATCATTTTAATTTTTAAAAAGAAATAAAACAAATGATATCTAAATAGAATATTAAATTACTTAGATTTTATCGTGAGAAATTTGTCTAAAATTGTAACGGTTACATAATCTAGCCAAGTTTCTTTACAAAAATATAAAATTATTCTTAAAAAAATGTTCCATATATTCTTCAGACAAAACTAATTCGTAAGATTCTTAATATGATTAAGAAACATTACTAAAAAATAGTAAAAAAGAGTTTTTCCATCAGAAATGAAAATAATGTTTCAGCTTTTCAACAAATATAAAGTCCAACAATTGATTTCTTCTTATTCAACAAAATGAAAAGACAACTTAAAACTGAAATAGAACATGGAGAAAACACTATGTTTCATGGATCGAGCTTTAAACTAACTGAAATAAATAGCGAGAAAATTATTGCGATAAAAACTAAATATTCAGGGAAGGAATAGCACCATGCAAAAGAGTCTACGCTAAAATAGCAATACGAGATTTAATCAAATAACAAAATACTAAACTAAAAAAGAACAAAATTTATCTTTAAGTACAAAAGGAAAAGGATTTCACATACAAAAAGTGCAACACAAACAGTTATTTATCAAGAAATTAGCAAAAATGAAAAAAAAAAAAATTTTAAATGAACGCTCAACAAAATATTTTTTATTTATAAATTAACAAAAAGATCATGGCTGAAAGTTAAAAAAATAAAAAAATAAAAAAACTTTTCATGGGAAACTGTACCATTTTACTTTTGTTCCATTTTTATTTTATTTTTATTTTTTTAACCTATGCCGTTTGTTTTTAACAATTTGTTTAAAAATAGGATTTTGAAATTTAAATTTATTACAGTATCATCTAATCCCTATTTACTTGTCTCCCCACGAGGACAGAGATAGACACAAAGTTTGAAATTTGGGGAAAATCCAGCTACCAAAAAGGAGTCACTCTGAATTCGGACAAAAAATTAAATTGCCTCAGTCTAGAAGGATTTCTCCTTCACTGATCGGTGACAAAAAATATGAAGTGTAGTATCAGAACAGGTAATACACTTTGCTCCTAGCCAAAAGGCCAAGGGATGTTCATTAAATTATTAACCGAACCAAATTGTTATAAAACTATAACTAATTTTGTTAAAGTAATATTTTAATCTTTATTTATAAAATTATTAGATGCAAATAGCTTTAAAAAAAAAAAAAAAAAAAAAAAAAAGGTCTTTCTATTCAATAGTTTAAGATTTTTCCAAATTCCTTTCAAATTTTGAAAAATCAAACAAATTTTTTTCCTTTTTTTTTTTCAACTATTAAAAAAATGATTAAAAATAAAACGGCTGACTTGTTTACGAATAAATCACAAATATCATTCTGGTGGATATAATTTTGTAATTCATTTTTTTTTTTTAAATAGGATTTTTTAAAATTTCATTCACTTCACGCTTTTAGTAACAAAAAGATCATGCCATACTTGATTTCAATAAATATATTATAGTAATAGTAAATAAAGAAAATTGATACTTAAATGTTGCATTATCTAAGTTACGCTAACATGAGAAATACACACACACACACACACACACACACACACACACACACACACACACACACACACACACACACACACGTGAAGTAGTCAGACAATTTCATTAATGTAAACTATCAGGACCCCGTGGAAATTCCATGGTGGCTTCTACATCAATCTGTATAGTTTACTGTTAATAATAATATTCCTTTTGAATTAATAAACGTCTCTCTGGGTCAATACTATTTTAAAAAAGAAATGACTCTTCTTCCATAAAAATAATTCTCATTGTCAGATAAATATTCTTTAAATAAATAAAACGAATATGTCGTTTATTCATTTGTTTATTTAAATTTGTAACAATTTAATTCTTTTTAAAACGATATTCCCAGTATGTTTAATGTAAAAATAATTTAGTTAATATTATTGACATCAATAAGACGAATGACACTTTTTCAAATGTATTTATTTAAAAGTCAACGGGACGACATAATTTGATTTTGGAACAATTCATTTTAAAATGGGTAAAGTCGGAATTATTTTTTACCTTAGCGACATAAGATTAATAGCGAATCAGTGATCTCGTTTGTTTAAGTGTGTGTGAAAGGTGATAACGTACGTACTAAAATGAAATGCCTTAGCATATTACTATATAGATTTAATTAATAAAATAGAGTACCTGTTTCCATAAAAAAATGACAGCTAGAAATGTTAAATTAAACATTGAAAAAAGGCGAGAAAATTTGCTCGTAAAACAATCTATAATCCAGGCTGAATGAAATGGATAAACATACATCATGTTTGTAATTTTCACAAGGAAGATTGCTCTCGTTCCCTCAGTTATAGCTGGATAGAAGTGTTCATTTTTATTTTATTCTTAGTTCTTATTGCCTGTAGTAAGGATTGAACCTTCAACGACGAGAAGGCGCTCACTTAAACAAGATTAGGTTTAAAGCTCCCAAAATTCACACTAGAATTGTCCACACATTGATTAGCATTCAATTCTAGAGTTCTCTCGGTAACTGGTAATGTAAACACATAAAATCACTTTCTCTTACTTTTGTGGTGAGTGAGATGGCTTAGGTGAAAGACTGCTGACTACTGTATAAGTGTTTGGGTTTCAAATCTCAGTTTGAAACACTCATGTCTAGCCATATTGAGGAACCGTGATACGGTGAAACACTTGTCTGTGGATGCTCATATATATATATATATATATATATATATATATATATATATCATGTTACATTTTGGTTGGCACTCATATTTCAAATGAACGGTTATTTTATCCCACTAGACTAGGAAATATAGAAAAATATACAAAAAGAAACATGTTTCATTTTCTCTTTTGCCCAGCCCAGTGGGATAAATTATTTGAAGGGTATTACCCATGCGAACACGAATGTAAACCAAAAAGCAGCATAATACATAGAAATTTATTTCCAACCATATACTATGTTTAATTCATATATATATATATATATATATATATATGATTTACAGAAAGGAGCATGCTGCAGCCAAGGAACGAAGGGTTCTTTTTTTTTATCCAGCAGTGTCGAAGCAAATAAATAGGTACTTTGAAAATAATGTTGGAAATGTGTTGAAATTATCAACAGGTTTAAATGAAGAGGGTGGGTGAGGGGCGGAAGGAGCAGCTCCTTTTTTTTTTTTTAGGAGTTTGAGCTGCTCCAAAACTAGTGGAGCAGATAAAACCCTGTATATATATTAGCATGGTTACCCTGCGTTTCTCGGGAGGCATATAAGTGTTAAAAAGTATGTGTAGCATCTTTCTTTAAAAACTTTTCTCTCTCTAACCCCTCCTCCACTCTCTCTCTATCACACCCTCTTGCTTTCTTGGGCAACTGGAAAAAAACGTTAACGGATCACTACATTAATTTTTTTTTTTTTTTTTTTTTTTTAAATCACTAAATGTCGACGCCACATACTAATTCCGTTTCTGTTGACCTCAAAAACAATGACTTTAAAAAAAAATTAAAAAATGTGCCCACTATTTTGCCCGAAGAAATGCCGAAAAAGAATATATCAGCTTTGTGGATGTGTCTTGTGTGGTTTTAGCTGGACACACACACACACACACACACACACACCTTTTCTTTATATAATAGATGTATATTCCTATATTTCCTCATCTATCAGCATGGCTTAAGTACTATCATAATAGAAGTATACCAATACGACTACTTGCAAGTTTCGTTTTAACCTTTTAATAATTATAGCTGATCGAATGAGAACAATCTACCCCCATGGATTAAATAAAAAGTTCAGTTTGGAATTCCGTAGAGATTCCCAAGTTTAAAAAGCTGCGCCTCATGAATGACAAAGGTTACCTCGGCCGAACCGCTGTGAATAGAACTACTATGATAAGAATAGTAATCGAAATGAAGCAAATAATGCAAATTATCAATCCTTATCTCAAAAATTTCAAATCATAAAAAAATTCTAAATTTAAAAATATGAATTAAAAATTATAAATTAAATTTTAAAAAATATATAAATTCATAATCATATTTAGAGTAAAGCAAAACTGAACTTGCACAATTACAAGTGAATTCAATTCTCACAAGATAATCCAACTATCCAGCCATGTTGTTAGATTAAAACAAGCCGCGCATGTGTGGTCCCCCTCTGTATGTGACTCGATGTGGCGAGTGTAAAATGCAATAAATTTGGGCAATTTGGGGCATTTTTTACCCCCCTTTGACCCCCTGGGGGCGCGAACCAGAATTTTTCTGAGGTCAAGGATGCTCATTTTATATCCAGAACAATTGCCTCCACATTTTAGCCAAGTTTCAGAGAAATTGAATGGATGGATGAAAAGTTATGGGGCAAAAAATCTCATTTTTTGCCATTTCGGAGCCTTTTGACCCCCTGGGGTCCTAACCAGATTTTTTTTCAAAAATCGGAGAATGTCACTTTCTAACCTTACAAAAGTTACAACTTCATGCAAAATTTCCAAGAAATTCAATGGATGGTTGCGGAGGAAAATCCGGACGGACGGGCCTCAAAACATAAGTCGCCCGATTTTATAAATCGGGGAACCAATAAGACTTAGTAAATATGTACACACAAACAAGGTCAGAAAAATCAAATCTCTATAAAATTCAATGTCTGCGTGATGTTTGTGCGTTTCCTATTGAAAGAAAAGTTAAGAGAATTTACATAAAATTTTGATGAAATTTATATCATATGTATAAAATTCTCCGGGGAAGACAATGGAAGTAGTCTCGAATCTCTACATTACCCTCTATGTGCTGAATATCTACATGCCACCACCTCTAAGTGACCCATGAGGAAAGAACTCCCTTAAAACTTCAAATACATATATTCGATTTTAATAAAATTTAAACCATATGTATAAGACACTAATTCAGAACGTTTTCCAGCATTTTACCTTACTCTGACTATATTAGGGAGCGAAACGGGCAGAGAAGAGAAGTAAATACAAAGAAAGTAATATGGTGTCATGAGCATAGTGAAAAAGTACATAGTAGTGATCCTCATTTAATCCCGAGCAACGTCGGGTCTTCCTACTAGTCGGTTACTAAGAGTAAATTACTTTATTAAATAGTAGAAGAGTTAAAAATTGTGTGTAACAGCTTTCTTTTTCTTTCTTTCTATCCCCCACTTTTTTACAAATACCATTTCACACCAATGATCCCAATTTACTTGCCTCCCCACAACCAATGATAGAACAAATGCTACACTTTGATCCTAGCCCAAAGGTCAAGAAATGTATTTTAGTTAGAGTTTCAGACCAAAGGCCAATGAATAAAAAAATTAACTTTAAATATTACTCTAAATGTCTAATTTTGTTCATGGTGATCACCAAAAGAATGACTAAAAAGGAAAAATAAAAATGAAAAATGCACATATTCTGTCCAAGGCAATGCTGAAAAAGAATATATCAACTTTGTGTATGTCTTGTGTAATTTTTTTTACTTATCTGGTCACACACACAACCCTTTATATAATAGATAATAATTCTGATGATAATTAAAAGTACATGCCGACAGTAAAAATACCAATCATTCTAGAAATATTTAGATACAGGTATGTAACAAGGAAATTTTCATGTATGGTTAAAATTAAGTAGTAAGTGGAATTTTCCATTTGAAGTTGAGTTAGAGCTATGTGTAAAGGAAATTACATCACAGACAGGAAGTCACTAGCAAGGCGTGGTAAATAAGCTGATCAGATCTTTTTTTTTCTTTCTAGATCAAGAGAGAGAGAGAGAGAGAAAGAAAAAGAAAGAGAAAGAGAAAGGAGAAAGAGAGAAAGAGAAAGAGAGAGAAAGAGAAAGAGAAAGAGAGAAAGAGAAAGAGAAAGAGAAAGAGAAAGAGAAAGAGAAAGAGAAAGAAAGAGAAAGAGAAAGAGAGAGAAAGAGAAAGAGAAAGAAAGGGAGAGAAAGAAAGGGAGAGAAAGAAAGGGAGAGAAAGAAAGGGAGAGAAAGAAAGGGAGAAAGAGAAAGAGAAAGAGAGAGAGCAGTCATTTTCGTGACATCGCACCTACGGGGGATAAGGTTTACTATATACTTAAAAACAATAAAACTCCTGAAAATTTTTTTTTATTTTGCGCCATCCCTATAGTGCTACATAATACTCAATCCTTATGTAAATTAAATATTAACACAATTGGCATTCAAGAGGGGTTTTGTGAGGGGGGGGGGGGTCAAAATCAGCTTTTTAAAGAGAAAATAAAAAAGAAAAATACATTTTCTTCAGAGGCATTAAAACAATAAAAGTCTGGTTAGTATTTTAGTAAATTGTACTTATATGCATGCACTGAACCAAGGCGTGAACATAGCAACATTCGAATGGTAATTTTCATTCAATGATTAATCAGATGCAAAACATTTTGCAGCTCAATTTTGATCAACCGTATTGTTTCAGTCATAATGTTAAAAATCATCACTTTAGTCAACCTTATGAGAATGCACTAATAGTAATAGGGGTCAGATTTAACTCCCTTTAATCCTTTTGATTGCTTAAGGATCAGCGTTACTGCCCATCTCCATCCCTTTGAAGGCAACCTCAATATATAACTATTAAAAGTTATCACTTTAGTCAATCCTATTAGAATGCACTGATAGGGGTCAGATTTAACTCCCTTTAATCCTTTTCATTCAGCTATCAAAAAATAGTCCAAACTCAAAGTTTTCAAGGCATCGGTTGAATCCATCTAACTCTACGGACAAAAGTCTTGAACATTAGATGTTGCTTAATCTAAGAAACTTGATGGATCATACACCAAAATGCCATGTGTCATCTACATGTTGTGTTGAGAACATGTAACAAACAAAATGCTGCATGATTGCCTCCCAGCATATCCGCATTTATCTCGACACTACGGACCTGCTGAAAAAAGTGCTCCTGTTCATCCCCAGAGGATGATGCACAACTTTGTGAATGTTTTACCGTCAATTGATGGATTATTCAAGACAAGAAAAATCCTTTTGTTGTTAATTTTTGTAGGGGGCTAATTATATAGTCGTCCCTTTCTCTCCCCCGTCCCTCTCTATCATAAGTACCATTTCACACCAAAGATCGATGGTAAAAAAATATTGCTCTAAATGTTGACTACCCCCCCACCCCCATCCAGACTAATTTTGTTCCTGCTGACCCCCAAAAGAATGAATATTACAAAAAAAAAAAAAAGAAAAGAAGTGTTCATATTCTCTCCGAAGCAATGTTGAAAAAAAATATATCAGCTTTGTGGGTGTGTCTTGTGCAGTTTCTGACTTTCAGGTGAACCCACACACAAACAGACAACTACTGTTTATATAATAGATGGTTTCCTTTCTTTCGTCATTAAACTCAAGCTATTATTTACAGCATGAGTTTAATGACGAAAGAAAACAAAAAAGAATCATTAAAAGTAATTAATTCATTAGTAAATAATGTTTATGTTAAAAAAACAAAAAATGTTATTTTAAGATATCAGTTGGAAAATGGAATGCTAAAAAAAAAAAGGAGAGAAACTAATGTAAGATCTGAGGTATGCAACAAGGAAACCATTGATACAATAAAAGGAAGCTATCCAGCAAGGCATCGAAGCTATTGGGTAAAAAGAAGACTCAACAAGTGTTAAATATTGAATGGGTAGATCATTCAGTACATAATTTAGTTAGTTGAGAATAACACAAAAATGTGACAGCTGAAAGGTCAGCCAAGGTCAACTCATAGTACCCTAGATGTGAAAATTACCTAGGCTGTGGGTATGTATTAAAAACCGATATGACGTCACATGGTTCAAAGAGAGAGGGTGATAGCAATGAATCAGTATGTTTGCTGATTTTTATCTCTCTTTCTGCTCCCACCCCTCTGACTGGTAAGTAGTTTGGAATGAAGATCCCATTGAATAAATATCAGTTTCTTCCATCGGATTTGAGTTGAGTGGTCTTTTTAAAGGTATGAGAAACTAATTTGTGTCCGAGATGATTGTGTGCCAGACAATTGCGTACCTGGATATTGGCATCACTTGATAAATGCGTGATCATTTTTTTAGAGCTTTTAAAGATAATTACCATAAATTTTCTAAAAAGCATAGATGTAAGCATAATTTTTTTAACAGATTAAAAGGAATAAAGTTTGTAAAAATTAATTTTATTTTTGTTTAAAGTGGACAGAAACCCTAAATACCTAAAAAAAAGTATGATAACTGCAAAAGAATGTTACCTACTGATATGGCAAGGTTTTGTCTGAAGATGAAGACTTGCTTGTTTAGAATAATTAACATGAGATTGCATTCTCCAATTAGCCAGTATAATTCAGGGGAAATAACTTGGATATAATCCAAGGGTGGTCACGCTGAATTCTGGATCCACTACCATTTAATCATAAATCGACAGTTTATCTGCCAGTAAAGATTTTATTTTAAGTGGAAAAAAGATTTGCTTGTTTAAAATAATTCAAAGTTGGTTTGCAATTAGCAACTCTTTAGAAAAGAAAATCTCGTAATTTGAAAATATTAGAAGTACGCAATTATCCAGGGACTTAATTGACCATCTAACACACTACAAGAATGAGCCTTGCTTTTATTTTAATAAATAAATGCCAAAAATATTACGTTAATAAAAAGAATCAGTGACTGATAACCGTCATCTTTTTGACATGTTTAAATGCGTGTGTGAGAGTTAAGCATTCAGAAAATCTACTTTTCATAGTCAGAGACGGATATTTCAGAATCTGAGCAGTCGGATACTGCAGAATCTGAGCACTTAATATTCACATTATATTCAAATTCATGTGAGGTCATTACGAACCAAATTAGTGACTTGAAGGGAGGGAGGAGGGTATAAATTAGATAAAAATAAGTGCTTTTTAAAAATAAATAAATAATAACACATGTACACCATAATAGTAATAATGTCAAAATAAGGTAAAATATCTATTCACTTGAACTAATGTTTTCTTTTAACCAGCCTGACGATTCCCTGTACGGATGAAACATAGACGCTTCTGTGTAGCTTACTTGCCATATATATATATATTTATACTACTAAGCTCTACTAACATATTAAGCACTGTTGAAGTAAATACTGAAAATCTATACACAATATATTATATCACCTTATATAATATGTGTATATACATGAAGTAATAATTATATATGTATATATATATATATATATATATACATGGACGGCGGCACCGGGGGGGGGGGGGATTGAGCCCCACCCACACACACACTTTTTGACTTGGACCCCCACACTTTACGGTCATCAATAATGAAGTTATATATGCATGTGTTTAACCGGCCTCCCCCCAACTTTTTAGGAGAGCCCCCCCCCTTTTATAACTGTCCCGCCGGTCCTGATATATATATATATATATATATTTGATTCACGACACTTCAGCTTCCGGCTTATAGGTGAAAAACGCTCTCCAAGTCGAAGGAAGATTTCAGACTTTTGTGAGAAGGAGGTTTACTTTGAAATAAAAACAAAACAGACACTAACATCTTTGATTCGATACAATACCTTGGTAAATATTTAACAAAAACACAAAAAATTTTCCGAGGAAGACCTAAAAACCTATCAATATTGTATATATATATATATACACACGCACAATTTAAGGGAGGAGGGGAATAACTACAAAGAAATAAAGAAATAATTGCAGTAGATATAAACTATCCAGGCATAATAATTTAGAATAATTATTGAATGATTATTGATAACGTATTTATAAAATGTTAAAAACTAATAAAAATCATAAAATAAATCTTGTAGATACTCTTGAGGTCGGTCATCACTGATGAATTAGTTTCACTGTGAGTTTTCGGTTTTAAATCATCAGACCTGCTCCACCAACAACCCGAGCATTTCTCAAAAGAAAGAATGCGTCATCCTCTAATGCAATGTCGTGCTACATATCATATAAACATTTCAAACTAAATGAGACGTGGAAGCTTAGCATCAGCCAATGAAAATCATTCTAACATTCCCATTTCCTTACAAATATCTATATGAAAAACATGCATGGACTCAATGCAACTTCATTCACTGAATTATTCTTTGAAGTAAAAAGAAAACATTTAAATTATTTTAAGAATGTTTTTACAAGGACTGCAAATTACATAATATATATATATATATATATATATAAGTTGAAGCTTTTTAGTTACAGGTTAAATTCGAATGGAAAGATTCAGTTTAATATCAAATTATATAGAGCTATAAATATATATAAAATCTCATGTTTACGACGACTTCAGATCTCAATGTATTTAATGTACAGTGCAAATATTTAAGAATAAAGAATACCAAAACAAAAAATATATATACATATATAAAATTTGAAAATCAGTTAGAAACCAGATTACATGAGAGATTTTGTTTCTTTAAATAAATGAAAGCATATATTTAAATCCAAAATTCTTCGACTTAACAAACAAGCCTTTTTCAGTGGCATGCAGACAATTTTTTTTTTTTTTCATTGTCGAGATATAACGACGTCATCATCAAAGATACCTGATTTCTCCCGATGTTGCTGGAGAAACTGTTTTTTATTAGTCTGGACTGGTGTAGTGAGAAGGCTGGCATGTGTGTATGAATATTGAATGCAATACGACTACATCAGAAGCATCAGTTAACGAAAAATATAAAAATCAGTTTGAAACCAGATAACACGATGAAGCGACTGTTTTTTTGTTTTTTTTCAAGTCTGGATAGGTGTACTGAAAACGCTGGCACGTGTGTATGAACATTCCTACACACGTGCCAGCATTCCCACTACACCTATTCAGACTTTTAAAAAAACAGTCTCTCGAGCAACAACAGAAGAAATCGGATATCTTCGGCGGCAACGTCGTTAGATCTCGACAATGAAAGAAAGAAAAAATTATCTGTATACCACTGAAGAAAGCTCGTTAAGCCGAAAAATTTTGGATTTAAATATTTTCATTTATTTGAAGAAAAATCTTGCATCGTGTTATCTGGTTTCTAACTGATTTTCATATTTCTCATTAACCGATGCTTTTGATATAGTCCTATTGCATTCAATATATATGTGTGTGTGTGTGTGTGTTGTTTGCTTGAAGCATTGTGCATTTGGGATATTGAAGATTATGACAGTGTGATATAAGGTTGAAGACACCTAGTCAAAAACGTTCTCCAAGAAGAATGGATTTCAAATTTTGAGGAGGAGGAATTTCCTCAAAATATTAAATAATATTGAACACCATATTATTATTGATTGAAACGGTGAAACAGGTAAATAATAAATTAGAATATTGTCTTCTTTGTGTGCTATTACCTTATCTATTTTTGTTTAAACTCACTCAGTGTTTTAAACCTTGTCATAGCCTTCAATATCCTAAACATTCTCTCTATATATGTGTGTGTGAGAGATATAAATAATGACTGAAAAAGTCCTTTTATATGAAATAGGTTTTATTAAATTCATGTTTCAGTCTAATTTATACCTTGTTCAAATTGGTAAAAGTCAAATGAATAAAGCTGTTATTAATTCAGACAACATTACAAATGCTGTAAATGTTAACTCATAATTATGTTTCCAAATTAATAAGATCTTTTATTCCATTGCCTTTTACATATCTGAAGAAAGCATAAATTGAACTGGAACGTCATCTGAATTGAATAAAAGCTATTTCACATAAGAGGATTTTTCATTTTTGCTCATTTTTCTTTTAAAAAGTAAAAAAAAAACCTTGATATTTTCATTTTTTAAATAAAAACGGTGCCAGTCCATAAATCCCCTGATATGAAAAAATAAGAAAAACCGTTATGATGTACGTACCTATGACGGAAAAAAATATTGTACACCAAAAATATCGTAAATTGATCAAGTAGTTTTTTTAAGAAAAGAAAATCAAATTTTATGGCTAAACGATGATGGTCGATCTATCGATGCGATGTTGAAAAAACTAAGGGAGATAGCTCTAAAAATTGAAAGTTTTGCAAACTCTTCAGAAATAGAATTTAGAATCAGCCCTATACATAATCGTAATGCATACGAATTCCCATTAATCACTTAAAAATGATTTTCTTAATAAAAAAAAAAACTACTTGATTAATTTATGTGATTTTTGGTGTACGGTATTATTTTCTGTCACAGGTACATACATCATAAAGATTTTTATTTCTTTCTTTTTTTTCATATTGTACCATAAAAATATTCTTTTTTTCATATTGTACCATAAAAATATTCTTTTTTTCATATTGTACCATAAAAATATTCTTTTTTTCATATTGTACCATAAAAATATTCTTTTTTTCATATTGTACCATAAAAATATTCTTCTTTTTTTTTTTTTTGACTGTTGTAAAATAGACAGATTAGATGATGCCCTGGGCCACATTGTAAGAGATCCTGCGAGTCCAAGATCATTAAGGCTTTACAACATCAGACACCTTCATACAGGCGACCCAAACGATATCAATTACATACCAGCTAGCTACAAAACGTGCAAAATTCTAGATTTATATTTTTCCTTAAATGGTTTTAAAAAAAAAAAAAAAAAAAAAAAAGTTTAAATAAATATTTTCTCAAATCATCCAACCATATATAGGAAGACATAATTGTGGATTATAGGTTATCTCCCTTGAACCTTCAAATTATGAGTTATCCTCCTTTGAATATTTCTGGGTATTTAAGGTTTAGTTTAAGATAAGAGTAACTGTGTTGATAATAGATGAGTCAACGAATATCAAATACGTGATCAATGATCCCTTCCATAAAATATGGTAAACTTTATCTGATTTTTTTTTTCTAATGTCTATATACCACATAGATATATATTAGTTACATTTATTTACATGAGCTAAGAGTATAATGTCAGTTGGATACATGCATGGGAATATGACCCACCTTAGATCTCTACAAATACATACATAATATGAGGGAAAGTGGAATTGGATAAGAGCACAAAAGCTGCTGCAAAGGTCAAGCAAAAATATATTGGGCAAAATTCTGTGGAGGTTGGTAAAAAAAAAAGTTATAAAAAATACTGATAATAATGAGGATGTTGTCTTTTCCAAATTCATGAAACAATTTGAGATAGTTACAAGCTTTCAAAGCTATACAAGTCTCCAGATATATGGAATATTATTTTTAAGTTCATGTTTAAAAAAAAAATCAAATTATAACTAATAATAATCATGATGAATGAAAAAAGAAATGTAATTTTTTTTTAATATTACATCAAGTAACAACCATTATACAATAGAAAAAAACATTTTTTTTAATTTAGAAAAGTGAGGAGGATATCAATGTAAAAGGTAATAATTTTTTGTAATTATTGAAAGCTCAGTAAATAATTTATTAATATGATTTTTAAAAATATATTTTCTTTGGATCAAATAGATTTGAGGCACCCCAGAATGAGCAACGACCTAAGGGACAAATTTTGTCTTAAAACTGCTTTTTTTTTTCTTTTTTTACTTCCGGTTGAATTAGAAACAAAACATGCACATTTGTAACGTTGCCTTCACAGATTTTTTTATTAAAAAAAATAAAGGGGTTTTATTTACAAAGTTTACAAAAATATGTTTGGTAAATAAAACTGTTTTTGTAAGTAAAACACTTTTCTTTTTTCTTTTTCTTTTTCTTTTTTTTTTTAAATCGTAAACCATTTTGTAAATAAAACCCTTTTTATTAATAAAATCTTTATTTTATTTTTTAAATCTGTGATGGCAAAGGTACAAATTGTTTTGTTTAGAACTCAACCGGAAGTAAAAGTAAAAAGATTGGTGTTAAGACAAAATGTGTCTTTCTGGTTGATGCTCATTTTGGGGTGCTTCAAATCCATTTGATTCTTTTTCTTTTTTACAAAATATATTAATAAAACTTATTCTTTTTTTGGTTTTAGAGTTCTTGTATTCAAAACATTTTGCAAGAATTAACGATTTTTTTAGAAATTTGACATCAGAATTTTAAACAAAAGAAAAATGATAGATGTTTCCTCCCCCCCCCCCCCCCGTGTTCAGATATTTCCTCTTGAGTTAAATTTGAATAGTTGTAATTGCATAAATATTAAAATGACTAAAATATTAAAATGTAAGAAAGGAAATAAGAGGCTAAATGGGTAATTATTTACAAAAGTTGACATAAAAGTTACATTTGATACACATTAAAAAGATAATGTAAACCTTTCTTTTGTTACCGTCTTATTCTGAATAATCTGTTTCAACTGCAAGTTTAAAAAGCCTTTGTGAATATATCCAAAACATCAGGAAATCTGATCAAATGTTCTGTTGGCTGGCAGGCTCAAAGAATTTTGTTCAATAATGGAGATGAATAGGAACTTGTAGAGTCGAATCAACTCATGATGGTCTCTGGTGTTGCGCAACATTGATGATAGACCCAGTTGATTGAGTCCTGCATGGCAAAATAAATTGCACTACACATTTTAATCGCTTGCGGATCTCTGCTGATGCTGCCACATGACCAAGGTTTGTCGCCAATTCTATTATTGATGATCGCACAAACGTGTCGATACCAGCTGCATTCCATATTAACGACTTGCTGTTTGTGAAGGGAGACACTATCAAGCCTTTGGGCCGTTTACCATCCTCTTTTGCTGAGGTCGACCAGTTTAAAGATCAACGGGAAGCCAGCGATGTCTAGAGTTCGTCGACTAAACTGGTTTTCTTTTGTTAAAACTCCAGAAAATTTCAAAGATTACTGCAGATCGGCATTCAACAATTTATTATTTCAGATTTTATACATTTAATTTTTGTGCACATTATTAGAATCCTCGATATTAAAACGTAATACGAAGATGTATTTTCTTTTTACTGGCATTTTTGTTTTGCATTTATTTTAACTATCTTTTTGGGTCCTCCCCTCCAAACAATTTTTTTAAAATAGGATTTTGCAAGTGAAATTTAACTATTACAGTATCGTTTAGTTATGAATTTATTAATTGAACCAGAATGTTACAAAACTATAACAAATTTTCTTTAAAAAAAAGGTTGTTTTAACCAATTATAAAATCATTGGATGTAAATAACTTCTAAAACTTTTAATATCAATGTGAATTTGCTAAGAATTTTAAAGCCAGAAATAACTTTTTATTCAAGTTTAAATGCTTCCAAATTTTTTTCAAATTTCCAAGGGTCACAAATTAATTTTTTTTTTTCAACTATAAACAAAATATTAAAATGGTTAACTTGTTTACGAAGAAACCGAAATACATACTGGTGGATTTAATTTTGTAATTATTTTTTTTAAATAGGACTTTTAAAATTTTTTTTACTTTATACTCTTGCATTTTTATTTCAATAAACATTCTATTAATGATGAATAAAAAAAATTCATTCAATGTCTAATTATCAAAGTTACAGCAATGCGAGAAATACACGCATGAAGTTGTCTCATAATTTTATTGATATAATTAACTTTTATAAATATTTCGTGGACTATGTATGTTTTATATTGCTTAAATGGCAATATCAAAAATATAGATACACAATTTTGTAACAAAACAGACATTTGTGATATTTGAATTTAAATGTTCTTACAATGATAGTTTTAGTTTATGAAGGTTTTACTTATTACATGAAAAGAAATATGATCTGACAAAATACATTAGGCAAGTCAACACTAACAAGGGTCTTATTCTTTTTTATAATTATATATTGGGTTTAAAACAGCACACAAAGGAACTAAGTGCATGGGGGAGGAAAAATACTGGAATGTGTACAAGAAAAACAACAGCAAAGAGATTTTTTTTTTAATAATAAAATCGAATTAACTTGCGGTTAAATTAAAGACAGCTCGGAGATGATATCAGCGAGAAACTTTTTTTAATTAGTTGATAATTACCTGAAAAATAAAAAATACATATTTTAAATCGTATCTTATCTATAAAAAGTCATCCCACAAAAAGAAAAAAAAAATTCCAAATGTCCCTATTTATTTGCCTCCCCATGAGGTTTAAGTCAGACACAGGGTTGGTTTTTAGTGAGGGAAAAATCCAGCTCCCCCAAACAGGGGCACTCTGGATTGAGACAAAAATTTAAATTACCTCAGTCGAGAACGATTTCTCCTCCATTGACCGAGGATACCACACTTTGCTCCTTGCCATAAGGCCAAGAAATAAACGTTTGTTACAAAATTAAAAAAAAAAAAAACTTTTTCATTAACAGTTATCCTTAATTGCTTTATAATCAGGGTTGCAGAGTCAGAGGTTTTGGAAGAAGTCACTCATAACAATGCGAGGAATCCGAGTCGGATTTTTTTTAATCTCCAAAGAATCAACAGACAGTTTGAATATTGAAAAACTTAAAAATAAGGTATCGGAGTAAGAATTTTTGGAATCCTAGAGTTTTTTTTATGGGGAATGAGGGTCATATTCAAAACCAGTTTGTTATAAAACAAAATTTACTATAAAAAAATACCTTAAATATTTTATATTCTGATATATAACTAGCTGAGACGACCTAGTGCAGTCCAAGATTCAGCTAGTCATCTTAGTTTATAATTTATACAGAAAAAAAACATTTTACATGAATGTTTTCACTAACCAAAAAGGATCCAAGAAAAAATATAAAAATCAAATAAGCAAATAAGCAAAATTCCGGTACCTGAATTCATCTGTGTCTGTGGATAATTCCTGTTGGATCTGTAGAAATACATTCACCTAAAGAAGAAATAAAAAAAATTTTTCAATTTAAAAAATAAAATAACGAAAACTGATTTCATATTCTGATAAAAAATATAATGAATGGGTTGAGTATACAAAAAAACACAAAGGAAGACAGCAACAATATATATATAAATATTCAAACAAAAACATTTACATAAACTAAAATTAATTCATCTTTAATCAGAAATATTACTAAAATCTAACATAGAAATTAATCTAGTCAAGTTAGTAAAATTGTTTAGGCTGCAAGTTCTGAAGATCTTTAAATATTTATTACAAGGAGGTTATATTTTAGGTAGAGTGTGTTTGTTTTTGTACAGCCTAGTGTCCATATCGCTTGACCAATCGTCATCAAACTTGGTCAACATATTGATCATTGTCCAATTTAGAACTGAATTAATTTTAGGATATCTCGGTCAAAAGTCAAGGTCACAAAAAAGGTGAAAGTCATACTTTTGCAAATAAATTTGGTTCTGTTCATTGTAGAGACTCACTACTTGGTCCATATTGTAAGCAATGAAGTCCTGCATTTTATATGAACTTGATGGTAGTTTGGTATGGTAGTTTTGTTTTACGACATATCAACCCTTTTTGGGTTATTTAATGCCGAATCTGGTCATTATAGTAAAAGTTTTTATGCTTCAAGTTCTTTATATCTTCAAATGTTTAATCATCGTTTTTGGTTTGGTAGTTTTGTTTTACGGCATATCAACCCTTTTTGGGGTATTTAATGCCGAATCTGGTCATTATAGTAAAAGTTTTTATGCTTCAAGTTCTTTATATCTTCAAATGTTTAATCATCGTTTTTGGTTTGGTAGTTTTGTTTTACGGCATATCAACCCTTTTTGGGTTATTTAATGCCGAATCTGGTCATTATAGTAAAAGTTTTTATGCTTCAAGTTCTTTATATCTTCAAATGTTTAATCATCGTTTTTGGTTTGGTAGTTTTGTTTTACGGCATATCAACCCTTTTTGGGTTATTTAATGCCGAATATATGAACTTGAAACTTCGATCTTGAACTTGAAACTTGTCAATAGAATTTCTACTTTCCGAATTTGATGTATTGATCTGATGCTCTTTGATAACAGTAACTACCATGCAAAATTTCAGCCTGATCAGATAAATAGCTTTTGAGTTATCAACATTTTCATAACATAACTTTGGGAATTTTTTTAAACAATATCAGTAAGGAGCAGATTGGCTCATCTTCATGTTGTCAGGCTGAGGTATGCAGTCTTATGACTGACTTATGTTCATGTTCATGATGTGTGGTTTCTGTGTAATTTGATTCATGCAGAAATTTTAATGAATAAATGCAAAAGTTAAGCCCATTTACTGTGCTAACGGTGAGGTCGAAAAGCCCTATTTCAAGTTACTTTGTATTTACACATAAAAAAACTCTTATCTAGTGTTTATGTGTATGTGATCTAAGCTGTAACTTAAGGTTGACTAATTTGCATATTGCTTTGCAAAAAGACATTTTATTTATACTGAATTTAGTAATCAGTGCTCAGCTGTCTGACAAGTTGAGCTAGAGATTGAGATCAGAAGCTAGAAAGTTGGTATATAATCAGGCTGGAATGTTCCATTATGATTAGATAGGCAAGTCCATTACTTTAGTTCTGACTGGCTGCTAGTCTGTGAGTGGATACTCTCCATATAAATATTGCTTCATTCAAGCAAGACTTGTTCTGTTAAATGGACAGCACTTGAAGTGCTTACGTCGCTAAGTGTCATCTTGATTTGAGAATTAATTAACTGTTTTCATTTTTATCTATTCATTTTTTTTTAATATAGCACAGTTCTGTTTAAGAATATTGTATTATTTTGGAGATAAATGTTTAACATTCATATTCAAATATTCTGGCTTTTTCTTTAGGGGGGGGACTGGCTTGATCTACAAGTTTCAATCAATTTCTAAATTAAAAACAAAGTCCCCCCCCCTCACACACACAGCATCATCACCACCTATGCAAATTAATTTCTTATTTCATCATCATCATTATATTTAGTTTAATAATGTCCATTTTACATGCTAGCATGCATTAAATGGCTTTTAGAAATTGACTTCCAAACTAACATATCTCTGACCAGATCTTTATTTATCCCTCTTTCTCTTAAGTCCATCCTTATCACTTCCTACCATGTTTTCCTTGGCCTTCCCTTGCCAACCGATCTGGTGACCTGAACTGTTCTACATCTAACCAAAGAACTCTCACCTATTCTTTCAATGCTGCCATACCATCAAAGTCTTCTGTTCTGCACAGATCTCCCTATACTGTCCAGATTTAATCTTCCTGAGTTCAGCAGATCGAAGCCTGTCTTTAAGACTCACCTTACACATCCATCGTCGCCAGAAGAAATTGAAATTCACGTAACCTTGTTTAATTAGTCTCTAATAACTACGGATCAGATTCAATGCAAATCTTAAATATTTTAATTTTCAAATGGGAAATAGTGCCCGTATTATGCCCCCATAAAATCCCTTTAAAATACTCCAAATAAATTGAAATCTGATGAATATATAGTAATTGATAACTAATACCTATTGTGAAAATTTCACAAAAATCAAAGGTATCTGAATTTTCACAAAAGGGTTCCATCCTCTTTTTGTCTCTTTTGTATAAAACTAAATTAAACTAAATATAGCCCACATTACTCAGCTGTTCTCCAAAATTCATAATGATCAGTTTATTAGTTAAGGAGTGAATTCTATACATAAAAATATAAGCATATACACGTACCTAACTTTATATAAATAGAGATTTTAAAAAATAGATAAATGTTTCCTCCGTGCGTTGTTAATAGTGATAATTTACCCCCTATAAAAGCAGCAAATCTTTCTTACAAAAATGTCCATCTCTTTGTTCTACGATAAATACTTTTCAGCATTTCTTTTGAATAGGATAGAATCTAAATAATTAAATTCAAGCCACAAAACTACATTAAACGATGTTGCCAAGTCTGCTGCAAAAAAGATAGGATCCCTCTATCAGGTTAGAAAACTTATCACACCTGCCAGTATCCTATATCTCTATAAAGCCACCATCTGCCCATGCATGGAGTACTGTTGCCACATCTGGGCTGGTGCAACAACCACTATCCTCTCCTTCTTGAAAGGGTGCAAAAATTAATTTCTAACCCAATAGGTGCTGCACTGTCTGCTCAACTCCAGCTGCTGTTGCAAAATTGCATCCCTGTGCTTGTTTTATAAGTACTTCCACGGAATATGCTCCCACGAAGTTACTGCACTTGTACCTCTAAACGAAAATAGCGCCGACTAGCTGCTAAATCCGACCCCTTCACTAAAGAGGTTCCTAGATACTAGAAGATCTTCTACTCTAATAGCTTCTTCCCTCGGACTGCTGGCCTTTGAAATTATTTTCTTGATCCCCGTTTCCCCGACAGTACCAACATGCAGAAATGTAATGTGAACAAACATCTTGCTTCCCACCTCCCCTATAAATCTGGTCCCTACCATAGTAGCCCCTTACATTTCAGTGGCAATATGCCCTGTTTGTGGTGTAAAAAAATAAATAATAAATAAAAAGCAACAATTTCTTATGCATAAGTGCATATCGCATACCCCCGCCCCTCAATTTAAAAAAAATTTTTTTTTTAATTGAAGTGTTTATTCAGTGGGTTTTACTTTTTCATTTTTAGTGAAAAATAAAACAATAACCCACCCTCTCTCCATTATTTATTTTTTCTATCGTATTTAAAAAGTTATGAATCTGAAGAATATGTTTAAAGAATTAATATCCAACAGAATGTATAGATATGAAAAGGGAAATAAACCAAGACAAACTACTAGAATAAAAAGAATTAAACACAGGTTCATGCTGATTTTAATATTTAGTTTCATTTACAAAACTTTGTCAAGAAAGTATTGTTATTCAACATAGTCAAGTAGATATACATAAAATTGGAGTAGTGGTGAGAGAAAGGAAGACTCAAAGGTAGGTTGGTAAAGTAAGCAATAGTGTTAGGGTGGGAGGGAGTAGGATTGACAATAGGACGAACATTTAGTGTATGTTACTGATGATTGGTTGGTGGCAGTATTGCTGTAATTAATATGTAGAAAATGGAGTGCATATTAGAGAGTGGGGGAAAAGAGAATTAAGGAAAATGTTATGGTGGAAGTAGGGTAGTTTGTGTAATGCAGGGTGATGGAAGGAGATTCTTAAAAGAAATAAATAAAAATGTTTAAGCAATGGGAGGGGGGAATGATGAGGAAAGTGGAAAGTAATAGGAAATTATGAATCAAATGTTTATATAAATGTTTTGTTTCAATGATTTCAAGTAGTGAACTTTGCAAAGTTATAGTGAGTGAGTGAAGCCAACTAGTTTTCAAATATTAACTTGTACTTATATAGTTTGATAATATTTGTATTTTTTCATTTGTCAGTTCTTTAAATTTTTTAATATAGACCCACGTTTTTTTTTTGGAAGAATATTATAGCATCTACTTTATTTTGCTTTTCAAATAATTTTCATATATAGATCGGACTGACAAATACTACGACTCCAGATCAGAGTTGTCCTGGAAGTAATGGCAAAAAAGGATGACTCCACACTCTTCAAAGTTTCTAAATTGGAGTCGCATTACTCAATGGTTGGGGAGAGAGGTGATTTGATTTGAATGCGACATAGAAAATATTGCTCAACAGAGTAATATTAAATAATCACCTAAAAAAGAATTTTTTTTTTAATGAAAGCAAATAAGTAAAAAATTTAAATAAAGTTTAAAAACCAAAAATCAAATTACCATTTCCGTAATGATGGTGGGCCAAAGTGACGTCAGTTGGTAGGGTGACATCCGTAAAATAAGGACACGGAAACAAAGGAATACTTGAGACATCACCGATGGCACTTGTGGTGTACGTAAACTTTCAGCCAGACGTTCTGAATAGGAAAACATTAGGAAGAATTAGTAAAATTGTAATACATACTCAAATTATTTGAATATTTAAATAATCAATTCAGTTACAGTGTATTTGTTTACTACTACAACAAGGATACATTAACTGTTTTATCTGCCGATAAAAATCATGTGTTATGTTTCTCAGAGAATTCCATCTCTTCTTACTATTATTTTTGCTATATCATGGAGGCAGTAATGCCTGGGAGGATGATATCATGATAATAATCCCTAAACACAATCGAAATAAACATAAATTGCCCGGGCAAACAAATTATAGGGATATGCATGGGCGTTGTAAAAGTAGATATGCCTTACTTTCATGATATCTGGGAACACATCTGCAATCAGAAGAAACGGACAATTGCTGAATATCTGAACTATAGCTGTAACCCGTAAATAGAATGTCTGACGAGAAACTCGTTAGAGTCGTGCAAACCCATACGAAGATAGAGAGTTAAACTGAACATGTCCAGCTAGCACTAAGCCCAATGCCAGAAAGAGGGAAAGCCTCGTTTGAAATCTTACACATGCACGGAAATAGTCATTTTTTTTTGTAGTTCTAAATAGAAGAGTTCCTTCTCTTGTTTCCCATTATAATTCAAAGGAGATAACTTGAATATGGTTCAAGTGAAATAACCCCTGAATATAATGAGCCGACACATCTTTGATTTCTCCTTGCAACTGAACTTAAGAATTGTTGGATCAGGAGAAATATGGTTGAAGATTGTGCCACTCTTGCTTCATGATAAACTGCTCATGACACAAACACGCTTTCATGGGGAACCCATTGTCATTCAAAACAGAAGTAGGCTTACATTAAACTTTCTACATAAATTTCGATGGGAGTAATTTTGGTTAAAACTATGACTCCGCAGCATGGGATAAAAACCATTGAGAACCACATACAGAGTATATTTGTAGGAATTTATTTAAAAAAACATAAAATTAAAACAATTAAAAAACAACAAATCTCTTTATCGAAAATGCACTTTGAATAAATCAATTCGCAAGAGGTTTCCTGTGATTGTGTGGCATTGCTGCTGCTCCGTCATCATCACTATCTTTAAATATCCCAAACGTGGCTGACCGCAATCTTTAAATGTCTCACCGCATGCATAGAAGTCAAGAGTATGTTATAAACACCACAACACAATTTCATGGTTCAATTCTTTTGTTTTTCTGATCAGAGAAAACATTGCCTGAATGGTATGTTCATAAATTAGCTTAGATGTACACCCACCCTGACCACCAGGATGGTGTTGTGCCTTACTAGCACTCTGAAATGGGTCTACTTCCTTATAAGTCCAGCCAGGATAAAGGCAGTAGGACCTTTACATGTGTTGCTTATGATGTCACCGTCTCAAAAAACACCCTCCCCATCCCTCAAAATGCAACTGTTCCAATTCAAATAAGCAGAGTTCTTTTCTAAGTATCCTATCGAAAGTTGAATGGTTCTGAACGGATATTGCATGTAATCTGTGTTTCTACAAAATTTTAGAAAAATCAAAGAAAACATTTTAAAAATAAATTTTAAAAAAATAAAAACAGAAAGGCAGTTATGAATATTACTTAATTATAAAGAAACATGATATACAAGACAAAAGCTGGAAGAGTATTGGAATACTTACCCTGAATGTCAGGCATATTTCTTTGGTACTGGTCGGGTTCACTGCAGAAAATGGTAAAGGACAATCGCTTCAGCATCTGAGCTCGGAGTTCAAATTCTTGCTCTTTGCTGCTGAATAAATTCAGAGAGCCAGACTGTGTGATAGCTACTCTGGCTACAAAAATGAAAAACAAAAAGATTTGGAGAGAAATGAAAGAAACAAAACTATGACGATTTTTAATCAGATAATCTGCTCTGTAAGACAAAATTTTACCAGAAGTGGACAGTGCGGGTTTATTAAAATCCTAACTCCAGAGTTTCGATAATTTGTTCTGTTTTATTTCTTTTTAAATTTAAAGGATCAGAGTTGGGAGGTTTTTGTTTTTGTTTTTTAATAACACCAGACCAGAATTGATCATTTTTTCTTTTTTTTTTCCAGCCAACTTTCTATCTCAAGAGGTACAGAATTAGGGGGTGACTCGCCAATATTTTGGTTTTACACTACAAAACTGTTGCATTGTCGAAACAGAGGAGACTTTGGTTTAATTAGAAATCTTCAAGAATAAAAACTAAAAAATAGTATTAAATGTTATAAATAAGTATTTATCTAAGTTTAATTAAGGCTGAAATAAAAATAATGGTTATAAAATAATTAGTTATTTTTTATTGTAACCCAGAAGAAAGCTTGTATGAATTTACGGATTTGAACAATGTTGATTTTTACATTATTTACATGTTTTCGTTGTTATTCGGTTCACAACATTTTTAGATCTTGTATTCTCCGACATTCTTCAGGTAACTTTTGTCATAGTCAGTAACTTTCCAAGAATTTTGTACCGAACCCTTTGTAAAAAAAAATTATATTTTTGTGTAATGACCCTGTGTTGGAGATCATCATCATATTCGGTTTAACGTCCATTTTACATGCTGGCATGCATTGAACGGCTTTAAGAAATTGACTTCCAAAGTAATTTATCTCTGGCCAGTTCTTTATTTATCCCTCAGGTCAATTTTTATCACTTACTCTCATGTTTTCCTTGGGCTTCCTCTGTGAACTAAACCTGCTACTTCAACTGTTCTACATTTATTAACGCAAAAACTCTCATCCATTCTTTCAACGTGACCATAACAACAAAGTCTCCTGTTCTGAACACATCTCTCTATACCATCTAGATCCAATCTTCCTTTAAGGTCATCAGAATTAAGAAAGCAAAAGGTTGCTATATTGAATAGGTGTTTTGAGAACACACGATGGTCGGAAGTAAATGGGAAAATAACGACAGTGAAACAATTGTAAAAATAAAGAGATGGTTGAATTTTTATATATATACATTTATTTCTCAGAGAGAAAACTTGTCAAATACAAACATAAGAGGGACATAATAAAAGACAGTATATAATAAGGGGTAATTTTTGCTTCAAACACTTTCTCAAACCTGAGGCTATTCTCTATCTCTACAAATTTACTATCAGACCATGTATGGAGTTATGTTGGCATATTTGGGCTGGTGAATCACTGTCTTATTTGAGGGTTCTTGGTAAGATGCAGAAACGTATTTTTAATTTCATTGCCCCCACTTTCTTCTCTGAACCCTCTCTCTTACAGACGTGATTTTGTTAGTCTTTTCTATAAATACTATTATGACACGTGTTCTTCAGAATTGTCTGATCTATTCCCCACTTCATTTGCTCCAGCTCGTTTGACTTGTTAGACTAGTGGTCTTCATCAATTTGCTGTTTTGATACCTCATTGTAATACAGCTTCCTATTCCAGTAGCTTCTTTCCAAGAATTGCAGGCTTGTGGAACTCCCTTCCTACTGACTGTTTTCCTCTTACCTAAAGCCTTTGTCTTTTCAAGACTAAGGCTAATAGGCACCTCCTGTCTTTGCGATAATCATTGTTTATTCTTATTAGCTCTCTACATCAAGTGGCTTCATGCCTTATATAAAGCGATTTTCATTAAAAAATAGTCCCAAACACAGTCAAAATGCATGTACTGCCAGGGGCAAACAAAGTGTAAAGAATGCATGGGCTATGCAAAGAAAATAAGACTAACTTTGATGATGTTTAAGAACTATCCTACATAAGAATGCTAGTAGAAACGTGTCATGTTGTGATGGCTAGCTGTCTGTTGTCCCATTTAAACTGCCACCAGAAGTGTCACTGATGTAAAATCATGTTAAACCAGAGCTAGCCTGTCCATGTCCGGTTACCTTCAAGCCCAATTCGTTAAAAAAAACTGTATATGGTTTCTACATCCTCCATGTGGGGTGAAATTTAATTTTGCTTCTGTAAGTAGAGAGTTCATTTCCTCATCAGCAAGTAATGACTATGAGGAGATAATTTTAATTTGTACTAACACTAACAATTTAATTTTTTTTTTTTAAATACGATTTTTAATATTTCATTTTATTTTATGCTATTGTATTTTTGATTTCAATGAATATTCAATTAATAATAAATAAATAATTCAATGTGTATTTATCAAAATTACGTTGACGTGAAGTTGTCTGATAACTTTATTAGATTGTTTCCCTGAGGGTTACAACTTGGTCATCTCCCAATAAAATGTCAAACTGCTCTCATAAGCCATCCAATTTTATTCATTCCATTCATTTTCAATCCTTTTATAATATTTATTATTGTTCTCCTGTTAATCTATCCATCTCGATATCCTCAAGTGGCTTTTAACCTTGATAAGTGGTGACTCATTAGCAAAAAAGGAAAAGAAAAAAATTAATATAGATTCAGTAAATTAGGTTAGGGTTAAAAATAAAGATACTTCTGTAGATAAAATTGAATTGAGCCAAGAATGAAAAGTATTGGCTAAGAATGATTACTTCCCCTGAAAGAATTCAGTTGAAATAGAGTAAAAAAAATGTTTCAAATGAACTTGATGCCTACGATAGAAAATTGAATTTCTAAAATAATTAAAAAATACTACTGGATCATTTTCCATAAATTTTTGTCAACGCTAATTTTTTTTCCATAACAAGTAACTATTTCCTAAAGTTTTTGCGTTATTTTATTTTTAACTAACATATTTAACTCGGGTGTCGGTGTAAAGAAGTACCTAAATTTTGTCTAACCTAACAAAATAAATATATCAGAGGTACACATTAAGAATGAACAAAATGTAAATGTTAAATAAACATGCCAAATCTTGCTTACACATGAGATCCTTGAAAGTTGTTTTGTCATGAGTCATGAGATTGTCAATGACAGTGACCCAGTGTGTCAAACATTTGATGTCCATTTGAAAGAAACTCGGATCTAGCAAAAAGTCAAAGGCCTCCTTGCGCCAGGCTTTTCGAGTATACTGGTAACCGCTGATGCTAGAGAGAATTTGGGAAGCAGCTCGGAAACTTGGCAGATTGTGGGCACTGAAATATATGTAGAAATAAATAAAAATAAATAAAAAAAAAACAACAAAACAAATGTATATGTTTCAGATTTTTTAATATGCATCATTTGGATTATTCGGATTACTGTTCTCATCTTGGCTATTCACTAAGTTTCGGTCGATGTAATCTCCGACCTTCAGGTGCACCTTTTCAACTGAATGAAAACCATCTACCCATCTGGGTTAAATAATGGGTTCAGTTTGAAATTCCATATAGATTCAAGAGTTCAAAAAGATGCACCTGAAGGTCAGAGGTTATATTGGCTGAAACTAGTTGGTATCAATTTTCATCACTGCCCTATGTGTGCCAAAGTGCCTGTTATTCGCTCATTAAATGATCCTTGCTCTTTGGAGAGGCCAGAGAAATCATTAAAAATAAGTACCAGAAAAAAAAAGGGGGAGAGGGTATGGTAGTTGGCTTGAAGCATTGTTAGTAAATAAGTATATAGGTATTTAATAAGGCTGTATGCAATGCGGAAGAAGCCGAAACAGTGAAAAAGGAGAGGAACAAAAACAAATAATTGAAGACAATATATGCAATATTTTTCTCAAAAAAATTTATTTATTTATTCTTTAGTAAATCTTTTTCATACCGGTTCAGTAAATTTTTCAATTACTGTTAATAGGATCCAGGATGGTGGAAATTAATTTGATAATTTGGGAGAAACACTCCCCCTTCTTAAAAAAAATAAATAAAAAGGTTCAATTTTTTTTCAAAGAGAAATCAATTTAATTAAATTATTGAATCAGTTAATGATTACAGTAGACTTTGTGTAGTGGCCAATAGTCTAGCATCTTAATATGCAGTAATGGTTCATACTAATCACATTAATTAATTAGAGAAACCTAAAATACCAATTCAGACTACCAGTTTTTTTCGAATTGACCCAGAATATATTTCATTCTCATCCTTAGATAAATCTAGAAGTACCTTATAGCAATATACAGAGTCGGAATCAGATTTGTAAGAATGCTTGGGGTTGGAATCGAATTTTTGAATCTCTGAAAATTCAACAGACAGTCTGAATATTGTAAGACTTTAAAATAAGGAGTTGGATATTTGGGAATTCTAGGAGTTGGACCTTATAAATTCAGACTCCTCAACCTTCGTAATATGTATGCTAAAATTTTGCGTTTTTTTCCTATACCTGTTACATAATTCAGATCTGAGCATCAATACAGCAAATTATTACAATAATTTAAGGAAATGTACTTACTACCAGTTTTTTTCGAATTGACCCAGAATATATTTCATTCTCATCCTTAGATAAATCTAGAAGTACCTTATAGCAATATACAGAGTCGGAATCAGATTTGTAAGAATGCTTGGGGTTGGAATCGAATTTTTGAATCTCTGAAAATTCAACAGACAGTCTGAATATTGTAAGACTTTAAAATAAGGAGTTGGATATTTGGGAATTCTAGGAGTTGGACCTTATAAATTCAGACTCCTCAACCTTCGTAATATGTATGCTAAAATTTTGCGTTTTTTTCCAATACCTGTTACATAATTCAGATCTGAGCATCAATACAGCAAATTATTACAATAATTTAAGGAAATGTACTTACGCCAAAAACAAATATATGTTCATCTTAAAATAAACACTGAGAAAATAAAAAAAATTTAATTTTGGAGATAATTGGGTTCGAAAATATCAAGATATTAACCCCCCCCCCTCCTTCTCCCCATAAAACTCAATGTGCCCTCAAAACTCAAAAATGGCAAAATCTTAAAAGGGTATAAAATACAAACCATTAAAATTCACAGCACCAAACACAAAGAAATTGAATATAGTCTTATTCAATGCAAGCAATTTAAATATCGTTACTAGACACAAGTGATTTGAATACAGCACATCGCACAAGTAAGAATGATTTCCTGTGCAGGCAGATTTGTTGTTTATGTAATTTTCAATAAATAATTTAATCATTAATTTTTTTTTTCAATTTCGATTTTCCTTTCTTTCCAAATATATTTATAATTTCATTGTTAAATATTTCATGTTTCAATGAATAAACATACAAACAACAATGTATTTATTTACATGTATTATTTTAAAAAATCTTTTGTATTAATCTCAAAAGAACCTTTTTTATATTCATGGTTTTTTTTATTTATGTTGTGTAGAATATGTAATGTTTTGGTAGTTTATAAAATTCCTGACACAAACCTGTGGTTTCTCAAGTATGGAAATACATTGTACATGATGGAGGTTAAGAATGAAGCAATCCTTTCTTTTTCATCACTGCCATAAACAACATCTAACAATGGAGCGGTTAACTGAAAATAGGCAGAATGAAAAACAATCACAATTCACACAATACAATATAAGAAAGAGAGAACTATTTTCAAATCAAACTTTTCCAAATGCCAATAAAGCTCATCAGAATAAATGATGAATAAAATATGAATTCAGATTCAAACTCTTCTTTGATCATGTAATTAAATCTTTTTAAACAAACATAACATATAGAATTTAAAATTAATATCGAAAAACATTTAACAAACAAATTGGCTGATAGGATTAACAAGACTTCAGGTTTTTCTTTGAACTATTGTACAAATCAACGTTTATATTTATACTTGAATAAATGACTTTCCCAAACAGAACAGTTTTGCACCACTTTTATGTCCCCCTTACAAAGACTAAAATCAAGATATAATGCTACTAAACCTTGTGTAGAATCCTTATCTCAATTTGGATCAAAATCGATTACATGATCTTGATCCGAGAAAATGATTAAAATTTTAAGCTTAAGCAGGTCTTTAGAAATCAAAATTCAGGGAATCTTGCTCAATTGGTGTCTAATGACTATGGGTCAAATTTAATGTAAATCTGAAATATTTGAATTTTCAAATGAGAGGTTGTGCCTATTTATGCCCCCTAAAAACACTTTAAAATACTCCAACAAAATTTAAATTTTGAAAATATTAATTGATATCTTATACCTATTGTTCAAATTTTACAAAAGTTGGAGGTATCTGAATTTTCATGAAGCGCCCCCCCCTCCTGCATAAAACTAAATTAAACTAAATATAGCCCACATTACTACCTCTTACGCCCTGTAGCTGTGTTCTCAAAATTCATAATGATCGGTTAATCAGTTTAGAAGTGAATTCTGTACATACACATATATAAAAATATACACATACCTAACTTTATATAAAGAAAGATTACGTTTCAGCCAACATGCCTTCTGTGTTTTTCAGGTGTATTAGTATTGTTTCTTCAGAAATACTCGAAGTGGCACTTGCTAATATTGACAATCACTTATTGTTTGGAGATCCACGTTATCTTCTGTATATTTATTCAGGTGTGACATTTCTCACTAACGGTTAAATTAAAATGCTCTTTTCAAATTCACGCAACAAAAGCAATATATCTTTCTGATATATTAGTTAGGTGCATGCAATCTAAGTTGTAAGGTTAACTAATTTGTTTATTCATTTACAAAAAGTTTCATTAATTAACTATTCTTTTTTATTGTTTCTTTATTCAATGATTGTTTTGTGTTTAATATGACAGTTCTGTTTAGGAATACTGTTTTATTTACTGGAGAAATGCTCAGAATTTGTGGTGAACAATTCCCTTGTGCCACTTTGCTTCTGGGGGACTGACTTGATTTTTAATGAATTGATTGCTTGTTTTACGGCATATCAACCCTTTTCGGGTTATTTAATGCTGAATATGGTCATTTTGATAAAAGTTTTTATGCTTCAAGTTCTATAAATCTTCAAATATGTATTCATGGTGTTTCGTTTAGTTGTTTTATAGAAGAAAATTGTTGTTTTTGTTTTTGGCCTTGCAGAACATGATTGAGTTTTGCAAAGGGAAAGGAAAAAAAATAATATCAATATTTGGTGTATGCTTTGGTCAGGAAGCTGGTATCTTTAGATAGCCTGATATGGTAGCACAAATTTACACAAATTGTGATCCACTTCTAAATTGTAAGTTATAAACAATCCCACCCAACACACACACATCGCCCAAACAACCATTTTAATCTTTTGTTAATAGTTGAAAAAAAAAAAAATTAATTACTTTGTGACCTCTCTAAATTTAGAAGGAAATTTGGAAGCATTTGAAATATCAAATAAAAAGTTATTTAAACTAGCTTTAAATTTTTTTAGCACATCCCCATGTATTAAAATATTGAAAGTTTTGGAATTATTTAATATTTAGCACTTCCCCTATTATTTTAGCTACCCTTCCTCACCCACACGTACAAATAAGTTTTAAAATATCATTTAAAAGAATAACTTCAGAAAATCCTCATGTATTAAAATATTGAAAGTTAAATGACCATTAACATTACAATGGATCTGTATTAATAGTGTAAATGTTCTGGCATTTTCTTGTTGTAAAGCAGGGGCGGACAACCTTTTCAGAGTGAGGGTCAGATGATACTTTTGGAAGGAAATCGTGGGCCGGAGTGAAAAACGAAATCTCAGAATTACTATATTTTGTTTACATGAATAAATTGTAGAAAAATTGCATTGAACACTACAAATCTGATATTTTGGAATCCTAAAAAATAATGACGGGGGAAGTAGCAAGTTGATCCAGCATTCGTTTTGACACACCTCACATGGGTTCTCTGTGTCATGCCCTTTCCTCGTCTCTCATTTCCTTTTTGCCTCTCTTTCTCTTTTTCTATTTTTTATCTCTGGCCAAGGATTTGAAATTAATAGTTAAAGAAAAATGAAATATACATGCACCATCACTCGCTGATATTTATACATTTTCATCCCATTGTAAATCTTAATCGAAACCTACTTTTACGTCTATGTCACAAAATGATAATAGTTTTACTGGGAGGTCCGCGGGCCGGATTGCAATAATAAAGCATAGCAGAGTGGTGGGCCGGAGGTTGCCCGCCCCTGTTGTAAAGGTTTGATTGAGAAGATAGTTATAAAGGAGGAGATCTCCAAAAAGGCATAACAAACAAACAAACAAACAAATGTAGTAGAAATATAAACATAAACATTGATGAAGACAATAATCCAAAGAAAAACAATGTGAATGTTAGTAACTTTCTATTCCAAAGATCAGGGATGCGAGTCGCCAATGGCACAAAAAGCTGAAATCAAGAGGAATTT
Source organism: Sepiola atlantica (assembly GCA_963556195.1). NCBI lineage: Eukaryota > Metazoa > Mollusca > Cephalopoda > Sepiida > Sepiolidae > Sepiola > Sepiola atlantica. The sequence continues at coordinate 39,820,071 of OY744528.1, forward strand.
CCCAACCTGACGGCCATGCCCTCACCCCCTATGTGTGTGGAGAGGGCAGTGCATACATCTTTTTTCCCAAACAACTCCAATCAGTTCCATCTAAGAAAGTCAAAATTAAGAGAAAAACATCCAGTGCACATGTGAAAGGAAGGAGTCAGGAGGGCATTCTTTGATGAAACCAAACTCCACCATGAATTGTTTGAAGTCATAGTTTTCATGGCAAAATTAACATTTTCAGATTCCAGAGAACTGTCATAAAAGGAAGGCAACACAAAAAAGGCCGACAGAGGAAAAGGAAAAAAAAGGAAAACAAGGAAGATAAAGCGAGAGAGAGAAGAAAGAAATAAAATCCAGCCAAATAGCAAGGAAAAAATAAGGAAATAAAGCTCTAGCAATTTGGTAGTAATCAGCTTTTTCATATTAAAAAAAAAAAAAAAAGTGGAGAACTCAGATCCATAGAAGGCTCTCATGATTTAAGCAGAAATCCACTTTTTCTTGATTTAAAAAAAAAAAATGCGAAATTCTGTTAAAAAGCAGAAAACTCACATCCCTGAATCATTCAGACAAAAAAAAATACCATTTTTGCAATTTTATTAAAAATTATTATTATTCAATTGAAAAGAGAAAATGTTTGAAAAGAACTTTTGAAGACTTTCATTTTGTAAAGAAACTGCCGACAAGAATCCCATGACCAATAAGAAGGGAATCTAATGACTTACCTCCGCTAACATAGTTAGAGCTTGGACACAATATTTTACATCAACATTTGTGTGAAGTTGCGGTTCCAGTACCTTCCGTTCTGCCAAAGTAGAGTGTTCCACATCTAAAAGAACACATACACGTCCATAAAATTAGAATAAAAGAAAACATCAGAAAACAAGTAGAAACCATTTCAATGAAAACTTATGTTCATCATCATCATCTTTTTTACATGTTGGCATGTGTTGGACGACTTTTAGAAAATTACTTTCAAACTAACTTACCTCTGCTCTGGTCTTTATTTAACCATCTTTCATTCAAACCCATTCTTATCACTTCATTCCATATTTTCCTTGGCCTTCCACTGCTGCGGCTGCCTCAACTGTTCTACATTTACCAATCCAAGAACTCTCATCCATTCTTCCAATGTGATCAAACTAATTAATTCTACTGTTCTGTACAGATCTCCCTACACTGTCCAAATTTAATTTTCCTTTTGGGTCATCAGATCTATTACACATCCAGAGTATCATTCTCACATCATTTATCTCCAGTCAACAGATATCCTCGTCCCTCACTGGCCAAGCTTCACTTCCATACATCATCACGTGTACACATGCCTGATAGACTCTTCCTTTGCTAGACAGCGATATAGTAATGGCAGAATGTCCATGAACTTATTCCAACCACTCCTAACTCTTGCAGTCAGACCAGCACCAGCTTCTTCCCATGTTTATTAATATGAGGAAATTATAGTAATTTGTTTATTGACTTGACTGACTTGTGACAGCATTCACCCTAGATCAGTTTAGCTGGTTCCTTCCAATGTCAACCAAGCAGAGCAGTCCATTGCCAATGTTGAGACTAATGACAGCCAGTCTCGATTCCATTGACAAACACCATAGATATGTAGACTGATAAGTTCTACATCCTGCTTCACCGTTCTGAGCCAAGTTTTGAGTTAGGTACCACACTGCTTCTTCCAGCTCCGAAGTGAAATTGGATTAATGGCTAGGGTCAGTTAGAAATATAGCAGCATTTTTCCTGGAACCTCTTTGTTATGATAAAAACAAAAACTCAAAAGATTAGATCAGTTGTATTCAGTCCCATAATAAGTTGATCATATACTGTACTAGCATAACAAATCTTGTGGCTGAAAACTAAACTAGACAAACTAATACACTTCTTTAATTAGTGCTAAAACTACTATTTAACTGTTACAGTTAAAAAGAAACTCCACTCTCTTTCCTTTCAGAGAAATTAAAAAGAAGTCAACTCATTCATTCAAAGTTTTATATCAACAAAACCTTTTTATAGTACTGTGCTTGTTTATCCTTACACATTAATTCTCTACAATCCAAAACTATTTATGAGATCCTCATGGCTGCAATTACATTATATCTTCAATAGAAAGTAGGTTTTATGGGTTTAACAAATTTGCTTGCCTTACCTCATTTACAATTCAGAGTTGTTCGCATAAGCTGGTTGCTAAGAAGAGCTTGAATCTAGTTTATACTACTCTCCTACACATAACTGAAAAGGTGGAGGGAGACGGATTCATACCTTTTCCAAAGGATACCTATTGCTTATGGAGATTTAGTATCTGCTTGTCTGAAGCTGAAACTACACCATTATTTTTATTAATTGTACTACTTTTTAATGCTCAATTCGGTTAGCTATACTATTTCAGACTAATTTACACCTTTTCAGGGGGAGGGGATAGTGCAGTATCTGTTCTGTTGTCATGAGATCACCCTCCCAAGCATTATCTCCTCCTTTGGTATCCTTTGTTAGCTATAATAATCGGGAGTGAAATAAATATCATCCTTAGGATGAACTATGCTTACCAATTCTACTACCTATGCTACTTGACTTATGAATGCTAAAGCATTATCCAGCTGGAACATAAAAACATTCTTTGATGGTGTAGAAAGTCTGAACAGAAATTAATTATTGCATCAGTGTTTACCAAATAACAAGAATGGTGCAGATCTTGTGTCTGTGATACCAACCAATGTTAAATAGTAAAGTGGGTAGGTTGGCTTGTGGATATATTGGCTAGTACATATTAATCCTTAGGCAGGATGTGCTATAGATGAGAGGTCAGAAAGCATCAAGGGTTGACCCTGACTGTATCAAGATAGAGGATGTCTGATACGGCAGGCAAATATGATGTCAGACATGCGAGAGAAGGAGTTGTGGAAAAGCCTCTCTTTTAGTCTTGGAGAAGCAACTGAACTAAGAACACGCATTTAAATATAGTCTAATGAAAACTAATATAATAAATGATGCGCTTACCATATCTTTCCCTCTTCAATCATAATAGTGGCTGATGTGGTTAGCAACGATGATGCTTAATTGTAACTTTATTATCAGTGTGCGTTTGTTTGTTGGGTTTTAACAACCTTTCAACCCCTATAAGGTCATCTCATTTTTTTTTTTGTTTAAATTAAATATTGTACAAGTTGGTTTCTTTGAGATACCCTATTATTTGAGACATGGCTATATTTTCAAATAAATCCTATATTAAGTGGTTTGTGTAATTAATTGCATAATTATCGTTTGAACTCCACAAACCGGCAACCAGTTGTCCAAGAGGTGTGTGCAACAAGAAAGCCTCAGTATGTGGAGGATACAATAAATCAGAGACACACCCACAGTTCCAAAACCTCAGTCAACATATTTTTCTCAAATTGGGTGATTTGATATGTAATGACCTATATAAAGCTCATCTTATTTGGTCGAAAGATACAAGATTAAAGTTAGTTTGTTTTTTTTATATAAATTTGTATTTTTAGACTTTCCTTGGCCTTTTGGCTAAGAGCAAAGTATAGTATCTGTTCTGATACTACACTTCATCTTTTCATCAGTCAGTGAAGGGGAAATCCTTATAGACAGAGGCAATTTTTATTTTTGTCTTAATCCAGAGTGACTATTTTTTGAGGAGCTGGATTTTCCCCACATTAAAAACCGACCTTGTGTCTAACTCTACCCTTGTGGGGAGGCAAGTAAATAGGGACTATTCTCATCTCAGTTATTTTTACAACTTTTTGGCCACTGTAACCTCTGACATTCTTTAGGTGCGTCTTTTCAAACTTTGTAATCTTTATGTCGAACTCGGGAACCTATAGGGAATTTTGAACTGAAACCGTTAATTTAATTAATTTAACCACAGAGGTAGATTGTTCTTGTTCCGTCAGCCAGAACTAGGTAAAAGTATTAATTATCATGTTATTCTTAGTTATTATCGCCTGTAGTAAGGATTGAACCATCAACCTCCAGAAGACTGTCACTTAGAACTGATAGTTGATCAACGACTTTAACTGTTACACCACATGTCCATGATGCTTGATTTATCAATTTACCCACAAAGATGGGATGTAACACATCGTCAGTTTCTAATGTACGAAGTCCAGTTCCTCAAAAAAAAAGAGGCATTCTGGACCTGGAAGAAAAATAGCTTGCTCAGACCAATCGGAACCTTGATGCATGCAACAGAAAAAGCATTCACGATTCTTTTATAGATGCTTCTCCAGATTAGGACCCGAGCTAACTTTGACCCTGTCGTAAAGGTTAGGGTCAAAGTTAGCCCGAACCTAATCTGAACAAGTACCCCTTTATGATATCACAATATAAAACGATTTAGACTTTAGACGATTTAAACTTTAATGAAGGTATTTGGTGGTCAGAAATTAAAAAAAAAATTAAAACAACTCACCACTGTCTTCGGTAATTTCTCCTTCCTCTGTTTCAGTAATATCTGTTTGGGGTCCGGGTTTTACAGCCAAATTTCTCCGAAGCCATGTCGTTTGTTCAAGACACAAGCCAGCAACTGTACTGACAGCTTCTAGAAGCTTTTGTGCAATATCCTGTAAAATAAGGTTTTCAATTTAGAAAAATGTTCTTTGCTATCTAACATATAAAGTTATCTTATCAGATTTTAAAAGTCAGACCCAAATAGCATTTAAGCTGACAAATTAAACTTTGCTTCTGACTAGCCAATTTGCATTTCTTATTGTTGTACCGTGTTATTGGCAACAAATAACATATGTAGATACAATTTATTTTGAAAATTACTTAGTCCGGCCCAGACAACTGCTAATATGAAACATTTTTAAATAATCACCTAAAAATCAAAATGAGCAAGGGGGATAACTCATTTAAAATTGAAGAATATAATAAGAGTTGTCTACCTTGAGTTTAAAAATGTGCAAATAAATAAAAAATAAAATGACTAAACTGCATCCCGGGCAATGCCGAGTAGATACAAATATTAAATAATATAATAAATTGTATAATCATGACTAGATTCCGAAAAGTAGAACATTATGAAATGTTTGTGTATCAAAAGATTGAAAATCTTGGAAGCAATTAAAACATCTCCGGAAAAATAAAAAGTTATAATTTCGGTTTCCGCATCCTGTTTAAAATCAACATAACACTTTCAGACTTGTGATCATCACCCTGTGTGATTGGATAAATTTTATTTTCCGTTCAACGTTAAAAAAATCTCCCCACGTCCTGCCTTTGATCAGACTATTTGTATATGTTTTACAATGTTCGAAGTATGAACAAACTCTTAGATATGACTTTGGGAATTCTTTTTATTTACTGTATACTCTGACTTGCAAAAATTAGTTCCAATTTTAGAAAAAGATCTAATAGACACAGAATGTCTAGCATGTTCATCAATACATGCTTTAAAGAACCAATACTGCCTAATTACAACTGGCACAGGCGCCTTCAGGCCGGATCAAAATTAATATCTGTTCTGGTCGGTCTCAGGATTCCATCTTCCCAGGCATTATTTTGTCAGCATTCACTTACTTTCTAAATGATATAGCTATGGAGGTTATCCTAAGGATGAATCCTTTTTGCTAGTATGGTCATGTGGAACGTTCATCCTCCTGGATAAACCATTGCAGAAGCATGAATATCCTCAATAGCAGGAAGATTAGCCGGCCAAGGAAAGCTTGGAAGCAAGTGAATGGACAAGACCGCACAGAGTGAAATTTAGAGACTGCTGACCTGCTGAACCGTGAGAAGTGGAGAGTGAGCTTGTGTAATATCAAAAAACGTCTGATCCTTGAACAAGGGAAAAGTGACGTTAAATGAATGGAAGCAGAAGAAGCTAGCCGAGTTGTTCTCGCCTAGAAAGTGGAAAGTCGGATGAAGTACACATGTGTGACTAAACAACTCACACACAGATTGACCAACTAAATGTATGCATGCCAAGAAACAGTTGAATCTAAAACCTTCTACGAAATTGTCTATAAAAGCATCTGTTTGAAAAGAAAAAAAATCAGTTGATCCAAGATATCTACATTGCCACACAAAGCTACAATACTCTTGTCGCGGATTTCCGCATCAACAAAAACATCCAACTCATAACCAACCTTTTCTTCTATCCACTAAAAGAATGTACTGCCAACTATGAAAACAAAAAGAAGTTTCATTCACTCTTTTCTTTTTACTAACAACAATAGTAATAACATTACAGCAATACTTTGCCAAGCTAGGCGAGACCCAACCATCACCATCTCAAAAACTACGAGAGAGCAACAAATTACCAGCAACACCATGACTAAAACTGCTACATATGACTTATTCCTGTGTGCATATAGACCTCAATAAAAACTTCTACCAAGGTAATAATAATAATTTACTGTTGTGACCTTGAAGGGCCGATAGCAATTAAGACAACACTGTGGTATATTTACAAGAGTGTATTTACAGAAGTACAGAAATAATATGTTACAGAAAGTCTGCGTCCAATACTGTGGCTATAGCTGCGACCAATGAACTTCCGCAATAACTGCTACAACACTTAGTCGTAACTCTATTCTTAGTCTCTGGAAGAGTCCATCTACATCTGAAATAGGGTAGATCAACATCACACGATAACATTTATTTAATCACCTACTAAATTATTCCCCTTTAATTGAACTTTCGTTGTAAATACATACCACTATGCCGCACCTGCAAACACATTTCCCAACATTTGCTTTCCCAGAAATAAATATTGTTTATGTCAATTGATGGCCATTGTCCTTTTTATTTTCTTTATGTCATGGCTTAAACCATTTTTACAGGGGTTACAACAACCTACTCTTTTGGGAGGGTGGTTGGTTTATTACAAGTATTATGGTTCATTTGTGCTCCTAAACACCAAAAATTAAAAGTATTTTTCAACCGCGCCACTATCGTATCAATCAACCAATTTCTAAATGTATTATAATCTCATATTAAAAGATATAATAAATTATATGAATGGTTTACCTGGATATCTTTTTGGCTTTTCCGATCTTCCATACATACTAGGTGTCCTTTGAACAAACTCATTCAAAATTCTGCAAAGAATTAATTTCAATCAAATAAAAAAAACAATTAAAATTTTAATTAATTAATTAATTAATAAACGCAATTCAACCTTCAAAATTTTCAAAAGTTTTTTCTTTTAAGATATAAACATCTTTCTATTCCCTCCTCAAAATTCAGCTCTTGTATAAAAGGTATCAAATATACCATCGATTTCACTCTGAAGAAATTTCTGTCAATAAAGAAACAAGTACACTGATGAATATTTGTATGTTATTTCATCTTTTATATTTTGTGGTTTGTCCACTTTTCCTTTTTATTCTTTTTCTATACAAAAACATATAAGAAAACTTTTTAATCACTATTCAATAATTTAAGATAAAATATTAGTAATTTGCCCAACCGATGCGTTATTTCAGACATGGTCAAGTTTTTATTTTTTATTTTTGAGAAGCGCGCCTGCACAAGACATGGCTCCTCATCAGCAGGTTCTGTACTACTTAACAAAATCCGAGTTAATTTTCACTAGACCATACACCTCAACATCTATCTTAGAAAGTTGATTTTTTTTCTTCAGTCAAAAGATCTTTTCTTTACAAAACAAAATGAAGTCTTGGTATAATATTTTTATTGAAATCATTATTAACATATGCTGTTGCCATTATACAATAAAAAAATAAAAATAAAAATTCTTGATGACAAAAATTAATTCATAATTTCTTTATCAAAGAAAAAAATTTAAGATTTTCTATAATCATTAAATCAACATTTAATTAAAATTAAATCTTTACAGATTTATATTTAACACGGTGACAAATAATTTCATTTGCCATTTTAAATTGAAAGCTTAATATAAAATACATAAAATATAGATAAAAGTGAGACTGGTTTTTAATTTATGCAGTTGTAAGATCTCGTGTTATACTTCATAACACTAAACCAAACATTACATTGAAGACCAAAGGCCTCCTAGAAAAATATACCAGGGAAATTATGCATCGGCCATCATATATTTAAAAATTCAAACTTCCAATGAAATAAGAAATGTTTTGCAACTTACTCAAGAAGCAAGAATAGTCCTGGAGGTGTGAAATTCAGTGTAAGTCCCTCTTTTAACAAAGCCAGCAGAGATTGTTTTGAATCCAGCAATTGTTGCATCGACGTCTGCTGCACATATGCATAGAAGAACTGCAACATATTCACTTCAAGAGGAACAGATTTCTGGGGAAGAAGTGAAAAAGAAAACGTTACATTTGTTAAATATTGGGCGAGTATAAGTTTGTTAGTTCAGAATAACAGGAAATAGGGTTCAGTTGGGGTTAGCCTTACCTCCTGTGTGCTGAAAGCAGATGCGACGTAACATGGCCCAAAGAGACGAAGAGTGAGCAAGCGAGAGAGAGTGAGCAAGCGAGAGAGAGTGAGCAAGCGAGAGAGAGTGAGCAAGCGAGAAAGAGTGAGCAAGCGAGAGAAAGGAGTAAGAGAGCAAGCGAGAGAAAGAGGGAGAAAGATCGAGAGAGAGAGAGAAAGATCGAGAGAGAGAGAGAAAGATCGAGAGAGAGAGAGAAAGAGGGAGAAAGATCGAGAGAGAGAGAAAGAGGGAGAAAGATCGAGAGAGAGAGAGAAAGAGGGAGAAAGATCGAGAGAGAGAGAGAAAGAGGGAGAAAGATCGAGAGAGAGAGAGAAAGAGGGAGAAAGATCGAGAGAGAGAGAGAAAGAGGGAGAAAGATCGAGAGAGAGAGAGAAAGAGGGAGAAAGATCGAGAGAGAGAGAGAAAGAGGGAGAAAGATCAGGAGAGAGAGAGAAAGAGGGAGAAAGATCGAGAGAGAGAGAGAAAGAGGGAGAAAGATCGAGAGAGAGAGAGAGAGAGGGAGAAAGATCGAGAGAGAGAGAGAGAGAAAGAGGGAGAAAGATCGAGAGAGAGAGGGAGGGAGAAAGATCGAGAGAGAAAGGGAGGGAGAAAGATTGAGAGAGGGATTGAGGGAGAGTGAGGGAGGGATAAAGAGGGAGAGTGAGGGAGGGAGAAAGAGGGAGAGTGAGGGAGGGAGAAAGAGGGAGAGTGAGGGAGGGAGAAAGAGGGAGAGTGAGGGAGGGAGAAAGAGGGAGAGAGTGAGGGAGGGAGAAAGAGAGGGAGGGAGAAAGATCGAGAGAGTGAGGGAGGGAGAAAGATCGAGAGAGTGAGGGAGGGAGAAAGATCGAGAGAGTAAGGGAGGGAGAAAGATCGAGAGAGTGAGGGAGGGAGAAAGATCGAGAGAGTGAGGGAGGGAGAAAGATCGAGAGAGTGAGGGAGGGAGAAAGATCGAGAGAGTGAGGGAGGGAGAAAGATCGAGAGAGTGAGGGAGGGAGAAAGATCGAGAGAGTGAGGGAGGGAGAAAGATCGAGAGAGTGAGGGAGGGAGAAAGAGGGAGAGGGATAGAGAGAGAAAGAGGGAGAGGGATAGAGAGAGAAAGAGGGAGAGGGATAGAGAGAGAAAGAGGGAGAGGGATAGAGAGAGAAAGAGGGAGAGGGATAGAGAGAGAAAGAGGGAGAGGGAGGGAGGAAGAAAGAGGGAGAGGGAGGGAGGAAGAAAGAGGGAGAGGGAGGGAGGGAGAAAGAGGGAGAGGGAGGGAGGGAGAAAGAGGGAGAGGGAGGGAGGGAGAAAGAGGGAGAGGGAGGGAGGGAGAAAGAGGGAGAGGGAGGGAGGGAGAAAGAGGGAGAGTGAGGGAGGGAGAAAGAGGGAGAGGGAGGGAGGGAGAAAGAGGGAGAGGGAGGGAGGGAGAAAGAGGGAGAGGGAGGGAGGGAGAAAGAGGGAGAGGGAGGGAGGGAGAAAGAGGGAGAGGGAGGGAGGGAGAAAGAGGGAGAGGGAGGGAGGGAGAAAGAGGGAGAGGGAGGGAGGGAGAAATAGGGAGAGGGAGGGAGGGAGGGAGAAATAGGGAGAGGGAGGGAGAGAGGGAGAAAGAGGGAGAGAGTGAGGGAGGGAGAGTGAGGGATGGAGAAAGAGTGAGGGAGAGTGAGGGATGGAGAAAGAGGGAGAGTGAGGGATGGAGAAAGAGGGAGAGTGAGGGATGGAGAAAGAGGGAGAGTGAGGGATGGAGAAAGAGGGAGAGTGAGGGATGGAGAAAGAGGGAGAGTGAGGGATGGAGAAAGAGGGAGAGTGAGGGATGGAGAAAGAGGGAGAGTGAGGGATGGAGAAAGAGGGAGAGTGAGGGATGGAGAAAGAGGGAGAGTGAGGGATGGAGAAAGAGGGAGGGAGAGTGAGGGAGGGAGAGTGAGGGAGGGAGAGTGAGGGAGGGAGAGTGAGGGAGGGAGAGAGAGGGATGGAGAGAGAGGGATGGAGAGAGAGGGATGGAGAGAGAGGGAGAGTGAGGGATGGAGAAAGAGGGAGAGTGAGGGAGGGAGAAAGAGGGAGAGTGAGGGAGGGAGAAAGAGGGAGAGTGAGGGAGGGAGAAAGAGGGAGAGTGAGGGAGGGAGAAAGAGGGAGAGTGAGGGAGGGAGAAAGAGGGAGAGTGAGGGAGGGAGAAAGAGGGAGAGTGAGGGAGGGAGAAAGAGGGAGAGTGAGGGAGGGAGAAAGAGGGAGAGTGAGGGAGGGAGAAAGAGGGAGAGTGAGGGAGGGAGAAAGAGGGAGAGTGAGGGAGGGAGAAAGAGGGAGAGTGAGGGAGGGAGAAAGAGGGAGAGTGAGGGAGGGAGAAAGAGGGAGAGTGAGGGAGGGAGAAAGAGGGAGAGTGAGGGAGGGAGAAAGAGAGAGAGTGAGGGAGGGAGAAAGAGAGAGAGTGAGGGAGGGAGAAAGAGAGAGAGTGAGGGAGGGAGAAAGAGAGAGAGTGAGGGAGGGAGAAAGAGAGAGAGTGAGGGAGGGAGAAAGAGAGAGAGTGAGGGAGGGAGAAAGAGAGAGAGTGAGGGAGGGAGAAAGAGAGAGAGTGAGGGAGGGAGAAAGAGAGAGAGTGAGGGAGGGAGAAAGAGAGAGAGTGAGGGAGGGAGAAAGAGAGAGAGTGAGAGAGGGAGAAAGAGAGAGAGTGAGAGAGGGAGAAAGAGAGAGAGTGAGAGAGGGAGAAAGAGAGAGAGTGAGAGAGGGAGAAAGAGAGAGAGTGAGAGAGGGAGAAAGAGAGAGAGTGAGAGAGGGAGAAAGAGAGAGAGTGAGAGAGGGAGAAGAGAGAGAGTGAGAGAGGGAGAAAGAGAGAGAGTGAGAGAGGGAGAAGAGAGAGAGTGAGAGAGGGAGAAGAGAGAGAGTGAGAGAGGGAGAAGAGAGAGAGTGAGAGAGGGAGAAAGAGAGAGAGGGAGAGAGGGAGAAGAGAGAGGGAGAGAGGGAGAAAGAGAGAGAAGGAGAGGGGAGAAGAGAGAGAGGGAGAGAGGGAGAAAGAGAGAGAGGGAGAGAGGGAGAAAGAGAGAGAGGGAGAGAGGGAGAAAGAGAGAGAGGGAGAGAGGGAGAAAGAGAGAGAGGGAGAGAGGGAGAGGGAGAAAGAGGGAGAGAGGGAGAGGGAGAAAGAGAGAGAGGGAGAGAGGGAGAGGGAGAAAGAGAGAGAGGGAGAGAGAGGGAGAAAGAGAGAGAGGGAGAAAGAGAGAGAGGGAGAAAGAGAGAGAGGGAGAAAGAGAGAGAGGGAGAAAGAGAGAGAGGGAGAAAGAGAGAGAGGGAGAAAGAGAGAGAGGGAGAAAGAGAGAGAGGGAGGGAGAAAGAGAGAGAGGGAGGGAGAAAGAGAGAGAGGGAGAAAGGGAGAGAGGGAGAGAGGGAGAGTGGGAGAAAGAGAGAGAGGGAGAAAGAGGAAGATGAACCAAACATTTTATCAGATTTAGTTTTCTTTGTTTGGGACAAAAAAAGTCCTAGTGATAATATAAACAAGTAAATGTTGGTTTGCGGTAAACAGATTTAAGAAAACAATGAATCAGATTTATACATCCAGGAAAGGAAGGGTGGAATTGTGTTCCCTCACACAGGTGAACTGTAAGGCAAGGTGTAATTGATTGAGTGCATTGAGGAATAATATAGCATATGACTCATTGTTAAACATGCAAAATGTACCATCAACGTATCGAAAGTAAGTGGTTTATTGATAGGGGCCAAAAAATTATGCTCATGAAAACCTACGAAGATATTGGCCAACGCAGGACCAAGAGGTGACCCCATAGAAATGCTGTCGATTTGCTGATACATCACATTATCAAAACTGAATTCGACAGACATGGTAGCAAACCACATCAGTTCTACGAAAACCTCCTCAGAGATGGTGGGACCAACCGAGAAATTGCGATATAGTACATCAGCACAAATATCGATGGTTTCTTGTAAGGGAACGCATGTAAATAAACTGCTGATCTCAAAAGAACACAAGCTTATTTTCTTGCAGAAAATGGGCAGTTGTGTATATATTCAGCAAAAGTGAATGAATCTTTAATACAGTTGGCCGAATATACTTCAAGAACAGGTTGAAGCAATTCAGCCAACCATTAAGCTAACTTGTGCTGAACCGAACCGACCATAGAGAGAATCGGTCTTACGGGTATATTGTTCTTACGGGTATATTGTTCTTATGTATTTTTTGGTAACCCATAAAGATTTGGTTTTATAAACCCTATTGGTCGGATAATATCGTATATTTCCCCAGGAAGAGCACCTTAACCAATTTGAATAATCTTTTTTTAAAATTACTTTCAATGGAAAAGGTTTTATCGTGTGTACTAACAGATCCAAGTCTTTTAAATTTATCAACATCATCCAAGATCATCATTTTTGCCACATAATCGGCATAATCTAGAATTACCACTCTCGAACCTTGCCTGGTTTGGTAATGATAAGGGACTGATTTGACCGCAGAGATTTGATGACAAGAAAATGTTCATTTTGCCAATTGAAATTAGAGCGCTCAATGGGAGTGCCTGCATAAGATCATTAAGTCTTGCCTTCAACGCTAAGGACTGGTCGACTGCAGACGGGGACAATTTCGAAATTTGTAAGAATAAAACCTCAAATTTAAAAAAATATGTCCTCACGTTTGATGGATACGGGTTGAATACCAAAGTCCACGCTATGAGACAATACAAATTGCTCAGTGTCCGTCAATTTGTATGTTGAAAGATTAAGGATATTTTTAATATTAGTCGTAGAACAACCGAATCTCTTCAGAATAAGAAACCAAAGGTTTTTAAGACGGTTGGCATTAGACAAAGCAAAGCTATGTTGGTCAAGTGAAGAATTATAACAGGAGAAACGGATGTAATCGAAGAAGATAAGTTGTTTTTACAAAATTTCCATAGCGAACGAAAATGTCTTTAAAATTTCACAAATGGAAGTGGACAACTTATAAATTTCATCCCATAAAAATATCTCCTCAATTTTGTGGCTCCAAAAAAATTTAGTCTTAGTAATGCTAAAACTTATTTAGTCAACACATCCGGGTCAGCCATTGCGCTCACCATCTTATAAATAGCGCCGAATGTGCGTTGGTTTACACTAGTGACTGTTTTTCTGTCATAAACAGATCACATTCGTTATTTCATCTTAAAGTCCTGGAAGCAATATATATTAAGTCATTAAACCCCCCCCTTTGTAAACAAAAGGAGTGGCTTCTAGAACTCCATGTGATCCACTTGTGACACCCCCATTTTTTTTTTTTCCCAACCTTGTCACTGGTCTTCATTTCACTATTTTAAGTTTTTAATCGTACTGCATGAATTATTTCCACATACTTACTCTGATGAGTGTGGACAAAAGCTGGCTTAGTAAATTTATGTATTGATTTTTATTTGTTTTTTCCCCTCTCAGTTTTACACTTTTCAATTTCATTCCATCCAAAAAATGTCACAAACTCACCACTAGAAATTTATTTAAATATATATATATTCTCCATTTTGTCTGAAATTTTTATTTCATATTTACTCCCTCATATATAAATATAATTATTATTTCATGTATATACATATAATATAATAAGGTGATATAATATATTGTTAGTATTTACTTTAACAGTGCTCAATATGTGAGTAGAGTTTAATAGTAGTATGAAAATATATCTATGACAAGTAAGCTACAAAGAGGCGTGCATGTTTCATTCCTGCAGGAAATCATCAGGGTACGTATATATATATATATATATATATATATATATATATATAAGAATAATATTTTTTTTTTTTTAAGGCGATAACAATGCGTTGTTAAAGTGACACATACGACACGCGGAATCGTAAAAACAAAACAAAGTTACAATATTGAAAAGTCAATAATTTTCAAAATTTTTTTATTTTTATTTACCAGTGTAACGATACACTGGTAAATAAAAAATAAAAAAATTTTGAAAATTATTGACTTTTCAATATTGTCACTTTGTTTTGTTTTTATGATTCCGCGTGTCGTATGTGTCACTTTAACAACGCATTGTTATCGCCTTCAAAAAAAAAAAAAAAAAATATTATTCTTACACTATACACAATGCTCCAAGCGAACTACAACATTCTTCTCATATATATATATATATATTAGTTGCCAGACCAAATTTGATAAACATTACTGTGCTTACCTTGCCCCGGCCAAGATCATTAGGCGGAGGTTGCTTGAGGACTTGTTTCACTGTTTGTACAAGAGTATCTGTCGGTAATACTCGAATGGCATCCACTAACCGTACAAGCAACAGTTGATCTTCACATGGAGTTGGGATCACCTATAAACAAAAAAGATAAAAATGGATACCTGGCCATGTATACTATAAAGTGTGTTAACAAAATTAATTGCAGATTTATTTAAAGTGTGAGTTTTTCTGTCTTTCCTCATAACTTGTTACGATGAGAGTAATGTCAATGCGTCTTGTCAAAACTATTCCACAGCTTGACAAGTCTGTCTTGGATTTGGATCCATGAAGATTTTAATATTCTACAAAAAAAATTAAAAAGTATGAACATACACACTGCTGCATGTTTAGTGCAGGTGCATAGATGCATATTACAAATGGTAATGGGAAACACATTTAGCTCAGAAATTGGTTAGCCTCTTTGAAAAAATTATGGCTACTTAAAAACGAGGGTTTATGCTGAGAAAGCAGACCACTTGAGATACCACATAAGTTATGACCACTCCAAATAATAAACACCCTAATCAGTCAGTTTTTTATGTCCATATATTAACAGTTGAAAAATCTTTCAGAGTGATCTTTCAGTGTGGTCCAATTGATATATATTCGGAGAAAGACAGGTAGGGGGAGATTTGGTTTCTGTCGGTTTCAGAAACATATGCCTTTGGGCCCAGTCTGACAGGGCTGTCGTTTTGTGCTTGGTTGGAAAGGACTGTTGTTCTTATTGCAAGTTTGTTGTTTGTCAAGAAATCAGGTATTATTTTTAACTTTACAAAAGGAATATTGTTTCACATTTTAAAATATTGTAACATATAATTCTATTTGGAAGGGAAATCCCTTTGTTACAGCACAGATTGAGACCACGTGATTGAAATCAAGCACGTAATTCGCACAAAGACAATAAGCAGACGATCATAACCTGTGCAGTAACCACACACAAAATCAAGTTCACAAAATAACATTTTTTAAATTTGAATAATTATCTGTACTAGTGGGACCCATGGAAATCCCACGGTTTCTTTTTTCATATATCTCTACTGTTTATAATAATAATAATAATGTCTCTTGAAATAATAAATGACTGTCTTTAAGAAAAAGATTGTCTCTTCTATTTGTAATCGTCAGCAAATATTCTTAAAATAAATAAAAGGGGACATTACTTTTTTTTAATTTATTTAAATAAATTTAATAAGTGACATTCGTTTGAATTATTTAAAGAATATGTATCTGACAATTATTTATTACGATAAAAAAAAAAGACTATTTTAAAAAGGTTTAAATTGTTGCAATAAATAAATTAAATGGTTAAACCATTTGTTTTACTTATTTAAAAAAAACTAGCAAAAATATGTTCTCTCCGATCATATATTTTTGCTAGGCTACCGTGTCGCTCCTTCTCTTCCGCTGTCTGCAGGAGGGTGTTCCTATTTACTTGTCTAGAATTAAATAATTGTGAAAAAACTACATACAATACATATTTAAAGCTAAATAAATTGTTTGGGAATCTTAAAATAATTTAAGTTGAATTTTACCCATTTATTTTTTATTATCGCTTATGTTTGAATTTATGTTTTGAAACATGACAATCATAAATCTATGACGTTACGCCAAAGCCATAATTATTTTGTTAAGGGAATGTTTTAAGATATATTTATAAGAAAGTGCAAATAGTTCAGTGGATAGAACGTCTGGCTGAAGATCTTAAGGTTTCGGTTTCAATTTCCAGCCATGGCATTCGCTTTATTTGTTGGGAATTTATTATTTACTATCGATGCAATATTTTCCATTTCTAAAAGTTAAGATTTCTGATATTTCGAAATTAGACAAATTCTGCAATGCATTTATTACGTTTTAAAAAAAATCGTGACTGACAGACAGAGAACAAAATCTCTATTTATATAAGATATTTAGAATGCAATTATTTTTATGCTAAGAAAAAACTATATTTACTGTTTCAAAAAGATTTGAGTTGTTACAATTTTAAATAAAAATAAAATTTTTAAAAAATTCTTTTTATTTAAAGAATATCTATTTGACAATAGGAATTATTTTTAATGGAAGAAGAAAGAGTCAATTTTTTAAATATTAACCCTGACAGCCATTATTTCAAGAGAAATATTAGTATTTTTAACAGTAAATTATACAGATAAATAAAAAAAAGCAACCGTGGAATTTCCACTTACTTTTACTTCACTTTATTTCATCATCCTCAGAGGATCTTTGCACACTTTCTGGATACACAATCCTTTCATAGTGTTCAGTGTTTTGCCAATTTTTCCACTGTTAGCAAAGGAAGATCTACATCACTGCAGATTTGATCAGTCTAACGCTTTGAAGGTCTACCACATGGCTATTTACCAGGAAATTCTTCCTTGAATGTTCTGTATACCTTGCTTTCAGGACCTCTTCTGACGAAATGGCCAAACCAGTTAATTCTTCTTTTTTTGATAACCTTGATGTAATTTCAAACCCAAGAGTTTCTATACTTTGCGTTCTCCTACAGTATTGCTGGCCATGGTTCTTTAACAGTCATTTTAGAATTTAATAAGTTTTTTTTTTTTAATGTAATAAAAACAAGATTTTTAGTTCCAAAATATATGGTTAATGTCTTTAGAAAAATGTTAATATTCTTCAGAAAAATTTAAAAAAAAAAAAAAAAAAAAACAATTTACCTTTTTATGGTAACCAGGAATTTTTTTCCGTCGATCGTTCCAAGCAACAGCCACTGAACCTAAAAGGTTGACTCCATGAGGAACAGCAATGGGACTGAGAAACTCTAAAATATATGAACGCACCACCTGAAATACAGAAAAGAGTCTGTAGAATCGATGTGTAAATAATATTTACCTTTCAAGTATCAAAATGGACGATTTTACGAATGTTGTCATTATGTTGGATAATAAAAGAACGAGGTGGGGGGGGGGGGAAGCTTGTGAGAACATTTACCATCTTTTCCAGCTAATATGGCATAAGACAGACATGTAAAAAGAAACCCCTTCCCCTGTCCTACCCCAATATACGAGTGGGATGGCAGTTTTTAAGAGATGGTTCATCGAATATTTTCCCATATTGGCCATAGTGGATAAGCAAGGCAACATGCTAGTAGAAATAAGGACACAAACACATCATTAAAGCTGGACCAAGATATTTCTGCTGATTCATTCGACCATATTCATTTGGTAAAATGAACTTTATTGAACAGAACTCGCACATTTTATACAGTTAAGTAGTAGTAAGGGGGAGGGATATTTCCCCTCCCCTCTTCCTCCCCTTAGTTTTTCTTCCACGTTTCACTGTATAAGCTTATGAATATGGTTGAACAAACCGAGCGAAATAACTTAGTTGAGCTTTAATGAGGTGTTTGTGTCCTTATTTCTACTAATACGTTGCTTTGCTTATCCGCTATTACAGAAACTAATTCATCATTTTTCAACTAATTTTCATCTTGTCTGAAATTTTTTATTTCATATTTACTCCCTTATATATATAAATTTATATATAGAATAAAGTAGAATAAAATATGAAACTAAAAGTAAACTTTCAGTAGATAGAACCTATAGTGAAGTGATTTAAGCTCAATATACGAGACAGAGCAATTATAAAGATAGATGGAAGAAGAGTGGTAAACATGTACGAATGAATGTCCAGATTTATATCAACTTCGATTGTTCAATGCAAGGTATATTCGGTAATAAAATTATGTTTATTATTCTTTCCTTAAGCCAAAGCTTTTCAAAGATCAAAATCTTATCAGAGGAATTACATAGATAGATAAGTTGACAGTGGAAAAGCCAAAATTCAACATTTGAAAAAATATTAAGTAATGGAGAGTGAAAAAAAGTTTGTGTAAAAAAGATATTTATATATGTTTTTTTCTGATTAGGTTTATTTTTGTTTAATATATTTCTTTCATATTTATATACTTTCTTCACTGTGCGAAAAACCTTGTCAACGCATTAAGAAAATACCTAAATGAATAACACAACGTAAATATACTTAATGTAAATAAGTGATTTTTTATGAATTTTCAACTTTGAACAGTTAAAAAAAAAAAAAAAAAAAAAAAGAGATTGACTTAAAAAATAGAAATATTTAAAATACAGAATTTTACAGGGAAATGTAAAATAAAAACAAAAAAAACCCTGCATACTAAATAACAAAATCTAATAAACCGATAAAAAAAGATGAGATTATGACAAATGAAAATGAAAGAAAAAACAGTAGAAAAAGAAGGAAATGGTGATTACCTTAGGGGCACCAATAATCCAATTATGATGTACACCAGTAGTTTCTTCTTCGGATTTAGTGATAGCTTTCCACAAAGTTAACATACAGGCAATAATTCGAGGGAGGATGCTAAGCAGGCCCCTGCGGGCTTCCAAAAGTGGAGCCAAAGATGCAGCATCTCTCTGAGGACTAGTTTCCTGTTAAATAAATAAACAAATATATTTTAAATTTAAGGCATCCAAAAACTAAAAATATAAATAAAAAATAAATCAATGTAATTACAAAGTTTACTGTATGTATATATCTTTCTCACACCCGACAGTAAATCTAATAAGTTTTTCAGGCATTTATGCTATTTTTAGTATTTTCAATCATTAAAAGGTGTGTTCAAGTTTGAAAACAAATCTCTCAAAAAACTGAATAAATGGGGGAGGGGATCATCCATGTTTGATGTGTAAACCTAAAAAATTGTTATATATATATATATATATTATATCTACATCCAATATGCCCTGCCTCTCTCTCATATATATAATTATAGATGAATAGATTTGATATAAAAAGATATTTAAATCCAGCTCCAGAAAGAACAATTCATACAGGACTTATTGCTATACACATATTTTGAGAATGTTTAATTTAAATTTCAAATTACAGCTCAAATGTTTTATTTAAATTTAAAATTACAGCTCAAATGTTTTATTTAAGTTTCAAATTACAGCTCAAATGTTTTATTTAAGTTTCAAATTACAGCTCAAATGTTTTATTTAAGTTTCAAATTACAGCTCAAATGTTTTATTTAAGTTTCAAATTACAGCTCAAATGTTTTATTTAAGTTTCAAATTACAGCTCAAATGTTTTATTTAAGTTTCAAATTACAGCTCAAATGTTTTATTTAAGTTTCAAATTACAGCTCAAATGTTTTATTTAAGTTTCAAATTACAGCTCAAATGTTTCATTTAAGTTTCAAATTACAGCTCAAATGTTTGTTACATTCTTGGATATTTCTCATCTTCAGCAGCTTTAATTAGGTATAAAAAAATTTAGCAATTATTTGCAGATTTTGAACAGTCACCATAGAAAATTTTAAAGTGGGTTTCTTTCTGATGCGATCACAATTAATTTGTCTAATAACTCACATAACTCTTACTACATATGTATTAATTTATAAGATTGTGAATTATTTTTTAATAGAATGTTATGTATTATAATTTTATTTTATTCGGTTTTTTTTTCAGAATATTTTTGTTGATATTTAAAACTTGTTCTTTTTTAGTGTTTTCTTGAGTATTTAAAATATTTTTTTTATTTATTTTGAAATGATTTTGTGCAATTTTCTTTTTTTTTTTAATTGCTTTTAAACAAAATGTTTTAAGAGTTTTGAAATATTGTTTGGACTGGTGAATTTTACTAGCGCTGATTTTTTTTTTTTTTATTCTTTTAAAAATTGAAATGAGATTGAAGTTTTTTTTTGGGGGGGGGGATAGGGCTTTACTAGGATGACAATGAAGGCATAACATTAATAATCAAATAACTAACTATAGATTAACTGCAAAGGAGCATGTAGCCTTCGTAAAATAAAAAGAAATTAGCAATTCCTACTTTTATTTGTCTTTCTTCAGTTCAGTTTAGAAATTGATGAGTAATATTTTATATTTCATTTATAGAAAATATATAAGTTGGTTGAAATGTTAACCACAATAGGGAAACATAGGCTCATGGTTAAGGTGCAATTTTTAGAATAGAACCAAATTGGACATGGAGAGAAGCAGATGGTAGCTGTAACAATAGGGGGTTTCATGAAAAGGCTGCCCTGAACCAATACACAGATAAGTACACTATATGCAATTTCAGACTTTGATGAACATTTGTCTATTTCAATGACCTTAACACCAAACTGCTAAATCCAATTTTCTTTAGCAACTCTCTTCCTTTTTTTACTATCCAGTTTATGTATGCATAAACTTTTTATCGACTACCTTGTTTGTTTGTTTGTCTGTTCCTTTAAAATGACCAATCGTGTGGTCGTAGAAATCCTCGCACATTAGCGTATTTAAAAAAGTAGTAGGACAATTATTAAATATTTAGAAGTACAACAAATATTAACACCTAAGATGTTAAGAGTTGTTTAAACAACTGGACTCATTATGGTGTTTTAGTTATTTTTGACCAATCTATTCTATGGGTTTCCTTATGAAAATGCTTTATAAGGAGGATATATTTAATCATTATCAAATACTTATTGAAAACTGCTGAAGTAGTTATTTATTGTTGACATGGCATTTTTACCAAAACAGACAAGATGCTAAACAAAAATAATCTAACTCAAAGAATGATAAAAACTCTTCTCAAAATGTGCACAGAATAAGTAATATTAATGCAAGTATTAATATTATTTATTACTTATAAAACCAGAAAAATATAATGCAAACATAATCAACATATTTTTCATGAAAAATATTTCTCAAATCAATCGCCAAAAACCAAAATCATGCATATAATTTAGAAAAGAACAAAATACTTCCCTCCCACGAAAAAAAAAAAAAAATTACATATATCAGGGATGTGAATGATCTATACCCCAAAAAGTTAAAATCACTTATTTTATGCTCAACTTCCTCTTTTAGGAAAAGCTAAAAATATTTGTTATCTACTTGGATATATATTGAAAAGGAAAAGTAAATAGTTATTTATACTGAAGGATTATGAAAATATTTGTAGTTCCAAACACGATTCGATTGTCAATCTGTTGTTGTTTTAATAGATAGACAGCGATGCGAATTTCTACAAAGGTTTGTATGTATGTTTGCATGCATGCGTGTATCCTCGCCGAGTAAATTCGTTGTCTGTCAAGTTCTGTCTTTCAGGGTTCTTCCTGTTTGCCCGTCTCTTCTCTATATCAATTCATCTTGTTTATATAATGATTGATGCCAACAAACATTCCTCCCAATTCTTAATTTTTTACCCAACAATATTTGGATATCTTTTGCATTGTTATACTTTGGAATTTTATTTGTTTACCAAATCCAATAAACTAATCTGCTCATCGTCCATTGACTGATGCCATAAAATTTCCTAATACAATTGCGTTCTTTAACAAAATGATTCACCTTTTTATTTTTATAGTTTCAAATCTACCTCTTTTTATCAGTAAACTTTATTACTAAATTATGTCTATTGGATAATCGTGTTACAATTCATAGAAATTTGGAGAAATTATGCAATATGTAAATAAAATTATAGATTTTGCGGATATTTAAATATATATAATTCATTTTTGTTTACTTGAAAGAGTTGTTGGTGATAGATAGTAATGATACATATCTATATAATGTGTATATGTTAAAATATTTGCATGTACAAGATTGACTTCTAAACTAATTAATCGATCATTATGAATTCTGGAACACGGCTGTTAGGCATAAGGGGTCCAAATGTGGGTTATATTTAGTGTCATGCAAAGCGGGGTAAAAAGGGGGTGGAAGGCCTTTATGAAAATTCAGACACCTCCGATTTTTGTGAAATTCTAACAATAGGTATTAGACATCAATTAATAAATATTCATTAATTTCAGTTTCTTTGGTTTGGTTTGGTAGTTTTGTTTTACGGCATATCAACCCTTTTTGGGTTATTTAATGCCGAATCTGGTCATTATAGTAAAAGTTTTTATGCTTCAAGTTCTTTATATCTTCAAATGTTTAATCATCGTTTTTGGTTTGGTAGTTTTGTTTTACGGCATATCAACCCTTTCTGGGTTATTTAATGCCGAATCTGGTCATTATAGTAAAAGATTTATGCTTCAAGTTCTAAAAATAAAATAAAAAAGGGGTGGGGGAAAGGGAGAGGGGCTGTTTTTGTTTTTGGTTTTGTAGAACATAATTAAGTTTTACAAAAAAAAAAAAAAAAGAAGAAAAACAAAAAACGTCAATGTAGGTGAATTCAGTTTCTTTGGAGTGTTTTAAAGGGTATAATATGGGCACAACCACCCATCTGAAAATTCAAATATGTCATATTTGCCTCAGTCTGGGAGGATGGTCTCCTAGGACCGAGGACATTGGCTATACCTTTAGAATTGCTCCAGAAAGTACCTAACACCTGATGCAATCCTCTACCTGCATAAGAGTTAGATCCCTCCTAAGATAAATACTGCTGCCACACTTAGGGAGGCGCCGCTCAGATCACTCTTTCTTGCCTTGACTGAGTATAAAATCGACTTTGCAACTTGGTGAGGGGTTGATCTCCTCTCTTCCCTACTGTCCCTTTCTCACAGAAGAGACGTTGCTAGTCTTTCTCTACTTTATCGTTATTTTCATGGTAAGTACTCAATGGAGCTATAATCTCTGTTCCCCCCCCCCCCCCCGTTAAACCTTCATAACAAGTACCCATCTGGCTATCGTCACTGCAAAGAACTTTGCATTCTCCCTCTGTGTACCTAAAATCAAACAGAAGATCTTAGCAGAACTTCTTTCCAAGAAGTTCCCACCTGTAGAATATAATACGATGGCACTGCTTCCCAACTGACTACAAAATAGTTGTCTTCAAGTCCAATGTCAAGAAAAGCTTCTTGAGACATTCTTCCTAAGTAATCAAATCTTGCCCTTGCAACTGATCGTTTCTAACCCCCTTCTAATATTGTTCATCATTCAAGCGGCAATCTCATTAGCCCTCGATTGTTCTCGAGTGGTGACTCATTAGCAATTGAGACGTAAAGAATAAAAGCTTCACTGGGTATATTCGCCAGGTAGCTTTTGAAATTCTTTTTCATTAGTCCGGTTTCTCCTATAATTATCTTCCTAAGATTCCAGTTTCTTTGCATGTCGTACATAAGACCTTGGTATTTCGTTATCTTTTTCCTCTCAGCTCTGTTTAAGCCAGCATCATTAGGGGCACTGACTTTAACTAGGGTTGCTACTTTCTCCCATATCACTGTCAGGTTTATATATGTGTCTGTGTGTGTACATACAGCGTTTTATGATTGAAATATAGTTGACTAACTAGTGAGGTATAATTTTTATTTTTAATTAATTAATTCATATAAATACTGCTATAAAAAAGCAATGCTTGCAACAAAGTGTCTTTGGTGTCAGAAATAGTTAGGGAGAATGAACCATCACCACTAACCCAGGGTGCCTCATGATATCTTTGTGAACTACAGAAAAGCTATTGGAAATCCATTCCAACGTAGATTCGGCCTGATCTACGAGAGGTTAATAGATTTCATTTTTGATGATGAAGCTCATCCAATTTTGATTAGATACAAGATGAATTGGCCACAAATCCTTGACATCACACTTGAACAGGAAAATTACTAGTATTAACTTCTCCCCACACACACGAGGGCAGAATTAGACACAAAGTCAGTCTTACTGTGGGGTAAATCCAGCTCCCCTAAAAAGGGCCACTCTGGATTGGGACAAAAATTTAAATTGCAGCGGTCTAGAAAGATTTCTCCTTCACTGACTGAAGACAGAACAGATGAAGTGTAGTATCCGAACAGATACTACACTTTAATCTTAGCCAAAAGTTAGGTCATTTCACATGAAATGTCGATTTGTCTTGCAATCATAAAAAAATTGTACGCATTTCTTATTCCTCTTTGAACCTTTTATTTTAATTAATAATCTTATATAAATTATTAACAATCTTATATAAACCTATCACGGCATTCAGGTTGGGACCAAAATGTAATATTTGTTCTTTCCTCGGTCAGAAGAGGTGAGATCCTTTTCACTGGGGCAATTTTTATTTTTGTCTTATCCAGTGTATCCCTTTTTGGGGGAGCTGGACATCCTCCACATTAAAAACTGACCTTTTGTCTAACTTTGCTCTCATGGGGAAATAAGTAAATAGGGACTTTTAATAAAGAAAATTACTTTTTAAAAAATGTACCGTCACATAATTACTTACAATTACAGAATATAAGTTATTATTTAGATAAGTTATTATTTACCTGCTTCCTCACCCAAGTCGTGTGTGACACAAAGTCGAACTTATTTTGAGATTTTAGCCATTACCATTTTTGTTGTTGTTGTTTTTAACACAAAAGATTTACAATCAAACCCTGTTCAGTACTAAAATATTTATTTTGGTACAGAAACTTGAATAAAATATTAAATAGAAATGCTCCTTAATTTCTTTTTATTTTCTGAATTGTTCAATGTATTTTTTTTAATAGAAACCCATTTTTTTAAGTAAAATATTTGTAAAAAAAAAAAAAGTAAATTTTAAAAATTTAATTTGAAAACAATTTTAAAAGTAAAACATTTTTTCATTCTTTAAAATGTAATTAAAGTTTAATTTAAAAATCTTTATCATTTTCTAATTAAAAAAAATTAAACCCAAATTTTTTTTAAAAGCATTCTTAAATGATTTTTTAAATTAAAACAAAAAATTTAAGCAATGAAAAAAGAAAAGCATAAATTTCAAATTGCATTTCTGAAATTAAAAAAAAATTTTAAAACTGTTTTAAATTAAAAAAAATAATTTTTAAATTAAAAAAAAAAAAAAAATTGAACCCAAATTTAAAAAAACAAAAACATTTTTCAATGTTTTTTTTTTAATTTAAAAAGAAAAAAAATAGAGATGAAAAAGGAAAAGCATGCAATCCAAACACAAAATGCATAAAGAAGAATACACAGCAAAGAGTTATGCTCACTGCCACTATGTGAAGATAAAAGATTGAACTAAAACCGCAGAAGCAAGAACTTTTCACGAAAGGGAAAACAACAATGGAGGCAATGAATGATAGCTGAGCAAAGAATAGGATCGTCTAAGCTTTAAAGCTAAGCTACAATAAAAGAGACTGACACTCAACAATTATGGATAGGAGGTAAAACCATGCTGAATACAAGGGCCAATCAGGGCCAACCTAAATTACGAGCAACTCGGGCATCCGACTAGGGCACTACATGCAAGGAAATATTATGTTATCTCATCTTGAGATATTTTTACTTTTAAGGGTACCAAAATTCAGCTTACTCAGGATGTAAGTAACCCTAAGGTTGACCCTGCTTTTTTTTTGCTTTTTTAATTCAGCAACATATTCACTGGTGACTGTCAGACTTTGGCGAAATATAAGCAAAAATACCCAAGAAGCAAATACAGATAAAGTTTGGGTTTAAAGATATTGAATTTGGTTTCAAGTCATAAAAATCTATTCAATATATGCTGTCATTAATTTCGTCACATAAAAATGTTAAAAAAAAAACAAAACAAAAAAAACAGAAAATTAGACTAAAAAAGAAAATCAAATATTCTCAAATACTTGAAACTAAACTCGTTTTGAAATAATTAAATTTTAGAAGTTGGTGTGTAATGAAGATAATAAAAGATTTTTTTTTAAATTAACTATTGATTAAAAAAATGAGAAATAATTCATTTAAAGTATGGATTAAAACAGTAAACAAATTTATAAGTTTGTTCAGATTAGATTTAACGAAATCATAATATTAAAATTAATTAAATCACTAAAATTATAAAATTTTTTACAAAATCCTTCTCTCTCTGTCACTCTTCCTCCTCCTCCTCCTCTCAAGGTACATTTATTTTTCTCATAAACATTGGCCGGTTAGTAATAACATCATGTTAAAATGTTAGTTAACATAGAATGTTACTTGAATAGTAAACAAAAAATGAAAACCAAATGTGTGCCTGCATCACAATATTAAATTTCAACTCTAGCTAACACTAACAGATATTTTATAGCGATTAAAAGCAAAGCACCCATATATCGTCTTAGTATATCTATAACTAGCAGGGTCATTTGGTATTGCCAGGATTTTAAAAATAGTTTAAAATACAAGAATTTAAAAAGATGTATTCAATAAAGTTCTATACGGCATAATCATGTTGACACACTGGTGCTCGTTAGATCACCCAAGTTAAGCAACAGTGATCCTAACCCATACCAGATGGGTGGCCATTTGGGAATACCAGCCACCGTATGTGGGAGGATGGCAACCCTCCATGCAAAAAAAAAAAAAAAAAAAAAAAAAAAAATACAGCTCTGTTTGATGGACACATTAACTCTCTATTTACCCGCTTCCCACTGCAGCACGGTTAGACATGGAGTCAGTTTAATGTCGAGGTTAAATCCAGATCCTCCACAGGGGCACTACAGAAGGGTAAAAAAAAAATAGCCATGAACGGACCTGTTGACATTCCCTGGAGGAGGCGCCTCAGGCAACCAACAATAAAATAGTCTTTAGATTTACATTGGTGATCCCAACGTGATCTAGACATGCAACTCCCTAAGCTGGAATTAACTTTGCACAGCAACTATAAATATCATCAATGTAATCCGTAATCAAGAGAAAAGGTGGTAAACATATTGATCGCAATGAGCAGTTGATCAAATAGATTGTGCGGATAGATTGTGTAACATTCAAATTTTCTAATTTTTTTTCAAGAAAATAAATGAAAGGATTAATTTATCCTTTCAATAGCATTTGCCACATGATTAATATACAAGACAACTTCCTTCACCTTCGAGCTGGGATCAAAGTCTAGTATTTGTTCTGTCCTCAGAGGAGGAGAGATTTTTTTGACGGGGCAATTCTTATTTTTGTCCTATCCAGAGTATTTGGGGGGGGGGGGGGATATTCCCACAAAAAAGCCAATCTTGTATCTAACTTTGCCCTCGTGGGGACATAAGTAAACAAGAACATACAGGGCGACCGCTCTCAGATCTCATCTCTTCTACGGATCACTTTGCATGCGTGATTAAACATGATTATGTTTATTTAAATTAAAGGATGCTGTGCAGAGACAGCATTGCAGGATTTGAACGAATGTCATGTTCTTATGGGGAGTTTTGCAAAAATTAAACAAAAAGTCACGTTTTTCTCTTATTTTTAATAAAATATATTTTTTTCGGTGCACATCATCAGATTACTGTATTTACTCAGTATGTACAGGGTGGCCAAGAAATCACTGAGTGATCACTAATCGATTTTTAACTTGAATAGATTCTTTATTTTTTATGGTACCTTAATGGAATTTTAACATAATATGACGAAAACAATGGTGATGTGTTTGCAAAAAAGAATAAAAATGAAAAAGAATTTCTTTATAAAAAATTACATCTTTTAAATGGTTTCCATTTTCAGCTTCCCAAATTCGTGCCCTTTCCAAAACATTATCCATGACGGATTGCAGGAACACTCGATTACGATTTAATTCCCCAATTTCATTCCTAATATTCTCCTTCGATTCCTGCAGAGTTTCAGGTTTGTTGATGTAAACTTTTTCTTTGAAATAACCCCACAAGAAAAACTAGAGCTAGTCACGTCTGGGGAACGTGAAGGCCAGTTGACATTGCCAACTTTTTCATTTTTGTTCTTTTTTGCAAACAAATCTCCATAGTCTTCATCATATTATGTTAAAATTCCATTCCATTAAGGTATCATAAAAAATCAAGAATCCCTCAGTGACTTCTTTAACGTAAATAGATCATTTTGATCTGCTCATTTTTAAAGTATCTCACAAACCCCAAAAATGTGGGCACCTCCTGATCAGGAGAGTTCATAAAAACAGTACCTCCACACCCTAGGGTCTATTACAATTTTTTTTTAAGTTTTTTTAATCCCTTGAGGTCAAGGAAGTTCATATCCCTAAGTTCTATCAAAATGAGAGTCTTTAACTTAAGCAAACTTGCTGTTTAATTTATAATCAGGAAATATTTAAAAAAGAATCAAATAATGCGCATTTTATAAGGGAGAGTGGGGTAGGGGGTCTTGTAGATGTCTTCCTTTTTAAAAAAAAAAGTTTTTTTTATCATGCAGTATCTAACAATTATAATTCTGCAAACTAGGCAGAAAATGGTGTATTTTTTATCTACGTGTCTACACTAAAATTGCAGGTGAAAACAGAAGATGTGGATAAAGTTTAAGATGGGTGCTTTTCGCATAACATGGAGCTAGGTTAATTAATGGAGCTATACTAATTTTTAAAAAATAATTAATATTAAAAACATGTCTAAAAACAAAAAACAAAAAAAAAGGAAGGGGCTGGCCAATCAGAGAAGTGAAAACAAATCAACACGGTGGATGAGAAATGAGAAGAAGCAATCAGGAAAGACGTTGAGTTGTTTGAGAGGACAGAAGCTGCCACAGTTAGCGACAGAGATAGACAAGAGAGTGACATGTCCAGGGTGGTGTCTCCTCCCTGGACAGAACAGGAAGGATCATCAGCAAACACATTCAGCAACACAGGCCCCTCCAAGGAGACACACAGCAAATTATATCAACTCGGATCAGGTCACCGTTTTTTTGTTTATTTTCCGAAATTCTGGATCAGCTCATCACTTTCAATCTGATGTGCGTAATTTCTGAATGTTCCAGAACAATATCTTTAAATACTGAAATTATATCAATTGTAGATCACAATAAACATATCAAATATTATACTAATCGTTAGAAAGATCGTATTATAATTATATATTTTATTGTTATATTAACTAAAACAATCATTTTAATAGTGAGTGAAACTAAAAGGTTGCCTTCATTTCAAAGATTAAAACAATAAAAACAAGATAAAAGAAAAAAAAAAACTTTGTATCATCATATTTGGTTTAACACCAATTTTACATGCTGGCATGTGGTGGACGGCTTTTAGAAATTGACTTCCAAATTAACCTATCTCTTGCCAGGTCTTTATTTATCTCAAGTCCATCCTTGTCTTTCCTCCCATGTTGTATCTCTATTAAATATATCAAATGCGATTTGTTTTATGTTCGAGTAATACCCAATCATGGCATGAAGTTGAAAGCATCGTTTATTTGTTGTGGAAGAGTTTAACAATGACAAGTTCGTTATAATGATGCAGCCTTCCCTCCAAAGCACTTTGCCTTTATGATCCTGTATCGGATCATCATATTCAGTTTAACATCTATTTTACATACTGGCATGTGTTGAACAACTTATATAAGCTGACTTCCAAACTCTAGCCAGGTTTTTATTCATCCCTCTTTCTCTTATGTCCATCCTTATCACTTCCTCCCATATTTTCCTTGGCCTTCCCCTGTGAACTGAACTTGTTACTAAAACTGTTCTACATCTACTAACCCAAGAACTCATCTTTTCTTTCATTGTGGACATACCATCAAAGTCTCCTGTTCTGTACACATTTCTCTATACTGTCCAAATTTAATCTTCATCTGAGGTCATCAGATCTAAGTCTGTCTTTAAGACTCGCATTGTGCATCCATCGTATCATTCTCATATCATTTCTCTCCATGCTACGCATGTCCTCAACCCTCACTGGCCAGGTTTCACTTCCATACTGCATACACATGTCTGATAGACTCTTCCCTTGGTTGACAATGGTAATGCTCTGCAGAAGTTCTTTTAACTTACTCCATCCACTCCTAACTCTTGCAATCACTAGCACCTGCTCCTCCCTGTGCTCCAATGATATCACCAAGGTAACAAAACTTCTGGAAAACAATTCGTCAGCAGGTTTCTAACTTTAGACAAACATCATCGGCTTTAAACAAAACACGAACAAGCTACTATAAAAGATCTAAAGGCAGCAATAATGCAATCCACCGGACATGGTTCAAAGAACTATGATGACGTCTCGGGAGAGACTACAAAACTGCATCAATATTGGCAGTCATAATGTAATGTACTTATTGGAAATACAAAGTTTTTTTTTTTCTTTTATGATCATGATTGTTTATTTGGTTTTTAACCATTGAAATCAGGACAATCTTTCTGCCGCACCCTGTATGTAATAAACACATAAAAAGTACGATAATAATCATAATATCTAGAAGTCATATTTGTATATTTAAAAAGGTGTTTTAAATTGTATCTCTAAAAAGATATTATTGCAGTGTGTTTATATATAATAAACACATTACATTATCGAATGCGGCTTACGTCATTCTCTCCCACCCACCCGTAACACAATATTGAACGCAGCATATGGGTACTGATACGTAACAGTTGACATTCCATCACTATAGCAACCTTAAAATCTGGCTTATTTAGAAAAAAAAAAAATTATAAACAAATAATTCTAGACTTTGATGAAGGGGTTACAGTCCCGAAATATTAAGACGAACATTACGAGTAACACACCATCTTTATTTTTCTCTATTTTATACTTAATGTCTGGAATAAGCTTCTATAACAACACACACACTATCTATCCCAGAACAGCAGTTTCATGCTATTTAAAATTTTCAAGTGTGACTGGTTCCATTCAGGTTGGATTATAGTTATAACTAGAAATTATATGCTGCCTCTGGTTGCATATTTTTGCTAATATATATAATGTAAGTGTTGAGTTTGCTAATAAACTGCCGATTGTGACAATTTCTTGTTGACATATGCTACCCCCCCCCCCAAAGGAGGAGCTAATGCCTGGGGAACGGTCTCATGATAACAGAATAGATACTAAATTACCCCCAAAGGAAGAAGTAATGCCTGAGAGAATGGTATCATGACCGCAGAACAGATACTAGACTAACCTTCCTCCACCACCCAAAAAGAAACAGGAGGTAATGCCTGAAAGGATAGTCTCATGAGAACAGAATAAATACTACACTACCTCCTGAATTAAGCATTGAGAGATAGTACAATAGTACATTAATAGAAGTAATAGTATAGTTTGGGCTTCAGACAGACAGATACCAAATCTCCATTGGTAATAGATAACAAAAGACTTCTTCAACAGTTCTTATTATAATTGTTTTAACTGTAATATCTAATGAAACCAGCCTCACTTGAAAATTACAAATGGCATGGAACGGCTGTTGTAAAATGGAATAATATATATATATATATATATATATATGGTAATCCAGGTAAAGTAAACATTCACAGGATAAAAATTCAAAGAATTTCAACCAGGCTCAATAGTAAATAGAGCTATTTATATAATTATTTTTATTCATACAGAAATGTACAAAAAGCCGCTACACTGGCATGTCGATGTTATCGATCATTAAACTAAGATCTCATCAGGGATAAAAGTCTAAAAGTTACAGATTAGACTTTTCCGCCTGATGAGATCTTAGTTTCTAACAACTAATGATCGACAACATCGACATGCCAGTGTAGCGCTTTTTTTTACATGTCTATATAAATAAAAATAATTTTATATATAAAAATAATTTTTTATATATATATATATGTGTGTGTAGAGTCTAACATTGAGTACTCTAAAAGTTAAAAATATATATATATAGAAATATTCATAATATCACACAATTATACATTGATTAGCCATCTATACCGTCGGTTTCTGGGTCAGTTTGGAAACTAAACTAATGGGTTTGAATACCACCTTACCTCTTCTTCAGCAGTTGGGCTAGTCTAATTAGACCAACTACTGAAGAAAGGGGTAATGTGGTATTCAAACCCATGAGCGATTTCTTAACTAAACCAGAAACCGCCGGTATAGATGGCTTACCAACATAATTATATTCAGGGGTTTTGCCATATATGAGATTATAAATAAAAAAATATATTATGCTCTTACTCATGTAGTTGAGCACTGTCCTTATTACTTCATATAACTTATACTACAATACATATTTCAAATTTCGCTAATACATTCTAGCAACATTTCTCAGCAGCATTACTTTAATGTTTTAAATTTCTGTGAAAAGTTAAATAAAATAAAGATAATTATAAAAAGTTATCAAAATTAAAAATGCATTTTACAGTGAAGAATTATGGAACTTTTGGCGCTTCTTTACATTACACTACCCAGTAAATATGCTACTTAAAAATCAAATTTTGGGGAAATACTTGCATGTTATGTTGAAAAAAAAAAAAAAAACTTACCAAAACAATTCAGTAGTTTTTATTGTTTAAGAATTTGTTTTTCCCTTCGAGTGAGTTTTTGACTTGCGAGATAATAAAAAAAAAAAATTTTTTTTAAATAAATAAATAAATAAAATTTTTTTTAAAAAATGGATATTTTTTTTGTAAATTTTGATTATCGCTATTTTTTTTATCATCACACATGTATTTCCAAAAATTTTCAAAATAAATGTGTTTTTTAAGTAGCATATTTACCATGTAAAGAAGCACTGAACTTTCTTACCGATTTATGATTCCTGAATATATGCAAGGCAATTATCATTAAAATTCTAAAAAAAAAATTTTTTTAAATAAAAAATTTAAAAAATGTCCACTAGACATAATCCTATCTGTAGTGTAACATAATAAAAACAAGAATTCCTAAATGATTCTTATTCAGGACCATTTCATAGTTACTTATCAATAATCAGAATTACTTATATACAATATATGTAGTATTTACAAGTTTTCCTCCTTGTCTCAAACAAATATTTTAAACATTCTTATATCTATCTTTTATCCTTTAATATATAATCTATCTAATTTCCTAATCTAATTCTAATTTCTTTTTTCTAATATATAAAATTATGTTGCCCGGATTTAAAAATTGGACCTAAATAGTATTTAAGCTAACAAATCAAACTTTGATTCTGACTAACCAATTTTTACCTGTCATTATTGTACTATGTCATTTGCCATAGACTAATGCGACATTTTATTAAAAAAACAAAACAAATACTTAATCAAGTCTTAAATAATCACCTTAAAAGAAATCAGAATAGCTCTTACTAAAAGAATAAGGGTTATTCCCTTTAGCTATTAGCATTCCTTACTTGTTTTTAACATAGAAATATTTACAAAACAAATTTGAACATAATGGATCCTGGGCAATGCCGGGATAGAACAGCTAGTATAGCATACATATATTTTTATATAACTTATTCAAAGAGTTATTCTTACATTATTTGATATACTACTTCATTAGATAGATGTATAGTGCTCAATATCAATGATAAAACCACTAAATTGAAATGTATCCCTATGAACAAATGAAAAATGCATTGGATAATTACGCATCAATATTTATATCAAAACTTGAATTATCTTCAATCACAAACACAGGGTTAACCTAAAATATGGTTTTAGTATTTTTAAAAGGCTAAACCATTAGTTATTGTAAATCTCATTTGCATAATCATTTCTAAAAGCTTGTTTTAAAAAATTAACTGTAGCGTTATTTTTTTCATTTTATTTGTTTCATTTTATTGCATTATTTTATAATCATCTGCATGGAGAGTATTCAGGCAGCTGTCGGCAATTTTACAAAACGCATTGTATGCGAGGGGAGCAGCGTACAGCACATATGTCCGACCTCTACTCTTGTATGGTTGCGAGGCGTAGTCGACAATGAAACGTCAAAACGACACAATCCTAGCTGCAGTAAATCGGATGGAGAAATTTGCCGGTCTCACTGTAAATTGGCTACTCTGGTGCCCCCTCGACGTAAATTCACTAGACCAACTCGACAATCAACTAAATCCCATCCATTCACTGTGGAGGTCCCCAGATGCCGGAGAGCTTTCTACTCAAATAGCTTCTTTCCTCGTGCTGCTGGCCTCGAAATTCCTCCCTGCCCCTTGTTTCCCCGACAGTACTGACATGCAGAAATTTAAAACTAATGTAAACAGACATCTCGCTGCACAGATCCCAATTTAGGTTGACACCCCTAACCTTCTCCTTTTTTTTCTCAGTAGCCCCTTACGTCTACAGTGGTGGCCTGCCTTGTTTGGGGTGAACTATGTTTAAAAAAAAGTTTTTTTGGAAAGTTCCCATGAGATTTTGTGTCACACAATAACGTCTTAACTGATATGGCCACATCACCCGCCATCAGTCATACGAAATGCTCCAAAGTGTGCCACTTAAGAGATATAGAGGGAGGCAGAAGACAAAAGTTGGAAGTCATTCACAAAACGTCTGTAACATGAGACACTAAGATAAAAAAATGAAAATAAGCTATATACTATTAAAACGTTATGCTTTTGGAGTTTGTACGCAAATAGAAACGTGATTGATTGACAAAATAAAAATAGGCAGATTGCATGCCTATTTAATGAATAAGAACTGAACTACAACGGAAGCAACATCTGATGACTGTCTCCCGGTGAAATATTGAGCACTATAAAATAGCATTTAAATAAATATGGTTTTATTAGTTTTAAAATTTAATTTAGCTATTGTCCGATTTTTATGAAATTTTAATCATAGATATTAGATATCAATTAATGAATATTCTCAAGATTTCAGTTTCTTTGAAGTATTCGGTTATTAGTGGCACATTTGAAAATTCAAATATTTTCGATTTTCAGAAATTTGATCTATCGTTATTAGACACCAATTACGCAAGATTCCCTGAATTTCAATTCATAATTTAGACCCCTTAAGCTTACGCCCCAAATTTTAGACATTTTTTTAGAAAAAATTTTTTTTTATAAATTTGGATAAAAAATTAGAATAAGGATCCTAGACATAAGATTCAGTAACAGATATCTCTTGATTTTAATCTTTGTAATGGGACATTAAAGTGATGCAAAACTGTTCTGTAAATTAATTTTATTAACAAGCAGAATAGCTGTCCCAGGACAGGTATTCTGCCTGTTATTTATATATATGCTCTATCTCTGATCTTGAGCACTGTCCCATCAAAAAAACAGACAACTTATTAAGAATATAAACTCCTCTTCTTTTATCTAATATTTTCGAGCTGTCAATTAACATGGCCCTCATGTGCCCCACACCTGTTAGTAACACTAAGCATTGCAGCATCTGTACGAAACCATCGTCTAAGACTATTTCAGCATCTGAGCATTCTTCTGCGCCTGCCTGCATGAAACAAGCCTCTCGGCCTTTTATTGCAGCTGTGTATCTCCTTTGGAATAATGAGGTGCACCATGCATACCCGACTAGTACTGACTGGATTGAACACGTGGATGAGGTTGGTGATGATCTGTCCTGCACTGTAAGAATCCGAAGCCGATGGTGTTCCCAGTGTAGCTGTATTATGCTGATTAATAGATACCGGCGATGTGTTGTCCAGTAGACAATAATGGCAAATTGTTGTAAGACCTTCCAGCATGGTCAACATGTGGTCAGGTGGAAGACTTTTTAGCTGACCATTTCTAGACAAAAAAAAAAAGGAAGAAATAGGTAAATATAAATAATAAAATTAAAAAAAATTTTTTTTTCTTTTTTAAAGGCAGGCAATTAAATTAAACAGAATACAATGGTCAATCCCGGCACCGCAGCTCAGTTCACCAAAACCAGAAAAGAATAACAAATACAGCTCACTAATTCACCGTTTCATTTTTCAACCTATATCAGTCGGAATGTCAAGGGTCTTCAATCCCGATACACATGAGACATTGGACGGATGATAGCCACTTGTAGGAACGAGCCCCACTCTCAAGCTGTCATCCGAGGCAACGCCATGTCCATTATGATGTCATCCTGCAAAGTCTAAGTCTTCATGAAAACAAAGAAATATTAGGACGGGCATATAAATAAATATATTACAGGTAACACACCATCTTTATTTTACACACACACTATTCCATCTCACAACAGCAGTTTGACATATTGAAATTAGACTGATTTCATTAATGTCATTATGGCTTTATTATAATAATAATAATAATATATAAAAATTAAATCAATTTTTTTTACAAGATAATTACATTGAAAAGAATACAATTTATAGGCTACCTCTCATATAGGTACATCTATATATCATTAAACGTTTTCTCTGCATATTTTAGATGTCCAGATAATTTAGTCGCAAATGAATTATGAAGGCAGTACAAAGAAACCGGTCAGTATGGTTTCAATAGCACCCATTTGGTATAATGAGCCGAGAAACGGTTTCAATCTTCAGTCAAGTCATACCAAAGACTAAAATAAAATGATACTTGATGCCCCCTTGCTAAACACTCAGCATAAGGTGTGGATCAAGGGTAAGTAGGGTAATCCAGGGAAAAAGTGGTTCCCTCTACATTCTGGTGTTGTAGCCAATGAAAAGGAATCTTTCGGGTTGTCCACAACTACGGTCAACCTACTTTACTACTAAGACAGATATTAAAAAGGAAACACTTTCAATGTTGTTCGTATTAGTCTTTCAGTGACTAAGAAAGTAAGAATAAGGACTTGAAATAAAAATAAATGTATCCGACATTTTTATAGGGTGTAAATGATTTTTAAAGAAATTAATTTCTATAAATCACTCTCGAATAACTTCTACAACTAAAACGTATATATGAAAAAAAAATGGGGGGAAACCAATGAAATGCCCTTAGTTTAAAAAGAAAAGTTTTGAAAAAGAAATTATTTGCCATTTAAATATTTTATTAAATCGAAAATAAAGTTTTCAAAACGCAGAAATTACTTTCTATTCGACAGTTTGAAGGCTTCCAAATTCTTTTCAAACTGAACTGTCACAAAGTAAATTTTTTTTTAAAAGGAACACACATACACATATATACACAAAGTTGTCTGATGTTATTAATTTAGATATATATATATTTTACTGCAATAAATACATAAAACATCGTAAAAATGTGACTTGTCTTATGTTATTAACATAGAGATGTGTATATTTTACTTTAACGGACATGTAAGAAATCATAATAGAAAAGGATAAATTTTTTTTTTTCAATACAAAAGATGTTGTCTTTTTGTAATGTCTAAAGTAATGAAATAAGCAGACAACCTCGCATGTACATATGTGTATGTGCATTTTCCTTGCAACATAACGTTGAGAAGTAAAGGCGGAAAGTTTCCCAAAACAAGAGAATAAAGTCTTTCAAAATTGTTTTTTCCACCATAAAGTTTGCAAACAAAAAAGTAAATATATGAAGATTGGATTTTATGCTAAAATATAGGAATGAAATAGCGAATAACTAATCTTATATATAGTAAGTGTTTGAATGCAAAGTCTTAACATGAATGAAATAAAAGCTTTGATGAAAGACTTACCCAGTGAATTAGGACACCATTTGCAATTTACATTTTTAACAAATGGACTGATTTTATTGGATAAGCATCTCTGTTGACTATCCAATGAAAATGAGCAGTGAATCTCAGGAATTGTATGTTACTAAAAGTATCAAGCCAGATAGAATATGTAATCGATAAAATTGATAAGAATTACTTTCTTTTTTTTTCAGTAAAGAACACAGACTGATAATTTTCATGATTGACTTTAGAGAAATAGACCCACTTAACTAAATTATATATATATATATATGTATATATATATATATGTTGATTCTTCGGAGATTAGAAAATCCAACTCCAATTCGATTCTTAGCATTCTTATGAGCTCGACTTAGACTCACTCCGACTCCACAACGCTATCCCTACGTATGGGTAAAATAGCACTTCACTCATAGTGAATTTTCTTTTTTTTAACAGTTCACCCCAAACAAAAGTTGCCACAGTAGACGTAAGGAGCTACTGAGAATTACCGTGACAGTTTTGGGGGTCATCCTAAATTGGGAGCTGTGCAGCGAGATGTTCTTCATATGGTTTCCTACATGCATTGAGTTTCTGCATTAAAGAATTTTTTTAAAAGTTGATATGCCATAAAATGGACAAACAAAATAAAAAATGTTCTCAATGAGGAAATCTTTTTTAAAATACCATTTTTTAAAGATTTTCTTGAGATTTTAATGAAAATTACAAGGAATTAATAAAACTCGATCATCTAAATATGCTGTTGTGATGATGCATGACTTTAGCTAAAATAAAATAAAAAATGGATATTAAAGTATTCATTCAATATGAACAAAAAGAATGAGACAATCGATTTTCGAAGCTTCTGTAGTAAGAATTAAAATTTTAATGAAAAGAAAATTATTTCACAAGGACATTTTTTTCTTTTAATCACAAGATTAGGTCATTTTTTTTAAAAATAAAAACTTCACTTGCACTGATGACCTTTTTAGTACAAAGACTATAAAAAAACTACTACAAGTAACATAAAAGACA
This sequence comes from Sepiola atlantica, assembly GCA_963556195.1. Classification (NCBI taxonomy): domain Eukaryota; kingdom Metazoa; phylum Mollusca; class Cephalopoda; order Sepiida; family Sepiolidae; genus Sepiola; species Sepiola atlantica. Next base: position 39,858,688 of record OY744528.1, read on the forward strand.
AGTTACATGCACACAGTTATTTATACACACACATATAAATATATATTATATACTTTTGAATAACCTACTAGACATCATCCTCAGGTCTTCGGTCTCTTTGTACAAGGGTTTGTCAGGACAACCTGACATGAGGATACTTTACCCTACAAGTAAACCCTGACCAAATATTCAAAATAACATAGTATTCGCAGCACAAATAAGATCCCCTTGAAACGGCTATACACTGGCTCATATGAGGAATGGTGCATCTTTTCCAAATAATGTTACCTCAAGTAACAGCACTTAGTAGATACACCAGACTAGATGAATTTTTGTCCTGGAAGCCAGTAAGACAAAGAGACCACAAGATAGATCTACTATAACATAGTTAACTGGTCAATTGGAGAGAGGAAAATTAATGTTTTTAACTTAACTAACTCAATATTTGACAGGAAAATGAGAACTAATGGAATATTTGAATATCTATGTACCTCATATAGAAATCAAGTGTTAGCCCCAGGAAGTGGCCCCTTGATTTTATAGAACTTCGACTGAAATAAAATGATGCAAAAAGATATATTGTACAAGGCATAACATGAATTCTGTTAACGTTACAAAGTTAATCGTATTTCTATGCTGATGCAGCAAGGAGATATGATTACATTGCTAGTAAAAACGTAAACGAAGATTTGCCACAAGGCTAGGGGATGAGTTATTTGTACAATTTCTCTAATTGTATAGCTCGTTAAGTATTCAAAGATGACACCCATATATATATAGATATATATATATATATATATTAAAAAATGCACACACATATGTAGATACACACACATTATATACATAAACACACATGTATACACATATTAAAAGATAGTACGATAGCACATTAATAGAAGTAATGGTATAGGTCGGCTTCAGACAGGCAGATACCAAATCTTCATTAGTAATAGATGAATGAATTGAGACAGATATATATTTATATACACACACACACACATTCTGTGTATATACACACATATAAATATTTCAGAAGTTTTTATTAAATATTGAACACTGCATACATAAAATAGGGAAAAAAACATTTTAGGAGATTATTTCTTAGAAAATGATTAAACTAAAATGTAGAAATATATACTTTGCATAAGCATTACTAAGGTAGGAAATTGATTAATTAAAAAAACAAAAACATGTCTCACCTTTCCTCCTTTGATGCTGTATATAAAAGAGAAATAGATTCCAAATTACGACAAAGCTGAGAGACCACCATCATGACGACAGAGGCCAGGGCCTTGCCCATGTGAGGTAGGGCCGCTGTGACCATGGAAATCCAATGCCGATGCATGTGGGCCCTGTGCACTTGCTTTAAGGCACTCAGCACAGCTGATAGGAACATGGTCTGCTGTACAATTGGTAGTCCAGAGTTGTAGCGCGCACGCAACAGAGATGATTGAATGTTGGATTTTGACCGATCGCCATCCACAGAAGAGGAGGGCACGTTGTCTGTACTGGTTCCATCTCCAGTAGCTGCGGCTGTTGCGCCACTGGTACCTTTGATGCGCTGGATCTGACCCTCCAGCATCACCATGACTAACAAGAGATTCAACAGTTCAATCTGGAATGTCTCATTGGCGCTGGTTTCCAGACTGTCCTCATTGAACGATACAATCGTTTCAGTGAAGTTGACGGGCTGTAATACGTTGCTCGATATCTGACGCGCATTGTAGACGCTGGCGAGGACCGAGTGTAGGATCGCCTTTTGCAGTTTGCATTTAGTCAGCAGGTCGCTGATGTAGGAGACGAAGCTCTTGCCACTCTCCTTCATGATGTTGATCAACTCGGATACAAGGTGCTTAAGGATCTCCGCACTCAGTATGTGCACTTCTTTGTTGCCGTGCAGCTCTTCTGGGGACAGCTTGCTCATCATCAAGTTCGGATAGTACGAGCGGATAAAATATAAACAGAGCGAGATGACAATCTCCAGATACATGTTCGTCCGGTAGTTAGACATGACATCCGATGGGAGCTCTCCAAAAAAATTCTTTCCAAAAACCGACTTGCGGTGCCGAGCAAGCAGCATTTGTAACTTCGGTAATTGTAATGATCGGTTAGCACTGATACTGGTTGTTGCCATCGCAGTGACCATAAGGCGCGGACAAGTAATTAACATGGACTTGAGGGTGGACAAGGCGTACAATGTTTGTTGGCAGTCATATTTCTGCACATAGAGAAGGATATGCATGTGTAATGTGTGGATACCTGTCGTCTCCTCCTCTGGTTCCATGTTCTGGCAATTATTGTTAATGCTACTGTAGGTGCCAGTGTGGCCGCTTGAAGACGGTTTTGACAAATCTATTTCACTGCCCATAGGAGAGTCCATTTCCAAACCACTTTTATCGATGGCATTTAAAAGGTCGTCGTCACCAAGGATGCTACTGCCTTTGGAATTGGTTTCCGTTTTTCCGTCAGGGAGACAAAAATCTTCTGTGATTTCAATCTCCTTGCTTGAGAGCAGTGGCTCCCTTGTGACTATATCGATAATCTCATCGAGAATTTCTTTAACAACGGCTTCACTGGACTCACTGTTTTCGTCATCTATGGTCACCGAGCTTTCGCCTGTCTCGTTTTCATCAAAGTAAATCCCTTCCTTTGCGCACGTCTCCTTGTCCAGGCGACGGATATTACCCAGGTCAAAATTCTGAGCAGAGGGCGGTAGCTCAAATCCATCAAAAATCAAACGATCCAAGGAGTTTACTGATCCTCCAAATGGATTGATCCTGAGATTTAGGTCGTCTGCGTTAACGCGTTCAAAGGGCATGTCGATTTGAGCCCTCGTTGGTGCTGTCAACACCCCAGAACCCTTTTCATTCATCACAGTTAGGGCAAAAGATTTAAGCTCCTCCACATTCTTCTTAGAAATGTTTTTGGCCTGTGAGCTAACATGGTAGATGATATTTCCCCCTTCACTGCTTATGGCGTAGATTTTCGTATCTGATTTGTCCTCATCTACATCAGACAGTTTCACTTTTTTGGGTTGGTGAATATTTACATGTTGAATAGATATTCTGAAAAGATTAAAAAAAAAATATATATATATATATAAAATCGGAATGTAGTACCTTTCAAAAATTGTGAAATTTAAATAGGTGTTATGCCTCTAGTGAGAAGTAAAAACAAGGAAAAAACGTTTATTTTTATGAATAAGGAGTTTTATGCAGAAAATGAAAAAAAAAATTTTTTCAATATATATTTTATTTAAAAAAAAAAAAAAAAAAGAACATTGGCTTCTAAATTCTTAATGTATATATACATGGTGAGTCAAAATTCACGCAAATCTACTGTGACATGATTGATAAAAAAATTTGAGACCACAAAAACATTCCATGAAAGTGTAAAATGAGTACTGTTGTCTTTCAACACGACGGAGCTCCTACTCACTATTCCTTGTTGCTTCGAGATTTTCTGGCTTCAAAATTTCAAGAACATCGTGTGATTGGCCGAGGATACGGAACACCGTGACCATCAAGGTCGCCTGATCTCAGCCCACTAGACTTCTATTTTTGGGGCATGCTGAAGGCCCGCATATTCCATCAATTTCGGTCTAACAATCTTAACAAGCTCAAAGGTAAATAAAGGTTCCTGTAATGAACTTTGGCGTGCCGTGAATTGCAATGTTTCGGAAAAGTATATGTATTTTTGCTAGCTCTGTTAGTATGAAACATGACATCCATGTGAGTAAACAATCTTATGTTCCTAATTGAAGCAAATACTTTAATAATGTGAGTTTTATTATTTTTGTTTTTTATTTTCTTATGTTTTCGAACACCGTTTATCCTTTCCTTCTGACAAGTCGCACTAATAGAAAATCAAAGAGATAACTCTGTATTTTGGTTATCTACGTGACGATGAAACAGTCCATTAAGAACTGGATCTTTTAAAATATGAATAAAGCCATGGTCACTGCAATCTAAGTTTCTATTATATATATATATATATATATATATATATATATATATATTTATATTTAATTAATATATATTAATTAAATAAGTTCAAATATATTAATAACATGAACTTAAAACCAATATTTTTTCAAAATTGCCTAATACAAATAAGAGCTTTCATAAATAAAATTAAATAAACATTAGAAACAGTTTATGTGGATTAACCAACGTTTCGACGCTTACACGTCTCGTTCAGGACTCCTGAACGAGACGTGTAAGTGTCGAAGCGTTGGTTGATCCGTGTAGACTGCTTCTAATGTTTATTTAATTTTATTTATATGGTTGCATAAGGGGGGATTATGTCTCCAATATTGTCTGAATGTTTTTTCTTAAATGACTTCTGTATATGATGTTGTAAAGGGTGCTGATGAAGAGAAGGTTTGGAGTCATGTAAAGTATAATACAAAATAAAAATTTTCCAAATTGTCTTGGAAACGATTGTATGCCAAATAATCGTCCTTTGAATTCTTGGAACTAATATAGATAATGTTCTAATTTTGTTGATATCAACTCATATATATATGAAACTAAAAGTATATTTTTATTAGATAGAACCTATAGTGAAATGGTTTAAGCTCAATATACGAGATAGAGAAATTATAAAGATAGATGAAAGAAGAGGGATAAACATGTACGAATGACAAATTTATTTTAACTTCGATTGTTCAATACAAGGTATACTCGGTAAAAACATGTTTATTATTCTTTCCTTAAGCCAAGGCTTTTCAAAGATCAAAATCTTATCAGGAATTACATAGATAAGTTGGCAGTGGAAAAGCCAAAATTCAAAATTTGAAAAAATGAATTTTGGCTTTTCCACTGCCAACCAACTTATCTATGTAATTCCTCTGATAAGATTTTGATCTTTGAAAAGCCTTGGCTTAAGGAAAGAATAATAAACATGTTTTTGCCGAGTACACCTTGCATTGAACAATCGAAGTTGAAATAAATTTGTCATTCGTACATGTTTATCCGTCTTGTTTTATCTATCTTTATTTATATATATATATATATATATATATATATATATATAGCTAGTTTGATTGCAAGAGTTAGTAGTGGAAGGAGTAAGTTCAGGGAAGTTTTGCCATTACTAACCAGTGAAGCATTACCACTGTCAACCAAGGGAAGAGTCTATCTGGCATATGTATGCAGTGTGATGATGTATGGAAGTGAACCTTGGCCAGTGAGGTTTTGGGGCATGCGTGGCATGGAGAAAAATGACCTGAGAATGATACGATGGATGTGTAATGTGAGGCTTAAATCTTATGGCAGAGGAAGATTAAATCTCAACAGTCTAGGGAAATGGGTGCCGAACATGAGACGTTGTTATGATCATATTGAAAGAATGGATGCAAGTTCTTGGGTTAGTAGATGTAGAACGATTGTGATAGCAGGATTAGTTGGCATGGGAAGGCCAAGGAAAACATGGGGAGAAGTGATAAGGATGGATTTAAGAGAAAGAGGGATAAATAAATATCTGACCAGAGATAGGTGAGTTAGGAAGTCAATTTCTAAAAGTCATAACACATGCTCGCATGTAAAAATGGACGTTAATCCGAATATGAGGGTGATGAATATTTTCAATAAATAGGTTTTTGTTGTAAGTCAATTGGCTCTGGAGAGGAGAAAACACTGGCAGTATTGATCAAAACCATAAATTATAATTGCTCTACTGTTCATGGTATTGAGCACTTTTGATTTAATACATACTAGTCACCTAATTTAACACAATCAAATTTAGTAATATGCTTCATTATATATATATATATATATATATATATATATATTAGTATTTCATGTATCCACATAAAATTTTATAAGGAGATATAATTTTGTTTATGTATCAATTTTCAGTATTTACTTCAACAGTGCTCGATACGTAAGTAGAGCTAGATAGTACTCTATGAAAATATATTTATGGCAATTAAGCTACACAGAGTCTCCCTCGTTTCATCCCCCGGAGGGAATCTTCAGGCTAAAATGAAGATTCCCCCCGGGAATGAAACGCGGGAAGCCTCTGTGTAGCTTAATTGCCATAAATATATTTTCATAGCTTACTATATATATATATAACTAGATGAATATTCCTGTAAATGGAGAAATTTGGAACCACTAGGAATGCATCATGCAAAGTATTTACCTCGCCGTATCTGGGTGTAAAAGTATGAGCAGAATTGGCTCCAAGATTCTGTAGATTCCGCCTCTCTGGATAGTATGCATCAGCCAGGTACTGGCAAGAGTTTTTGCTGAACTTGTTTCTTCTCGAAGGCTGTCCAGTACAGCAAACATAGAACTAAAAATACAAAAAGGTGTTAGTATTATTTTTTTCAATTATACGTTCGTACAGCAATACCTAAAAATAAGATCTACTTCATAAATGTAGTACATACATATGATTATGTATCTGGTGACTCCCACCCACCCCCCAAAAAATTCTGTCAATCCAAACATTAATTCATAATCATTTCTGCAATCAAATCATATTTGGTACAAATAAACTCAAGTCTATGCCTGACTTGTCCATCAAGTTTTAGTCATGAATGTCCGACAGTCTTTGTTTTATTTTCATTCAATTATCCGCTGCAAATATGAACACTGGATACAACATGCATAATTGTCGATACCTGTCAACAACTTTTGGCACTGCCCCAATTTAGGCTGTGATGGCTTTCTTCAGTTCAGGAATAGCCTGGGGATTGAGATAAGCCCCCAGATAAAAATCTGGGAGGTTATGGTCCGGTTGGTGTAAAGCCTATTCAGTATCACATTTGCTAATGAGGAGACGATCATCAAAGTGTCCCCACAACCATTCCAACGAGTCATTTGATTTGGCTTGATTGTTTTGTTTTACAGCATATAAACCCTTTTTGGATTATTTAATGCCGAATCAAGTCATTTTGGTAAAAGTGTTTATGCTTCAAGTACTTTATATCTTTAAATATTTATTCATGATGTTTGGTTTGGTTGTTTTGTAAAGGAAAAATGTTGTTTTTGTTTTTAGCGTTGTAGAACATGATTGAGTCTTACAAAGGGAAAAGATAAAAACATCAATGTTTGGTGCATTTTAAGTCAGTAGGCCGGTATCTTCAGACAGCCTGATCTGGTAGCACCAGTAACGAGTCATTTGAAGTGTGGGGAATTGCCCCTTTATGTTGAAACCACTGTTCATCCCTCATGATACCTCGTCTGTCAAAAACTTCTTGATGATCATGGGTGGCGTTGGGGACGGGGGGGGGGGGGGGGTGCACCCTGTATTTTTAAAATGCAACTTGAGCTTTGAACCAACATTTTTAGATTCACAATCAATAATTTCTTGCAAAGAATAATTTCAAAAATGTTTTCACCTCTGTATGTTTAATATAATGTACAAAAGGGGATTCATAATTACTTCCATGTAATTCTGAGCATATAATAATCACCCCCCCTCCTTCCATTCCCACCTTCCCATATTTGTCTCTGCATAAAAAGGTCTGAAATATATCACTGCTTCACTCTGATGAAGCTTCTACTCAATAGAAGTGAAATATTAGTGTACAACATGAAATATTGTTTATTGAAATATTAGTGTAGGACATGTTTTTATTTTAATTTTGTCTTTTGTATTTTGTGGTTTGTCCTTCGTTTCATTTTATGCTGTCTATACCTTCTGTCACATTTTATTCTAATATGCAATCTCATCTATATAATCCATATAATTATATGCGTGTACATTCGTTTGAAAAAGAAATACCTGGATCAGACAGCAAACTGGAGTAAATTACATCATCACCACCACCATATGAACGGCAAAAACATAGATGGGCAGGTCACTTTTCGAGATGTACAGGCAACAGGTAGACATATAGAGTGAGAGAATGGGCCCCGAGGCAATGGAAAAGACCTAGAGGAAGACCAAAAATCTGGTGGAGAGACGACCTCGACACCAACTGGGTCCTATTTAGTCACGCCTGGCCAGGGACAAAACAAGGTGAAAGGAAACCACAGAGATGTTCCTCCTCCAGGAGTGATCGAAAACCTTATGATGATGATGATGATGATGATGATATTCGTTTGTATGTACATTATTACCTTCAACACCCATTTTAAAAAGTGAGATTGCCCTATCACCAAAGAGGAAATGCAAAACAGTAATTACTGAATATATCGTGTCGCTGAGCACTAAGAATTATGATTTCACCAATTTCAAAATTAATTGTTCTAAAATCGAATAAGATATAAAAACTTTTTCTTTTTTTTTCTTTTTTTGTTAATTGCATTGTAATAATTCAAATTTCTTATATGTCAACAATGCTTTGAAGACAAGAAAACTCAATTTCTACTTCACGGAATACTTGAAAGCAAGTGATTAGACAAGATTGGTTAGAGTGGAATTTAGAGACAGTTTACTTGCTGAACCATGAGGACTGTAGAGTGAACTTGCAAAATATCAAAACAATGTCTGACCCCTGAACAAGGGCAAAGTGAAATGAATATAAAGAAAAAAAATAGAAAGAAAAATGCTGCATGTCAGTTTTTTGTTTCAACACTAAAACTAATTCTCATTTTTTTTACATGTGAAAGAAATTCCTTTTTTTCCTTAATTAAATCAATCTCTTTGTCTGCATGTCTTCCTGCTGTAGACTGCTACTGAAAAGTTGAGCATAATATTGTGTTGATATATACAGACAGAAATATATAGATATTGTCATAATATGCAGATACCTCATGACAGTTAATACAACAATAATATATTTTTATTGTCATATATATATATATATACATGTTTCGGAACCCACAGCACAACGGATAAAGTACAAAGTAATAATCAGTTCTAAGTGATAGTCTTCTGGAGGTTAATGGTTTAATTCTCAATACAGGTGATACAAAGAATATAATTAACAATTACTTAAAACTTCTAGCCAGTCATGGCTGACGGAACAGAGCAATCTACACCTGGGGATTGAATAAAAGGCTTTGTTCAAAATTCCATACGGATTCCCAAGTTTGACAAAGATTTACCTGATTATGGTCGGAGGTTACATGAGTTAAAACATTGTGAGTATAACGTCTAAGATGAGAACAGTAGTCGGAATAACCCGACTAATACGTAAAATACATAGTTTAACTACAGTAAGATATATTCGCTTATTATATCAACTTAAAAATGTACCACTATAAAATCATATGAGTCTCTCCGATTAGTCCAACACCGCAAAGATGGAAAACTAGTCCACAGAGGACAAATTCTCGTCAAAAAAAAAAAAAAAAAAAAAAAACACTTATAGACAGAGTGTTTCTTAATTAACAATTTATGTGAAATACCAAAAAGACAGTGTATATTCAAAATTTCCCCAGTCATTTTTATTAGCGCAAATCACAGCAGACTAGCCAATCAATGCAATATCAGATTATTTTCGCCTTCTTTTATGAAAACTGCTGCTGTCATGTATCATGTGTTTTGGTCTAAAAAGAAAAAAGGCGGTTATTTCAAGTATAAGCCACGCATTTAAACTCTCAAAGGCTATAACAATGCGGAAATATACCATGTGTCAGAAAGGAAAACTGGATATTAAATAACAAGGCGATTCTTTTTTAATTAAATCTTACTTGCTTTCAGTTTTCTTCCTCAATCGATAAAGTTTTGTGTGATGCTGGAATTTCACAATATTTCAGGCATATGATCTCCTTGTCAAGTGTTTATATTTCTTAGACTATGCTCTGCCATGCGCAAATATGTGTTGACTGTAAAATTGCTTCCCTTAAAATGTTATTAAAAAAAGTTATTTTTAATTGATTTTGCTGTTAAAACTAAAAGCATCAATTACATTTTACACCACTTGTTATTTTCATTGGATTCTGACAATCTTTTCAATCTTTACAAAAATAACTTTTGTGTATGGACATTTTTTTTTTTTTTTTTTTCTCAAACAAAAAGAATTGTTTTTTTTTTTAATATTAGAACAGGTTATTACCGGTCAAAAGTCCTTAGAGGCATGCCAGGTGCTCGTGAAGTTTTCTTATCTCTTGTTAAATGCCAAAGGGTTGTGAATTTGCGGAAGGCTGCAATACGCGTCTCCTGAAAAGCAATAAACTCAATATAAGAAATTGGAAATAAGTTTAATTCAAAAGATCATTTTTGTAATGATTTCTTCTACACAATTAAATTGACAACTGTTTATCTGTGGCAATTCATGTTCAAACATAACGTTTTTATTTTTAATATAAAATCCCACCCAGGTTATAAATCTGGTCCCTATCACGGTAGCCTCTTACGTCTCAGTGAGAATATGCCTTGTTTGGGGTGAATAAAAAGAAGAAAAAAAAGAAAAAAAAAAAGAAAAGTATGAATATTCTTTGCAAACAAGACGAAATTGTTAGGGTTTTTTTCAAATGACTAATTATTAAAGTTAAAAGTTGGGAAGCAATGGAAAACGTACGTTGTCATTTTTTATGGTATATTACTACAGACATCTATTATACTAAAGCTGACTTCATCAACGTTTGTTTCTCTAGGAATTTTTCCTATATACTTTAATGACACAAAATGCGCTAAAATATTCCTTAGTTCTGGGATCGAGTTATGCTCGATAAAAATTCCAATTCTTTTAATTAGCTGTAAATTGTAATTAACTCAACAAGTCATCCATCCCTCACTTATCTTTCTATGTATTTCTCCTGATGCCTCTCAATGTGTTGATTCAACCATTCTTTAATATTTCTTAATGTCTCTGTGAGCATTTAGAGAAAGAGTGACTCTTTTTAGCTGATGAGTATGTTCGTACACATGGTAAACACATGCGTAAATTAGATAGCAAAATAATAGGTGTCTTTATTTGTATATTATCCTTATGGATAATATACAAGTCAAGAAGCTTATTTTTAGTTATGCAAGAATAATTTCTAAAAAAGGTATCACAGTTAATGAATTTTTGAATGAATCAAAGTGGAACAAGTATTAATTGTGACCCAACAGGTCACAGGTAGTCTAGTATTCATATATATATATATATATATATATATATATATATAGTCTAAAGAAGCTTTGAGTTATTTTAAACAAAAAGACAAAAAAAAAAAAAAAAGGAAAATGCAGTTTAAATTCCCAGAGAAACTAACTAAATCCAAAATAGTGTAGACTTAACATTTGTTGGAAAATTCATAAATAAATAATATATAATAGTAAGTAAATAAAATAAAAAGGGGGATTAAGTATCTAACAGTGAAACAAAAACAGGAGACCTTAACGTAAGCATCTAATATTAACACGGGGATTTTCAGCTGTTTACCATGTAACTGTTTGGGAGATTTAAAAACAGGACAGTTATATGCATGGCTCTCCAATGGTACATATAAAACTACCATTTCCCCAATAATCAAGTGTCGAAAAAATTCAGTTTAAAATGTTACTTATATATACATAAATAAATAAAATAATAATAATAATAATATACTACCCTTAAGACTACCGTGTGATATGGTAATTTGCATATCAAATAAAATTCTTTATAACAATAGTAATACTAGTAATAATAATAATAATAATAATAAAATACTATCTAAACACTAAACCTACGAACCATTCTATGATATGGTAGCTAGAAATAAAATTATATAGGAATTAAGGTTGCATTAAAAAAAAAAAAAAAAAGCTTTAGTACCTTTGGTACCAGGTTGTCTGGAAAGTCCTTAGCGTTTTAAAAGAACAGGTTTATAAAGGCTCTTAACAAGCCTATAAACTGTTTACTTAAATCCCAGATGAAACTTAGCATGTTACGCATTTTTTTTTCAATTTCTGACAAAAATGTTCACATTTATTTATTTTCAGATAGCCCTAATTACAACAAAATGGATTGCAACAAATTTTATGTTTGGATGGTTATGCTTTTTTTCTTCAAAAAAGTATAAACTGCTGCTAAAACTTTCAAAGAGATTTATGAAATGTTTGGTGACAATGCTATAGGAGAATCAACTGCTCGGAAGTGGTTTGCAAAATTAAAAACGGAAAAACATCAGTCTTGAAGATGACCCTCGCAGTGGAAGACCCTCAAAATTTGATATTGATGTTTTGAAAACAAAAATTGAAGAAAATCCAAATATAACTAGAGCACTTGCGCAAGAGTTGGAAGTTTCAAAAAGTACAGTTCATGGCCATTTGGTGTCTCTAGGATACATTTCACGCTATAATGTTCAGGTACCCCACATTCTCTGCGAGCAGAATCGCTGAGACGGATATTCGATTTGTGATTCGCTTTTCAAACAGAATGATGCTGTGCCATTTTTGAAACAACTTGTGACAGGAAACGAAAAATGAATTGTTTACGATAATATAGTGTGAAAAAGATTTTGGAGTTTGTGTAGTGAACCTCCAAAACAGCAGCCAAAAAAGAATATCCATGTCAAAAAGGTTATGCTCTGTGTTTGGTGGGATTTCAAAGGCATTATTCATTATGAACTTCTTCCACAAACCAAACCATTAATTCTGATGTATACTGTCGTCAGCTTTCGAACTTACAACAGAAGATTTAATAACTGAGGCCAGAGCTTGCCAACAGAAAGGATGTCGTTTTCCAACAAGACAATGTCAGACCACATGTGTCTTTAGTCAACTGAACAAAGTTGCATGAACTTGGCTGGGATGTCTTACCTCATCCGCCATACTCTCCTGATATTGCACCCTCTGATTACCATTTATTTCTCTCTTTGCAGAACTCATTGCAAGGAAAAACGTTTAATAATACAGAAGAAATCAAAATAGATGTGGAAAACTTTTCTTCAAAAACCGGTTAAATTTTATGCCGATGGGAGATTTAATTTTCATGATAAATGGACTAAAGTTATTGCCCATAATTGGAAATTATTTCATTGAATAAATATTGCTAAGAAAGGAGAAATCTTCTTATATCTATCCTCTTTGAGTGCCTAAAAACGCTCAAAACTTTCCGGAAAACCTAATAGTTTTTGTTTTGAAAACATGATCAGAAAAATGAATAATCTTGGTAACTGGAATGTAGTCTAATATTTTTTTTATTTATATATGCTCTGTTGTTACATGTTAACAATCAAGATTTCCCTTTGAAAAGGTTGGTCTATATAATAATTTAAAAAAATAGAAAGTATATACAAAAACATTTTCAGACAGACAGACAGTCTGCGCCATAAGTAACTATATTTTTTCTTTTGTTTGTAAATTTGTTGATTCTTAAGTATTTCTTCTATTTCATGTGTCATTTGAAAGTAGAAATCGTATATTTTATAGCATCGTTGGACTTAAGGAAGAAATCCGAGCTACCATTGCTCAAGTGTCATTGGAGCTGTACACCAAAGTATGCTGCTCAGTTCCTTAAAGATTAGCAAAGTGCATTGAGCTCCATGGAAAGCATACAGAGCTTTAATAAATCTTTTAATAATCATCTTTTATGTTGCAAGTGTTTTATCCTTTGTTAGTTTCTATATTACAGTTACATATTTTTTCTTCCATGTTAAAAAAAATAATATAATTACTTGTGGCAGACCCTATACATATATATATATATATATATATAATTATTTATAAATAAATATTATTTTAAAAATAAACCCATATACACATGCGTTTCATGTCAAACTTGCAATCGTCAGTATGGGAGGAGACAATCCCTGCCAGTTACACGGTTCAAACACCAATACAAAAGTCATGTTTGACTTGTTATATATATATATATATATATATATATATCTTAAATAGATTATGCTAAACAAATGCCAAGCAACACAAATCAAAATAACTTAGTCTTATATTCTGAAGGTTAATAAACAGTCTTTTCAGCAAAACTGATATTTTCATATCCAAACAAACTTTACAATAATTAAATTCAAATAAGACAATTCCCACTCACCTGGCTATCACCGATCAAAGAACTACCGATAACATCCTCACACACCCAGCTGTTTGGAGTCACCTGATGCAACTGCTGAAACAACTCCACACTTCTCTGATGGTTACTTGGAGTCGTTTCACCCAGCTGATTCCATAAATTCCGTGCTACCATCTTCAAGAAGGAATAGAAAAAGAATGCATTTATAACCATTTATAGAAATATTTCATTCGTTCTAATGTGAATCGAAAGAATTTCTGTTTTCGACAGTTTTTAATATGAAAAAAAATTTGTTCATTAGTTTTTCACAAAATTTTGCATAAAGTTATATGCGACCGTGAATGCAGAAAACTTTTAAAAATTGCCTGGGCAGCCCCGTCGGCATTCCCCGATAGGGGCGCCTCAGGCAGTAAGCAATAAACTTACTCCTCCCCAAAGAGGGGGAGGCAAAGCCTGGGAGAGTGGACCTCCTAGAACTGCACAGGACCAGTCTCGTGCAGTATCCATCGGAACAGATACTACACTTTGATCATGGCCAAAAGGCCATTTCAAATCTTACTTGCTTCCAGTTTTATATTTTGTTCAGAAATCATGTTTCCATTTGCTTTACTCTCTGCCTTGTGCGAATTATTTTCAGTTTATGCTATCTGCATATTTATTTTCTTAGATTTTAAATCAAACAAAGTAAAACCTCTTTAAAATTGTCAGAAATGCATGTAAAGTTTAATTTTGTTTTACCTGATAGAAAAGAGTGTTGTTGTTGAGGTACTTCAGGTGTCTGGGCAAAAGTGCGGGCAGGATAACCACCGATATTGTGCCCCCACCGTTGCCAGAGGATGACTTGCGATCACCATCGTCCTTGTTGCGGGACTCACATTCCACAGACTGTGTCAGGCTGATCAAATCCAACATGGTAGAAATGGCCGCCACTTGTACATGAAAGTTGTCCACAAAGCAACTACATATGATCAGGTCCTGTAGCCATGGTGGCAGCACGGAATCTTCCTCTGATTTGAAAAAAATAAAAATAAATATAAATTTATTAATTTATCAGTTTACAAATGATTTTAAAGATTACATCTATTACTAATGGAGATTTTGTATTTATGCCTGAAGCCAAAAATATACCATTGTTATCTTTCAATACTCAATTCAGGAAGGGTAGTAGTGCAGTATATGTTCTATTGTTATAACATCCTCCCAGGTATTACCTTCTTTTGAAGGGAGGAAGGTTGTAGTATCTGTTATGTTGCCATCTCACCATATCATTCTCGCAGGAATTACCTTTTATTTATTTTTATTTTTTTTTGGGGGGGGGGGGGTAGTATAGTATCTGTTCTGTTGTTATTAGACCATCCTCCCAGGCATTATGTCTTCCTTGGTAATAATCTTGAGGATGGGGTAGTAAACACCCCTTTTACAATGGACTAGGTAAATTTTTACTATCACACCCACTGTAGTTTACCTTCTCCAAAAAATCAAATTCTACTTTTTGGGGGTGATTGAAAAAACATCCGCAAAAAAGGAATTTAAAAAAAATAATAATTTAGATTTTAGAGTAGAGGATCACTTTCCTATATAAAATAAACGTAAAATGAGCACTAACTTCCTGGCTAGTTAGCGGTAAATGGAGATGTGTAACATCTTGTGCAGTTTTTTTTTGTTTTTTTTCAGCTTTAAAAAATGAATTAAATCAGGTAAATAAATAAAAATGTGGTGGGAACTTATTTTTTAAGTTGTGAATAAAACTAATAAATTTTCAGATTTTATTGGGGGAGGGGGGTAAGTTCAGTCATAGATATGGTAAACATGAAGATTAAGTGACAATATAAAATTGTGTATAGTTGATAAAAATTGTATTTTCTTTTTTTTTTTAATTATGACATGCTGAACATAGAGCTAAAACAATTTAGTATGAGTATGAAATCTGAAAAACAAAAAAAACACTTTAAATGAGTAAACATTCTAGTATTATCGGCTTACTTCCTAGATGACATCATGTTTGATTGGATCGACGTTACTCGCTAAAAACCAGAATCAAAAGTAGGTTCGATGAAAAGATGTAAAGTGACTGGTATAAAAATAATTTTTATAAATATTTTAATTTCGTAAATAAATTATTTTTATAACTCACTAAAGAGAAAACACACGAATCATGTAGTGAAACAGATATTTTTTTATAAATACTAGCAAATATATGTACCCTCCGGTCGCATATTTTAGCTTGGCTGGGAGGATTATATAATTGTGAAAAGAACTACATACAGGGTGGGCCAAAATAAGGGTCCTATCTTTAAATTTGAATAACTTGAATTTGAATAACTTCCACAAAATAAAAGTTAAACTCACCAAACTTTATGTGTGTGTAGACTGACCCTTCCGAGATTTTTTGAAATAAACAAAACAAATTTTAGCCGAAAAACACTTCTTAAAACTTACAAAAACTGAAGTATTGTTTTTTACACTGTTTTGAGTTTTTTAAGCAAAAATAATGTTTTCTAAATGAGGGTACGTTCCTTAGGGCTAATACGGCTCATGCTTGCTTCGGAAGGGGTCCTTTACTTATTCTAAAAAAAAAAAATTTTTTAAATCAATAAATAAAAAAGTTATGAATTTTTAAAAATAGGACCCTTATTTTTGGCCACCCTGTACAATACGTAGTTAAAGCAAAATAAATTGTTTTGGACTTAAAATAATTTCCAACGCTATTGATAATGTTTACCCATTCATTTATTTGTTTTTTTTATTATCGACTATCTTTGAATTCATGTTTTGAAACAAATCTATGACGTCATGCCAAAGCTATAATTATTTAGTTATGGTAATATTTTAAGCTCTATTTATAATAAAGTCCAAATAGGTCAGTTGGTAGAACCAAAGACTGAAAATCTCAAGGTTTCTATTTCGATTTCCAGTCATGGCATACATTTTTTTTGTTGGTAATTTATTATTTACTATTAATGCAATATTCTCCATTTCTAAAAATAGTTAATATCTCTGATATTTCGAAATGAGACAAATTCTGCAATGTACTTAATACGTTTAAAAATATTGTGACTGACAGACGGACAGACAAACACAATCTCTTAATATAAGATACTTTCATTTTTTTTTAAATCACTAAAAGCCTTTACTTAATTTCTTACACCTCATTTCCCTTCCACTTTTTTTGTATCGATCATGCCGAAATCATGAAAATAAGTCAATGTACTAATTTCAAAAAGTGTAAAAACGTCTTTTTTATTATTATTAATACCTAATGCTGAATTGATTTTAACACCAATACATTCAGCATGTCATAATCTTTAAAAATATATACACTTTGTTAGATACTGCGAAAAAAAAAACTTGTGTCACCTAATCTTCACATTTGCCCCCTAACCCTAACTCTAAAAAGAAGTAGAAAGAAGCGATGTAACCGAAAGTCAAGATTGATTTTTTTTTTCCTGAAACCGGGTACAATTCAGAGAATTGTTTAAAAATATTTTCGAAAGAAAATTTTTTTAAAAAAGAAAGAAAAAAAAAGGAAAAAAGAAATTGTCGTCTCCATTTACAGCTTACTGGCCAGGAAGTGAGCTCATTTTACGTTAAATTTATATCGGAAAGTGATCCCCCTCTCTAAAATCTAAAAGATAATTTTTTTTATTATTCCTTTTTTGCAGATATCTTTTCAGGCTGTTTACATGTAATCGTCCTCAAAAAGTAGAATCTGAATTCTTTTAGGAGTAAACTACGATGGGTGTGATAATTAAAAAAATACCACAGACTATTCATTTACGCCATTAGTTTGAGTGGGCCAGTTAACTAGCATTCAGACAACTGGTACTACTATTTCATGTAAATACATATTTTTATCTTGTTAATAAACCTTTTTATTTTTGTAAGTAGGCATTAAGTTATTCTTTTAATAATTACCATCGGTCAAATATTACAAAATGGAGCTACAGCACTCTGGAAAAATTCTATGCCCACAAAGAATTTAATGGCCCAACAATAAAATGTGCACAAAGAAATACCATTTACTGTGTTTGTGTGACATCATAAGGTCATTATTTTAATGCATGATGTCATCAGCGAATAAAATGAGCAACAAAAATGCCGAGATGAATAGACCTGTCAGGTGGCAAATGCTGCTGTTGGCACTAGTGGCAACATTATCACTTTAGTTACTGAAACTGTTACCACCCTTGGTTGGCAGCTGATGAGGACAGGAAATCACATGTGCTATCACTTTGTTATTCGTCAAATCTGTGTGATGCCTAAATGGTAATTAGAAGGTTAGCATTCAAAGAGTTTAGAAACAAAATTAAGAATGAATTAACCCCTACCAAAAAAAATGATCCAAAAGTCTTGTTAGCCCCTCGCAAAAGGGAGTGGTCTGAAAATTAGCAATGTTCACTGCTTGTACAGAAAGATATTAATAAAATCGCTATAAACCCATGAAATCCTCTCAAACCATACATCAAATAAAAGGAGATTAATTTATCCATAAGTTTATCAATGTTATTTATTAATGTATTTTGTTTTTATAACTTTTTATTGGCGAGATAAAATAAATGAATATTGTAAAATAATTTTTTTCAGATTTTAGTTGAGCAAGGGATATTTAACTCAATTCAAAAGCACGCAATGTGTTGAAATTTGGTCAAATTTGGCTTTTAAAAAAAAAAAAAAAAAAAAAAAAAAAAAAAAAAAAAAATCAAGGAAATAATGCCTTCTAAGGTGATATATGATTGCATTTGGTGAATCAAATAGTTTGGCCATAATTGGTTATCAAAGTTCGACTACTATGGATCAGAAAGTTTTCATTAAAAAAAATTTTCTCATTATTTATTTCCAATTGTTAATTTGGTCTGAGAATGAATTATTTTCCCGTTAGTTATTTTCAGCATTTAAATCAGTGAAAGATTTTGACATTTTTTTTATGTAAGTATTATAAACATCTGTCCAAAAAGTTATTTGGAAATTCATAAGAAAAGACAAACCATCAACAAAATTTTACTGAAAAAAAATCCTGTTCATTCTTGCACATTTGACTTTTTAAAAATAATTAATTGGAAAAATTTCATTCTAAGACAAAATCAACAGCTGAAAATAACTAACGGGAAAATAATTCATTCTTAGACCAAATTAACAATTGGAAATAAATAATTGGAAAAACAGCTGTCCCCGTTTTCGGGGCAGATTTACCCCTCCGCATGGGATTGCAGTCAGCGAATTTGCGGCCCCGCCAACAGGGTGTACTCTTAGAAAGAAATTTTACAGTGAAAGTGGAACATCACTATTAGAAAATATCACTCCTAGAATGGTTTGGTTTGTTTTATAACATAACCATCTATTACTCTTAGAAAAGATTACTCCCAGAAGGAAAATTTATAGTGAGAGTGGGAACATTACTTCTAGAAAACATTACTCCTAGAATAGTTTGATTTACGGCATATCAACCATCCATTACTCTTAGGAAACATCACTCTTCGGCAGTGGTAATCTTTGTTTTCAACACAATTGACTCTTAGCCACTGCTTTCTAGTATCTAATTGTGAAGAAAATAAAAAGTAAGGAAGGTTTTGATTTTTAGAAGTATCAGATTGAATAATACGGTTGGAGATCAACTTATAGATACTAGGGCATGATGTGACCAGCTGATTGATCCGATCTCCCGTCTAGCCGAAGTAAGGGCCGCAGTGAAAAGTTGAAAGTCACCAGGCCATGGACTGCTAAGCCACCAGTATCCCATCCTAAGTAATCATGGGTCACCACCCACAACATACAGGTGGCCCCATTTTCATGTTTTTTTTTTACCCCTCTGCATCGGGTTGCATTTGGCGAATTTGTGGCCCTGCCGACAGGGCATTTTTTTCTCAGACATTAAGAAAATTTTATCATCTCAATTCATCTAAATTATTTTTCTTATGTCACAATTAAATTCTATCTCAGATATATTCGTCCTTGAAAGTTTTTATTTAACATTGTGATCAATACACGTTGCGACAAAAACACTTCTATATTCAGTCTTAAAATAAAACTTTGAATAAATTTTTGAAACCCAAACATTGGACAGATTGAAATCAAGACATTAGAAAAAAAAAAAGCAAAGACAGAAAAAAGTTGAATTTCTTATTTTACATGTTTTTTTTATTTTTTCTTTAAGGAAAAAAAGGAGTTTGTTTGCTATGGGTTAAAATAAAATCAAAAAAGTTCTGCTACATGAATACATTTATATAAACATTCTGATGAAACGCCTCTTGGAATGACAGATTCTTGTTTGAGAAGGGCATTAAATAAAATAGCAAATGTTTATTTGTGTTTGCCAGTGTGATCACAAACACTTTGACAAAAGAGTACCTATTTACTTTCCCCCCCCCCCTCAAAGATAAAGCTAGAAATAAGGTCGGTTTTTAATCTGTGTGTAGGGGAGGGGGTACCCAGCTCCCCAAAATGGGGCAAAATTGAATTTGGGACAAAAGTTAAAATTGTCCCAGTCTTGAAGGATTTCTCCTCTGACTAACAACAAAACAGGGGGGAAATTACACTGATTTGAACTGTAATGTTGATGACATCAGCTCGAGTATCTAATGGAATGAAAAAAAAAAAGGACTATTATAAATTGGATGACAATCACAAAATACATTTTTTAGATGCATCAAAAGTGGTCTTCAGTGATGCATCGTCTTCACTGTCAAGTTTAGGTTCTGCATTATTTCAGCTCAAACAGCAACCTCGACTTGACGCCGAAAATGTCATCTGCGTTATGCATATCGACATTGCAGAATTCATTCAAAGTTATGCGACAAGCCTGGACCATTTTTATTGATACATGTCCGTCAGTGTCAGCCAATGAGAAAGGTCCTTACCCCCCCCCCCCCGCTCCTATATAATGGTTTCCCTTATTTTCTCCCATTTCAACTGGGTTGTCTTTCCCTGTTTTCCCATTACAGTAAGATGGTCTTCTATACAGCTACCTAATTTTATCTAATTGTTGCCTTTATTTTAACTTACTATTTTTCTAACACTACTAACCTCTATAACATAAGTTCAATACAATTTTTGTCAAGTTATATAATAAGATTATGAATAAATTATAAACATCTTCAACTCTCACTGGTCAGATTTCACTTCCATACATCACATTGTGCACACATACCTGATAGGCATTTCCCTTGGCTACCGATGTCAATCAAGAGAAGAGTCCATCAGGCATGTGTGTGCAGTGTGATGATGTATGGAAGTAAAACCTGGCTAGTGAGGGTTGAGGATATGTGTTGCATGGATAGAAACGATATAAAAAAGATACAATGGATGTGTAATGTGAGTCTTAAAAATACGCTTAGATCTGATAATCTCAGAGGAAGATTAAATCTGGACAATATAGGGAGATGTATGCAGAACAGGAGACCTTGTTGGTTTGATCACACTGAAAGAATGGATGAGAATGCTTGGGTTAGATGTAGAATGTTTAAATAGTTGGGTCAGTTGGCAAGGGAAGGCCAAGGAAAACATGGGAGGAAATGATAAGGATGGATTTAAGAGAAAACTGGTTAAATAAAGACTTGGTCAGAGATAGGATAGTTTGGAAGCCAATTTCTAAAAGCCATCCAACACATGCCACAATGTAAAAAAGACATTGAACCTAATATGAATGGCGATACAAATAGAATCATGTTTCTGTCTTAGACTACTTAATTTGGTAATTGGAGTTCGATATCTCTTAAATTAGTTTCACATTCAATGTTAGACACAGGGTTGTAAAGTCAAAAGCTATTAGGTCGGACTCAGACCACTCGAATTCCAAAATATCCGACACCTAGAATTCCAAAATATCCTATCTATTATTTTACAGTTTTCCAATATTCAGACGGTTGATTCTTTAGAGATTAAATATCTGACTGACTCCTAGCATTCTTATGAGTCCAACTCAGACTCCTTCCAAAACCTCCGACTAACTCTGCAACCTGATGTATGGAAGTGAAATCTGGTCAGTGAAGATTGAGGTTTTACTTCCATACATCAGGTTGTCGAATCAGTCGGAGGGAGTCAGAGGTTTTGGACTCATAAGAATGCTAGGAGTCGGAGTCACAGTTTCTAATTTCCAAAGAATAAATATATTTATGTATTTTTATGTCATTGCTTTTAGAGCATTTGTCACCATGCTCACTACTATTTCAATTGTTCACTTCCTAAGTGATACAGATTAATGTAGAAGATTGCATTATTAGTCGCTCTTAACTTTATAGGACATATTTTTATTAATTTTATACGTACATTAAAGTAATTCATGGACAAATGTTTCTGGCTCACAGCCGTCATCAGCATGGCTAACTTAGACAAGGATCGAACCTTCCATATTGATGTCTATAGTCTGGCGTTTTTACCTCTGGGCAATGACGCCTTGCCTAGAAATATGTATGGTTTTATCACCTAAATATTTTAATGTATTTTTATGTACTTGTTTTTATTGGTGATTATTACGTAATATATTTATGTGAGAGTTATAGCTTTTACCTTTAATTATTTACTCCATAAATTTAGTTATGGACTGATGCTTAAAGTAGCCACCCCTTTACACACATAAATGAGAAAGTTTTAAAATCAACCAACTTCATTCCATTCATCATTTTCAAGCCTCTCATAATATTCTTCATCATTCAACTGACAATCCATCCATATTTAATCCTTATCAAAGTTGAAAGCCATTCAAGGATAAGTAGTGATTCATTAGTAAATAAAATTTTTTTAAATAAAATAAAATAAATTAAAAAAATAAAAAAAATAAAAAAGCTTTTAAATTTGTATAAAATGAAAACCATAAAAAATATTTTATGTACCTTTCTCTTAATTTTAGATAAAACCATTAAAATGAATGGATTCAGTTTGGACTGTACAAATGATTCAATCTTCGATGACCTTGTGGACATCTGTGTGCCATGGGATGACCAGGATTAATTGATTACCAACTGATGTCAATTCTCAATCAAAATCAACTTAATCAATATCATGTTCAATAGAAATACCAATATTCTCCAATCCATAATAAAGACCAATGTGTATTTATCTGTATACAAATATGTAGTTCTATCCCTTCACACAATGTTTAGAGAGTAAAACACATGCCTTTTTCTGGCCCACAGAGATGAGGTGAAGCGAGAAAGCAAATAGCAAACACCTCAGATCCAACTCACCGCTTGAAATGAATTTGTAAAGAAATTCTTCACTCTATAATAAAAAGTCAACGGTGAGGGTTTTTTTTTTTTCAGATTATCAGAAATGATAATTTATACATGAAAAATTATATTACCGACATAATTATATGATTTTATATATTTTAGTAATATATCTTAATAAATAGCGAGATCAAAACACTGGCAAAACATTTTTTTTTTTTTTTTTTTTTTTTTTTTTTTTTACAGAGGGTGTACATTAGTATAAGTATTAAAAAAAAAAAACACCATACATGTATTAAAAAAAACATCATACATGTACTCATGTAATGAACAACCTTTTAAAAACAATGTTTCATATCAAAATCAAAGGTGGTTCATTATAATAAAATGTTTTTGAAATAAAAAAGTTTAACCTGTTCAATTTCAAAAATATCCCATCTAATGAACAACCATTTGTTTTTAGGTGAAGTATATAAAAGTAATAGATGAATCCGTGACCCGTTGGACCACCACTAGTACCACCATCTATTCTACTTTGATTTCATTTAAAAATTTATAAACTGACATATCTGGTAAGACATTCTTCTTGCATAACTAAACACAAGTTTTCATCAAAATCATCATATTCGGTTTAGCATCCGTTTTACATACTGGTATGCATTGGACGGCTTTTAGGAGTTTCTTTAAAAAAATAAAAAATAAAAAAGAGATTGACCATGTTCATTTGTTATTGTTGTACCATATTATTGGCACGATAATAATGTACTTCGCTACAGTTTATTTTAAAAACGATGATACCCTGCTCAGACAACTGGCAATATGGAAACATTTTTGAGAGATTTATCTTCCTCCCACAGTGGTAAGATATGACACAAGGTCGGGAAAAGTGGGATTTGAAAAGCTAGCACCCGAGAAGGTGAGCACTCTGGCCTACAAAAAATGCCTGGGCAGCCCCATCGGCATTCTCCAGTAGGGGTGCCTCAGGCAGTAAGCGATGAACTTACTCCACCCCAAAGGGGGGAGGCAAAAACTGGTAGGGTGGACCTCCTAGAACTGCACAGAACAAACCCACAGACCGACGGAATCAAAACCCAAAGGTCAAGACGATACCGGTCTATAGGGTTTAGTATACATCGGAACAGATACTACACTTTGATCTGGGCCAAAAGGCCCACATTTTTTAATTATCACAACAAGGAAAATAACTAATATTTTTTATAGAAAATATAAAAAGAGTTGTCTCCATTACAACTAAAATGTTATTTCTTTTTCTGTACAAGTTTAAAAAATGTGCAAAAAAAAATAAAAATTTACTAAAATGAATTCACTGTATTCGAGGCAACATCGGGTAGCTATATATCTCGTAGTGTAACTGCATCTTAAATATTTCATTAACTGTTAAATCGATTTTACATTAAGTCAATTATTACATTGTACATAGCGATTTTTTCTATTTGATAAATCAATACTTTTAGCAGGATCGAATATCAAAATTGGAGTCCATACTGTTTTTCTTTTCTTTTATAAACGCTTTTATTTTTAACTTGTCATACTTTCAATCCTTAATTAGAAGACTTATAAAAACAAGTTTATATAAAAATATTCTGTATTATTTAATAAGTGTGAAACGTTTTCATTTATCACACCTATATTATCATCAAAAGAGCTCACTTTTATTTAAATCAATAATATAAGTCTTTTGAAATACTGTACAGTAAAACTCCTACACTATAGACTCCATAGGCTATGAACTCCCTACGCTATGAACAAAATTAAATATGAACTCCCTACGCTATGAACAAAATTAAATATGAACTCCCTACGCTATGAACAAAATTAAATATGAACTCCCTACACTATGAACAAAATTAAATATGAACTCCCTACGCTATGAACAAAATTAAATATGAACTCCCTACGCTATGAACAAAATTAAATATGAACTCCCTACGCTATGAACAAAATTAAATATGAACTCCCTACGCTATGAACAAAATTAAATATGAACTCCCTACACTATGAACAAAATTAAATATGAACTCCCTACGCTATGAACAAAATTAAATATGAACTCCCTACGCTATGAACAAAATTAAATATGAACTCCCTACGCTATGAACAAAATTAAATATGAACTCCCTACGCTATGAACAAAATTAAATATGAACTCCCTACGCTATGAACAAAATTAAATATGAACTCCCTACGCTATGAACAAAATTAAATATGAACTCCCTACGCTATGAACAAAATTAAATATGAACTCCCTACGCTATGAACAAAATTAAATATGAACTCCCTACGCTATGAACAAAATTAAATATGAACTCCCTACGCTATGAACAAAATTAAATATGAACTCCCTACGCTATGAACAAAATTAAATATGAACTCCCTACGCTATGAACAAAATTAAATATGAACTCCCTACGCTATGAACAAAATTAAATATGAACTCCCTACGCTATGAACAAAATTAAATATGAACTCCCTACGCTATGAACAAAATTAAATATGAACTCCCTACGCTATGAACAAAATTAAATATGAACTCCCTACGCTATGAACAAAATTAAATATGAACTCCCTACGCTATGAACAAAATTAAATATGAACTCCCTACGCTATGAACAAAATTAAATATGAACTCCCTACGCTATGAACAAAATTAAATATGAACTCCCTACGCTATGAACAAAATTAAATATGAACTCCTTACGCTATGAACAAAATTAAATATGAACTCCCTACGCTATGAACAAAATTAAATATGAACTCCCTACGCTATGAACAAAATTAAATATGAACTCCCTACACTATGAACAAAATTAAATATGAACTCCCTACGCTATGAACAAAATTAAATATGAACTCCCTACGCTATGAACAAAATTAAATATGAACTCCCTACGCTATGAACAAAATTAAATATGAACTCCCTACGCTATGAACAAAATTAAATATGAACTCCTTACGCTATGAACAAAATTAAATATGAACTCCCTACGCTATGAACAAAATTAAATATGAACTCCCTACGCTATGAACAAAATTAAATATGAACTCCCTACGCTATGAACAAAATTAAATATGAACTTCCTACGCTATAAACAAAGCTTAGCAATTAGAAAAAGAAAATTATAAAGTTAATTAATATATTTGTACGAATGAATATATTTAAAGATATTTTTGTCGATATACTAACAAACATACACCCTTTTCAAAGTCGCAGAAAGAAATACAGAATCACTTCTAACATTTTTGG
Organism: Sepiola atlantica; assembly: GCA_963556195.1. Lineage (NCBI taxonomy): Eukaryota > Metazoa > Mollusca > Cephalopoda > Sepiida > Sepiolidae > Sepiola > Sepiola atlantica. Next base: position 39,884,933 of record OY744528.1, read on the forward strand.
AAGAAAAGAGTTGCTTTAATAACTACGACAAAGATTGTTCATGCTCTACAAAGGAAAAAGTTCATTAAGAAAATGGAACTGAACAAAGTATCCAAATTTCAACAAAACATAAAAGACTCAATGAAATCATTGAACAGGAATGATTTTGAAAATAATGAAGATATTCAATAATTTTAGTGCAGTGATATACACGCAGTATCTATTAACAATTTTTTTAAATATTTAGGCATTTAATGTCTATTTGCGTTGATCAATAGTCATTTTCCCAATAAATTCATTTTGTTTACATATATTTTCTTTAATTATCCTCATAAAATATTACTATAGTTGGCAAAACCTATGCTCAGTTTCTTTCTTTTAATGAAGAAAATTTTTTCAAGGTCATCTCTGCTATGGCCAATCCTAAGTTATGAACAGATCAAAAGCTCATGGCATAAGAGTTATACTATACATATAGTAGAGAACAAAGATCCAAACACAGCTATTTGCATGCCTACTTTGCATAACTACTTTTTAAACAGTTAATAATAAATCAATGTATGGCGTTATCCATTTGTAATTATATTGCTATCCTTTCTTATATGCAATAGTTTTGTTGATATCAACAGTAATTAAAGTGATTTAATAGAAAAAACGATAACTTATCAAAACCTTTCTTAAAATATTAAGTGTATTACGTAATTTTCAAGGGAAGCAATTTAAATGAAAACTAATATGCCTTACCTAGCTGGAAAGAAAGATATACTGACAAGGCATGAAAGTAGTAAGAGGAGTTCATAGAGAGGGGGGGGTGACTGCTCTCTCTCACTGCAAGAGGAATATCTTAACAGCTGTCACAATTTATCAATTTTTGAATTAAATCAAAGTAGAATAAATGGAGGTAGTCATTGTGACTCAACAGGTCTCGGGTACGTCAAGTATATATAAGTTAGATATGTTTATATGTTCATATATTTTTATATGCAGGATTCACTCCTAAACTAATTAACCAATCATTATGAATTTTACAACATAGCTGCTAGGCATAGGGGGTCCAAATGTGGATTATATTTAGTTTTATGCAAAGGAAGTAAAAAGAGGGGTGAAAATTCAGATACCTCCGATTTTTATAAAATTTTAACAATACGTATCAGACATTAGTAAATATTCTCCAAATTTCAGTTTCTTTGGAGTATTTTAAAACGTTTTTAGGGGGCATAATACGGCACAACCTTCCATTTGAAAATTTAAATATTTCAGATTTGCACTGAATTTGATCTATAGTCATTAGACACCAATTAAACAAGATTCCCTGAATTTCAATTTCTTCTTAAGCTTAAGGCTTAAATTTTAGGCATTTGTTGAATCAAAATCTTGTAATGGACATTAATCAAAATTAGAATAAGAATTCTAGATATAAGGTTTAGTATCATTATATCTTGATTTTAATCTTTGTAAAAGAACATAAAAGTGGTGTAAAACTGTTCTGTTCAGTGAAATTCATTTTACTCATAAATAATAAACAGTTACTTATCCTACAAGGCTGGACACATAGAAAATCATAAAAAGAAAAGTGAAACATATATAGGGTTTGAACCTGTGTATGCAAAAAGGATCATCTTTAGCTGAGTTCGCTTTAACCAACAAGACCAAAGGTTTGAATCCTACAGGTCTCATTTTTCGTTTGGTGAATTTTTTTATGTTCATAGCCTTGTAAAATAAGTAACCATTTAGTTAGTAACAGTATTATCTACACAAACACAAATGTAAATAAAAAAAGCAGAATGATAACATTATCAGAAATATATAGATATATACACAATAAATAAATCCCAAACCAAATTAATGGAATATCAAGTTGGTATTTATAAATCAAATAGTGTCCAATGCAATTTATGGAAAGTTATATAATAAAACCAAGATTATAAACACTCATAGCATACTAAATATCAAAAATGGAAGGTACGGTAAGGTAAGATGTTGCTTTACGGCACATCAACCCTAAGGATCATTTCGTGCCATGAGTGTGGAAGGGAGTGTCCTTCATTTGAATCTTAAGTCAGTGATATTTTAAATTGTTTAAGGTTAAATGCATCTTATTGCCCCTGTTTTAGGGCCTAAAATTCAATTTTGGCTATTTCGTTTGTATTGTATTAAATCTTTAGATGAGTTCCAAAAGGTTTATTTTCTTTAGAAAACGTAATATTTTGTAAGGTGTTACTTTCTCAAATAATGTTTTTAGGGTTTGTTCATTAAAGTATTTTCTATGGGTATTTTCATATTTATTGCAATCCATTAATATGTGTTTTATGGTTAGATCAAAAATGGAAGATGAAGATATAAATATTTAATCTTTTGTGACTGCATATAAAAAAGATTAAAAAAAGAAGTGTTATTTCTTTGTCTTCTTATGTCCGTCTCAGAAAATGTATACATTAAGCAAATACTTCTATGTATGAAAATAAATCAATTAAATACATAATACCAGACAATTATTTATGAAGACCTGCTTTTCTAAAAATCTTTATGTAAATTAGACATAACATTAACTTTGGTAAGTGATATTCTTTGATGAATATACAATAGCCATTGCATGCTTCTATTTACTTGCCTTCCCACGAGGGCAGAGTTAGACACAAGGTTGGTTTTTAATGTGGGGAAAATCCAGCTCACTAAAATGAGTACTCTGGATTGAAACATATTTAAATTGCCTCAGTGTAGAAGATCTTATTCACTGAACGAGGACAGAATAGTCAAAGTGTAGCATCAAAAGGCCAACATTCATGTTAAGTGAAATTTCTTAACAAAAATATAAAATAGTCATTTCATGTTAAGACATTAAATGGTAGTTATGTTTTTATTAATGAGATTAAAGTGTACACAGAAAGTAACAGCAGTATTAAGTATGGTGTGATGTCTTTGAGAAATATGATGTTGTTTTGGTTACAGACAGACATTAAATTTCCATGATAAAGAACTCCGATCGCATAGTTTTGTTAGCCTTGGAAGATGGTATGACAAACAAACATACTACACTGCTCCCTTCCCTTGGGGGAGGTAATGCCTCAGAGGGTAGTATGATGACAAACGAACATATACTACTATACTACAACCCCTCCCCAAAAGGAGTGGATAATGCCTTGGAGGATGGTCTCATGACAACATAAGATACTATACTAACCCCCACCCCCCAAAAAAAAGAAAATGAGGTAATGCCTAGGAGGACAGTACAATGTAAACAAAACAGATACTACACTACCCCCACTCACCCCCTAAAAAGGAAGAGGTAATGTCTGGGAGGATGGTATCATGACAAAGGAACATATACTATGCTACCCACCTCCCCTAGAATTGAGCATTGAAAGATAGTATATCAGTCTGAAATAGTCTAGTAAACTGAATTGGGTATAAAAAGAGAATACATTGATAGAAGTAATAGTATAGTTTCAGCTTCACACAGACAGATACCAAATCTCCACTAGTAATAGATAAGATAGTAGATAAATATCATAACATTTGTTTAAATGTATATGGAACCACAAGAATTAATTCTTGTAATGAAAATACATAAAAAAATATTAAAAAATCTTAAATACCCAAAACTATTACAAAAAATTACTTTTCTCTTCATCTTTGTTATTTGGATTATTCGAACTACTCTTCTTATCTTGAATGCTATTCTCAATGTTTTGGCCGATGTAACCTCCAAAACTTCAGGTGCATCTTGTCGAACAAGGTTGGATTGTTCTCGTTCCGTCAGCTATGACCGAGTAAAAATCTTAAGTAATTTCTATTAGATTCTTAGTAGTAGTTAGGATTAAATCTTCAACCTCCAGAAGGTTGTCACTTCGAACTAATTATTACTTAAAACGTTATCCATTGCACATTGCAGGTTCATGTGATCAGAGGTTACATCGGCCAAAACGTAGTTTAAATAATCCAAATTTATGTTATTAGTACAAAAAAATTTTAAAGATTGGGGAAAAATCTTTTTATATCAAATATTTCTCTTCTATGAAGAACCATATAAATTTGCAGTAGGAAATTTAAATGATTTTTTTTTAAGTGAAAAATAATTATTTCATGAAGATCTTTTAAAAGTCCCTATTTACTTGCCTCCTGATGATAGAAAAGTTAGACAAGGTCAGTCTTTAGTTTAGGGAAAATTCAGGTTCTCAAAAAAGGGGCACCCTGAATTGGGACAAAAAATTTAATTGTCTCAGTCTAGAAAGATTTCTTATCTGATTAAGGACAGAACAGATAAGACACTTTAATCCTAACCTGATGACTGGGCTAAAATCTTTGGGTAGGATAAAATACTGAATTCTAATCTTCACATTTGATATTTTTCTCTGAAAAGTTTGCATTTTAATAAATATCCTAAACTAAAATTTCATTTGATTATATCTAAAAATATTTGATGTGAGCACATAGATCTTTGCAAAACAAGCAATGGTACCAAATTTATTTTGGTAGCTCAATTAGCCACCGAATTATGACCATTCAAAGTTTGTTGAAAAGTAGAAAATTTATTGTCTTGTGTGCTTTTGGTTCAGACGCCAATTTTTACAGTGTATGACTAAAAGTGTAGGCTTCAAAAAACTGAAAAATCCTTACAAGTGTAATGTCATCTTGTGGTAAATGAAAATTAATCATAATGTAAGCAATAATTATTAGATCAAACTAACTTAAACATGGGGCAAAACCCCCGAAAAACAACATGCAGAAATGACAACTTTGTTCAAATAAGATTCATTTCAACAGCTAACACATTGAATCTTCTTAATATGATAAATAGCACATTAGAGATCAAGCTAAATATTTCTTTTAATAGTAAATCAATAAAAAAAATTCAGACAGAAACACAATTTGATAATAGGATAAACATTTCCTTAATATTTCATTCACTAAAGTTTTCAACTTGAATATTTTTTATGACAGACAACTTAAAACCCTATATATTAAGCCTAACATTAACGAGCGGCCACTTTTGTTTTAGATGGGACAATCTTTACATGCATAGACACACAACATCGTGCACACCAAATTTGAAAAATAACATGTTTTCACATAAAAAAAAATTAACCGTCAGTCATCAAAAATAACCCAATTTTAAGTAGTCTATTAAAAAAAACTATTAATGACAACAGAGAAAGAATTGTACATTTATAAAGAGAAAAGATTAAATTTTGTTTTCATCAAAATAACATCCCAAATATAAACGAGATATCGCAAGTTGAAATTGAAGAGAATTTTACTACATTTAACTGTTTTCGCACCCTAAACTCGGCTGGTTTGTGATACCTACTGTAAGGATTGTAATAATTATGCTTCTCTCCAACGTCGCGTGGGGAAATTAAGAGTCATCACTAAAAACTGCTTTTAGAGCAAAGTTTTATAAATACTGTTTGCAAGAATTTTTCCACTCCTTTTATCTAATTACATAAATCTTACTGGTTTTGACAATCAAGAATGCTTTTTTAGTATAAAGAGTAAAATAGAAACAAATAGGTTAATATTTATTGGAACAAAGATCAAACATTCCTTACAATCACATAGTAACTGGAAAATGCTGGAATATCTGTTTAATGACACATCACCACTTTTGGATGTTATTTATAAGTTTTTGCACTCTAAACTAGGCTGCCTAGAGAGTCACTTACTTTGGAGCGTTTGTTATACTAGAAATTATAAGTATAATTGATTAGACAATAAACTGTCTGTCCTGTTCATATTTCTAGTCATACCCAATAAAAATAATAAAAAATTAAACTTACCTTGCTGGAAAGACTGTTCTAATACCTTGTGATAATCAGTACAGTATACGGGGAAACTTGCAAATTCAACAAGTAGTCGACAGGCCCATGTGAATGCTTCACAAAAGTCTGTACTCAGCTGATGGATAGCAATCTGCAGAGGTGGTCCATTCTCCAGGCTCTGCTTACGAAGGGTTTCGTCCTGGCTGTATATAGACGAGGAGCTCCCAATCACAGAATCTTTGTCAGAACATCGTATCAGATCCAATGGCACTGTGATAGAGTCGAGGAACGTTCGGATGCCATTGTCTTCATTGAATACCTTGTGCGATACAAAAATGTGGAAAAAGTTCTGGAAGCACTGGACGCATGCCTGCATGAGAGTCAGGGGAGCTCCCACCATTTTGTCGGAAGACTTTATTGGAGAATTCTTTATCCTGTTGTAAAACGATGCTCTAAGGTTGGCTACATGATCGATAGTGTCAGCCGGCGTGCGTTTGGATATGTCCATGATCTGGTTCCGACTGGCAGCCTCCCTTGCTCCTCGGAAGAGTTGTGGACTAGAGTGGGTCTCAAAATCGTTTAAGGCACTTGGGTCAGATTCGCTACCACTGTCAGTACTGATGGTATTGTCTATGCTACCAGAGCTATCAGAGAGGTTCCCGTCCTCCACTGGACATTCCTTGTTAGCGCTGTCCCCAGCAATGGAGCTGTCTGAAGTCTTACCCTGCTCATCTACACCAATCACAGTCATGGACGGCTGAGCACGAGTGAGAATTTTGCCACACAATTTCAAACTAGACACAATCTCATTATTCCTGAGTTTGTCACTAAAATCAATCATGGAGGTGATCATTCTACGCAACAATGTTGGTAGAAATTCTGTCTGTGTTTCTAAGTAGGTTTCCTGAGGAAAGAAAAAAAACGATTTTAAAAAGTAATTAAAAACATAAATTCTTTTTTTATAAATGGATCGACCGTAGTCAAGGGCAATCCAAAGGCTCCTTTTTCATTTGCTACTTGGCTGAATCATACGAAAAACTTAAATTGATACTTGATGCCCCTTTGCTAAACACTGAGCATTATAAAGTGAGGATCAAGTGTAAGTGGAGTAATCTTGGGAAAGGAGTGGTGCCCTCCCCTACATCTCAGGATAGTAAATAATGAAAACGGAGCCTTCGGATCGCCATCGACTATGGCCGATCACTTTACTTTTACCTTACTACACTGAGATGTAGCTGGGGATGCCACTTACTTTCCTGGATTGCTCTACTTACTGTTGACCCTCACCTTATAATGCTGAATGTTTAGCAAGGAGGCATCAACTACTATTTATTTTGCTTCTTTCGTATGATTTGACCGAGGATTGAACCCAGATCTCCCATCCCATTAGCGAACACTTTAACCATTATGCCAAATCGGTCGAATGCATGATATTAAAAAAATGGTTTCAACATTTCTTAGATGAAATATTATCAATTATGTCAGACTTGTATTTCTTTGATTCTTTAATTGTATTTGATAACATTTGCTGTTTATACTTTCTATAGTGTTACGAGGGGGGAGGGAGTCTCTCAGTCTTAGGTATGACCTTAGAGACATTCAGTGGTGAGGCCCTAATTTGGGAGCTTTGATGAATGTGGGGTCCCCTCTTAGTTATTCCCAGAGTGGTAGTACCTGTCAGGGTTCCATGTAAGAGTTAAATCGAATTTGTCCCAGGTACAACACTAAACTAGTTCAGGTACGCTTGGGTAAGGTGTTAACCTCTACCCTATCTCAAAATCAATCTTTCCCAGCCCTTTCTATCTTTTTTTTCTATCTACCCTATTTCCCAACCCTATAAACTACTGAATCCCTTCCCACCCCGACCATGACACAAAACTGCATCCAGTGGTGAGGTTTCAATTTGAGAGCTTTGGGGAATGTGGAGTGCCATCTAAGTTACCACTTCTCTCAGGTCCACTCTGACCCAGAGTGATAGTATCTGTCAGAGTCCCATCTATGCGTTAAATAGAAACTATTGTTTACAGACTATTTGTTTATAAAAAAAAAGTGATCTCCAAACAATTTCAAGGAAGAACTTAGTATAATTGCACATGATGACTTCCCTTTAATCTATTTTGGTGCATAAATACCTACAATAACAGTTTTCTTAGTCGGAATAAGTATTTTTTAAAAAAATAAATAAAGCGAAATAAAATATATTTGTGTCAATAACATAGTGGAAGGAAAAAACAAAATAAGTTAGTCCAAATCAAATAGGCCTACAAAAATATTAATCTACAAACCAATCGTATACGAAACATGTGTACTGTTTTGATATAAAATAACTCAATGACAGTTGACATGGTGTAAAACCCAACAGATTAAGGAGCACAGTTTAGAATGTTTTTGTGGAGTGCGTGTCTTCATAAAGTTTTGTCTCCCTAACTTACTGCAGAAAATTTATTTTATTACCAAAATGCAAAGACATTTTAGGCTCTTTGCAATGGCTGTCAACATAACATTCTAAGATAAAAGAAATTATAACTTGAAATCTAACAAAGTTATCTTGTCAGATTTTCCAAGTCAGACCCAAATAGCAATCTGTTCGACACACTGATACTTGATTTAGACTAGCCTATTTTGTTTTTTCCTCCCACTATGTTATTGGAACAAATATTTTTTATTTCGCTTCAGTTTTTTCTGAAAATTATTCTGACAAATAAAACTGTTAGCGTGTAGACATTTACATACCAAAATAAATTAAAGGGAAGTCATTGTGTGCAATTATACAAAGTTCTCTCCCTTAATTTTTTAAAATTCCTATTTCACAAAATCTTATTATGAAATTAAAGTCATCAAAATTAATTTCCATTTCTTCGTAAACAAGTCAGTCATTTTTTCTTTTACTACCGGGCAATGCCATATAGGTACAGCTAGTTAGTATATATTATTATTATTATTATTATTATTATTTAGTTTACTTACATAAATATATTATCTAACAGATTAATTTCTCATAAAAAATACTGAAATATTTGATAAGATATAAAGTTCAAGTTCGACTCCAGGATTTAAAAAATTCTGATTCCCGACTCCTAAAATTCAAAAATATCAGATTCCGACTCCAACTCGGATTCCTTATTTTAAAGTCTTCTAATCAGACTGGATTTTTTGGAGGTTAAAAAATTTTATACCGACTCCAAGCATTTTTACAAGTCCAACTCTGACTCGTTTCAAAACCTTCGACTTTTCTGAATAGCAACTAAATAAAAACAATTAAAGTAAATAATTTTGCAAATATCCTTGGGTGTCTATGTTGGATGTCCATGGAGAAATTCCAATTGAAGCAACTAGTTTTAGAGAAGGAAAACTCTAAAATAACACCAGCCCCCCCCCTCCGTTTATCTCAGCAGGGTTTCCAGTCATCTTGTATTTCTCTTTAACAACTTTACTCTAGTAATGCAAGATCAGAAATGCAGCTGACAACTGTGCAACCCTTGCTTCATGATAAACCTTATCACGCAGGAACCTTTTCAGAAAGGTATCGCTGGCCCACAGAGCAAATGTTGCAGTTATCCAAATGAAATATTTCCGATATCAGAAAAAATAATGTTTTAAAATTGTATTATGAGATTTTCACAACATATTTCAAATGTGTCATACAAGCAGGCATAATTTATATCATTTTCAAGTTATAAATAAAATGCTGTCTTTCTGTTCTATAATGGTCTGGTATGTATTCAGATCTCACGATATTACTGTATCCCTCTCCCACTCCCCAATACAAAATTACCACTACATGATCATACGTAAAGACTTTGAGAGAAAAATGGTATTTGGACTATTATTCTCATCTTGGATGTTATTCTCACAACGTTTCAGCTGACGTTACCTCCGACCTTCTTCAGGTCCGTCTTGTCAAACTCGGGAATCTGTACAGAACCCGTTAAATAAAATGAATAGGTTACACTTTCTGCATATTCACCACCTGTACTATATATACTGATGTATAGATCAAATTTTGAAGGTCAATTATGGGAGTAAATATTGTCCGAGCTACACAAGTTATTTAATAGAAACAAAAATTCAGGTTTATGATGATAATAATCGGCTAGAAAATAACTGGAATGCTATAGCCCAAAAAAAAAAAAAGAAAAAAATTCTCTAGTGTAAGATTCGAACCCACGATGGCATAGAATTTGTAACGGAAGGTGAATGCGTTATCTACAAGATCACTGATTTAAGTAAAATATTTTGTCTTTGTAATCTACTTATAGTGAATATGAGTTTGGCGTAGGAATCTCTCCACATAGATCTAAAATAGTTCCATTGTCTAAAACAAATAAACAAATATAAAATTAAAAATTCTTATTGAAATAAAAATATATTAGTGAACATTTATCAAATATTTTTCAGCCATTTAAAAAAAAAAAAAGGATAAATGTTTTCTCTTCAAAGTAAACCATATGTTGGTCTGTCGGCTTAAAGGGAACATTAAAAACGTTGGACCATTCGTTTCTAATGTAATTTTATGTATTTTTAATATTTAGTTTTAGAAAAGATTCAAGAACTTCTGACATCGATAAGGACATTAGCAAGGGGGATGGCACGGTGGCTGAGTGGTTAACGACGCGGACTGAGGACCTGGGTGTGTCGGGTTTGAATCCGGTTCATTCCACAAAAAACACTCATCAAAACCCACACCTGACCTCCTGGAGAGAAGGTAAAATAAAAAAAATATTTAAGTTTGAAGAGTCAGCCATAGAATACACTCCACCCGAGGAAATGTGGTAAAAGAGCAATCGCTCATGGATTCTTCAAAATGATGACATTAGCAAGAAAGTACTGATTTCAAATCTGTGGTTAATTTGGCTCTTAGATCAATCATTTTACTGTGATACTACAACACAGACAACTTTGCTTATATATCTACATAAATAAATGCAAAAGTTTTTTTCATTTATCACTCCTATATTATAATCAAAACTGATTACTGTTATGTAAATCAATAATACAACATAAAATCTTGATATTCCGTATATATAGTGGAGATAAAAGATTAAGAGAATCGTTTGACTGCTTAATTAGCATAATTATTTTTTAAACCATTCATAATTACATAATGTTTAGTATTATTAATTTGGAATTGTATTGGCTTATGTTTGCTATCTATATGCAATAGTTTTATCTAAATTAACAGTAATTAATTAAAGTTATTTAATAAATAAATCGGAAAAATAACTAAAAACCTTAAGTTTTAACTCCATGCGCTCGCTGATGACCTTACCGAAGGTTGTGGCTTGCTACGAGCGAAGCAGAAGAGAGAAGAGAAAGAGGGAGTGGAAGGGAGAGTGTGGTTGTCTCACTTGCTCTCTCTGCCCCCTTCTCTTGCCCTCTTTTTGTAGTTTTTACATTTTCCGTGAAAAATAAATAACTTTCTTTAATTAATTAAGTTAATGCCTAATTTATAAATTTTAACAAGTTTAGTAGCACCGTGATCTGTCCAAATTAGAAAAAAAAAAAAAAAAAAAAAAAAAAAAAATCGAGATTCATATTTTAGTATGATTGTAAATTAACATTTTCCGCAAAATCCCCCCCCCCCCCAAAAAAAGAAAATTATTTTCGGGCCAGTTTTAGGATAGTTAACTTAATTCTTTTTTGTTATGGGAGTTAAATCCGCTGCGTTTTTTTTTTTTTTGGAGGGGGCTGCTACTTTTTAAGGAGATTACGTGTGATTTTATGACCTTGCCACTCGGACTTAGGGTAAGTGGTAAAAAAATTTTGTTAAGTTCCCTAAAAAAAATACAATGGCCCGGAAATGTGGGAACATTTTACGTTAAATATATATATATATATATATACAAGTGATCCCTCACTCTAAATTCTAAGAATTTGTTTTTCTTTCTATTTTCAACAGTGTTAACATGTAATCGCCTAAAAAAGTAGAATGTAATTTTTTCGGGGTTATGGGGTATTAATGGAGGGTGTTAATCTGCAAATGTAAGCATATTTAATTTTTTAAATCTTATATATTTTTTATTACTATACGTCTCTTTTTTTATTTTAATTTTAAGCAATTGATTTTTGTTGTTTACCTTTCCAATGAAAATTAAATAAATAACTTTAAAACGATCTAATTAAATATCTTATTTTTATGGTAAAAATAAAAAATATTGAAAATTTGGACCCCCACTCCAATTCATTTTATTGGGGTGGGGGTGGAGGTAATCTACAATAATATCCAAACTTTTTCAGACGATTACGTGTGAATACTTTGAAAAACCTAGCAGAAAGTAAAAAAAAATATTTTAGAATTTAAAGTGGGGGATCAGTTTAGCATATAAATTTAACGTAAAATAATCCTCTATTTTCATGCCGTTCTAGGGTTTTATGGAAGTTTACCATTTTTTGCCAATGGAGATGAATTCTGTGTGTTTTTTTCTTTGGGGGAGGGGGCTTTTTGAGGTGATTGCGTTTGATATTACGACCTTGCCAGTCGAACTTAGGGTTAGTGTTTAAAACATTAACTGCCTTAATCTAGAATAACCCTAAAAAGAAGGATTTTCATTTCTAAGGATGGGGGGGGGGGGGGTAATTTAGCTGTTAATATACAAATTTACCCCTCTCCCTTTTTTTAATTTTCTTATTTCTGTTTTCGTTAGCATAGGGACGGGGCATTCTTCCAAATGTCAGACTATCACCTGCTATTTAGAGGCTCCAACCAAGTGCTCTTTTAAGGATTTTAGCCGTTCCCTTAAGTGCAATTATTTGGATTTCTTTTGCACTTGGTTTTCGGGAATACTTTCCAGATACTTTTTGAAATTTTTCTTCATGAGGCCTTTAGCTCCTATTATAACTGGGATAATGTTGATGGTTATTAGGTTCTAGTTTAAGAAAGAGGTCAGCACAAAAAACAACAAATTTTTTTTCTAAACAACAAATTTTTTTTCTAAACAACAAATTTTTTTCCTAAACAACAAATTTTTTTCCTAAACAACTCCAATCAGTTTCAGCTAATAAAGTCGAAATTAAGAGAAAAACACTGTGCATATGAGGGGGGGGGGGGGGGGGGGGGAGGGGGTATTCTTTAGTAAAACAAAAGTCATCTAACTCCCCTCCCCCCTTCATCAATTGCTTGAAGTCTTAGCCTTCACGGCTAAAATTAACATTTTCAGAGAAAACTGTCATAGGAGGGAAAATCAACTTTTTCTTATAAAAAAAAAAAGGCGGATTTTGATCAAAAAGCTGAGAACTCAAGGGATTTAAACGGAAATCCACTTTTTATGGATTAAAAACAAGTGGAATTCCGCCTATATAATGAATAATTCACATTCCTGATATATAGATCAAATTTCAGGACTAAATATTGCCCAATTTCAACAGAAGTTGAAATCTAGTTAGTTCTTCAACTGTGTCTGGTAATAAGAACATTTCTTAGCTTCATAAATAGAATATTAAAAAATACTTATACAATAGTATATATGGAGAATAAAAGAATTTCGTTTTACTTACTAAAGAGATAATATCCAAGAGAAAGTTACTTAATTCACACAATTCCACAAAGTCTGGCATGTCAGAAGTGTTTTCAAGAGACGACTGTCTATCAATAATCACGCGTTTAACCTGCTTCTGGCAGGTTGTCTCAAACATCCGGCCAATGAAATCCCAGATGAAAAATGGCTCAAATGCATTGAACAATAAATTTGCAGTCTTTAGTAATTCGTTCACAATCTTCTCGTCTCGTTGAAACATTGATTCCCGCCTTTTCTGAAGAGATTCTCCTCTCTTTGGGTGATGATAATGATGACCTGTCAGGTTACTGGGGTTAGTTTCAGCCAGTTTACATTCCCTGTGGAGACTCCGGAATATTGCCCAGAGGACATTCTCCAAGATGACAGGTCCTATTTCTGGTTTGTCAAGCAAGCTTATGAGAATGCGAAACGGCTGAAGGATGGAAGCCTTTCCGGTTGGTTCATCCCCACTGTAGTCTGGAATGCAAGAACTTTCATAAAGCCTTGATTTCAGAGCAGCAACCAAAAGGTCTTTGGAGAAAGTGTGGAAGTAGGATTGATCCAACTCAGCAGACACGGAACTATCTGTGCTGCTATTGAGAGAATTGGAATGCCTCTGCTGGGCCTCAACTGCACCTGGAAAAATAAGAAATGTAAAAACAAATCAGTAAAAGAAAATTAAAGTAAACATACTTTTTGTTAAAGTCTAAGTTTTTTTTTTAAATAAGAAATAATTATAATAATGATCAAATTTGGCTATGTCTTTACATACATATATACATTATAATATATATATATATATATATAGTGTGTGTGTGTATTTAGGCAGCATATTTTCATTTAGGCAAACATTAAATAACAGAGTGTTTTTGCTTGATAAGACGTTTTTTTTTTTCAATTTTCCGAATGGTCCATTTAGTGTTTCGGTCAAATTGCTCTAAGTTCTATGGGTTTTTTATATATATATATATATATATATATATATAATATTGTGTCGTTTTCATGAACATTTAAAGACTTTTAGCATCTCTTTGATAGTGTACGGCTTTCATTTGACAACAGGAGTTTTTTGTTTATTGCTTGAATTTGTTCAAGTATGTTTTGAATTCTAGTAACATGTGTTAGCTTTTTTTTTTTTCTTCGAAACTAACATTAAATCATAGTATGATACAAGTTTACTTACAATTTACAATTTATTTATGTGTATGTGTGTGTGTATTTGACGATTTAAATCATTTTTCAAATCAAGTTCCAAATAAAGAGCATGCACAAAGGTATTATAGTTATTTATAGCAGTTTCAAGGCAGTGTTTATTTAAGTCATACAATTGACAATAAATGTTTTTTTTTTAAGACAAGGCATCTTCAGAACATAATTTTCGTTGGTGCCCTGCAAAAAACAACACAATCAATATTCATTATGTTTCTGAAGTTTTGAAATATATGAACATAACCATGCCTCACACACACACACACTGCCGGGACTGAATGAGGGACATATGTTCTTTTTAACCAAGGCCATAACATCATATTACTTTTTTAATTTTTATGTTTTACAATTTGTAATATTCAATTTTGGGGATGAGGCCCAAAGGTGTACTCAGCATTGATTGAGTGGGCGGGGGTGTAAGTAAAGTGACATTAATTAAAATACATTTTGCTAAATTTATAGACTTCAACATCTTCAAGGCACACCTCGTGTTTCCACAATCAATGATACCTACGCACTCCTGCTCTCAACCATGAACCTATTACTAATATTTTTATTCTTACTTTTTTTATTTCTATATCTTTCAAGTTATAAATAAAATAAAGCAACATAAAAAGTGGCAATTTTTTCTTATGCATGTTAAGTGTGTACGCAGCTAATCCCTGGTAACCCCCTGTAAAACATTCATCGCAAGAACTCGTCTAGCTACAACCACAACAAAGAACTTTCCTTTCTCATTATCAAAAACAAAGCAGAACTTCCATGAACAAAGTTTCTTTCCTAGAACATCCCATCTGTGGAACAAGATACCACAAGATATCACAACCGACTACAGCATGGTCGCCTTCAAATCTAATGTGAACAAATACTTGTCGAGCCGTCCTCTTGGATGATCAATTCCTCTTCAGTAATATTCTGCTCATTCCACCTATTATTTCCGGTCCTTTCGTGGAGGTGATCATCATCCAACCCTTTAAACTATATTATCGAATGGCCCACAGGCCTTGATAAGTGTTGACCCATTACTAAAAAAAAAAAACCTCCTTTGATCAAAATGAAATATACTTATCTGAGTACTGGGGATAATGTAGTTTCAGAATATATATGATTATGGAGGGGTTAATTTCCAAAATGCTAGGAGTTTGTGAACAAACAAATGGTTAAAATAATTTAAAGCTAAATTTTAATAAAAAAAAACCAATAGCAAATATTTCTTGGTTTAGTCATTATATTACATGGGAAACACCAGGTGTGCCTCGAGAGGGTTGAAGACTATCTCATAATGAGGGAGAGGGGAAATGTTTGCTTCCTTCTTATGGTCCGGGTATGCCGAAGTGGTCTAGATACTCTTCTCTCAGCCGGACTACTGGACACTCAAAAAAATTATAGTGAAGATAATTTAATTTTCAACTATTATGTTGCGAAATTTTGAGGATTGATAATTTGTATTATTTTAGACAACTGTTCTGATCTTGGATGTTATTCTCACAACTTTGTCGCCGATGTAACCTCTGACCTTCTTCAGATGCGTCTCGTCGAACTTGGGAATCTATATAATCTTAAGTAATTTTTCCCATGGAAACGTGACGCTACGGATAAAGTTGTTAAGTAATAATCAATTCTAAGGGACAGTTGCCTGGTGGTTGAAGGTTCAATCCTCACTATAGACGATACTAATTAAGAATAAAATGAAAATTTTACTAAGAATTCTACCCGGTCATGGTTGATGGAATGACAACAATCTAGCCCGTGGATTAAATAAAGGGTTCAGCAGGTCAGCAGTTTCCAAATTCCACTCTGACAAGACCGCACAGAGTGGAATTTGAAGGTTTAGTTGTTTGGTAATTTTATTTTACAGCATATCAATCATTTTCGGGTTATTTAATGCCGAATTAGGTCATTTTGGTAAAAGTGTTTATGCTTCAAGTTCTTTATATCTTCAAATAATTATTCACGATGTTTGAGCGGAATTGGAAGACTGCTGAAAGTGAGCTTGCATAATATCAGAAAACGTCTGACACTTGAATGACGGAAAAGTGATATTAAATGAATAGAAGATAGAAGTTCGAAATTCTGTATAGATTTCTAAGTTTGAGAAGATGCATCCGAGGAAGGTCAGAGGTTACATCGGCTAAAACGTCCTGAAAATAACATCCAAGATGAGAACAGTAGTTCGAATCATCCAAATATTCTTAAACTATTTTATTTATTTAACTGTTGATCCATTTTCTTTAACTAGCACTTACTTTAGTGGGGGGGGGGGGACAAGGGGTTTAAAGCCTCTATCTGGCAGAACCTTACATCATTGTTCCCATTGCTAACTTTTAAACTGTAACTGATCTCACTTCAAATACTTCTATGTCACATGACTAACTTAATCAGATACCAATGAGTATATGAAACCATAGCTGACCCTGGGGTCAAGCCCTGTCAATCATGCCTAAGTAACCTTATTTGGCAAATTATTCTACACTTAACTTAAAAATCATATTACTTATAATATTTTGAGATGAATTACAAGATATGTTGAGGCATGAAGTTGCAGGCTGCGATTTGGAATTTTAATTCTTATGTGCCATGCAAACCAGATGCAAATAGAACAAGAGTCAATAAAAGTGCAAAATAGTTAACAGTCGAGAAATCATAAACAAAAGACATAAATAATTTATAGCAAACAAATTAAATTCTCTACCAACCCATATACTTTTAAACTGGAGAAACTAATTTTTTATTTCATGTGCTTTATCATCACACTAAAACCAAAATGACTAATCACGTGATGGCCTAACTTTGGTTAATTAAAAAAAATTTACCTACTATACAACTAATCTTAATGGCAAGCCCCCGCGAATAAAATCGATCGTAAAATCACACTTAATCATCTAAGTTTAGCGGAATTAACCGAAGTTAGGCCATCACATTGGAAGCCATTTTGGTTTTAGTGTGTTGATAAGACACACTAACATTGAAAACAAATTCTGAAATAAAAAAAATTACAGTTTCCACAAATTAAAAGTATACAGGTAGGTAGCGAATTTCATTCTACTTCATTTGCTATAAATTATTTCTTGTTTTTATTTACGATTTCTCAACTGTTCTCAAGAATTTCTTTATGCATTATTCTGGGATGTATTTGGACCTCTGTGCCAAATTTGGTCAATATCTGATGAGAAATGCTAAGTTTACTTGAAGACAAACTTCCACACTTATTATAATAGATTCCTAGGGAGGGGGGGGGGGGTTAATTAGCAAAGATACTTACCAATAAGAGGTAATCCATTACAATCTGTTCCCAACATCCAAGCATACAGGCGACGATTAAGAGACATGTCTCTGCGCAATATCACAGTAATTGCTGCCTTTACAATTTTCAGCATATCAGGCTTGGTCAGTTGGCCATTATGCATAGGGAATGCAGCCAGAAGAAAATCAAGCATGCTTCGTTGCACAAGCACACTGCTGTCTTGGACAGCTGCACATGCAGACTGCACCTAGAACAAAAGAAAGAAAAAATATTTTTTATACATTAGATGCAAAAGAATAAAAAGTTGAAAATAGTTATTATACATAAAAATGTATACAGAAATTTACTAAGTTTTATTAGTGTAAACATGCACTCGGCAGCATGTTTAGTTGCAATGCATGCGAATAACAGACTTGTTGCGAGTGAGAAATATTTAGCTAAGAGAAAAGAGGCCACATAAGAAATTGGAAATGTGTCTGATCTGGAGTTTTTGACCACCCAGAATTTGATTTCGACTTGAGAAAAGTTAGTGTCTCTTGTAAATGGGAGTTCATGCTGAGAGATAAAGCTCCCAAAAAGTAAGGGTACTACAGATACAAGGTTGTCTGCTGTAGTTATGACCCACTGGAGTTTTCTCCAAAATAATGGCCAGCTAGATACGGGATCCCCTAGGCATTAGGTTTTTGATGTCCATAGATTAGCGTTTTCAAGTGGGTGTTTGTGTGGTCTACTCTAAATGACACCAGTGTCATTATATATATATATATATTATATACACACCAGTACATGGAGAGTGGGGGTAGAGTTAGATTTTCTAGGGTTGGGCAGTCACTTGGCCTTCTGGGCGTCTCATAGTGAGTTGAGGTGTATGTGCCTCTCTAAGCAAGATGGGCCTTGGGCTCTAAACTAAGAGAGTGTCTCATTTGCAACTCTGTTGTTCAGTAGAAAAAAACCCGTATCACTGTAACCTCCCAAAAAATAACCTTTCTTACTTGTTTTAAACTGGAGTTGTGGGATTGTTTGAGGGAAGAATTCTTCTGTTGTAGCACTGACAGACCACGCAATTGACACTGCAACCGGTGTCAGAATCGAACAACAACTTTGGACCAGCGCAACAAACTGATGATCATGGCCTGTGATGTGAACGCACATACATGCTTGTTCATATTAAAAAGACGAGTCAATAAATTGCTCATATTTTTTTCTATCTATATAATCTTAAAAATGTGTTGACTTTGTTTGAAATCAGCAGCTCCTCCCCCCCCCCCCCAAGTTCACCGCTTCCTCAACGTGGTAGGGGCGGTGGCAATGTGATAGTGTCGGCGTTATGCCAGTTGAAACTCCAGTTCCTAGCAGGGCCGCCCATAGTGGACAAGCTTGGCACCAAGCGGTATAGGGCCACAACCAGGCTAACAGGGCTCTGGTGAAAATCCAGGAGGAGTCGATATAAGGGTGCATCGTCCTCTGGTCATCTCTGCCTCTCCATGTGGCAGGCAAAGACGTGTCAAGTGCAGAAGCTTAAACCAATCACGTGAAAATGGCAACATTTATTCTGCACTATTCCTTTGTGTGTTCTGGGCCAAACGTTCCCTGAATTCCAATGAAACCGCTAAGCTTTGCTGTTCTCAGTGTCGAAGGTTTGGTATGGTTTGTTTTACGGCATATCAACCCTTTTTGGGTTATTTAATGCTGAATCTGGTCTTGTTTTCTTCTCTTTTTTGTTTCTTTCCCCTTTTAATATCTGTTTCTATTTAACCCATAGTTGGGACCCTAACAGGTACTACCACTCCAGGTCAGGGTGGACCTGGGAGCAATGGTAATTAAGAGGAGGCTCCACATTCCCCAAAGTCCGTAAGCCGGATCTCACCATCGGATGTAGTTTACGGTCATATCCAGGACCGGGAGTAGGGTAGGAAAAATAAAAATAAAAAAGGGGAGGGAGAAAGGGAGAGGGGCTGTTGTTTTTGTTTTTGGTTTTGTAGAACATAATTAAGTTTTACAAAAAAAAAAAAAAAAAAAAAACGTCAATGTAGGTGAATTTCGTCTCAGGGAGCCACAGGGCAGCCTGATCTGGTATCACCAGCCAGTGTCGAAGGTAAATACCTGCAATCCTGAAGGTTAACAAATAACTGTAACCAACAAGGAGAACTTCATGCAGGTCAGAAAATTCTGAGTCACGGTCTTCGTGAGTTCTATGCTGAAATCAGACTCGCTTAACAAATCAGCAGCAGCATAACCAGTCTATCAGCCAGATACTTTAGCACAATAACTGGAATGCTCAGTTGCCTTGCTGGCATCAAGATTCTTGATAAGTTTCACAACATCCTGGACAGATATGTGGATGTCATTTAAAGAATTCTCAGTCATAGGGAGAAATTCTGGAAGTATTGCCCTGATTGAAAAGGGTGGAATTTAAAGCTGTTATTTGCATAAAGATTCGCTTTTTCAGATGCTGGGGAGATTACTTCTAGTTAATTCATGATACTTGTAATTATATCTGTTCAAAAACTCATGGAAACCTCAGCCCCTTAGATTTAACAGATTGGTCATCGGATTTTTTGGCCTTTACTATAACCCATTTGCAGCAGTTGCGGGAAGTTTTAAAACAGGATTAGGTTTACCATGACTGGCTGTTTGGTCCTTGTTGGAATGTTTTTAGAGAGTATAAAACTCAATACCACCGATTAACAAATCAAATATATCAGACGCAACACAGGAAGAGTTTAGTGCTATTGTTGTGGTTCCGTCTTCTTTCTCTTCATTGCAATCGGATGATTCGAAATAGCTGAGTTAATAATCATACTCTTGGGAATTTGGAATTTCAGAGATGAAAGATCTGAAATATCCCTATCAGCCATTGAACATTGATAACTTCTGCAATGAAAATGGATATCCAAGGTCTTCGTGAAGTTAGTTATCTCCATTAAGATAAAATCTGAGTGATCAGAGGATCCCAGAGAACAATAGATGTGCACTGTTCAGGGCAACCTGCCAGGAAAAGATCAAGAACGCTTGCAAAATGTCCATCAGCATCAGGCACGCGAATGAGTTTGTTAACAATCTGAGTCAGCTCATATGCTAGAAAAAAAATCCTCACAAAACCGGCTTTCAGTTTTCTTAGTGTAGACTAGTCATTCTATATTGTGTACATTAAAATCACAAATGTTAGCAGAATGGTAAACAGACAAAATCTTGACAATTTTTTCAGAGATTCGCTCAATGACAGTAACTACATCATTATGGGGACAAAGGGCAAAGATGAAAGAGGTCTCGCGAGCAAGTGTATCATGGAAATCATTCGAGATGTTCCTACCACATGAAAAACTGTTCCTGATGCAGGCACAAATTCCATGCCCATGGTGATCTTGAAGGTCGTGTTTTTGAGGTCAAGTTATAATAACCTGGGATCTTGTTCAAGTCATTGATAGAAATTGACGGCCAATGCCAGTTTCACACAGAAACATCAAATTAAATTTGGTCTCCTGTAAATGGATGTTAACCTTTGGAAGGTTAGAATACAGATCCCCTAATATTGGAAAAGGAGACCTCGTAGTAGGGATACTGGGTTTACGCTTATCTTTTGTTATGCGAGTTTTCATGTTGAAACTGAAAATATGTAGAAGAGGTCAGTAGAGGAGTTGAAAGCAGAATATGGAGAGAACGAGTAAACAGTCTTTGCAAACCATTGAAGAAAGAAAAACCGTAACAGTTTCCACTAATATGGCATTGAGAGACCCCTTCAGAAACTACTGTATGGTTCAGATTACATTCACTAAATGGCAATACAGCAACCCCCGTATTTTACACCTGATATGACAGCCTCCTTGGGAGTTATTCAAAGGTTCGAATCCTTGGACTATCAGACGGATAACATCAGCCCCGGTAAAATGTTCACCTCAAACACCCTACTAAGTGACATGGCAGCAAAAGAAAAATATTCAAAGCATCTCCACATATCGTCCACACTAAACAGCAAATCCAGGACAAAATTAGGGGAAGCAAGAGTTACAGGGCCGTTGAAAGTACAGCTACGATAAACTTTGTATTCTCCATCAATGTGGATGTACATATAGATGGCCAGATGTGTGCTTGTACAACACGCACAGCACACTCTTCTGCTACAAAGTCTGGTTTCAGTGACACTGAAGAGACGACGTAGAGTGCAGGTTTTACTGCCCCTGGTATGCCAGGTATTTTTATGCCCCCGTTTGGTAATGTTTTTATTTTTTTAAAACACATTCAGTTTCTACTCAAGTTTTTGTGTCACTTAAAAAAAAAAATTTAAAAAAAATAAAAAATAAAAAATAAAAAAAATCGAAGATAGGTTTCCCACCCATATATTATTAGTTCAAGAAATTAAAGAACTTAAAGTTACACGGTTATATCAACCAGTGGATTGAAGAATACTTGTCTAGAACATTTCATGTTAACTTTGACTTTACATTTGGGTGGAGGCCTAAATAAGGAAACTTAACTTCTAACATTTCACATTCGTAATAATGTCACTAGGTGGTGCTGGCTTAACAGAAGATAATTCTTTGATATCGTTTTTATTATTTTTTTCCTTTTTTTTTTTTTTTAAATTAAAAAAGTTCCTCACAGTGGAAGGAAAAACATTGCCACGAGAGAAAACACAAAGGTTGATAGAGAAATACTTACATAATGTGTTGGTTCACTGAAATTCTAGCAGCAACTGAATTCAACTTCAAATCTCTCCTCTCACTTGGTTAAGCTAATTAATTCACTATATTTTTCATATATGGTTCAAACTGACCATAAAGTCATCCCCTGACAATCATCCCGGATAAACAAGTGCAGAAGTATCATGTTTCGGAAAATGAGGATTGATAATTTGGATTATTCAGACGACTGTTCTCGTTTTGGAAGTTACTCACATATTTTGGCCAGTGCAACCTCCGACCTTTTTAGGTGCATATCGTCAAAGTAGGTCCTCCTAAGTCAGGGGCGGGCAACCTTTTCAGAGTGAGGGCCAGATGAGACTTTAGGAAGGAGTGAAAAACGAAATCTCAGAATTGCTATATTTTGTTTACATGAATAAGTTGTACAAAAATTGCATTGCACACTCTACAAATCTGATATTTTTTCTGAAGAGACTTCTGTATGTGATGTTATAAAAGACGCCGACGAAGAACCATTTTGGAATCATGAAAAATAATGACGGGGGAAGTAGCAAGTTGATCCAGCATTCGTTTTGACACACCTCACATAAGTTCTATGTTTCCTGCCCTTTCCTCGTTTCACGTTTCCTCTTTGCCTTACTTTTTCTCTTTTTATTTTTATCTCTTAATAGTTAAAAATGAAATATACATGCATCATCGCTCGCTGATATTCATATATTTTTATCCCACTGTAAATCTTAATTGAAACCTACTTTTACGTCTATGTCACAAAATGATATGCGTTTTACTGGGAGGTCCGTGGGCCGGATTGCAATAATAAAGCATAGCAGGGTGGCGGGCCGGACGCTAAGCCTTCGCGGGCCGGAGGTTGCCCGCCCCTGTCCTAAGTAGACCTAGCATATTAATTATAAATAGTAGATTAGAACACCATTACAAAATTAAATAGTAATAAGTATTAATAAATATTAATAAGTATTAATAAATATTAATAAGTAGTAATAAATATTAATAAGTAGTAATAAATAGTAATAGTACATATCTAAAACAAGAATAGGTTTAAGGCTCCCAAAATTCGTACTAAAATTGTCCACATTGACCCGTGGTACAACGGATAAAGTACTATCAAGTATTTTTCTATCAAGGTTTGTGTTTTCTCTAAGTGATAGTCTTATGATGGTTGAAGGTTCAATCCTCAGTACAGGTGATACTAAAAATATTATTAAGAATTACTTAAGACTTCTACTCAATCATGGCTGATGGAACAAGAACAATCTACCCCCTTCGATTAAATAAAGGGGTCAGTTCGAAATTCCATACAGATTACCAAGTTTGACAAGATGCAGAAAGTCGGAGGTTATATCGGCCGAAATATTGTGAGAATAACATTCAAGATGAGAACAGTAGGCGGTATAATCCAAATAATACCAACTGCAGGAGTATCTCTACACTTCTGTTCAAAAATATATTACTGCTACGTAATATGTAACTCTAGCGGATTTAGTAAGGATTCTTTTATAGCAAATCAAACGATCAGAAAAGTAGAAGGTGAAATCATGAGAAATACCTACCATCAGATCAATATTATGACCCATCATGTAAAGTTGATCTTCCATTGTTTGTTTTTTATTATAATGTGCAACGAGAAAGGTGATGGCCTGAAGACGGATAGCAGGGAAGGAAAAGATACATTCCCAGACACATGTGTAGAAGTAACTACGTTCAGCCACTTCACTAAATTCTTCTAGCAAGAAATTTGTCCTGGAAATACATGAACAAAATAATTAATATTAAAACTTTTTTTCATCTAAAAAAAAAAAAAATAAATAAAATAAAATAAAATAAATAAATAAAAAATTAAAATGAAAGAATTTAAAAAATAAATTTTCGTAATTTAAAAAAAAAAAATTAAAATATTTTAAATATTTAAAAAATTAAAAAAAATTTTTTTTTTTTTAAATTGAAATGAGCATCTTTTTAATTTAAAAAAATGCTGCACAAATATTACAAATGAATCTGAATATTATGCACAAATCAAGTAAAATGTTTGATTTATTTTGTTTTATGACATATCAACCTTTTTGGTAATTTCATGGCAAAACATTTATACGGATATTTTTTTTTTCTCATTTTGAAAAAGAATATTTTCTTTCATAAAAGTTGAATTTTTTTTTTCTTCCGATTGCATATTTTTGTTAGACTGAGAGAATGGTATCATCACAAACTAACCCCCCCCCCCCTCAAAAAAAAGGAAGAGGTAATGCCTGGGAGAATGGTCTCATAACAACAGAACAGATGTGACACTACCCCCCCCTCCACCACGAAGAGGTAATACCTGACAGGATGGTCTCTCAGCAACAGCACAGATACTACACTACCATCCACCCAAAGGGGGAGGAGGTAATACCTAGGAGGATGGTATCACATTGAACAAACATATACTACACTACTCCCTCCCCCTGAATTTAGCATTAAAAGATAGTACAACAGTACATAATTGCTCAGCGATTCCAAACACGACTAATTCAGCTCTTATAACGACCACAGAAGACCGATTAGTCTGACAATCAGTCAACATTTGCATGACCTACTTCGCTAAATTTTGCATGGTGACAAAACACACATGCGACCTGATGAAGTTTTCATCCCTGTTGTTGTGTTCCTGCCATAAAACAGTTACACAAATAAATACAGTTATAGCGAGCATGTTCTTAAATTGAAAGGAAAAAAAACGAAGCGACTATACTCATCAGGATTGTCAATAGATAATCGTTTCCTCAATTTGAAAGAAGCAGGTCCTTGAAATCTATACTCTATCTTTCTAAGGGTCCATCTTCAGGGGAATGAGGATAATCAGATATAGACCATGTGTTAATATTATAGAAGGTTTTGGCAGGAATTATGTAACAAGTACAAAACTATAGTTAGAATTATAGACATTTTAGTATATTATTACTGATATTAAAGTTAATTCTATTAATTAGGGTTTTTTTGGTTTTTATATATAGGGCTTCAGATATATGGAGTTTTTTTTTTGTTTGTTAGTACTATATTCGAAGATTTTGGTATTTTCTATTAAGAGTTTTCTGAATTCCGATCGGGACAGGAATGGTTGTTAGTTAAGTGTTGGGCTATGGCGCTAGTATCAGACAAATGCATCGTCAATCTTCTCGACAAAGTCGTGGTAGTCAAACCTATGTATATGTTTTTTTTCTTTTATTAGAAGCCCTATATATAAAAACCAAAAAACCCCTAATTAATAGAATTAACTTTAATATCAGTAATAATATACTAAAATGTCTATAGTTCTAAATATAGTTTCGTCCTTATTACATAATTCCCGCCAAAATCTTCTATAATACTAACACATACATGGTCTATACCTGATTATTCTCATTCCCCTGAAGATGGACCCGGATGGGTCTGAAAGTACTTGGGACACAAATCTAAACAATGGCAAATTCATCAGTCAATTCCCCTCCGAAATTAAGATCCTGATTCGGACTATTGAAAGGATCTACCAAAGGATATCCAGACATAAGTTGTCTCTTATATTCAACAAATATATATATACATATATATATATATATATATATATATATATATATATAAATAAATAAATAAATAAATAAATAAATGTACTTCTCTTATCACATGAGTAAAAACATACTGGATGAAAGCATTTCAAGTGTTTAAGATAAAGGAGGGAGCAAACAGCAAGTCAGACACCCCCCCCCCCATCGTCTGAAATTAATTTGGAAAGAAATCCTTTACTTTATTTTCATAATGAGATGCTTTCTTTTTTTTTTCTTTATATACCTACTGATTGATTTAACTTTCCGGTTGGAGACGTTTTCTTTATTTCTTATTTCTTTTTCTGAACTTCACTGATTGAGGTTATTTATTACTAGCAAAAATATGCTCCGTCCGGTAGCATATTTTTGCTAGGCTGGGAGGATGATATGATGAACCCGTACATACACTGACCCCAAAGGAGGGGTTAATGACCGAGAGGATGATATCCTGACAACAGAATAGATAGTACACTAACACCCCCCCCACACACACACACACACACACACACACACATACATACAAAAAAAAGGTAATCCTGGGAGAATGGTATTGTGAGGAACGAACGTATACTATACTGCATCTGCCCTGACGAAGAGGAGGTAATACTTGGGTGGAAAAGTATCATGACAAATGAAAATATACCACAGAGAATTAAATAACTATATTAACATTAAAACAGTTTATGCTAAGATAAATGGAAAGAACTTTCGCATTTATTTGTTTAGATAACATTAAAAACAATGACAAGTTTCATTATCCATGTGAAACGCCTAAATGAAAATTGTCCGGAAAAATATAGTTGCCATCTTTATAAACAAAGATAAATATGCTAGCTAAGGAAGAATAACTTCTTTCATAATTTTCTCGTTAAAAAAAAACACATGTTTATAATAAACTTTAGTTATCATTCTTCCTTAGCTAGTATTATGGTGAACGAACATATACTACACTGACCCCCTGACTTAGAGGATAATATGACAAACAAACACTAATTCCCTACACCCAAAAAGGAGGAGTTAATTCCTGCAAAGACGGTTTTTATAAGAACAGAACTGATACTACACTACCCCCCCCCCCCCCCGCACCCTTAAAAGATATTCCGATTAAATCAAGCTTTTTGGGGTTTTGTTTTTCATTCTGGGAGGATTCTCTCCCATACACCCTTAAAAACGGAGGAGGTAATTCATGGGACGACAGTCTTATGACAACAGAACCGATACTACACTACACCGCCGGTATTTCAATATATTCATATATTCTTATTCTTAGAATTAAATAAGCCTAACCGGTTTTGATGTTAATATAGTTAGGATAGATCAAAAAAACGTTCGCATTTATTCATTTAGATAAACAAAAGTGTGAACATTGGCGAAGCATTATTTTTATTTTTTTTGTTATTTTTGACGGAAGGTGTACACTCATGTTAGACGAACTCACCTGCCAGAAAATTCCGATCCTTCTTCGAGGCCAGGCAACAGACCCAAGAGAAGCCCATTAAGGCCTGGCTTGATGTGCTTCCCTAACATTACAAAATGGCGCTCGTAAAGATCAAGGAGCACGGGTTTCACATTCATAGCGGCATGACCCATCAATGGAAACAAACCAGCAGTGTAAATGAATAAATCCTGCGAGAGACGGCCAGGACCAATACTCTTGAAGATGATATCGTAAGTTTCCAAAGCTTTGAGGTGCACACCACTTGGGAGATTTGGATGGAGACACTGGGCCAGACGTTTCCCTATAATAACTCTTTTTGGAATCACTGCATATCTCATGTTAGACAACAGCACCTGATTAAAAAAAAAAAAAGAAATCATGTAAAAAAAAAAAATTTAATCATTTTATTCTTATTGTACAATTCTAATAAGCTAACTTGATATTAAAAATTAAAAAAAAAAAAAAAAAAAAAAAATGTTTTTAATAACTATCAAAATACAGAGCAGAAAAGGGTCTCAATTTTAAAGGTTAAAAAAAAAAAAAAAAAACAAACATGGAAATGAAAGAAAAATAATACTTTGTATCTCTGAAACTATTCAGAATTTTCCTTCTGCTAAACTAGAGGGTTTAATTTAGTCTACTATTTAATTCATAACTGGAGGAAGGATATGTGAATGCATAACTTTCCCAAGGTTATTAGTGAAAATGATATATAGTGCATATTTAAGCAACATTCTTTCATTTAAGCAAACATTGTTAAATCTTTTTTTATTTTTTTTTAATTCTAATGTTTTTTGTGTCAAAATCCATAAGTTCCACTAAAACTTCCGATTCTTTTTCGCATCATCTTGACAAAAAACAAATGAACAAAAATCTGGAGAAAAGAGAATTTAAAAAAGACAGCCGAGAACACTGTATGTGAAGTTCTTAGACGTTAAAACAACAAACTGGCACAGTTCCAGAAGAACGTTTACAATTTAAATTCCGGGACGCCAGAATTAGCGTCACAGGATAAATTGTATTTACCGTAAATATTTTAAAATGTTACTCGGTTCATATGTAATGTTATTTATTATAGGTTGCTGGGTTTTAATAAAGACAGCTACAAGTATTTTTAATTAGTTTCAAGATGCAAAATTTTCGTTTTATTAACTTAAATCAGAGAGGAGGAATTATGTTTTTTTTTAAATGCTGGTAAATATATATATATATATATATATATATATATATATATATTTCTTAAAGAATTAGTGGGAAGTAGTGGAAATTTCCGTTAGGGCTACTGCATCACTTTCACTAATACCCTTATACATAATACATACATATCGTGCGTACGCATTTCACTACAGGTGGAGCACTCTAGTGGAGGAAATGATGGTTTCCACTTAGCGTTAAAGTAATATTCTTCCATAAAAAGAATAGAGTATTTTTGGTTATCAGTATTGTAAAAAAATAAATAAATAAATAAATAAATGAATAGCTTCATTTAAATACAATATAATTTCTCCCACGAGCAATTTCACAGCTAGGTCGGTAGAGCACTAGACATCAACCACTGGGGTCAGAGTTTCGAATCTAGCTACATCTAGCCACACTGATAAGTCGTGTCTGTTGATTATTATTATATATATATATATATAAGTGTTTAGGGAGAAATTCAATAATATTACTGTTATTTTCAATGTAGAGGTATTGAATTTAGTAGTCAGTATTAAGCTGTATGACCAGTTGAGCTTCACTAGAAAACTGAGACAGAAGCTTAGAAAGTTGGTTTATAAGAAGGCTAGGACATTCCATTATGCTTAAATGGGCAATACTCTTATATAAATATTGCTTCATTTAAGCAAGAGTTTTCTTATCAACTACTTGAAGCCCTTTTATGCCAGTAAGTGTCAATTTCATTCTCCAAGAAGGATTTCTTATAAAAATCTCAAAGCATACAACTTAAACTTACCTTATTCAGTTTTCCAAGGGCAGAAATAAGATCTGCCCATTCACTGGTTGTTTCAAAACTTTTCAAGGCTTTAT
Source organism: Sepiola atlantica (assembly GCA_963556195.1). Lineage (NCBI taxonomy): Eukaryota > Metazoa > Mollusca > Cephalopoda > Sepiida > Sepiolidae > Sepiola > Sepiola atlantica. Next base: position 39,914,295 of record OY744528.1, read on the forward strand.
CTACCTGAGAGATATATGAGCGATATTTTGAATCGCTGAGGAGTTCACACTCCTCCACTGTCAGCATACTCATGATGGAATAGTTTTATGATCTGGAAAAATAAATAAATAAATAAATAAAACAAAATGTTAAATGCATGAAATGTCTATTTATCTTATAGAAAGGGAAGTCATGATTATGTAGCTGTGAGTGTAGCTCAAAAGATACATTTACAAATCTTACATCATTGGATTCAGTGTGACCCCGCTGAACTGATAATAATTTAAAAAAATAATAATGTAATATTTATTCAAATTAGTGTGTGAGATACCAAAAAAACTTACTTTTTTTTTTTATTCTAACTTTTTTTAATTCTTGTTGTTTCAAAATCGAAACTGAAATTAGATCAGTCCGCTTTATTTTTTATCTTTCTATTATATTGACCCAGTTGCAAAAAAAAAAAAAAAAAAAAGGAGAAGCCCAACTGGAGGAAGAGGTTTTTTTTACTTATATTTTGCTATCCCCCCCCCCCCCCCGGAGGGTATTAGAGAAATGGAATAACATTTTTAATTTCTAACATCTGTTGCAAATTAAGAAAAAACTGCGTGAAAATTAAGCAAATTTCTGTTCTTAACATGATTTTCATGCATTCTGTTGGTATAACTTTACAATTTTCTATGATCAGCGGTTAATATTTAGTCACTCCCAAGTAGTTTTCAGTTGGAAGTAGTTCTGGCAACATTAATTGAAATGGAATTACGGGGAGAGAGGATAAAGTGAGTTGGAGAGGGGTACACAAAAGTCTACCCAAAGAACAAGGGAAGAGAGAACACAAATCTATTTCCATAACGTTTTCTTTTTTTCCTTCTGCTTTCTATACAGATTTATACGTTTTTTCCTGTCTGAGACATTTTCTTTCTTATTTCTTTATGTGAGCAACGATTGTTCTCTTTCAATTTCACTTCCGCTAACGTCTTTGATGTTTTTAACATCCGATGTCATTTTTTTTTTTAAATGTCTAGCGCCCCTCCTCTACCTCCCAATAATCAGAGGAAGAAAAAATTACAGGAAGAAAACAAAAAAAAATTTTTCTTTAGGTCATCACAAATGACTTTCTTTTTCTCTTATTTTTAAACTCTCAATAGTTCAGTACTATCCTCTTGAAATTAAAAAAAAAAGCATTGGAAAGACTTACACTGGACAACAAGTCAGACAATCATTCTGGTCGGTATTAATTAAGAAAGAAATCTGACACTTTAAATAAAGTCAATAGTATGTTTTTTTCTTTAGGTTATCAGAAATGATAATCTATATATGAATAATTAAATCGTTGATGTAATTCTATAATCGTATCTAAATATTAGTGTGAATACTGGCGAAGCATAATATTTTTTTTTCTGTCATTTTTGACGGAGGATGTACACTAGTCTGTATACTAATACACTTGCACCTTTCGTTTGTACGTACATTATTACCAGTTAAAAAGGTCTTTCTGGGGATGCAGAGGAATGACACAGCTATGGTTCAGTGGATTTTTAGCGTGCATCTTGACGACAAAGTTAGTTCCGACTCCCTTCTATTGAGGCGGAAGGTGGCTAGACTGAAGTCAGCTCCGTATTGCAACCACCTACGGTAGTATGGACATGTTGAATGAAGCTTTGGTTGGGTAAACAGATGTACACACATCCAAATTGAGGGTAAGCGAGGAAAAGGCAGGCTGCGGAAGAATGGCTCAGTCAAAGATCAACTCGAGCAATGGCACATCAAAACCAATGCAAATGATAGAATTTCATGGAGAAAGTCACTTCGTACTGCAACCCACATCTGATGTGCAAAAGCCACGTTAAATGAAGAAGATCGTCAGAGATAATTAAGAAATATCTGATGCCATTGGTTGCCAAAAATTAAGATTTTACCAATTTCATAATGAATTGTTCCAAAATTGAATAAACTGTCATGCATGAAATTCCATTATCCTGTGGTCTTTAACAGTTTTAAAACCCTACTCTGTGAGTTCCCTATTTTAATCAAATTTTAATATAATTAATTATTACAAGTTTAAATAAATACATTTCTGAAAATTGATATCAGTTTTATTTAAAGGAGTTATATATATATACATATACATAAGATAGATGAAAGAAGAGGGATAAACATGCACGAATGACAAATTTATCAACTGGGCAGACCCCATATCTTTTTACACGCACATTCTCACTCTATTACTTAATATTTCTTCAAATTTTGAATTTTGGCTTTTCCACTGCCAACTTATCTATCTATGCAATTCCTCTGATAAGATTTCGATCTTTGAAAAGCCTTGACTTAAGGAAAGTTAAATGCACATGTTTTTACCAAGTACACCTTGCATTGAACAATCGAAGTTGAAATAAATTTGTCATTCGTACATGTTTATCCCTCTTCTTTCATCTATCTTTATAATTGCTCTATCTCGTATATTGAGCTTAAACCATTTCACTATAGGTTCTATCTACTAAAAGTATACTTTTAGTTTCATATTATATATTATAACGAATATTGAACTGACGATTATTTTTATGGTAAGAAAGAGACTATTGTTAAAATATATAAAAAAAGTTTCATTTATTTAAAAAATATTTAGTTGACAAGTATTTGTATGGTAAGAAGATAACAGATAAGCAACCATGGAATTTCCACAGGGCCCGGTTTGTACTTCTTTGTTATTATCCTCATCATTCCATCGGGTTTTCTAGGTTAGAGAAATAGTTTATGCAATCTAAATAATGTCATTAAAACAAGACATAACATTTTTTTATACTTTTTATGTAATTATATTTCCCATAGAAAGCAATATCATAAGATGATTTTAAATATTTCACTCAAATTTCTTTTAAGAGAATGACATGCATTTTTAAACAATAAAATGCAGTCTCATACTTTCCAAAGATAAGAATAATTCTTCTAAGTATTTATATTATTTGACATTCTATGATTGCTAAGGCAACAGAATGACGTGTGATGTATGTGTGTGGGGGGAGGGTCTTGTAATAAAGAAGCAATGAAAAGAAAAAGGAAGTCCAATAATTATAACTAAATAGGTTATTCTTAGGATGAATCGATTGCACTGGTATGGTCATGTGGAGTATTCATCCTCCTGAATAGATTACTGTAGAAACATGGATGCCTTAAATTGGAAGGTTGGCCGGCCAAGGAAAACTTGGAAGCAAGTGATTAGACAACATCGCAGAGTGGAATCTGGAGACAGTTAACCTACTGAACCGTGAGAACTGGAGAGTAAGCTTGTGTAATATTAGTAAATGTCTGACCCCTCAAAAAGGGAAAAGTGATGTTAGTCAAATGAATAGAAGAAGCAGGTTCACACTGGATCACCCCCTCCAAGGCTTGATCAGGATGGTTCAGACATCTTGAGATCTTGGTGTAGGGTATCAAACCACCTTTGATTGGGCAGTTCTCTACCTTTGCCCAGGGGCATCCATCTTTACTCCAGTTTTTTGTGACGATGTTATGTCCATATTAGTGAAGACGATTTTCCTTAATCATGTCTGAAATTGGTTTAATGTCAGCGAATATTGACATTACCAGCATGGTCGACTCTTGCCAAACCCGAAGTCAAACACATCTTTGACGGATAGTCGTTTTTCGACTTTCTTCGTCGATAACCAGCACTGAACCGTATATAGCAATAAATTGTACTACACCTATCTTCTTAAATTATCATCATCATATTCGAGTTACCATCTGTTTTACATGCTAGCATACGTTGACGGCTTTTAGAAATTGACTTCCGAACTAACTTATCTCTGACCAGCTCTTTATCCTTCTTCCTCAAATATATCCTTATCACTTCCTCTCTAAATCATCAGCATAAAGCATTTCTTCGGGACAACCAACACGAAACTCCCTGGTAGATGCTTCTAAGACACATCCCACTAAACATACAACACTGTGAATGTTGCCACTAGTTGTGTGTGTGTGTGTGTGATTAGTTCCATGGTAACATTGTATGAAGAGACAACAGTATTTTGCAATCAAGATGTTACATGAACACAATCTGTTCCTCTATGTAATATTAATAGTGTCATTTTACAAGGACCAGCGAACAAGTGTCCACCAACTTTCCTTTCAAAAAGGTGGAGTGCTTCAGAAACAATCTTCATACCGAAGGTTAATATTAAAAAGCAGATTTCCAATCAAAATCTCTAAATACTCCAAGTAAATACAGGGTGTCCCCACAACAAAACAGGAAATTTATCACAATCTTTACGTACATGTGTAATTGTTGAAAATAGAGAATATTTGTTGATAACAGAAGCATTGCTCCTATTTACTTGCCTCCATACGAGGGCCGAGTTAGACACAAGGTCAGTTTGAGAACAAAAATTTAAATTGTCTCAGTCTAGAAGGATGTCTCTTCACTGACCAAGGACAAAAAAGATGAAGTGTAGTATCAGAACCAATATTACACTTTGATCCTAGTCAAAAGAAAAACACAAATCTTAGATGAGATGTTCAATGCACTTTCTATGAACATCTACATAATGACGTAAAACAGTCTAGCCAACTTCCAGTCGGTCTTTGAACAATATCCAGTTTGAAATTATTCAAAGCTTCCATCAACAGTTTTTAAGGGTTTTATGTCATTGACCTCTCTTCTCTGTAATTGAAGTTGATGGACAAAACAGTAAGATGAATTACATTGAGATCTGAGCCGTTGAGGGCCATTCGTTCGTTTGGTCCAATGGAGTCAGGAGTATTAGCTCTGAGCCAGGCAACAGTATTCTTAGATATATGGACTTTTGTTCCATCATGTCGCCATGTCCATTCATCTCCTTCCATTACTTGATTTATATCATGGAACATTTTCATGCAAATCTAATCTCCATACACCAGCTGATTCACTGTTTTTCTAAATTTTCTGGCTCTTTTTTTATTATTATTATTATTACTAGCCAACAGATATGAACTCAATATGGCCTTAAGAGTGAAGGCAGCTTGAGCAAAATTTTGTGAGTTGTTGCCGCTGATAACATCACATGCTGTTCTTCTCTACATTTGGAGTAAGTTGTATAGCAGCTGTGTCAGGAGCGTCATGATATATGGCAGTGAATGTTGGGCCTTCGCCCAGTCTTCTCGCCCGACTGCAGCGCAATGACAGATCCATGATCAGATGGATCTGCAATGTGAAATCTGACCAAACCCAGCACATCAGGTTAGAGGATTTGCCGAAAGCACTGCACTTGCCCAGCGTGGAGGTTATCCTAGGGATGAATCGATTACACTGGTATGGTTATGTGGAAGTTCATCCTCCTAGATAAACCGTTGTAGAAGCATGAATGTCTTAAATCGCAGGAAGGTTGGCCGGCTAAGGAAAACTTGGAAGCAAGTGATTGGATAAGACCACACAGAGTGGAATTTGGAGACTGCTGACCCGCTGAACCGTGAGAAGTGGAGTGAGTTTGCGTAATATCAGAAAACATGACCCCCTGAAGAAGGGAAAAGTGATGTTAGAAGAAATAAGAAAGCAGGAAGACTTGACATTGCTCAGGATTGAATGAGGATCACTACTATTTATTTTTTCACTATGTTCATATCACATATTACCTTCTTTGTTTTTACTACACTGCCCTCTTCCCGTCTCACCCACTAATACGGTGGGTAGAAGGTGAGATGTTGTAAAACTCTAGATTAGTGTCTTATACATATGGTTTAAATTTTATTAAAATTGGATATACATATTCTTTTGTGTTAAGGGGGTCCTGTCCTCATGGTTCACTTAGAGGTGGGAGCACATAGATATTCAGCAAATAGAGGGTAACAGAGATTCAGGACCACTTCCAATGTCTTCCCCAGAGAATTTTATACATATGATTTAAATCTAATAAAAATAGGATACATGTGAAGTTTTGAAGGGGGTTATGCTCTCATAACCCCCTTAGGTGTTCAATTAGAGATTCAGGAACATGTCTTCCATGATGAATTTTACATAAGAATACACTTTTAGATTGTATGTAGATTCTCTAACATCTTTTTATAGGGAACAGACAATCACAAAATACAAAAAGTTGAACTGTGTAATTGTATCTTTCTGTTTGTAAATTATGTCCAAGATGTCAAAGAAGTTATGTACTTTACGTTTCGACGGTTTGTAATTCGTTTGTTTATTAATTAAAGGATTTTTCTTCTATGTTTTCTCTTGTTGGGGGTCTAGTAAGATTAATGAATTCTTATAGTTTATTTAACGGCAAATTAAAAAAAAAAAAAAAAAACAATTGTTAAAATACTAGTATACACCCTCCTTCAAAAATGAGGGGAAAAAATAAATTATGCTTTGCCAATGATCACATTCGCTATTTATCTAGAGATATTACTAAACTATTCATATAAAAATCATAGAATTACGTCAGTAATTTAAAATTATCATTTCTGATGACCTAAAGAAAGAAAAAAAAAAATCCACTGTTGACTTTATTATAGAGTGGAACATTTCTTTCATTTCAGGCAACGGAGTAAGTTTGAGGTGATTGTCTGACTTGCTATTTGCTTCCCCTCACCATTTGAAATGGTTTCGTTCGGGGGCTAGAAAAAGTCATGTGTTTTATTTACTAAGTTTTGCATGACAGAATGGCAGTAAACATTTATTTATATACAAATAAATACACATTGGTCTTCATTATAGAATTGAGGATAGGTAAAATACCCATAATAAAGAACTTTTATAAATTATGAGTTGTAGACAAATTTCCAGTGTTATTTTGATTACTGCTCGGTGAATTATGAATTGATACCCCCACCCACCTCAAGTTATTAATGCATAACTAAACACAACAGAGATGCTGACAGGATTTGAACTCGACTTGACAATACGCTTCAATTACTTTTTATGACACAGACAACTACAAGAATAAAAATTTATTTGCAATTATTATACCCGCAATATGAAATGCTGGTCATGTGACATTTCAAAAACATGAAAATTAATTTAAGTGAAATATTTTGAAAATCAACAATCGTGCAATTTAAATGAAAAATTCATTTATTTAATTTATTTATTTTTTTTTTTTTGCAAGCTTCCGTTGTAGAACAACTTTGTCAGGCGAGACTTTCTTATAGTTTTTTTTTCTTCTTTTCTTCCTCCTCATTTTGATGGTATTAACCCCGAGGGGTCGAATCACAATATGAGCAGAAAGAGACGTCAAGTTCTAAAAGTTCTGTCGATGTTATGCGCAGATTGGTGCTTTTTAAGTAAGGAAATTGACAACATCTTTGAGGCACGCATGAAAATGTATTTAAGTGAAATATTTTGAAAATCAACAATCGTGCAATTTAAATGAAAAATTCATTTATTTAATTTATTTTTTTTTGCAAGCTTCCGTTGTAGAACACTTTTGTCAGGCGCGACTTTCTTATAGTTTTTTTTTTCTTTTCTTCCTCCTTTCAAAATATTTCACTTAAATACATTCTCATGCGTGCCTCAAAGATGTTGTCGATTCCCTTACTATGAAAATTAATTGTTTCGGAATTTTTTTAGATGAAGATTTGATAATTTGTATTATTTGCATTATTCAGACTATAGTTCTGGATGTTATTCTCGCAACAGAAATAAATGCTAAGTAATAATCAGTTCAAAGTGACAGTCTTCTGGAGGTTTAGGGTTCGATCCTCCAGTGCGGGGGCGATACAATTATAAATTACTTCAGATATCTACTCGGTCATGGCCGACGGAACGAGAGCAAGTTACCTCCATGGTTTAAATAAAGAGTTCCGTTCAAAATTACGTACAGATAACAGAGTTTGACAAGACGCACCTGATAAAGGTTTGAGTTTACATCAGCTGAAACGTTGTGATGCTAACATCCAAGATGAGGACAGTAATCGCAATAATATAAATGAAAATGAATTATTCAGAATTTCCATATTGAGATTCGTTTATATGAACCTTGTAATTTGTTTCTCATTTTGTGCAAATACAGATGTGCATCATTCAAACGACGACATTCAGAATAATTCACAGCAAATAATTCAGCAAAACTTAAATCCATTTTAGTTTTAGCAGAAGAATTGAAGAGAAAATAAAATTTTATAAAGTGAAAACGTTTTTTTGCAAAATTATTGGAGACAATACCCGCATTTTTCATAAGCATGTAAAACGGACATCATCATCATCAAGACGAATTACATGTTCCTATTTGCATACAAAGAGACAAAAACATCATAACCTTTTAATAGTATATAGATTCCAACCAAAGTAATTCTTCAATGGCAATGACATTACACGTCATTCATTAATATTTATTCAGCTCTAATTTGGCACAATTACAAAATAATCAGAGAGCATTTACTTTTCAAACAACAATCACGCTAATGATTGGGTACTTTTGGCATCCGATTAGTATTTAAATCAGTCAAAAAAAATCAGAATATATTTATCCATATTTACATTATTAATTCACAAATGCGGTTTGTTATTTTACCACCAATTGCCAACTATGTTAATTTGGGTGCACTTTAGAAGAACTATGCTCAATCAAGCAGTAACTATTCTCATAGGATCTTTTCTATCATCATCCACTCTATAATAAAGGACAGTGTGTGTGCGTGTGCTTGTGTTTTTGTTTGTGTGCTTACTTGTGCTTGTGTTTTTGCTTGTCACACAAAAATTATTGAGTAAAAAACTTCCAGAAGAATACATTTCAAGTATTTAGGGGAATTGAGAAAGCAAATAGCAAGTCAGATAACCCTCCGCCTTCAATCTATTTTTGGATTGATGTTTACCTTTTTTTTTTTTTCCTTTCTCATTTTCGTTATAAATATAAATATAAGTTTAAGTTTAAGTGTATCAACCATTTAAATTTTTATTATGGTGAGCAGCAGTGCAGATAGGGGACTCCAGTGCACCTCTTTGCCCGGAGGCCTGGGGGTATAAAGTGGTTAAGACAGCACTGCATTGCATTTGTAATTAAGAACAAATGGAAAAGGTAAAAAGAGGAAATAATTTTTTGTTGCAGAAACATTTTCCCTTAAATAAAAAAGATCAAAGCAGAAACAGTGATCATTTTCATTGCAGAAATATCTATGACTAATGGAGATTTGGCATCTGTCTGAAGCCAAAACAATACTATTACTTCTATTAATAATGAAGATACTATTACTATTATATAATAATTTTTAAGTAATATCTATTACTAATGGTGATTCATTATCTGTGTCTGACGCCAAAAGTATACAATTACTTCTATTAATGTAATATTGTATTATCTTGTTCACTTTTTAACGTTTCTATTCAGTTGGTCACCCCCCACCCCCGTCTCTTCTAAAAGATGAATGATTATTAAAGATAATGTCTTTAAATAAATAAATCACTTTAGTTTAATTAAAACAAATAAAACTAGAAGGATATTTACCTTTCTAAATAGAAATTCAATTTCACAATGGTATTAATGCAATTTACAGCTTAAGTCATGAAATCAGATTGTTTTCAGCTGACTTATCGGCTAAAAGATTTGTAAAGTTAAAAAAAAAAATAAACAGTCGCCTTTTCTTTGTGATCTACAATGAGAGTGATAAGTACCATCTCTTTCTTCCCCATTAATTAACTCATGAGAGTTGCAACTGTTTGTAAAACCAGACAGACGAAAAAAAAAAAAAAGCAAAACAAAGTCTTCAATGTTTCGACATTTTGAGACACTAGACTTACACAATTTAGTTTGCATTTTACTTACCTCAACTAGAAAAAAAACATTTCTTATGGCTTCTTTGAAAACTATTCCGTATCACCTCCCCTCATCTCCAACTGCATACAGATACACATACTTGCCATCTATTTTATATATATATATATATATGAATATTATAACTGTCCTGTTTTTAAATCTCCGAAACAGTTACATGGTAAACAGCTGATGATCCCGTGTTAATATTAGACGCTTAAGGTCTCCTGTTTTTGTTTCACTCTTAGATAATTAACCCCACCCCCTTTCTTTTTTTTCTTTTTTTTTTTTTTTAATTCTATTTTACTTATATTTTTTCATTTATTAATTTTCCAACGAATGTTAAGTCTGCAATATCTTGGATTTAGTTAGTTTGTCTGGGAATTTAAACTACATTTTACATTTTTTTTTTTTTTTTTTTTTTTAAATGACTCAAAGCTTCTTATATATATATATATATATATATATATATATATATATATAGTCTATAGGTTTAAAAACCTAGAATTAACTATACATGGTGACTGACCAACCAAAACTTATGTAATGCAAAAAAAAAAAAAAAAAAAAAAAAAAAAAAAACTGTCAGTCCTCGTCTGCTGTTTATTCTATACATCATAAAAGAATTGAGCTCTCTCGACAGTCGGTGATGTAAACAAATATAAAGATTATAATTTCCCTTACAGTTGTGATTAACATGATAGCGTAAGATTAAGATCTCCCAACTACTAACCAAGCAGCAGTTATGTTTAGAATCTCAGCTTGAAATACTCATCATGTCTAGTCACACTGAAGAGTTGTGATCTAGTGGAACCGCTATATATATTGTTTTGTTTCATTTTAATTCAGTCGAAGTTCTCAGAAATCAAGGGAGCCTTTCCTTGGGCTAACACTTGATCTCTATATGAGATACATAGATATTCGAATATCCCATTAAAGTTCTCCTTTACCTGTCAAATGTTGACTTAGTACAGAAGTAAAGAACATTAATTTTCTTCTTCCCAATTGACCAGTTAACTATGTTATAGTATATCTTTCTTGTATTCTCTTGGTATTACTAGATTCCAGAACAAGAATTCATCTAGTCAGGTGGAGTATCCAGCTAAGTTCTGTTACTTGAGGTAACATTACTTGGAGAAGGTGCATCATTTCTCGGATGGGCCAGTGTATAGCCATGTCAAGGTGATCTTATTTGGGCTTGAATACTATATTATTTTGAATATTTGGTCAGGGTTTACTTGTAGGGTGAAGTATCCTCATGTCAGGTTATTCATACAAACCATTGTACAGAGAGACGGAAAACACTCGAGGATGGTGTCTAGTAGGTAATTCAAACTCTCCCTATGTGTGTGTGTTACAGAAATTCAGATCAACATGGTATCTTAGTTTTCAAACTGGGGGGGGGGGGGTCTTGATTATATTATTGATTTAATTATAAACTGCTCACTGGCTTTCGTTAGCCATATTTTGATCTGTGGGGTTTCTTAAAGGAGAAGTCTATTATTAATATATATATATATATATATATATATACGTATATATAGGAAAGAATGTAATAATAGAACAAATGTAAAGTTACATACTTTACAATTTTATTATAATCAAATATTACAACAAAGAATAATTTATGAAAAAGTCCTTTAACCCATGGACTTTCAAAGAAAGAAATCCTATTCTTCAGAAGGAGAAAACCTATAAATTATTAAATATTGGTAAATATTATTCATTTGAAAAAATTGTACAGTCCATTTGCTTTATTATTACATTCTTTCCTATAATAATGCTCTATCCCCAATATTGAGCATATTTCTATCACACTAAGATTTAATATAAAATAATTATTTGTAGCCCAATAATTATTTTATAATATTTGAAAAAAAAAAAAAATGATATATATATTAGTATATTTTTTCTTAAAATCTTACATAACAGCAAGTGTGGTGTTAGCAGAGAATCTACCAAAATGGATGCCAGCATCCATTTTGGTAGATTCTCTGCACAGACAGAGTTTTCCTCTGGTGTTTATTATTTTTGACAAAGGGAAGTTTCTTTTTCTCAAAATATTAAATAAATGATTTTTAATAATCATCCAGACAACACACAAACAGCTAACACCACACTTGCTGTTATGTAAGATTTTAAGAAAAAATAAATAGTAAGTTCGATTTCGAAATATTATTTTTGTTCCTTCCAGCTTACATCCTACCCGGGACTTTGCATTGCCCACAGCCTTTTAAAAACATACTACTATTCCCAGCAATGCTTCTCTATTATATATATATATATATATATATATATATAAATGTGATACTTAGAAGGCAATACAATGCAGAAGTGTGACGGATAGACACAAGTTGGAGCAAATAAGACATAATGGTGAAACAAGTTAAATAGTTTCACTCTTAATACAATGTATACACACACACACACACACACATATATATATTTATTTATTGGGGTTTTTTTTCACAAACATATTTATCTACACAATGTTACAATGTTATGTAATACCTGTATCAAGATGGTCTATATATATATATATATATATATATCTCAAATGCTGGTTGTCAATTGATGAGTATGATTTAATAGAAGCTACAGTCCTGTCAACATCCAGTCGTGCTCAGAATTCTTATTCCCATCCTGGCATGCCTTTTAACAAACCTTTTCAAACTCTCACTTGAGGACTGTGTACCAAATTACAAGAAAACAGTGCCATTCTGTCTAATATTCAAAAAAGGCAACAAGGAAGAGCCTCTTAATAATCAACCTGTCAATCTCACCTCCATTATCTGCAAGGTCATGGAGACCATTGTCAAGCACGTAACCATGAACTACCTTGTTGCAATGCTATTTCTACATGAAAACATGGATTTTTTACTCAGAGGTTCCTGTTTAATCTGCTGCTCATGGAAAAGCGAGTCCCCAAGATCATAGATGAGGGTGACCCCCTGCAAACATATTGTTCATGGACTTTTCTCAAGCATTTGACTGTTACTCCTTCAAAATCTCCATTTGTACAATGTTCATCCCACGATAATGAAATGGATCAGATCATTCCTTCACCATGATACGTTTCGTTTTCAAGTACATGATTATTTTTATCTCTTTGGTTCTGTTTCTCCTGCATGTTTGCCTGATCTGCCAGATAAACTAACTAAAAAGGTACTATTCATTCTGAACGATGGGAAGTTGCTATCACCTAGAAACAACTATGATCAACTTCAAGATAATCTCAACAAAGTCCTGCTCTTTAAGCTGGGATTTGCTTCTGAACTTTACAAAATGCAATCATATTACTCTCAGCTTTCAACCTTGATCATCGGTTTTCCACCTCAACGACTCAATATAATCGCTAATGTGAAAGGAAGAACTTTGGTATGGTTGTGGACAACTTCTTCAAACCAATGTGTTATTGTATCGAGATGACGAACAAAGCAACGCAGGTTCAATACTTGATCCAGAGATCAATTTTAAATCTAACAGCAGATGCTTTCTCTCCTCTATACATAACTCTGGTACGGCCTATTTTTGAGTAAACTATCTAAGCAGCAGATCCTTATCTTCAAAAAGATATCGTATACCTGGAGCGTGTTCAACAGTTAGCAACCAGGATGGTGACGGGACTCTCCACACTTATCTACAAAGAACGGCTTCAAAAAACTAAATCTGTTCTCACTTGAGCAGCAGAAAATGTGAGGGGGCCCAATTTTGGCATACATCATCAATGGGAATTTGAATCTATCTTTTCGGAAGCTTTTCACCTAAGCACCAAGTCATGGTGTCTGTGGTCACGCGCAGAATATGTACCATCATCGCTTTTATTTCAACAGAAGAAAGGCGGCATTCTCTGTTCGGGTTTCCACACCATAGAACAGCCAAACATTCAGACTGCATCCCTACAGCCCCTTTCACACAAAAAAGATGCTGCTAGCCTCTCTATTATATCGTTATGTTCATGGTAGATGCTCGCCTGAGCTCCAATCCCTGCTTCCCTCCTTTAAAGCATTCATAACAAGGACTCGTCTGGCTACAACCACAGTAAAGAACTTTCCCTTCTCTCTCTCTCTGTACCAAAAACCAAGCGGAATTTTCATGAACAAAGTTTCTTTCCTAGAACATCTTGTCTGCTTCCCAGCCGACTACAGCATGGTCGTTTTCAAGTCCAATGTTAACAAATACTTGTCGAGGTGTTCTCTTGGAAAATAAAGTCCTCTTAAGTAATCTTCTGCCCATTCCACCTACTGTTTGCGATCCTCTTGTGACGGCGATCATCGTCCAACCAACATTCCTTTTAAGCCCTATCCTCGAGTTACCCAGGCCTTGATGAGCGGTGAGCCATCAGTAAATAAAAAAAAATATCGCCTTTTTTCATTGCACAATAAATTACAATTAATAAGATATCGTGTTACTGCCAGTCCTCTGATATCTAGTGACACCTGTTGTGCATGTAAAAAATATTCAAGTGAATGATTGCACTTCCGACCGACCTAATCAATATTGACTCAAAATGATAATAAATCAACATGATTGGATATTAAAATGCCACACGTTTTTGTTTAGTTTCCAACTCATAAACAAATTTTAATCACGATGACTAACGACCACAGGACATGTGGCATAATCATGTTGGCACAGTGGTTCTCATTAGATCACCAAAGTTAAGTGACGTTGAGCCTGGTCAGTACCAGATGGGTGACCATTTGGGAATACAAGGTGCTGTATGTGGAAGGACAGCGACACCTCCGTGCAAAAAAACAACACCATTATCTCCACTGACCAGGATATACATGCGACTGGGGACCACTTGTGAATGTAATATTCCCTAGAAACCCTCCTTAAGAGGAGTTTGCTCAGCCCACCCAGAGTGACCACAACCAAGCCAGGTTGGATTCAGAATTGATCCTCTTCTGAGATGAGTTACTTGTGTAAACAAGCACTAAACTGCATGTTTTAGTGATGCATGCGAATGGCAGACGTTGCAGGTGATAGATGTTCGGCCGAAGGTAAAAGGGGGGGGGGGGAAGAAATTGAAAATATCTCTGATTTTGAGTTAGACTACACAGAAATGGACTCTTGTTTGAAATAAAATAAGTGCCTCATAAAATGGGGAATCATGCTGAGACCAACCTACTTGAGAAAAATAATGTTCCTAAATAAGCTCCAGATAAACTCTTGTCTGCTCGTTCTCTCTAGTGGATATCTCCAGTAGTCAGCTTCTGGGTTGTTGAATGGTGACCACAGAGAAAGACTAGAATCCAAGATTTCCTTTCAGAAGTACATATATTCCTCCAGCAATTGGAGTTGGATGTTCGAGGTGGCAGTTGGTTTTCAGTGGTCTTCGGGAACAGAGGGTCTGTTGTGTCGGGTTGGACTTATGTTTTTATTTGGCCGGGATAAAAGATCTAATTTTTGCAAGTCTGCTATTCAACCTAAGAAAACGAGTACCATTTGTAATCTCCAAAAAAGAAACATCTGTTAATTGTTTATAAACTGGACTTGCGATTTTAATTGGAATGAGAATTCTTTGTTGCAGCACTGACTGAGTCGAACGGCAACTTTGCACCAGGCACAACGAGCAGGGCGATCACGGCCAGTGCAGTGAATGCACTCATGCATGTTCATACTTAAACAACTGCTTAAGACAGAGACACGATGAAGTCAACTCCAGTTTGAACTCTGCCACTTTATGATACATATCTGAGAATGCACTAAAAATGTCCATCGACTCGACAAGACGTTCAGGTCATTGGTGACTAAACAGATTCCCATAAGACTATCTGGTGAGGAGGATGACTGGATGGACGCCCAGCAGAATTAAAAACAAGACCCAACAAAGGGTGGGTATCTATATAATAAAAATGTCAGACAAGATATATTCTGTGTAAGTAACTGTTCAAATTAAACATTAATTTTAAACATGTTTATTCAATTAATTAAAGATAACTTAAAATTTTAATTTTAAAAATCCTAATTAAAAATAAAGATAATTTGGTAAAACCAGTTTCTTATCTTTATAGACTAGCAGGAAGACCCGATGTTGCTCAGGATTGAATGAGGATAATTACTGTGTAAGTTTTAACTATGTTCATAACACCATATTACCTTGTTTCTACTGCACCCCCCCCCCCATCCCGTTTCGCTCCCTAATATAGTCGGAAAAAGCTGAAACGTTGGGAAACTCTGAACATATGGTTTAAAGTTCATTAAAATCGGATATATGTATTTGAAGTTTTAAAAGGAGTCCTGACCACATGGGTCACTTAGAGGTAGGGAGCACGTAGATATTTGGCATATAGACAGTATTGTAGAGTTTCGAGACCACTTCCATTGTCTTCTCGGGAGATTTTTATGCATGATTTAAATTTCATTAAAAAAGGAAATATTTGAAGTTTTAAGGGTGTTATGCCCTCATAGTCTTCTTAGAGGTGCACTTAGAGATTCGTGAACACTTCTATTGTCTTCCCCGGTAGATTTTACATAAGAATACACTTTTAGATTTTATGTAGATTCTCTAACCTTTCTTTCTATAGAAAGACACAAACATCACACACACACATACATACATAGAGTTTTTGATATAGAGATTTAAAAGTTATCAATGATTTCTCCTGTACACATTTGTGCCTGACAGCATTTCATAAATAGAAAAATAATAAAATGGATACCATTTCCGTGAGAGCAAAAATAGAAAAAAGTCGAATGAACGAATACTATTCAAAATATAAACTCCACTCGTAAACATAAAAATGAAAATAATATTCAGTCACAACTAGTATTGGGACGATTAATCTGAAACGGAAAAAATCAGAACTTTTGGGGTATCGGAAGTGGAAAAATTTGTGCCTAATTTCCAATGCCAAAAACGATTATTTAAAATTTTTTTTCTTTATTTTTGTTTAAAAAACAAAATTTTCCATTGTTAGTACTAATGATAAAATGATATGTATTGATTTTAAACTACCAGTAAAACTAAAATCTATAAATCATCTGCCCCCTCACATATGTATTTTTACATTTGCAAAAATATATGTACATATTACATGAGTTTTTAAGAAAAAAAAAAACCCTAAGAAACAACTCATCAGCTAAATATTTAGAGATTTAAAAAAAAATTGGAAATTGTATCGGAATCACTACTAAGAGATAAATGACATAAAAGTAAATTTGTATGCATCAGTATGACTGGCTTGGTTTTTCTGTTAGCATCCGATAATCAGGTACTGACAGGAGGGGGGGGGGGTACCATGTGAAGCTTGACAACATCCATAAGTGAAAGTGGTGCTGCAGAACCGACCGGATTAGAACTCAGCACATCTAGGTCACCAATCAATGTTGGTATCCACTTCACCACTGCCACCTCCCAATAAATGACATCAACACACTTGAGATTCCCACTCAAAGATGTGAAGGCTATTCTGGTTTTTTAATACATTGAATATACTTAAGGTTTCTTAAAATACATATATTAAGTTGTCACGGCATTTGTTTAGTTTAGGTTTACTTCCAATTATAAAAGAATAAATGTGTTCATAGTACAGGGCTGTCAGTAATATGCAAATAAAAATAATTTTCATGTGTAAATTATTAAACAAATACATGCCAGCCAACCAGCCACTCTTGTGATAAAAATAAGCAAATTATTACTGTTTTACACTCCTTTGCTGGTAAATGTCTGTAAAGATAATAATGGCTACCAGTAGGCAAATAAAATGACCCAAATTGATGTGGTACAAACTCTGAAATCTCTATATATAAAACTCAATGTCTGCTGTTCTCTATAGAAAGAAATGTTAGAGAATCTACATAAAATCTAACATGTACCTAAGGGAACTATGCGGGCCGAACCTCCTTTAAAACTTCAAATATACCCTAATTTTATGAAATTTATATATGTATAAAATTCTCCGGGGAAGTCAATGGAAGTAGTCCCCAATCTCTACGTTACCCTCTATATGCCGAATATGTACGTGCCCCCATCTCTAAGTGACCCATGGGGACAGAGCCCCCTTAAAACTTCAAATACGTATCTCTGATTTTAATGAAATTTAAAACATATTATATTTATAAGACACTAATTCAAAGAGTTTTCCAACATTTCAGCTTCTTCCGATTATATTAGGAGGTGAAACGGGAGGGGGGGGAGTAAAAACAAAGTAATATCGTGTTATGAACATAGTGAAAAAATACATAGTGATCCTCATTCAATCCCGAGCAACGTCGGGTCTTCCTACTAGTACTTAATATGAAGGATTATCAACACCATTTTTTCTTTTTACATATGCATTGTACTACATTGAGAAAGAGTTTTTTTTTTTTTCTTTCAAGTCGCTCCAGACAAGGCATGAAGCCACTTGATGTAAAGAACTAAAAAAAAAAAGATAATTAAGTTGCATAATTACAAAAAGATAGTCTTTCAACTGACAGTGATAAATTCAGTAGCAAAATAATCGAACCTACAGCCAAAACATTAGCATGGCAGTGATGACACATTCATCCACGCCGAAAATACCCCAAGGGTCACGCATCCATGCGCAACATGGCACTTGAGAAAACTCCACCACTTAGCGGGTTCTGATGAAGAAGACTCAAGGTGCTACCCCAAGTTCACTCTCCTGTAATATCACCCAAGAAAGTGCCGACAAGAAAAGCACCCTCTACCAAGGATACTTAACTACCTTCATTATCTGTTAGTTATCAGACAACTCAAACCTAAAAGAGACTTGACCACCAGCGTTCAATCCCTTGGACCCCGAATAGGCTAGTTAAAAGGTAAGCTCTTTAAGAGCCCAATAGGGAAGGAAGGGATTCAAAGGCTGGCTGAGACATATGGAGGACTAGCATGGTTACTTGGTGTTGCCCGGGGGCATGAAGAACAAAATAGAAGAGTTAGAAAAGTGTTTGTAACATATTTTTTTTTCGGCTTCAGACAGACAGATACCAAATCTCCATTAGTAATGAATATACTTATTCATGTAAATAAGTGAGTGACTGGGTGATGATTAGGCAAACCCATCTCTCGAAGATGCGGTCCTCACCAACTGAGCTAAAAGACACCGCTGACAACAGATAAAATCTAGATAAAACGTTATTTCCTTTAATAAGTGGTTTATTCATTTGTTTATTATGCCCCTACGGACATCTCCCTTTTTAAAAATGTTCTAAATTCAAACCTTAAAAAAAATTTAAAAAAATTTTTTTTTTTTTTTGTAAATTTCTTTTTACAGATATTTACATTTATGTCTGAGACAGTGAAATCCTTTTGACTAGAGGCATTTTTTTTTTAAATTAAAATTTTTTTTTTTTTTATCCCAATCCAGTGCCGACTTTTTGGAGAGCTAGATATTACTCCGCATTAAAAACCAACCTGGTTTCTTACTTTCCTGTCCTGTGGAGGCAAGTAAATAGAGATGTACACTATTAATACACAATTAATAATATGCAAACCAAATTATGTTAAATATTTCATCCAATAGTTCCCGAAAATACACCCTTTTAATTCCTTTTTTTATCATTATTTCTGAATTCATCAAATTCTATCTTAATATCTGTTCTATGCTATTGTTGATCCGAGAACTCGTTCGAAAAAATATTACTCTATTAGCAAAAATACCTAATTGGTTATATCGAAACTTCGAACCTACCCTGACACAGCTGCAGTACAACTTACCCTGGATGTAAAAAAAAAAAAAAAAAAAAAAAAAATTCTAATTGTGTAATAGATTTAGGTTTTGAAACGTTTATTGCCGATAAATGTCCTGTGCAAGCAAAGATATTAAAAAAAGCGTTTTCCGTATTTAGAAATCCTATTAATTATTTTGAAGGTATCAATTAAGTTATCGTTCATTCTTCTCTAGTAGTTAAAGCTCACTATTATTACTATCATTATTTCATTTTTAATCTGCCACCACCAAAAATAAGTAATTACATGTATAAATGTCTGTATGAGTTTCTGAAGGGAAGCATTTGAGAGTTGTTGGCCTTTGTGTAAAAGCACTCAAAACATTTGTAAATGGTTTACCAACTATAAATAATGTGCACACACACACACATTTATATTTGTTAATATTTAAAACACAAATTTGATAACAAAGTTTTATAATAGCTCAATAGTACGGTACTAGAGCTGTAGTAGAAAATATTTTAATGTTATTCAAACCACATCAAATGTAAATAAATTCTCAATTTTTTATTTGAAGCATACAATTGTTTCGGTCTACCACCAAGATATGTTTCAAGTATATATATATATATATATAGATATATATATATATATATATATATATATATATACACAACTCAGAAGAATACAAAATTTATGACAATCAAAATTATGTAAACATGTTAAAAAAAAAAAAATTTTAATTTAAAAAAAAAGAAAGTCAACATGAACAAAAAATTTATGTGTACATATGTTTCAGAAATCTTTTAATAAAATCTCTGGCTCAGCACAAAATAACAGAAGAAAAACTCCAATATTTTCTTATTTGACTTTAATTATATATACTTGTACACACTGTCAAAAAAGATGGGGAAAAATGATGCCTCACCAGTGCCTGTAGTCTATCTAGATATATTAAAATATTCATATAAAACCATAGAATAACGTCAGTAATTCAATTTTTCATATGCAAATTATTATTAGCATTTCTGATGATCTACAAAAAAAAAAAAAAAAAAACCACAACAACACTTGACTTTATTATAGATTTGAGGATTTCTTTCTGAATTCATTTCAAGCATCAGTGTAAGTCTGAGGTTGTTGTTTGACTTGCGATTTGTTTACTCTTGTTTCTCTTCACCAGAAATGGTTTCGTTCGGGGAGGGGGGGGGGGTTAAAAAAAGGCACATGTTTTACTCGTTAACTTTTGTGGGATGGAAATATATATATTTATTCATATATAAATAAATACATAGCTGCACAGAACCACTGTCACTCGGAGATTTGCAAACCCTGTTTTTGCAACGGTTTTATTATGGTTTCTCTAACTTTTTTTTTTTTTTTTTACTTTTGTTCATCCAAAACAGGGCATATTGCCACTGAAGCGTTAGGGGCTAGTGTAATAAGAGCTAGATTTATAAGGGGGGGGGGTCATCTGGGTGGAGAGTTTAGCATTAAGATGTTTGTTCACATTACATTTAAATTTCTCCATGTTAGTACGGTTGTGAAACGGGGAGGAAATTCCAAAGGCAAGCAATGTGAGGAAATAAGCTATCAGAGTAAAAAAAAATCTTCCAGCATCTCGCAACCTCTACAGTGAAAGGGTGGGATTTTGCTGACAATCGGGTGGGTAAGGGGTATTTTCCTTTAGAGGGTACAAGTGCAGCAATTTTTTTTTTGAAAATTACTTAATTTGGGAAATTTTGGAAAAATAAAAATTTAAGATAAATGAGAAAGTTTAAAATAATATAAAAAAACGAATGAACTACCCATTAGTCTTTGTTGAAAGTTTAACTATGGCAAAGTTTCTTCTAGTAAAATTCCATTTGGAGAAGAGTGTCCAGAAAATAAGTTGTTACAAGTGGTCTCTTAAATTAATTGATGTAGCAGAAAGCCATCCTCGTTTTTTAAATGTGTAACTAATATGCAGTCATTACAACAGGATATGGTGTCTAGATTTCAGTGAGTAAAAAGTGCAAATAACAGATTTCTTATTTCTACTCTTTGTGATAGCAAGCTAACTAGATCACTATGTTTTATCGGTACATGGCAGCCACAACTAAAATTAAGTTTGGGCTGTATAGAGGTCACTGCAATAAGTGTCAACATTGCAAGACTGGAAATTAACTCTTATTTTCATGTCAGAAGTGCATGCCCTTACGTAAGGGATAGTTTGGGTACGGAAATCTGTGTCTCATGGCATCTACTTAAACTGAGACATAGAAAACGTATGCCCTAAATATCCAGCGACGTGGAAAACGTATGCCCGGAGTATCCAGCGACGTGGAAAACGTATGCCCGGAGTATCCAGCGACGTGGAAAACGTATGCCCGGAGTATCCAGCGACGTGGAAAACGTATGCCCGGAGTATCCAGCGACGTGGAAAACGTATGCCCGGAGTATCCAGCGACGTAGAAAACGTATGCCCGGAGTATCCAGCGACGTGGAAAACGTATGCCCGGAGTATCCAGCGACGTGGAAAACGTATGCCCGGAGTATCCAGCGACGTGGAAAACGTATGCCTGGAGTATCAAACAAGTACAATTAAGTGTCCTAGTGAAACCTGTAATGTTATGCAATAAGTAAAATTTAAAATTAGAATAAAAACTTTTAATTTCTGAAAAGGGCGTTATATCGCTGAAAATTTTTAGAATAAAAATAAAAAATTTATTTTAAAAAATACTGCGTTGTTTAACTTTCTAAAGTTTCAATATTAAAAATTCAACAATGTTTACTCACACATAAATATTTTGTTTCTCATAAAAATGCATAGAGATTCTTGGAATTTATGACTATTGGTGTACCAATGCTAGAAATTAGACGATTTATAAAGAAAATAAGCCGCCTTTTTCAAGGTGGGGATTGATTATAAAGAAGAGCCACCATCTGTTACGCAAGCAATGAGAGATAAATACAGAGCCAAATGGAGTCGAGTTTTATCATAGAATCAAATATGATTTTTGTCGATCATCAATGATAATAGGAAAAAGAAAATCTAAACATTTACCAGATGTCTACTTTTATTGTAACAAAGTGGGTTTATATATTTTATTATATATATATATATATATATATATATACTAGAAGAATACCCATCCTAGGATGGGTAAACTTAATTCCCCGAACAGAAAAGTTTTGCACCACTTTTATGTACCCTTATGAAGATTAAAATGAAGATCTAATGATACTAAACCTTATATCTAGAAGGCTTATTCTAAAGTTGATCAAAATCCATTACATGATTTTGATTCTAGAAAATGTCTAAAATTTAAGGATTAAGGGGTCTTAAGAAAAGAAAATTCAGGGAATCTTGTTTAATTGGTGTCTAATGATTATGGATCAAATTCAATGATAATATGATATATTTGAATCTTCAACTGGGAGGTTGTGTCCATATCATGCTCCCTAAAAACGTTTTAAAATACTCCAAACAAACCGAAATTTTGGGAATATTTATTACTTGATGTCCAATACCTATTGTTAAAATTTCACAAAAAATCAGACGTATCTGAATTTTCACAAAGGACATCCACCCCCTTTTTACAAAGCTAAACTAAATATATCCCGAGCAACTGTGTTCCAAAATTCATAATGATCAGTTTATTAGTTTAGGAGTGAATCCTGTACGCGCTTAACACAAACACGCACGCTTGATGTGCCTACAGTTAAAATAGGAATTATCTCCCTTATATTTTGAGCTTTTCGGGTCATTTAAAATTGTCTCCATCCTTGACTGTCCTATTAATAACATTTATTTTCCACTTCTACGTGACTTACACGGTAATCTTTTACATTTATTTATAGTCTCAATTTAAGAATTTCATTAACTTAATTATTGCTAATGGAGATTTGGTATATATCTGTCTGAAGCCGAAACTATACTATTATTTTTATTGATGTACTATTTTTTTTAGTAGTATTCAGTTTACTATACTATTTCAGACTAATGTACTATCAATGCTGAATTCGGGGGGGGGGGGGGGGGCTCTAGTGTAGTATCTGTTCTGTTTTCATGATACCATCCTCCCAGGCATTACCTCCTTTTTTGAGATAGTAGTGTTGTATCTGTTCTGTTATGAGACGATCGTCCCAGGCATTACCTCCTCCTTTGGGGGTAGCGTACATCAAGAAATTGTAACAATCGGCTGTTGATTAGCAAACTCAACACTTACATTATATATATATATATATATTAGCAAAAATATGAGCATACAATATTTGGAACAACCTGCATAAAAACGTAAAAAACTTCAAAGAAAAACGTAAAAAACTTCAAAGAAAAGATAAGTAATCGCATTAATAATCTGCCTGGATGTTTGGGCCTTAAACATTGAAACGAGGAAGTTAGATATGCACTTTGGCCTGCAAAAAAAAAAATGTCTGAACAGCCCCGTCGGCATTCCGCAATAAGGATGCTTCGAGCGATTAGCAAGTAACCTCTTCTTAAAGAGAGATGGTAAAGCCTGGGAGGTTGGACCTCCTAAGACTGAACAGGACCATACATCAGCCTGACAGATGCAAGGCGACTATAGGAACCTAAACTTAAAGATTTTTTAAAGTATCAGATCGAAACAAAAATATCAGCAAAGAAGCAATTGAGGTTGGATTAAAAATAGAAAGACTATCCTCCAAAGCATTACCTCCTCCAAGATATGGATTTATTATCTACCACCCGAGATAACCTAACTCATGAGGAAGTGCCGATAGATTATTTTTGTTTCCATTCACAGCATCCCTTTTTTGGAGGAAGCTGTATTTTAACCAACATTAAAGACTGACCTTGTGTCTAACTTTGCCCTCATGGGGAGGGGCAGGTAAATAAGGATTGAAAATAGAAAGCAAACATTATTTTTCTCGTTCTATTTTCAGCATGAGGTCAGCCAAGAAAAACGTGCCATGAATAAAAATAAAAAATAAAAAAATCAATGTAATCATCAAATCACCCAAGTTCAGCAGAAAGTGTTGAGACGATAAAAGTGAATTACAACTAACAATTATCAATTTCCTGTAATTATAAGTAACATTTCAGAATATTGATATCAGATACATTTTAGTTTTCACTTTCTAACATACTGAACAATAACGAGAATTTTAGAAATGTCTACCCTGATTATTTTTTGTGTCTTTCTTTGGTATTTTTAACTTGTGAAATGAGGATGCACAAAAATTGCCTAACAAAACCGTACACAATAGACCAATCTCTGCCCGACCAAAAAAGAAATCATTTACATTAAATGAAACAATAGTAAGATATGTAAGTTAAGTATGTGTGTATGCTTATATATTTGTATGTATAGGATTCACCTATAAACTAATTAACCGATCATTATACATTTTGGAACAGCTGTTAGGCTTAAGCTTTACATTTTAGCCATTTTCTAGAATCAAAATCATGTAATGGATTTTGATTAAAATTGAAATAAGGATTCTAGATATGAGGTTTAGTAGCATTGATTTTAATCTTTGTAAGGGGACATAAAAGTGGTGCAAAACTATTCTGATCGGGAAATTAATTTAACCTGTCCGAGGATTGGTATTCTAGTTTAACGTCTTTACCGTTTTTATGCATTGGAATACTAATTCAAACTATATTCAAATATAGAAAGATGTTATGGATTTTATTAATATACATCTGATGGTTGAATGTTCCATGAAACGACAGTAAAATGTTAACACCTGCCAGTATTCTAGATCTCTACAAAGTCATTATTCGCCCATGCATTGAGTATTGTTGCCATAACTGGACTGGTGCACTATCCACTAGTCTCTTCCTCTTAATAAGGGTACAAAAAAGAGCCTCTAATCTAATAGATGCCACACCGTCTACCAAGCTTCAGTCCCATCGCCACAATGTTGCATTCCTGTGCTTGTTTAACAAGTACTTCAACGGAATGTGCTCCGACAAACTTTCTGCACTTCTAGCCTCTCACCATAAGTACCCCTGACAAACACGAAAGATAGCAAAGTCTCACCCCTTCACTGTAGATCTCCCCAGATGCCGGAAAACTTACTCTAATAGTTTCTTCCCTCGAACCGCTTGCCTTTGGAATTCCCTCCCTGTTTCCTAATGTACCAGCATGCAGAAATTTAAATGTAATGTGAACAAATATTTTGCTGCACAACTGGCCCCTAATTCGCAGTAGCAATATGCTTTCTTTGGAATGAACCAAAGTGAAAGAAAAAAAAAAAAGAAAAAGATAAAGCCACATTATTATTGTTATATATATTCATATACATACATTATATATATATATATATATATATATTATATTATATATATAATTCCCGAAAC
This sequence comes from Sepiola atlantica, assembly GCA_963556195.1. Taxonomy (NCBI): domain Eukaryota; kingdom Metazoa; phylum Mollusca; class Cephalopoda; order Sepiida; family Sepiolidae; genus Sepiola; species Sepiola atlantica. The sequence continues at coordinate 39,939,938 of OY744528.1, forward strand.
AGTTTTTCATGGTAAACAACTGATGATCCCTTAAATAATGTTAGAAGCAAACTAATATAATAACTGTAAAAGTTAAATTGACTTACATGAGTGATTTTCCACTGAACGACTTGGGACTTAAGGGTTTTTTTTTATTTTATTCTTTTTTAATATAGTTTTAATGGTTGAGAAACTTCCAAGACATACATATATATATATATATATATATATATATATATATATAATTACATATACATACAGACGAGAAAGATAAAGAGAGTGTTTATTGTTATAATTTTCGTTTTCTTCACAAAAAGTATCATTTTTATTTTAACCTAATATCAATAAAACTGTTTAATCCCAGGATTTTAATTTAGCTGCTTTCACTAGAGCAACTTCCTTATATTTTATCATCCACTAAATAATATATTCAGTCTAACACAATTCTAAGGTTTATTTGTTGCAATACCCGTTCCTTCGGGGGGGGGGGGGTAGCATCAAACAAAACAACGATAGAGACAAGGACATGCTTGAGAAACTGTTTCTTTATTCTTCACCACCAGCTGGTGTAAGTTGGGTACACACATATGTATATAATTAAATATTTCTTTGTTAGCAAAAGTCCTTTGGCATTATTGTTCTTTCCTTTGTCTTACGAAGAAACTTCTTTATTTACCTTAACAGCGGTTGATTTTCGACTCTACCCAACCTGGGTTATTTTCACGAAAACCAGGCAGAGTGATTTACCTTGCGACCTAGAGGGAAATACGACAACACGTTCTGTAGCAGTCTGCTCCCGGAATCTAGGGAAGGCTTGTGATAGAACCTATAGTGAAATGGTTTAAGCTCAATATACGAGATAGAGCAATTATAAAGATAGATGAAAGAAGGATAAACATGTACGAATGACAAATTTATTTCAACTTCGATTGTTCAATGCAAGGTGTACTCGGTAAAAACATGTTTATTATTCTTTCCTTAAGCCAAGGCTTTTCAAAGATTAAAATCTTATCAGAGGAATTACATAGATTCCTAAGTTGGCAGTGGAAGAGCCGAAATTCAAAATTTGAAAAAATGTACTGAACAATCGAAGTTGAATTAAATTTGACATTCGTACATGTTTATCACTCTTCTTTCATCTATCTTTATATATATATATATACACATACATACACACATACTAGCTGCTTGAAATAGTTAAAACATTAATTTAAAATAATAAACATTTCATTCATAACGGTTGTAAACACAAAACAAAATCTTAGATAAACATTAACATTTTAGTAATTTTATTATCTTTTAAATATGACTATAAAGAAAGAAAACCGAAGAAATCAATTTAGAAGTAGATTGCAACTTGTTTAAAATCAAGTCGATCCTTCTGAAGAAAGGAACATTTGAACACAATGCTAAATATTTGTCCAGGAAATAAAGCAATATTGCGAAACAGAACTATTTGTTATATCAAAATAAAAACAATCATTGATTTAAAAAAAACAAAAACAATAACAAATAGTTAATTAATAAAATTTCCTTTTTCTAAAGCAATATGCAAATTAGTTAACCATGCAACTGATATCGCATATACATAAGCAGTATATAAAAAAAAAGATGGTGTCTATTGTGTAAAGTTGAATTAACTTGAAATAGGACGTTTTGACTTGACCGTTAAAGTGAGAAATGGGATCAACTTTCACATTTAATCATTTAGACACAAACACACAGGGTCCGCCATAAGTAACTATATATTTTCTTTTGTAACTTTGTTGATACTTAATTACTTCTATTACATGTGTCATTCGAAAGCGGAAATCGTTTATCAAATAAACAAAATATACATTTTGATATAAATTTTATTTCAGATATAGATTATGTCCAAACGATTAACAAAAGAGCAAAAGATTTGTAAGCTGAGCTAATGAAAACTTTGGCATGAAAAGTAAGAAAACATTCCAACATAATTGCAATTAATTGAGTAACAATAATTGCCAGTGGTCATGAGGCAATTAAAGCTATTTAACATCTCGCCATAAAATGTCAGCTTTGCAAAAAAACTATTTAAAGAGTCGCAAATTCACTGAGAGGTGGTGGAGGATAACAGTTTTGACCATACAACGTGGAAGAGTTTTATATGGTTATTTATTTTTTACTGTTGGGTCATTATTTATCAAGGTACAGGACCACTCGAGGACAGGGGTTAATGAGACGGGAATGGTTGCCAGCTAAAAGTTAGAAACACGATGCGAGTACTATCATTGATCAATGGGAGGTACTGATTATTAATTATCGGGCGGTTTTTGATAATTTGTTGACATTAGATTTGAAGACGACCCAGTTGTAATCAGCAGGGAAGCAATCCCATGGTAATGTGTTCCATAAGCAGAAAGACATCCCTTTCAAAGAAGGGCTATGAAAATTTTGAAGTGCTAGGCAGATGGAGGGAGAAAGGAAAGTCTTTTTTTGACGTGGTAGCAAAACCAGTTCTTGCTGCGAATGTCTTACAAGGAGGAACCAAAGATTGGAGTTCAGTCAAGCACCTTCCATTGATATAATGATAGAGTATAGAAACTAGCAATGTGTCTGCTGTGAGAAAGAGGTGGTAGAGGAGAGATTATCCCCTACCTTTAGGATACGTCAAATCATTGTGTTTATATCACAAAAAAATTGAAAGATGTTGATCAACATCTACACTGTTGATTTTAGTTAAAAAAAAACTAGCTGTCCTGACCCAGTGTTGCCCATGGGAATTTTTAGCTACAAAACTAGCTGTCCCGACCCGATTTTGCCCATGGGAATTTTTAGTTACAAAACTAGCTGTCCCGACCCGGTGTTGCCCATGGGAATTTATAGTTTACCTTTTGCTTGATATTGCTAGTAAAAATTGAGTAACTTAAGATTCTTATTAATTTTAAATATATCGAACGTCTTACGAAATTGTGAAAGTTAAATCACATAATTACCTTCGAATTTGTTTTTTGTAACAAATTAACTTTGTATAATAGATAAGAGGCTAAGAACCAAATTTTCGGTTCAGATTTATTAACATTTACCCGGTGTCGCTCGGAGTCCTAATTCTGGACACTATGTAGAATACAGATAAAAAAGTAAAATTAAAACCAAATTGCTTAATTTGAAAGGAATACATTCAAATTTGGAGACAATCAGAAAAATAAATAAACCTCTGTCACGAGCAAAACTAAGTAGCCAACACAGAAAGTTGAGTTTTTTTTTTAAATCATTTGAAAATATCATTCATGCTATTAAGTTGTTTTTCTCTTTTTATCAGTGATTTTTTACACTATTTACATTTTCCAGTTGTAAACAAATGCAGTGATTTCATTAGATAATCATCTCTGTTGATTACCCAATGAAAGTAAATGATGAATATTAGGAAAATTAGGTTATCGAGAGAAATTTTCTGGTTGGATATAGTAGGTAATTGATGAAATCGATTTGAATAGGAAAATTTTATTTTTGAAAAACTCAGGCTGAAAATTTCTATAATTGACTCGCTATTCAGAATGAAATATTGATTTTGTAGGACATAAGCTACCACTGCTTAACTTCGCAAATCCGACTGACTTAATTTTATATATTAGATTTAGAATAGATTTTAAAAAAATGTTATTCTTTCTTTTAACAAGTAATTAAGTTATGATCTCAAAAACTCGATCACTTTATATTCTACTAGAAGCCACATTCAGCAATAAATGAGAACCTCTGTATTCTTGCTCCCAGCTTTAAAACCATTTTTACAAGGTTCTGTAATTTGCAATACTTTCATTGGATGATAACAAAGATGATTATCCAATGAAATTACTGCATTTATTTACAATTAGAAAATGTAAATGGCGCCAAAAATCGCTTGGTATCTACCTTCGTTGTCTAGCTACACAGATACTCTTTGTAAACTCCTTTCTGTGATGATCCTATATAATACCGGTTTATCGTGAAAATATTTACCTGTTGAAACCATTTTTTATTTTTTTTTTACTATTTGGGTCATCACTTACCAAGGCCAAGAGCCACTTAGGGATAAAGGATGAGTTGGAATAATTGCCAGCCGAAAGATGAGGCAAACTATTTGAGTACTCACATTGATCAATGGTATAAACTATGTTTGATTACTTATGAGGCGGTTAATGACAAGAATTTGTTGACATTGGATTTGAAAAAAAAAGATTTTAATCAGCATGGAAGCAGTCCCACGGTAATGTGTTCAACAGACAGGAAAACCCTTGCAAAAGAGCTCTGTATATGGAAATTCCACCTGACACTACGCACATGGAGGGAGAAAGGAAAGTTTTGTTTCGACATGGTAGCACTTGCTGTGAATGTCTAACAAGGAGGAACCAAACATTGGAGCTCAGTCGAGTACCTATCATGAAGATATCGATAGGGTAGAAAGAGACGAGCAACATCTCTTCTGTGAGAAAGGGGTTTTCGGGAAACGAAAAGTTCAACTTCCCACATTAGATTTCAAAGTCTATGTTGAACTCTGTCAAGGCAGAAAAGAATGCTCAGCACAGCACCTCCTCAGATGTGGGAGCAGTATTCTATTTTTTGGCGTATTCGATTCTTATATGAGTCGGGTACTTTCTGGAGCGATAGAATGATCCAACCATTTTTCCAGCAACCTTAGCAACAGACTGGATATACATGTTCCCTTTTACATCTGGAGTGAAAGCTAGTCCTAGGAGATTATCAAAACAAGAGGATTCTTCAAAGAGAGCCATTCCCTTTCGACTGGGGAAAAACAGGAATCCGAGCATTGGTGAAAGAAGAAAAGATTTGTTTTAGAGGTGCTCAAGCTAACAAGCCACTTTTTCCCCAATGCACCAAATGCTCCAGGTCCGAAGAATCAGCTCGACCTTGATCACCAGTGCTCTTTCAAGTACAGCCATAGACAGTTGTATCATCTGCATAGATGTCAACAAATGATCTTGGGATATAATTTTACAGATCATTAATAAGGATTAGAAAGAATGTTGGCCTCAGGATAGATCCTTGGGGTATAGATTCAATGTACTTCCGACCTTTTATGAACCTCTCCAAGAGAAAGGATTCGATGGTTGCAAAAAACATTGCCAGATATTCCATAGATAGCAAGTTTGTGAAGCAACTCTTTGTGACAGACCTTGAAGGCCTTTTACATGTCAAGAGTTTCCACAAAATGACATTGTCTATTATGACTGGGCATTTGTGATATGTAATTGTTTCGTTTTTAAAATAATTATCTTCATCCATGTCAAAGAATGCCAACACAAACATGGTTATTAATACTTTTGTCACCTGATGAAAGTCAGAGATTGAAATAATCAAAAGGTGAATATGAATGCACCAAGTTTTTGAATGAATAAGTTATAAATAAATATATATATATATATATATATATATATATATATATTTAGGCAAATATTATTAAATAACATCGACTTTTTTTTTTTTTTTTTTTCCGAAGAGTCCATTTAGCATTTTGGTCAAATTGGGGACTTTAAAGTCATACATTACTAGCCGTTAAAAAAACTCAACAGTTTTATGATAAACACTGCTTGTCAATTTCAAAACCGGAAGCCATCACAAAGTAGACTTTTTCTCTTTAACCAGAAGTTTTATCTATATGAATAATATTCTGAATATTTAAATATATACGTGTAAACAAAACAGATATTTTGAAATCTGAATTATATTAGATTTAACTGAAATATATTTTCAGTTTATTTTCATCAGTTGAAATTTGGTATAAAAAAAAACAGAAATTTTTTAAGTGTATTTCAATAAGTCCCTATTTACTTGCCTTCACAAGACTTAGACGTTGTAGGATAACATCATAATGGACATGACATCACCTCAGATAATAGGGATGCACTGGAACATACAAGCGGTCTCTCGGGCCTTGTTCCTACAAGTGGCTATCATCGGTCCAATGTCTCATATGAATCGTGAAGTAGCAGGACTGAGAACCCGTGACGTTTCGACTGAGATAAGCTGAAAAATGAAACAGTCGGTTAGTGAGCTGTATTTGTCGTTTTTTTTTCTGGTTTCAGCTAATCGAACACTGGTGCCATAATTGACAGCAGATTATGAGATTCCTAATGGCATGAAAGGTTTGGACGAAGTGGCGTTCCATCATTTAACTACTATTATTAAAAAAGCTTTTACAGATTGATTAAGCATCTAATTTGCATAAAGTATTTTAAAAGACTTTTGTAGAAAGACAAGGGTTAAAAATAATAACCCTACTTGTCCTCTTTTCATTTACAAACCACAAAATGGAAATGAAAATATTTGCGTTAAAAATCGAGACAACTTTGCATTTTTTTTAAATATTCATCAAACTTAGAGCTAAATTAAAAGCCATCTGGATGGTGCATCATTTTCAGCTAGTAACCAGATTAACTTGAAATTAACCAAATCAAAATGTGTGCCATTATTCACAACATATAAACTTTCAAATTTACAAAAATCATCTGGTATCCTAAAAAAAAAAAAAAATTTAAAAAATATAACGGCTCACAAGGCACATATGGATATGTTCTAAGTTTTGAAAATATAAGAAATAACATTTGTACTCTATTAACTCTTATATATGCATTCTGCTAAAGGCTTAAATTTACTGATATAAATTTGAAATTTTCAACAAAGTAAAATCTAATCTGCACCTAGAATTAGGGGTGGGACGTAATGGGTGAAAATTTCAGATTCATGTGAGTAGTATTTTTTTTTTGTTCATTTATACATAAATAACACTAAACAATCAAACATTTTGAAAATTTTGCAAAATTCAGAAGGTGCAGGCCAAAAATAGTCGTTAGGGCTCCACGGGACTCAAAATCCATCATTTTTCGGTGAAAAAGTGGTTTCATGCGACATTGCAGGTCCTAAAACATCCTCAAAAGCTATGACTGGATATAGATGGTTAGATCTGATATACTACTTTAATTTAGGACCATTTTCAGGCTGTGAAAGGGTTTTCATGAATGTAAAATAGCAAAAAGCTAGTGGCCTACACCTGAATTTTGCAAAACTTGTAAAATGTTTGATTGTTTAGTGTTATTTATGTATAAATGAACACAAAATACTACTCGCATGAATCTGAAATTTTCACTCATTACGTCCCACCCCTACTAGAATGTTTTGGTACATTTAAAGATAAAGTAATGTAGGAAATATGTATATATATATATATATATATATACATACATACACACACATCCGCATTATAGATACATGACATGATCAGCCAATTGATCGGATCGGGCCTCTCTGATCTCCCATCTAGCTGAAGTAAGAGCTAAAGTGGAAGACTGGCTCAGCCAACAGGATCCTGTCCTAAGACATCACGGTGACCGTTTTCGGGGTGTTTTACCCCTCTGCATAGAGTTGCAGTCGGCGAATTCGTGGCTCTGGTGACAGGGCGAACACAATAATGAACAGATATAGTAATAATATAAGTTGCCAACAAATTGTTTGCTTTTGCTAATTTACTGCCAACAGAAACACACATTTAATATATTTAGTTTTTCAGTAAGAGAAATGATTTGTTATTTGAAGATTATAAATACGTTTTTTTAGGGGAGGGGGGGATTTTAAGTGAATGCTTTAGAAGTTATTAAAAGATCGGAGCTTGCAAGGCAGAGGAGAAACCAGATACCAACTTGCTTTACTTAACTGAGAATAAAACATTTTTTACTAATTAATCTTCACACGAAGACTATATACATCAAAATGTCAAAAAAAAAAAAAAAAAGCATTTAAATAAAAAAATATTTCTCATAATTTGTATATAAAATGGTTTCTATTTATATAGCTTATAAAGTATATCTAAAAATTAATTTCAAATTGCTAAAATGATATCCGATCTGCAGAAAAATATAAAGAAAAAAATAATGTGCAGGAGGCTTCATTTTTTTTATGAATTCTAGCATCTGGTAATAATCTCTGGTGGAAAAAAATGCCTTTTTTTTTTTATTTATTATTGGGTAACCACTTATCAAGGCCCAGAGCCACTCGAGGATAAGGGTTAATGCGACTGAAATGACTGTCAGCTGAAAGATAAGGAGCAATCAATGATATGAACTAAGTTATTACTTATGGGGCATTTTATGACAAGTATTTGTTGATATTGGATTTGAAAAACGATCATGTGGTAATCTGCAGGGAAGAAATCCCTAGATAATGTTTCACAGACAAGAGGTCTTGGCAAAAAAGCTCTGTCCATGAAAATTCTGCCTGACGTTAGGCACGTGGAGGAAGAAAGGAAAGCCTTAAGAGTACCCTAAAAACTTGATCCCCTAAAAAATAGATTGGAATTAAACGCATAAACAAAAGTTGTATTATTCGGACTACTATTCTCATCTTGGATGTTATTCTCACAACGTTTCGGCCAATGTAACCTCCAACCTTCTTCAGGGGAATCTTTTCAAACTCTGGAATCTGTATGGAATTTCGAACTGAACCCTTTATTTAATCCACGGGGGGTAGATTGTTCTTATTCCATCAGTCATGGCCAGGTAGAAATCTTAAGTCGTTTTTATTTGATTCTTAATATTGCCTGTAGTGAAGATTGAACCTTCAACCTCCAAAACACTTAGAAGTGATTATACTCAACACCTTTATCCGTTGCATCATGGGTCCATTCTGGAGTTCGAAACGATTCACCTAAAGAAGATGGTAAGTTACATCAGCCAAAACATTGTGAGGATAACATCGAAGATGAGAATAGTAGACCGAATGATCCAAATTATTAATCGTCATCTGAAAAATTGCAAAACATAAAAGTTATTTAAATATTCTTAAATCATGTGAGCCATTTGTAGAACAGCATCAAATGCTTCACAAGTTTTTATTCTAGAAAATACTGAATCTACACGAAAAGTAGATCAAGGTTATTTGTTCTTTTTCTTCAGACATAATATCAGAGTTCAGCAATACAAGTAGATGGAGATTGTATTTCATCATATGTCAATTGTCGTGGTATTTTTTGAGAATCATTATCAGAATGGCCACTATGAAATGGCAAAGAAAGCACGGGGAGGGTGTCTTAAAAACTGAGAGGGAATATTTCACAGAAATCACCCACAAAAATGCTAGGATCTAATACAAAACATGAAAACAAAGACAAAACAGCCAACACAGAGTATGGCACCAAGCAGCGATTCCAGAGCACGAGGTGGAGAAGAGCAACATCGGAGTGCAAAACTAGTGCAACCTAATCACAGATTTTTTTTTTCTTAAATAAATGTATTTATTTATTGGTGCTTTTTTACATTGGAACCCGCACTAAAAGGTGCCTAGGCATCGGTGCTTTCCGAATGTTCACGTTAAACGCCGGACAATGCCGAATGAAAACTCTGTTGACTTACCTGCGTTCAAAAAATAAAAACACAAACGAAGCGGGATTTACAAACGTTACAAAACAAGCAAAAAGAAGATTTTTTAATTATTATTTATTTTTTTTAATAAAGTTTCAAATAAGTGTTTAAAGTTTTTTTTTTTTTTTGTTTTTTTTGCTTCGTTTTTCTTATTAAACATTTGTACGAAAGAAATTTTTTTTTAACTAAGAAATAACAGTGACAATAACAGTGAAAAGTTAATCAAGTGGTTTTTTTTTTACATTTTTTTGCAAAAATTGTTTTCTATGAACTTTTTTTTTTACTGACTATTTTTATTTCGTTAGGGTTCAGGATTAGGAAATTGGGTTAGGGTTAGGAATTAGGGTTAGGGCAGTCAGGAATTAGGGTCAGTGATACAATGTAAAAATTCATGTTGCAATCGCGTTTCAACCAGTTTGCAAGTTCAGCATTTCATTCAGTTTTAATGCTTAGATGTCATCTGCTTATTCGTCTCGCTTCGGGGCTTTCCAGCGTTTACCGTAAACCGCCGGAAAGCACCGATGCTGAGGAACTTTTAGCACAGGTTCCAATGTAACAAAGAACCTATTTATTTATTTAAATTCGACCAAGTTTCGACATAATATGTCCCCATCAGGAATAAAAATATTTTTTTCTTAACCGTTTCAAATTTATAAATAATATAGTTGATTAAACATAAGAAAAAATAAATCTGTATTTCGATTCCATATATATTAATGGTGATAAAACCAACAAATGAACAAGAAATATGAAAATAAATAAAACTAAAATGGATCTGAAAATTGATTGTGGAGAGAAAAATACAAAATAAAACCATTCTCAAAGGTAAATAAAACAACAACAAAGCTAACAGCTTACAACAACACATACATAATAGTGTTAGCTAAATGTACAGCAAGCATAAGATAAAAATTCAGCTCGTCCACAGTCGAGTGCTATACTACAAGGATCTAATTAGGTGTCCAAAAGAGACAGACAGCTGGTCCATTGGAGCACAGGGCGGAGCAGATGCTAGTGTGATTGCAAGAATTAGGAGTGGATTGAGTAAGTTCAAGGAATTTCTGCCATTACTAATCAACAGAGCGTTACCACTGTCGACCAAGGGTAGAGTCTATCAGGCATGTGTACGCAGTGTGATGATGTATGGAAGTGAAACCTGGTCAGTGAGAGTTGAGGGCATGCGTTGCATGGAAAGAAATATGAGATTAATACATAATGATGTGTCATGGGAATCTTAAAGACAGGCTTAGTTCTGATGACCTCAGAGGAAGATTAAATCTGAACAGTATATGAAGATGTGTGCAAAACAGGAGACTTCAATGGTATGGTTACATGGAAGGAATGGATGAGAGTTCTTGGGTTAGTAGATGTAGAACAGTTGACGTAGCAGGTTCAGTTCCCAGGGGAAAGTCAAGGAAAAACATGGGAGGAAGTGATAAAAATGGAAAAGGGCACTTTCTTTTTTACTTGCTAAGTTTTGTGTGACAAACTTATAGAGTGCAGGATGATTAACAAGTTTCTTGTGTAAGAATACCAACAATCCATATGGGTTTTCACCCCACCCGATAGACCGGTATTGTCCGGGCCTTCGGGTCTTGATTTACGCCGGTTTATCGGTTGTCCGTCCTGTGCAGTTCTAGGAGGTGCACCCTCCCAGGCTTTGCCTTCTCACCCTTTGAGAGGGGGTTAGTTTATTGCTAATCGCCTGAGGCACCCCTACTGGGGAATGCCGACGGGGCTGCCCAGGCAATTTTCAAATGGCCAGAGTGCTCAAATTCTCGAGCGCTGGTTTTTTCCCCCACTTTCCCGACCTGTGTCACATCTAACCTTGTGGGAGGAAGATTAATAGAACCAACAATCCATATGCTGATCTTTTCTTCTTAGCGTAATATTGGTAGAAATGTTTTCATTTTTTTTTAAATATAAATTTATAAAAAAATAATTAACAAAATTGATATTGAACTCTAAAGTATACAGACAACGACCAATCAGAATGTATTTCTGTGAGCTGACAAGACAATTACACCTGAAAACGTACTACTATTTGTACTTGAAACAGCATTCAACTGAGGTAGGTTGAGTCGGCCACCGTGTCCCTCACATAAGCTAGCCAAGCCGGATGACTAAGTCAACAATTGGATAATCTCTCGCCACTCGCTGTTTCAACGGCAAACTCCATAAACACAGGGGCCCAGGTTGGATTCCATGGCAGCTTTAACAGTCATCAATCAGGTTTTTCAGTGTCCACCACATCACCTTAGGCGAGCTGGGCAATTGCTTCGTAGATGAACTCTACCGATTGACGACTAAAGGTATGGCCCAACCAGCGCAGAGGTCTTGTGAGGATGACTTGTCGGAGAGAGTTAATTTGGGAGCAGAAACGTACCGAGTTGTTTGGGATGAAATGCTGCCATTGGACAGACGATGCGACGCAGGCAGTTGTGATCGAAAATTTCCAGTCGTTTAATATCTTCCACTCTTATTTGCAAGGATTTGCTGCCATAAAAGAGGATCGTTTGCAGAAGCACTTGGTAGATCCTTAGTTTGATGCTGCGCCTTATTTCATATCTTGACCAAAGCCGGGAATCGAGTCGGCAGAAGGCATGACATACAAGGTTAATTCACGCTGTCAGCTTCACCTTGACCCCTGACTGTTATGATGGCATCAAAGTATTTGAAACCCTCAACATTTTCAAGAACATCACCATTGAAGATGAATGTTTTGTTTGTTTGGGGCGAAACCGGCATTGAGTATTTTTGTCTTCCAGGCATTTATTTTCATCAATCTGCTCATTAATAGCAGATTGAATATCAGCAAATGTTTCACAGAGTAATGCCATATCATCTGCATAGTCTAAGTCCTGAAAAAGTCTAGAGTCCTTATTTAAAACTTAGAATATTGCTCTACAAAAGAAAATCATGTGGTTAGAATAACATTCTGGTAACATTTCTCAAGATGCACCTTCGGTGATGTTGGATACTTGTGGTAATTGGTGGACTTTGTTTTCCAAAATAAGCAAACCTCTTTTCGAAATGACTGTGCTGAAATTGATGAAACAGTTTGTGTGTGTGTGTGTGTGTGTGTGTGTGTGTGTGTGTGTGTGTGTGTGTGTGTGTGTGTGTGTGTGTGTGTGTGTGTGTGTGTCTGTCCAGCTAAAAGTAAAAAAAACTAGAAAACAAAGTTGATATATTTTGATCAGTGTTGTCCTGGATAAATAATATCTAAAAAAAATTTTTATTTTTTTTAGATATTATTAATTCTCTGTAGGTCAACTGGGCCAGGTTATATCAGGAGGGGGGAGGGGGCAGTCTTATTATGTACTAATTTAGAAAAAAAATGCTGATTCATTCCTGGAGGAATCTTATATAAAAGAGATTTGTGTATGTATGTGTGTGTGTCCAGCTTGAGAGGAATGGGTTGGGCAGAGGCGAAAGAGGGGGTTGGACAGAGGCGAAAGAGGGGGTTGGACAGAGGCGAAAGAGGGGGTTGGACAGAGGCGAAAGAGGGGGTTGGACAGAGGCGAAAGAGGGGGTTGGACAGAGGCGAAAGAGGGGGTTGGACAGAGGCGAAAGAGGGGGTTGGACAGAGGCGAAAGAGGGGGTTGGACAGAGGCGAAAGAGGGGGTTGGGGAAAAGGAGAGAGATAGAGAGAAGTTTGAATAGAAATATGTTACACTTCTTGCACCGGGCAACGCCGGGTAGGTCTGCTAGTCATACATAAAGAATACAGAAATATAAATAGACGCACCACTCAAAAGAAACAATGGAACTCAGAACAAACAAAACACTTACAGCTATTGTAGATATTCACACAAAAAAGTACCATGTCCAGCATTCACCAACACAATTTGCATCAAATGTTGCAGAAAAAAAAAAAAAATTAAAAAATGTGCAGAACAAAGAACATAAATAATTAGAAATAGTTCCTCAGTCTAGAAGCACTGTGAACTTGTAAATTTAAAACGGTTAGAATCCACAACAATGCAATTTTTTTTTTTTTCTTAAATAAATGTATTTATTTAAAGTCAACTAAGTTTCGGCATGTCTTCATCAAGAATAAAAACTTTTTTTAACCATTTCAAATTTATAAATAAAATAGTTGATCAAATAGAAGAAAAAATAAATCTGTATTTCGCTTCCATAAATATTAATGGTGATAAAACCGACAAATGGACAAGAAATATGAAAATAAAACTAAAATTATTATTATTTTTTTAACCTTGAATTCACCCCAGACAAGGCACATTGCGACTGAGACGTAAAGGACTATTGTGGATTAGGGGACAGAAATTTAAGGGGGCATCATAAGTGAGGAGTTGTGCAGCAAGGTATTTGTTCACATCAGACTTTAATTTCTGCATGTCGGTAGAGTCAGAGAAACAGGAGGGAAGTTCCAAAGGCTGGCAGCTCGAGGAAAGAAGCTATTAGAGTAGAAAGCCCTCCAGCATCTGGGGACCTCCACAGGGATTTAACAGATTGTCGAGTTGGTCGGGTGTATTTACGTCAAGGGGGCACCAGAGCAGCTAGTTCATCGGAGCACATTCCATTGAAATACTTGTAAAACAAGCACAATGATGCAACATTGCGGCGATGGGACAGGGGCTTGAGCTTGGTGGATAGTGAAGGACCTATTAGATTGGCGACTCTTTTTTGGACTTTGTCTAAGAGGGAGAGACTAGTGGCTGCGGATGTGACAACAATACTCCATGCATGGGAGGATGGTGGCTTTGTAGAGATATAGAATACTGGCAGGTGTGAAAAGTTTTCTAGATTGGTAGAGGGAGCCCACTTTCCTTGCAGCAGTTTTGGAAATGTCTTCTATGTATTTTTTCCAATTCATGTTACCTGTGAATGTTAGGCTGAGGAATTTGAATGCTGGACTCTCAGGTATTACCATGGTAATCAGTGATTGAAAGGGTTTCTTGTAGTTGTTAAAGGAAAGGAGCTTTGTCTTAGTGACATTAAATGTTTATGTCTCCATTCAACTACAGACTGGAGGTTATTTTCTAAGGATTCAGCCATTGGCTTGGATATGTGTGCATCTGCTTTACCCACATGTTGAGAGTAGAACGTGGCGTCATCAGCAAATATACCCATTTGAATTTGAAAATTGATTCTGGAACAAGAATAAATGTTTTACGAGAAAATAAAACCATTGACAAAGGTAAATACAACGGCAACAAAGCTAACAGCTTACAACAACACACACATACTAGTGTTAGGTAAATGTACAGCAAACATAAGATAAAAATTCAAATATAATAAAAACCTTCATTGTCATAGAAACAAACTCACCCCAGTACGAGATGTAGATACAGCAGAGAAATTAAACATACTAAAAAGTTATCAAATATAGAAACACACCTAAACAAACTTTTAACAAGATATGAAGACTGCTTTGGTGAAATTGCCAAACTACCATACACACATCACGGTAGACAAAAACATGGCCAAGAATACATGCACCAAGAAAAGTTCCTATTTCAAAAAAATAAATAAACTTAAAGCAAAATTAGACAAAATGCAAAAACAAGGAATAATAATATCTACAACTGAACCAACAAGTTAATTCACTTGTACTTGAGACAGTTCACCCCCTGGGGTTGGTTGAGCCGACTCCATCAATCCTTGCCACTAAGTCCCTCACGAAGGTCGATCAAACCTGACGATTTGAAGTCAACGATTGGGTGATCTCTAGTCACTCGCTGTTCCAACGGCCAACTCCATAGATTTGGGGGCCCAGGTTGGATTGCAGGTCAGCTTTAACTGTCATTAGCCAGGTTTGTCTTTACTCGCCACATTGCTTTTTCCAAGCCTGTAGGAGAGCTGGTGCAATTGACTCATAGATGAACTCTCTTGGTTGACGGCGAAGGGCATGACCCAACCAGCGTAAATGTCTTGTGAGGATGACTTGTCGGAGGGAGTTAATTTTGTAGCAGAAACATACTGTGTTGTTTAAGACAAAGTGCTGTCATCAGATATGGAGGATACAACACAGGCAGTGGTGATCAAAAGTTTCCAATCACCTAACGTCTTCCACTCTCATTGGCCAGGACTTAATTCACTTGTAATAGTCAAGAAACGAAATGGAAAACTAAGACTGTCTAGATCCAAGAGATTTAAACAAAGCCATTTTAAGAAAACATAAGTTCCCAACTGCAGAAGAAATCTTCACAGAAACTCAACACATGAAATCCAAGTCGACACTTTCCATTCACCATTTGATAGCTATGGATTTTCAATATGGAAGACAGTGCCAAATGACAGCCACGGCCAAATAACTCGAATCATAAAATTAGAAATGCAGAGGATGACATAATAATATAGTCTAGCATACGAGAAGAACACATAAAAACTTTAGAAAAAGATTTTGAAGCAATAAAAAGAAACGGTTTGAAATTAAAAAAAAGCAAATTTCTTCAAACAGAAATAACATATCTAGGTCATCTAAGGAAGGAATAAAACCAGATCACTCCATAATTGACATAATCATAATTATACCACAACCAAATTGCAAGTAAGACTTACAAAGATTCCTAGGAATGACAAATTACTTGTGTAATTTCTAGCAAATTTAAATTACTCAGGCATAACAAAACCACTATGTCAAATACTCCAAAAGAAAAACATAGAAAAAAATGGTAATTTGAACAGCAACAAATAAAAGTTATCAAAATAAGGACATAAGGCTCTCGTGATTTGGCAGAAATCAGATTTTTCTTATTTCAGAGAACTCATATTTAGAAATTTAAGTGTAAATCTGCTTTTTCCAAATTAAAAAAAAAATGGCGGAATTCCGTGAATAACTCACATCGCTGAGTTCTGCAAAAACTCCAACAATTAATCACTAGCAGACTAGCCCTACAACCCAAATTTTCCAACTAAAATAACGGACTTTAGCAAATATGGACTAAGCACAACACTAGAACAAAAAAATAATGGCAAATAGAAGCCAGCCACATGCACCACGAATAACGAGGCCTGTAGAGCAAAACTATAGCAAATAGCAGTCAGACAATCTAGACCGTCTAAAATGAATTCAGAAAGAAATCATCCACTCTAAATAAAAAGTCAACAGTTGTCTTTTTTCTTTAGGTCATCAAAAATGATAATTTATAAGAAAAATTAGATTACTGACATAATTCTATGATTTTATATAAAAGTGCTAACACTGGTGAAGCATTTTTTTCATTATTTTTGAAGGAGGGTGTGCACTAGTATATTTCATATACTTCAAAACTGAAAACGACTACACATCCTTAAACCAAATATTTAAAAAAAAAAAAAAAATTTTAAATCAAAAGCCCCACCCAGAATTCAAAATACAACTTGACATTCAGGAAATAAAGATATGGAAGCAAATATCCATTTAGTCACAAAGACATTCTCAATGAGTGACAAGTTAGAATATAGAGAAAATACTGTAACTCATCAAGATTTACATCTAATAAAAGACTATATTAGAATATATGGATGGACGAATAATAAAAACAGACCATCATCATTAGACCTTACAGCTCAATTAGAGTTAAGATTACAACAGCAAAAAGGGCTATTATTAAAAGTTAAAAAAAATAAATAATAATAGTTCCAACAAAACTGAGAAATCAAATCAGCAAAACTCATACATACTGGACACCTAACAATAATACAAGGTGCAAAATTTGAAATTCCTCAAATAATCATATCAGACAGAAGACCGAAATTTAAATCACATCATTTCAAAATATTTCCAAAAGAATGAGATATTAAAACAATTATCCCAAGTCAAATGGGATGGTTGAAAGAACCATAAAAGCTGTTAAAAGAACACTGAAAAAATTTATAGGAAATAACCAGGATAAACATATGGGATTACTAAGACTACATAAACACCATTTAAAAAAAAAAAAAGAAATTTTTTTCTTTTTTTAAATGCACCAGCTAAAAGCTTAGTGAACAGAAACATACATACTAATCTAGCAAACATCACACGTAATAAAAAAAAACAATCAATCCTCATAAAATCAATAAACAACAAAAATCAAGTGAACTAAATATACTTAAACCAAATGACACAGTATGCATACAATAATCATTGGAAAAGGAAAAATAGTGAAAAAAAAAAAAAAACTAGACACGCCCAGATCATATCTAGTAATTACACAAGATCGATATATAATAAAATAAAAAAAATTTTTTTAAATTCAACAACAGATTCTCTAGACACAGCGCTCTCAACAATATCGTCTGACAAGCCCAAGACATCACTGGCTTCCCGTCGATCCTCGAACCAGTTGGCCTCAACACAATGGCCTGACGGTGTTTCTCTTTGCCAACGCAAGTTGCTAATATGGGATGCGACTTGTGTCGACATTTTTTCGCACTTGTCCAGCAACAGAATTGGCAATAAACCCTTGACATGTAACAGCGTCAGCAGAGGATCACAAGCAAATCAAAATAAGTCGGTCTTAGACAGCTTTGTTCCAACCAATCGCCGTGGAGACAAGTAGAGCTATAGGCCCTGCAACTTGGTCTAATAATGACGCGCCACACTGAGGACCATCATGAATTGACTTGGTTTTACGAGCACTTCTCCATGGCCACTATTCGAGACCCCTTGAGACTGCTCTCAGCCTGCCAAGCCAGCAGAACATCCAATGAACCTGCCTGACATTTGTATATTAGTTTTGAAAAAGGACTTTTTTATTAATTAACTATTATTTGTTGTTAAATAAATTTTAATTATTTAAAAAAATAAAAACAAATGAACGACAACAAAATCCATTGAAAAATAGATATTAGACCATCCCAAATAACATTTCAACAAATGCTACTAATTCTAACAAATTCTAACAAATAATACAATCAAATACAAACTGAACTCTAAGCGTAAGAATTATAAACACTCCATCCAGATACAAAAAATAAAAACAATAATACTAATACTGTTCTAACATAAGAATAAATCTAAATCCAGGAAAGGAGGATGATAAATACACAGCTAGATTGTCTCCCCTTACTAACCACTCTTCAGTTAATACAATTATTTAGTTACTCTTCTTACTTCATGTATTGTCTACCTACTGCAGTCCTGTCATTTAATCCAAATCCATGCTTAACAGTTACACAAGAAAACAAATATAAAACTATTACCCTCCTTCCACCACTTCTGGTCTCATTTGACCTTCCTCCGACCATCTAATAGGTTCAATGTGCAGACAACCAACATTATCAGAGTTAGATTTATATAGATTTATATTCATTCTGCTGTGGCCACGGTGTGCTTGCATATAAACGCAGCCAAATCCAAGATTAAGTCATCGCTTGTTTTACCGGTTAATAGACAATAAATCATGCTGGGAGGGAGGGGGGTTGATTTAGAGTATGTTGAGACTTTCGTCAACCTCGGCTCCACATCTGGTTACGGCATGGCTGAGATCAAACACTGCATTGGTGCTGCAAGATCTGTTTTCGCATGGCTGCAGCAATGCCTTAGTACAGGATATGAATCACGTTCGCCACCAAAAGGGTATATCTACCAGAAGATCCTCTTCTATAGTTCTGAAATCTGGCCAATAAAAGTTGCCGACCAACAGAATCTCAAAGTATTCGACAACGATTCTTAGTAATATTCTGCACTGCTATCGCATCGATCGAGTGTCCGTAATCAGCCTGTGTCATTGTCTAAATCTGCGACCACTCAACTCTGCGCTGTTGCAGCAACATCTATGGCGGTTTCATTATGCCGTTTGTTGCCAAGTGGGAGAATTGATCTGAGAGATTTTTCCTTTGCCTCTGCTAGTCAATTGGCACAAACATGTTGGTTGACAGCTCAATACCTGAAGACCTACCATCAAGGAGGTCCTCGGTAAAATCCCGGCTCGCAAGTTGTTGGTCTTCGTTGATGGAATATAAAACTCAATGTCCATGTGTATGTTTCGAAATTTTTTAGATGAGGATTGATAATTTGTATTATTCGGACTACTTCTCATCTTGGATGTTATTCTCACAATATTTTGGCCAATATAACCTCAGACCTTTAGGTGTATCTTGTCGAACTTTGGAATCTGTATAGGATTTCGAACAGAACCCTTTATTTAATCCATGGGGGTAGCTTGCTCTCATTCTGTCAGCCATGATCGGGTAGAAGTCTTAAGTAATTCATAATTGTATTCTTAGTATCGCCCACACTGAGGATTGAACCTTCAACCCCCAGACAACTGTCACTTAGAACTGATTATAACTTAGCTCTTGTATCCATTACACCACAGGTCCTTGCGGGTTCCGTTCGAAATTCCGAACAGATTCTAGAGTTCGACAAGATGTACCTGAAGAAGGTCGAAGATTACATGGGCCGAAACGTTGTAGAATAACATCCAAGATGAGAACAGTAGTCCAAATAATACAAAGTATGTGTGTATGTGATGTTTGTGTATTCCCCATAGAAAGAAAGGTTAGAGAATCTACATAAAATGTAAAAGTGCATTCTTACGTAAAATTTACCGGGGAAGATAATGGAAGTGTTCCCGAATCTCTAAGTACCCCCAAAAGGGGACTATGAGGGTATAACCTCCTTAAAATTTCAAATATATCCTATTTTAATGAAATTTATATCATATGTATAAAATCCTCCTAGGAATATATTGAAAGTGGTCCCAAATTTCTACATTACTCTTTATGTGCCGAATATCTATGTTCCCCCATCTCTAAGTGACCCATGGGGACAGAACCCCTCTTCAAACTTCAAATATGTATATCCGATTTTAATGAAATTTAAACTATATGTATAAGACACTAATTCAGAATTTTCCAACATTTCAGCTCCTTCCGACAATATTAGGGGGCAAAACAGGAGACAGTAAAAATAAAGTAATATGGTTTTATGAGCATAGTGAAAAAGTCCATTGTAATGATCCTCATTCTATCCCGGGCAACGTCAGGTCTTCCTGCTAGTAGATTTATTAAGTATGACTGCTAGAGTTAATAAAATAAGTAGAAAATAAAAATAACTTGTAATTTAAAAACTAACAAAAGCAAAACTTAGTTGCAATTAACTGTATCTCAGCCTTTTGGCCAAGATTAAAGTGTAGTATCTATTCCAATGGATACTGCACCACATAGACTGGTATTGTCTTGGCCTTTGGGGCTTGATTTACACCGGTCTATGGGTTTGTGCTGTCCAGTTCTAGGAGGTCCATCCTCCCAGGCTTTGCCTCCCCTCTTTGGGGAGGAGTAAGTTTATTGCTTACTGCCTGAGGCGCCCCTACCGGGGAATGCCGACGGGACTGCCCAGGCAATTTTTTTTAATGGCCAGAGTGCTCAATTTCTCGGGCGCTGGCTTTTAAAATACAACTTTCCAACCTTGTGTCACATACTCCTATTGTGGGTAGGTGTTGAATAACATCTTTCATAATTTGTTAAAGAAAATATAAAACGTTCAATGGAAATTAATTTCAAGTCATAAAATATACAAATATACTTTGAGATGAATAATATAAATGAGATCTTTTAAAAGCACATTTTTTAAATCAAGGTTGCAGAGAGTATAAGGTCCAACTCCTATGACTTCAAAAATCCCGACTGACTCCAAGAATTGACAAATATCTGACTGACTCCTTATTTTAAAGTTTTCCCCATATTCAGTAATAATCGGAGTTGTATTAAAAATATGACTCCAAGCATTCTTATGAGTCAGACTTCCGACTCCGTTAAACTCTGCAACTCTGATTTAAACTCACCACACAATTCATCTCTTCAAGATGTTGCGGGCCCTGTAAAAATGGTTTAAGACATGACAAACAAAGAAAAAGAACAATGATCATCAATAACCACAAAAAAAAAAACATTTATTTGTGAGAAGGGGAATTTTGGGTTTGTAGGTGCATGTGTAGTGGGTTGTATTTACAAAATTTTGATTATCCTTTCAATTCAATATCTCAACTTTCTTTTTTTCTTTTTTTTCAAAATGTGTACATTATATTTGTTAACACGACTTCATCTAAACTAGCGAGACCCCGTGGAAATTCCATGGTGCTTTCTACGTCAATCTGTATAATTTACTGTTAATAATAATATTGGTTTTGAAATAAATGTCTCTCAGGATCAATACTATTAAGAAAAAATGACTTTCTTCATCCGAAAATATAATTGCCAGCTAAATATTTTAAATAAATAAAACGAATATGTCTATGTATTTAAAATTGTAGGAATTTAATTTCTTTAAAACATTGAAGACATTGCCAAGGCTGCAGCAAAGAAGGTGGGATACCTCTACCGTGCTAGTAAACTCCTCACATCTGACATTATCCTGTATCTCTACAAAGCCACCATCCGCCCACGCATGGAGTATGGTGGCCACATCTGGGCTGGTGCATCATCCACTAGTCTCTCCCTCCTTGACAAGGTCAAAAAAGAGTCGCAAACCTAATAGGTCCCTCACTGTCAACCAAGCTCAAGCCCCTGCCCCATCGCCGCAATGTTGCATCCTTGTGCTTGTTTTACAAATACTTCAATGGATTGTGCTCCGATGAACTGGCTACTCTGGTGTCCCCCTCGACGTAAATTCACTAGACCAACTCGACAGACATCTCGCTACACTGCTCCCAACTTTGGGTGACACCCAAAACCCATACCCAAATTCTCAGTAACCCTTTACGTCTACAGTGGTGGCATGCCTTGTTTGGGGGTGAAATATGTTAAAAAAAAATAAAAATAAAAAGATAGATATTCTGTCTTATTACCATAATTGTCAGCTAAATATTCTTCAAATCAATAAAACTGATGCCACTTTTTGAAATGTATTTATTTTAATTTTAGTCAACAGAATGACAATTTGATTTTGGAACAATTCATTTCAAAATGGAATTATTTTTACCTTTGTGACATAAGATTAACCACTAATCAATGTCTTTGCTGATCAGACGATCTTTCTTTTTTTTAACTTATGTTTCATTTTACTTCAGTCAAAGTTCTCAGAAATCAAGGAGGCTTCTTCTTGGGGCTAACATTTGATCTTTAGATGAGATACATAGATATTCAAATATTCTATTAAAGTCCTCCTTTACCTCTCAAACGTTGAGTTAGTAAAGAAATGAAGAACATTAATTAATGTTCCTCTCTCCTCTTTTTTGTGGTCTCATCGGATTCCAGGACACGGATTCATCTAGTCTGGTGAAGTACACAGTATTTTTTTTATTTTTTTTTTTTTTATTTATTTATTTTTTTTTTTTTTGTTTAAACGTGTATGAACATGAAAATATGCCATAACATTATATAGATAAGGTTAAAATCACACCCACAAACTAAACAAAATGAAGGACTTTTAAACAACTACTGCCCGAAGAGGGGTGGGAGGGTTGTTAGCAGTAAAAAAGCAGGACAATCCTTGATCAGTACAGAGCAACAGGATTTTGTTTGAGCGGGGCAAATAGTAGGCCTGAAAATGAGTAATAACTTTTTTTTTTGTCATGGCAATTGAAAAAATGTTAAATTAGAAAGGAAGTATCGGCCGTTGACAACTGGTGCAAATAAACTAACAGGTTTTCCTAAAGATATATCTCAACAGTATGAGATTGTTTAAAGTGTAAATTCTCGACAGAAAACACATACACACTCTTAAATTTTAATAGGTATCACAAACAAGCTAATTTAGAGTGCAAAATTGATAAATAGTGAAATTCCCTTTAATTTCAACTGGTGCTAACTCATTTTTTTGGGGGGGGGGGGATATTGATAAAATTTGGAGATAAACAATTTAATCTTTTCTTTTTATAAATGCACAATTCTTTCTCTTGTGTCATTAATAATTTTTTTGTTTTGTTTTTGTTTTGTTTTTTCAGGTTACTTCAATCTGTATAATTTACTGTTAATAATAATATTGGTTTAGAAATAAATGTCTGGCAGGATCAATACTATTAAGAAAAAATGACTTTCTTCATCAGAAAATATAATTGTCAGCTAAATATTTAAATAAATAAATAAAACGAATATGCCTCTGTATTTATTTAAAATTGTAGGAATTTAATTTCTTTAAAACAATAGATATTCTCTGTCTTATTAACATAAATATAAGTGACGGGCGATTTATTTTCTAATGTCGACATTTTTCAACTTAATATGAACGATAGTGTCTTTTTGAATCAAGTGGTTTGAACATGTACAGCACGCCATCTCTTGCATCAACTCCATAACACATCGGAATATCCGGGCATTAGGGAACATGGTAGACAGGGAAGACCTAGCTTGAGTGTGTATGCAACCTGACTGGCATCAACTCTTTGGATCGGACAGCATTGAGAGCAGACATGAGACGTTGCCTGCTGTTGTCCATCATGGAGTCTGGGACACTCGAAGCACCCTAAATACCAAAACCGGATGAAGAAGCAATAGATATTTTTTCAATATCAATAGAAAATCTATATTTATATATATTTAAACCGAAGCATAATCAGGGCTGATTCTATTTAACACAGACTGCACAGGGTAAAAAAAAAAAATTTTTTTAAAAGTCTCTAATCTAATAGGTCCCACACTGTTTGCCAAGCTCCATCGCCGCAATGTTGCATCCTTGTGCTTGTTTTACAAGTACTGTTTCCTTTGTTCCAGCTCGTTTGACTCATTGATCTAGTAGTCTTCATCAATCCACTTGTTCAGATATCTCGTTATAATACATCTTCCTATTCCAGGAGCTTCTTTTCAAAGACTGCAAGCTTTTGGAACTTTCTTCCTGCTGACTGTTTCCCTCCTACCTATAGCCTTGGTCTTTTCAAGACTAACATCAATAGGTATCTCCTGTCTTTACGATAATCATCCATTTCAGAGAATATAAGATCGATATCTCCACAAGATGACGGAAAGTATCATCTACATTGAAGATTATGAAAAAGCATTTAAATGAAAATAAAATAATTCACTATGAAAAGCGTTTTTGTATCTGAATCATAAAAATAAAGAGAAATTCTATTGTTGGGATTATAAATCGTTCTTTTCATTAGAAAAAAAAAAATTAATTTTAATTACTTTAAATAGAAGCTAAACAGTAGATAAATACAAAGGACACTTTCAGTAGTAATTCAATAAGCTTTGTAACGAGTCAATAACTAATTTAAATGAGGAGACAAGTAGACTGTCGTGTCCTGGTGCGACTCACAAATGAGAACCAACGTGTCAACATGATTATACTGTATAAATTATGCGGAGGCAAATATGCAATTTCATATCTCTTTCTACATGAACACCTGCCCCCAGAGCTATCATGTTACATTCCAAGCTTGTGTCATACATGGAATGTTATAAATATGCCTGCACGCGTCCCTTACTATGACCTGCCAGACTGAGGAAACACTGCCTGCAAATAAGTTTGTTCACATCGCAAAAAAAAAAAAAAGGACTAAGTTGAGAGAAACAGTTGAAGACAAGAGGTTTATTCGCCTGGATCGTTTGTCCTAAAATCACTGACCAGTGAGAGATTGATAATTACTGGTTAATCATATTTTTACAGGACATTTCTAAAAGCATGTGTTCGCACCTCTAGGCTTTGAATCGAATTCCATATTACTATCGCACTCACTCTCTCATTTAGCCATGTGACGTCACATCTACTTCCAGCACACGGAAGGTCGAGATGACATCTGAGTGCACAAGTTGACCCTCTGAACCCAATTTCCTGTCTACACGCTCATGTTGACCAGCCAATTTACATGATCAGATATCTACTCGCAAATGCACCTTTTTCTATTTAACAATCATACTCGCCGAAAATCCATTCTAAGCAATCAAGGATATCTATGCTTCTGCAATGGTTTATCCAACAGGATGAACGTTCCACATGACCATACCAGCGTAAACGATTCATCCTGAGGATAACCTCCATGTTAGGCAAGTGTAGTGCTTTCAGCAAATCCTCTGATCTGATGTGTTGGGTTTGGTCACAAACACGAAATTGCTTATTACTATATAGATGGTCTCTGTGGAGGACATAGTATCACACACTCTTCACCAACAGTTTAGGAATTTAATTAACAGTAACTGCTGCTTTTCAACTTACAAATAAGTTCATTAAACGGGAAATTAATATAGCAACAACAAAAGTAAACATCAGCGAAAGAGAAATGTCAGCTTGAGTGAAGAACTTGACTCACACAATACTTGCAGACGTAAGTCACAGTCTCAGAAATGTCTAATTAGGGAAAAACTGTGTGCAATGGATGGTGGGAAAAGAAGGCAAACACCGAATCTTGAGATTTGGCTAACAACAACAACATTACAATTACATAATCTTCATTAGAACAACCGTGTTGTCATTAATGAAATCAAGTAGACATGTTCGAGTTAACTACATTACCAAGATTGAAACATTGCTAAACCAGTCGATTTGGTATAACTAATTACAGTCCCTCTCTCACAGAAGAGATATTGCTAGTCTCTCTCTGCTCTTTCGTTATTTCCATGGAAGGTGTTCGACTGAGCTCCAATCTTTGGTTCCTCCTTGTAAGGCGATTACAGCAATAACTCTTCATACTACAAGAACAATAAACAAAAAAGAAACCTTCCTTACTTCCTCTATAGTATCAGGCAGAATTTGCATAAACAGAGCTTCTCTGCAAGTCTGTGGAACACATTACCACAGGACTGCTTACCTGAAGATTACATGATTGTCTTCAAATCCAATGTCAAACAATTCCCGTCATAAACTCCAATCATTCTCAATCCTCTCTTTAGGTTCTTCATCTCTTAACCGACAATCATTCCATCTCATTAAGCCTTATCAAAGGCAAAAGCCACTCAAGGATAAGTTGTGATCCATTAGTAAAAAAAAACAACAAAAAAAACGCAGATTACATAAATGCACATCTTGTTCTTTAGAAATTACAAATTAATCACCCATAAATTGAATATAAACTTAATAGTTTCACATTTTCGCAAAGTAATTCTTCACATAATAAAAAAACATCCAGATTTAAATATAAGGATGAACACGAGCTTAGTCTGACACAAGGTCAAATTAACGAGGAGACACACAATCATATTTGATAATATTTCTGAGATGAGGTATCGTTATTTATGTACTAACAGCAAAAGAAAAAAAAAATTTAAAGTGGCAGAAAATGAAGAACGAGAGAAATCTACACCAGTAAGATAAAGAACTCAGTTTCAAATACTTAGAAAGTTACCAACAACAAAAAACACCTGAAGAAGGCTGGAGAGTAAAACGGCCGAAACGTTGTGAAAATGGCACCAACCAAGACGAGGAAAACTATCTGAAACGTGTGAAGAACATAAATATGCAACCACAAAATTGTTTTTTTTTAATAAAAATAAAATTTCTATCGCATTCTTACAAAGATTAATTTTAACTGTATCAAGACCAGAGTTCCCAGGTCTTGGGAATGACCTTAGTGCACCTGTTGGTCATGATCCAATTTGAGAAGTGTGGAATACCCTCTGTCATAGTCTCATCTACGGGTTATATAAACTGAAGCCCTATAGATCACAGCGTTGGTGACATCACCAATTTGGCCGTTCCTGAGTTTGGTTGGTCACCCGGTACTGTTCGGAAAAAGTTGCTGCTCTGATGAAGGCTGTAGATGTCGAAAAGCCTGGTCCACCGATTACCATACTCCCACGTTGTGATTGATAGATCAGTGGGTAATTATCCGAACTGGGTCAGCAACTTAGTACCAATGCGAAACGAAGGGTCATTTCAAGCAGAACAAGTAAAATAATAAAAGAAATAAAAGTTTTCAACAACTCGCTATTGGCACCATAATGAAGTAATTATCCTAATCGTAGCAGAACGATTAAAATGTAGAAATCAAAGATTCAACAACTCGTTATGTTGGGGTTTTTTTGGGTTTTTTTTAGAAGAATAATAATTATCTGGCAAGAAAATAGAAAAGCAAAGAAAACTTGTATAATTTCAAGTCAAGATAGTACTATAATTTCTACTCCCGACTGTTTTTGGACTAACGCTTCAATTGTTAATGGACGGTTTTTAGTTTTTTTTGGCGAAATTGTCTAAGTCCGGGGAGTCCATCTCAGAGCGACGTAGATTCAGTGGGCAAGCAAAAACACATCTCTTCTAACTGTCTCTCAGACCGTCAAAGCCCCAATACCAGGTCTGGAGGGGGGGGGGGCGTCTCCCACCGACGTGGACACCGGTGGTGAGCAAAAGCAAGTCTCTGAAGCTTGTTACGCGTCAACTAATAATTCAGTCAGCGAACAAAAAAAAAAAAAAAAAGAAATGGTTTCTCTTTCTTCATTATTCTTTTCCCTTGGATAATTGGGATTCTCAATCGCCCCCCCCCCCATCGCTCACTGATAACTGAGAAAATGTAATTCCACCAATGGCTGTAAGTTCTCTTAACTTACGTTCACCGAAACCAACTCGTTGGTGAGCACCTGTCTTTCAGCTAGCCACGACCTTGGTCGGAGAGTGACATTCTTTCCAACCAAACTCAGACATCGCGGCGACAGGCTAACATCTGTCTTATGCAGTGATCGCTACCTTGATACAACAGTGACAATCTAAGCTGTCGTCATAGACCGGGCGGCGCCCTCATCTACTTTTATCGGTTTTTGGTTTAATGGAACATTTGTCTTTCTGTTAATTCACACTAGCGCGATACTGATAGCTGACCTTCGTAGGCCCACTTCTAATTCACACTAGTGTGTATTTTGGCTTTCTATCTTCCCTAGTTCCGCTCAACATTGTCACAGAACCTGTTCTGGGGAAGACAGAAAACTACCTCAGCCACTCTTGGGCAAGGTGTTTGCCCTGCTCTTACCTACCTCCAAATCCATCTTTCCCAGCCCTTTTTATTTATTTTTATTTTTTACATTCTGCCTATCCTATTTCCCAACCCTATCAAATACTCAAGCTCTATCTCCAAATCTTCCTCAGTTGGACACAAAACTGCATCCAGTAATGAGAGCCCAATTTGGGAGCTTATGGGGAATGTGGGGTCACTCATTTGGTTGTCATTTTCCCAGGTTCACTCTGATCTGCAGTGGTAGCACCTGTCAGGGCCCTATCTGTGGGTTAAATACAATCTATTGTTTACAGCAGAGTCACGGAATTGGAAGCTATAACATCCGACTCTGACGATTCCAAAAATTCTGTCTCACACTACTTATTTTAAAGGTTTCCAATACTCAGACTTTTTTTATGGAAATTGCTCCAGACAAGGCATGAAGCTACTTGATGTAAGGAGCTAACAACAACGAAAGATGATTATCGCAAAGACAGGAAATGCCTATTGGCTTAGTCGTGAAAAGACCAAGGCTATAGGTAGGAGGAAAACAGTCAGCTAAAGCGAAGAGAATTCCACAAGCCAGCAGTTCTTGGAAACAAGCTACTGTAATAGGAAGTTGTATTACAATGAAGTATCAAAACAGCGAATTGATGGAGACCACTAGATCAACGAGTCAAACGAGCTGGAACAAAGGAAGCAGAGAATAGATCACACAATTCTGAAGAACACATGCCATAATAGCATTTATAGAAAAGACTGAGACTAGCAACATCATGTTTCTGAGAGAGGGGGTGCAGACGAAAGGGTGGGGCCCAATCAAATTACAGATACGTTTCTGCACATTATCAAGAACCCTCAAATGGGGCAGATTCACCAGCCCAAATATGACAATTATGTAATTGATTCTTCAGAAATTAAAAACTCTGACTCCAACTCCTAACATTCTTACGAGTCAGGCTCTGACTCCTTCCAAAACCTCAAACTCCACATTTTACAGACTATTTGTTTACAAAATATCTGCCTATAAAACAAATTGATCTACGTATACAAAACATACATTTACAGCATGAATAAATATTTGAAGATATTAAATATTTGAAGTATAGAATCTTTTACACAATTGACTGAATTTGGCATTAAATGACACGAAAATAGTTGATATGCCATAAAACGAAACAACCAACCAACATGTAGAGTGGCCCAAAACATGCACCTCAGAAGGCCGTAGCCCACCCCTCCCTCAATCCTTTTTTTGTAGTTTTCTTTCAGAGCATTACGGCCTACTGAGACAAACAGCATACCAGGCATTTTAATTTTTTCCGTCGCTCTAGTTTAATAAGTAGAATCATATTTTCTTTTAAAACAGCCTCCACTTTTTTCTTCTTTTTTTTAAGGCTCGAGTCGTTTCTCTTAAACATTTACGATTTTAGTCACAAATAAAAGCTTAGAGTCACGGCAGAAAAAATAAAATGGTATGGGAGATTGCGTTTTATAAAATGACCAGTTTACAAGTCTGAATGGTGAGTAAGCCAGTAGTGACTGGTAGAAAAGAAAATCAAGATAAAAGATTGCACGGTAAACAGGTTGGAGGAGGTAGACAAGGTCAAATAAAGGAGTTAAAATAAAGAGAAAAAGCTGTCCACCTTTGACCCAATAATCAAGACACAATCAACCTTTAAAGAGAAGAGTTTATTACTTTATGGGTTATTTAATTTACTGAAAGATCAGGCGACTCAAAGAATCAGCACATATGCTAGGCTACAGTGACCTGTATGTGCCAAGTATAGGGATGAATCAAGGTCATCCCTATAACAAGCCGAGAGCTCTAACATTTGGGGTCTTTTACTGGAAGCAATATTTCCAATCAGTAAGATGATATCTTGTAGATGTTAACACTTCACTCATTGCTTAGAGAAAATTTCATTCTACAAGAAATTTCTAACCCATCAAATTTATTTCAGCCGAGATTCTGTATTATATCATAAATTACATTTCGATTATAAGTTTGTGATTATTATATTGTAAAAAGTAAAAAATGAATTTTGAGCACTAGTTTTTCGCCATTATTAATTAAAACAAAAAAAGAGCATATTAAAACACTAGTTCATACTAAGATATTTTTGGAAATTAGAAACCTAAAAACGATGCATATTTTTGGGGGGGAATAAATTAATTATTTATTTTAATAACCGAGCTTTCAGTATAAAACGTCTTTTTCAAAGCAAAACTTTTTTTCTTTCTCTCGTTTTACTGATCTCCGTGAAGATAGCAAAATGTTAGTCCGTTGTTATCGACGCCTGAATTCGAAAGAAAGTCCGTGTGAGCACTTTGCTTAGCATGTTTGAATAATGAAATATCGTCATACTATTTGAAACATTACTTCATATTTGTAAGATATTTTTAGAAATTTGAAACCAAACAATGTTTATTGTATTTTAATTTCTTAAACTAAATTTCCTAAGTAGTTTTATATATTTTGAGAATACGTAAAGATTATAACATGAAACTTTACAAAATATCTAAAACTAACGAGATAATTCGACTAAAGAAATTAAGAGTGAAATAAAAAGAAAAACTTCTGCTACATGACTGGAAATCTTGCCTCCAGTAAAGGCACCAAATTTTAGATCTTTTGGCCTGATATAAGATGGCCTTGGGATGAATACAATATTGGAGTCGATAATTAAGAAAGGGAAAAAAATGATGACTCCAGAATTAGGAATAAATAATGGTAATAAGTAGTGTTGGGACGATTAATCAGAATTTTTGGGGTATCAGAAAGATTTGAGCCTAACTTCCAATTCCAAAACCGATTCTTTTAATTTTCTATTGCACGTACTGATGATCAATATTTATTGAATTTACACTACCAGTAAAACTAAAATTTATAGATTATAATAATAAATTCAAGTACAAAATGGCACCAGTAGATAAATAAGAAAAAAAAAAAAAAAAAAAAAAAAAAAAAAAAAAAAAAATGGCACAAGTGAAAAATATAGATGAAAATCTCACAATGAGTTTATCAAAATCTTGGATACAATACATAATGGGAAACCATTAAGTTTTTCAAAATAAAAAGAATATTATATCTACACTTAAAAGTAGAGTAGGACTCTCCGCTAACCACCCCACTTACAACCCCCCCCCCCCCAATGAAATTCTACTTTTTTTTTTTTTTTAGGAGATTAGGTGATTTTAGAATCGGTATCAAGAATTTAGAACAGAATATGTAATTCTGTGGGAATCGTCCCATCACTAGTAATAACTCATTAATTACAAAATAAGCAAAGAAAATCCAATATAAGTAAATTTAAAATAATTAGACACTATGTATTATTCAGTCCTATTTTCATCTTGGTTGTTATTTGCACAATGTTTCGACTGATGTAACCTCTGACCTTCAGGTGCATCTTTTCAAACTTGGTAACAATTATAGATTATGTTTAAAAATCCTTGAAATTCATGCTGTAACAGTATTATAGAGACTACTTCCTTACGCACACACGGTGTAAACCCGTTAGCTTAGGCATACGACAAAAACACTTCAATGAGGATTCTGTCGCAATATTCAACTTATGCCCAGAACACACGATTGTAAATAGATGTCAATAAAATATTAATAAAACATTGTGTTTGTGTGTAAGAAGTGTTAGACAATGGAGATGGATGAGAACTCGGTTGTGGAGAAAGTATATTTGAATGATGAGGCTATTAAGTTAGTGCAAAAGTTTTGTTAACTATGTGATACCATTGCAGCATAGGGAGGAACTGGTGCTAGTGTGATTGCAAGAGGTAGGAATGGATGGAATAAGTTCAGGAACTTTCTGCCATTACTAAGCAGCAGAGCGTTGCCCCTGTTGACCATGGAAAGAGTCTTTCAGGCATGGGTATGAAGATAAACATTTGCCGCAAACAACAAAAAAGATATGTGCAGTGTATGGTGAACATGCTTTAGCTGACAGAACTGTACGGAAATGGTTTGCAAAGTTTAAGGCTGAAGATTACAACCTTGATGCTGATAATACTCAGGCAGACCACCCTCTACAGATGACGACCAAATCAAGACATTAAGAATAACGTACATTTTACAAAACGAAAACTAAGAGAAAGGCTTAACATATCAAAATCCATTATTCATGAGTATTTTGTTTTTTGTTTTTTTACTTTCCATTTCCTTAACTTTCCAGACCAGCTGATACTTTGATTTCGTTTGAAAATTCATAAACTGTGCGATAATTGTTAAGACCTTCTTGCATATCTAAAAATAATAAGCCTCTTTACTTGCATATTATCCCTATTATTATCATTTATTATTCATATATGGAGGCAAAAAGACTTACTAGGAACAGTCGATACATGAAATGCGATCGACAAGGTTCCTGGAAGATGGAACACATACTTTGAATTATTTATTTGCTTTAAAGTAAAAATTTTATGTTGTAACATTAGACACAAGGCCATCAAAAGTGAGAGGACAATGGGGATCGTTGGTCTTTATGGGAATAGAAAAGCATCAAGTTCCTGAAATGAGTCTTACAATCTATCTTCCATTTTCAAAGGTCTTCAAAGTTAACACATCATCCGTGATCTAAAGTAATAAAATTGTCTATCCTACTCTTGAATAGAATCATCTCAGTCATCACAATATCACATTTATTCCAGAGGCCATCCTACTTAAAATTATCCCCAAATTTGTTTAAAATTTCAAAAGATTTTATTTTTCATAAATATATTTATGTACAAATTCATTTGCATTGGGGAGTGAGAAAACAAACAATACAAAACCAGTTAGTAAGATCCTCCTCACCCTTTCTAAAGGATAAGCTGACCACTGTTTTCGGGTTTGTTCAGAGCCAAAAACAAGGTGAATCTCTAAATGGGAGTGGGCTCTAAGTGGGAGAAAAAGGAAGTGTCTTGACGATCACTGCTAAATTTCGATGGTCTAACAAAAAAGGAAAGGTGAAACAAAGTAACAGTATCCGGTTTCTTACCAAGGAAATGGCGGCTGTAAATCCTCAAAACTAGATAACATTGTCACAAACATATGTCGCTAATCTTTAACTAAAATTTAAGTCTACATTTTTTTTTAAATCGAATTATTGGTAAGTGTTCAAAAAGCCGATATCTGTATGCTCATAAAGTTGCGTCACTGCTCGCACTTACAATTTGATTAAAACACTTTTTCAAATTCACACAACAGAAATAAACACCTATTTCTGTTATACTGCTTAAGTATATGCGACCTAAGTTGTAAGGTTAACTAATTTGCATATTGATTTACAAAAAGGTCCTTTCATTTATTAACCATTCTTTAAATTCTTAGAAATTTTGCTCAGAAGTTATTTTTTGCTACTTTGCTTCTGGCGTTGTTATCCACTTCTAAATTGTAAGTCTATTAGATTAAAGACAACTTTTTTTTTTAATTTTTTTTTTTGCTTCAGTTAGTTCTCAGAAATGAAGGGGCTCCCCCCTCCTGGAGCTAACACTTGATTTCCTTATGATTTAAATTTATATCCGAGAACTCTTTTAAGGATAGAAGTTATCCCTTTTATGGCTGCTATCTGTATTTCGCTACAGCTCGATCTTACAGGGATTGTTTCTAAGTATTTCTTAAGATTTTTTTTCATTAGGACAGTTGCTCCTACTACAATCGGTATAATTATTATATCTTTCAAAGACCATGTTGTTTTTAAATCATTCTTGAAGTTCTGGTATTTTGTTATCTTTTATGTGTTCAGCTCTATTGAAGCCTAACTCATTTGGAACGGTTACATCAATAATAAGAGCAGTCCTTCCAGGTTTGTTCCAGATAACAATGTTTGGCTTGATGGCTTTGCCTTTTATGTATCTGCCCGCCTGTATGTCTTTATCATAGAACACTGCCATCTTTCCATTTGGTGTGTGTGTGTCCAAAACTATAAAACAGAGACCCACAAATTTGGTATATTCTTGATCAGCGTTGCCCTATCTAAAATTTACAAAAGAATATTCATTCTTGGACCCTAAACTGGCACAGATTTTGTTACTAGTGGGGGGGGGGTCTGTTTTGCAGCCACTAACTAAAGAAAAGTAACTGATTTTTTTCACAGAGTTAATCTCTTATGCTGTCTCATTCCTCGAGTTGTATGTGTGTATGTCCAGAGAGAAGAATGGGCTGGTTAGAGACGAGGGGGGGGGGGGGGGAGATAGAAGTTATGTTACACTTTTGCCCTGGACAACGCCAAGTAGCCCTGCTAGTCATAAATTAGGTCTCCCTCCACACTGCACTATTACCCAGGCATTTTAATCTTTTGTTAATTTAAAAAGAATTAATTTCTTTGTGACCTCTTGAAATGAAATTGGAAGCATTTAAACTTTTTTTTTCCAGCGCAAAATTATATTAAAAAAAAAAAAAACTGATGTAAACAAATTGTTAGTTGATTTTTTTAACATAACTTTGGTATAATTATTTTAACTTCATTGTTCTTTTTAGGAAAACGTTTGCGATAAAAAAGCTCCAAATGTGAAAAAAGTTCTATATAAATGAACATAAATCAACGCCATGAAGTGAACTTTTTATAGTGGGTCTATAGTTGTGCAGGTGATTATTTTTTTTGCTGTGGCTGTGTTCTTTCAGGCACTTTTCTTATTGGAATTGGGAATTTAGAACAGAATCTGTAATTGTATCGGAATCAGGGAAAAATATTGGAATCGTCCCATCACTAGTCCTAGCTGATACACTGGAACTTAACTAAGATGTGCTTGTGTCCCTCGGCAATCGTCAGTGTGATAGACGACATGGTCAGAATAAGAGATGAAGACGAAGAGAAAACCACGGCACACAAATGTTGGGGTCAACTGTCGTCAGAGACTGGCATATGGTCTTATAGTACTTTTTAACCTTTTTTAGGTGAATAGAAAGTCACAGCAAATCGACACACATTAAAATATTGATAGTGTAGAGTTAGGGTTCATAAGATGCTTGTTAGACATCAATTTTGTAGTAACATCACTGCGTCTGTATTCATCTGACTGGGCTTGTTCTAGTTACAAAAGACAAACATCTTCTATACAATTTATATTTACTTTATTTAACAGTTCCATCAACACAAGAAAATAAGGCATGTTGGTTCAGCCGGCATGTATTAAAGAAAAAGAATTAAGTTTTTAGTCTCGAGTCTTGTCTCTCGTCAAAGCTATGATGAGAGGCAAGCAAGGGATCTGACATCTTATCAGGTCTGCATATCCTCTGGAACTGTTCATATTGGCACCAAACGGTCTGTGCGAAAACGAGAAAAAGTGTGCATATGAATTGGTGGTCTAATCGCCTTTGTATCATTACACAAATTTGGAACTGCGTGTGTTATCTGACCAAACCACATAGCAATCACTACACGGATGATTACATGTTAGTAAAAGAAGGTAGATCGTACTCATGTAACTGCTACAGATGTTTTGGAATCTATTTTGCACTACTCTGCTTAACAACTTTGAGTATTTTTTTTTTTTAGAAAACCCCCTACCCCAAAAAATAACTTTCAAAATCCTATTTAAAAAAATATTTTTAGCAAATGTATTATTAAATATTCAAAGTTTTGGAAAATACTTATCTCTTCTCCCCCACCCAACCGTGAGTCCCCTGATTAACTTTTTTTTAATTTATTTATTTTTTAAATCCCACTTAAAAAAATAATTTAATTACAAAAGTAAATCCACCATTAGTTGATGTATTCCAATAGTCTGATAGTAGACGTGTACAGTATTTTAAAGAATTTTGAAGGGGGGGGGGTCCACCAAAATACTCCTGGGCAATGCCAAGTAGGCACCATGGTCTTCGTGCGATCACATGTCACCGTAAAAAAATAAGTATTTTAAACTAAAGAGGTTCACTAATCACCCAATTCTTGACAACATAACGTAGGACAGCTCGATTTTGTTTTAATTATATATAAAAAAAAAAAACCGTTACTCATTCTGTCCTGAAATAGGTGATCATTTTACATTAAATTCATATCAAGTGAACCCCCACTTAAGTCTAAAATATTTTATTTATTTTTTATAGATATTTCCAGGATGTTGATGTGTAATCGCACGAAAATAAAAATCTCACTTTTATTCTTCCGTTGACAGCGTGGGGGCAAATGGTAAAATTTTACCAAAACACGAACTGATTTTATTTGTTTACAAATAAATACTCACTGAATAACAATAATGATTAAGGAATTTGTTGAGCACCACACCCCAAAATAAATAAAATTCAGTCTCTTCGTTCTCGTAAGATTTCGGGATAGAACAAAATGGCATGATACACGGGTTAGTTTGTTTTTTTATCATTTAAATGCTGCTTTTATTTCGAAAGTGCAGAGAATTTGCAGGAGGACGACGGTACCACAAAAAAAAAAAAAAGAATCCTGCTGCTACAATTATTTTGGTCAAGTTTATAGCAGTTGCAACTGAAGACGTCGAGAAATTCTTCAGCAAAAAGCTAGAGAATCATTTTTATTTTTTTCGAAATGGCTACGTTGCCGTTTACGATTAACTCGACAAACCTGCTTTTAGGCTTATGCAGCCATCTCAGGCACGGCACACGAGATGAGCGAACGTGAAAAGGATACTAGCTTGTATAAGCTACTCTCTTTCTTTCTCCGTTCGTTCGAAGTGTTTTTGTTGCCACTCGGATTTAGAGTAAGTGGTAGAGTTAAGAGTGTTTTGGGAGGAGGGCACCCGGACTGAAAGTTAGTGGTAGGGTCAAGGGAATTTTTTTTAGTGAGAAATGGGTAGGGTCGTTTCCACCCGAACTTAGGATTAGTGATAGGATTATGGTAGTTTGGGGGCGTTGCCACACGGACTTGGGGTTAAGGGAGTTTGCTTTTTTTTAGTTCCTGAAAAACGCTAATCTGTAAGAAATCCACAAAAGTCAGAAAAAAAAATGAAATTTTTCTTGAACGCTCAAACCAGAAAATTATGAAGAAGGAGGAATAAGCCGAACGAACGAACGAAGAGAGAAAGCTAGTATATTTTTCACGTTCGCTCATCTCGCATGCCGTGCCCAATAAAGCAACGGGAGTCTAAATCGCTGGTTTGTCTAGCTAACCTTTATATTTTAACAAAGAGTTCCGGTTGTTCAATTATGCAATAGTGACGCGACCGGAAAATACAGTTTTCCTTGAGGTGCTTATATAATGGGGTGATTTTATACAAAACTTTTTTATACATGGGGTGATTTTATACAAAATCAGACCTTATACCTGCTCGATAAAATCTGATAACGAGTGATGACTAAAGCCGAAAGGTAACCACACAACATTTAAATTTGGGTTCCTGAAAATTTAATTTTCGACCGATTGGTGACAGTTATTAGTGCCGTGACAGTTTTATAGTGCCGTATTTTTGTTTAATTTTCGATTTTTTTTATTGTTACAACATACGACAGCGAATCTTCACGTCAAGTAAAGTAACATCGGCCATTTTGATTTTTACAAGCCTTCGATGTAACCACACAAAATCTAAAATAAAAAATTAAAGAAAAGAAAAAAAACATACTTAAAAAAAGTTCCAAAACTCAAAAACAATGCGAATCGATAGAAGATTAAATTTTCTTTAGTTTGAAAACAAATTGAATAAAAAAAAAAAAATTTTTTAATTTAAATCTGGTTTAAAATCTAATTGGGGATTTTTAGAGTAATTACCACCGATTCGAAATTTCTGATTTCAGATATGGCGGCCATGATGGAGTGGATACTTTCTATTTTAACAAAAATATTTTTGTAATAATTTCCCAACGGTATTTCCTTTAAAACAAATGATTACCAAAAAAATATCCACTATAGTTAAGTATTAAACAAATCACCTTTCATTTTCTAAAGTAGTTATTAAACCTAATTAATTAGGTTTCCAATATTTCCCTGTAATTATCATTTTTTTACTTAGTTTTGTAAGGTGAAATTGACCTTTAGCAGTCCCGCTCCCGCACCTTTTCTTTTTTTATATATTGCCATCCGAGATTAGGGTTAAGGAAGAGCATGTATTTTATGACTTTTAACTTTGACATATTTTTTTTTACATTAAAGTTCAATCAGGAACAATTAACTATACAATAGATTGTTCGACACTTAAAAGTCAACTTCGCTGTTCTTTAGACCCCCCCCCCCTTCTTTGGAATCATCGTATTTGACTTTAGTTTCCTATATCAACTATAATTTTAGCCAGAAATTAATTTAGAATGACAATTTAAAGGAAAAAAAATCAAACTTGGCAAAGTCATGGGGGAAATAAGAATGACGACCATCTTTTATCTCACTCGCTGTATTTTACACGGCGTTGCCCGGAAGTCTTTACTTTCGTTTTTGTTTCGCTTTCCGTTGGGGGGGGGCAATTAAAAAGTAGGATTTTAAAAGTTAAATTTAATTATTACGGTATCGTTTGATCATTAATTTATTAATCGAACCAAATTGTTATAAAACTAATTTTCAAGCTTTTAATAAATCAGCATTTGCTAAGAATTTTAAAACCAGTTAAAAATGACTTTCTATTCGACAGTTTAAATGCTTCCAAATTCCTAACCATCACGAAGTAATTCACTATTTTTTACTGTTAACAAAATATTAAAATGGCTCACTTGTTTACGAAGAAATCGAAATGCATTCTGGTGGATTTAATTTTGTAATTAATTTTTTTTTTAAATAGTATTTTTAAAGCGTTTTATTTTACACTATTGCAGTTTTGATGTCAATAATTAATCGATTAATAGTAAATAAAAAATGTGTAAGTAACGTAGAGGCGAGAAACACGCGGGGAGTGGTGACAGATTTTTATTGATATTTACTACTCTTTTTGTCAATAACTGAACATATTGGCGGCAAATTTAGAAAGCCATTCTTAACATGGAGAATAGGGGGGGGGGGAGATTTGTTAAATCTCTTGTCGCGGACGGAACTCTCCAAAAATGAAAACAAAAAGTGTTTTAATGTACATTGTACAAGCGCCAACATATTTATTCATTTTTCGTGTTTTGTTTTCTGCAGACGAATTTTTTAAAAGCAATCAAAACATTAAAAAAAATTCGGGGGGGGGGGTATTGTTGATAAATTACGTAAATTGATTTAAAAACTACCCTCCCCCGTCCTTTATCTTTCATGTCAGCTATTTATTTATTTTTATTTTTTTTTTAATTGACAATAAGATCGTTTGCACAAATTTCTGAGAAAGTTATCTTGGCAATAAAGATGAAATATATGACAATACGAGTTAACTCGATTGCATTGGTTTGGTGTATCCCCCTTTCTTCTGCTTCCCCATTCTTGTCTATATGCGTATAACAGTTTGTTTATTAATTTGATATCATTGGAAAGAAAATGCTTGAAGATAAAAAAAAATTAAAATAATAACTTCATAATTGAATCCTGAAATATAAAACAAAATACAAAGAAAAGGAAAAAGGAAAAAAAGATAAATATTGACTAGAGATCAAAATAAATAAATAAACAAAAAAAAACAAACAGTTCTTACCTTGATGAGATCAGTAACAAAACAGATGTGGCAGGTGGACTTTCTGAATCCTATTAAAAAT
The DNA here is from genome assembly GCA_963556195.1 of Sepiola atlantica. Classification (NCBI taxonomy): domain Eukaryota; kingdom Metazoa; phylum Mollusca; class Cephalopoda; order Sepiida; family Sepiolidae; genus Sepiola; species Sepiola atlantica. The sequence goes on from OY744528.1 coordinate 39,979,573, forward strand.
AAATGGAAATGTCGGTCCCATTTGAATAATGGACCATTTGTGAAGAACACAGGAAGACTCCAAAAATAGCACTGGCAAGAGCTTATTTTTAAATAAAGTCTCAATTCACAAATCTTTTATAATATAACTGATAGTATTTTTAAACAGTAAACAAACACAAATATTATATGTAATAAATTAAATGATAGCAAAGCTTGATTTAATATTAAAGAAAATCACTACAATATTAAATAAAATGTGTAGTGTTCTTTTTTTATATCCTTGTTTTGGAGAAATAGAAATCAATGTCTATTTCTTCTATTTTGTTTTTTTTTAACTTGACTATTTAGCAGATAGCTTTTGAGTATAAGCGAACAACAACGATATAGATATATATAAGCAGCAACTTCTCCCCGTTAAAAGCATCCTCTAAAATAATGCAAAAAGTGTCATCAGCCGCCAACAGGCAACAAACCTGGCGGAGCTGACGAAAGTCGCCACATTATTATTCTGTCTTGCTTATATTATTACATGTGATGTCACAGCTGTAGGATTTACTGCGGGACTGTAGAATTCAACTTCCGGTAAGGCAAAGGTCAGACGATTGTACTGTTTTTTAATTAAACATTTTAATTTAATTATTTTTTATTATTTATTTTACTATTTTATTTTAAAAAAGGAACTGTAAACATTTAAACAAAATATAAAATAACCCGTAAAAAAATGAAAATTAGCTGACCGCACTGACTTAAATTTTAGTTTATAGAAAGGCGGGGGAGGAGGGGGTGCTTATTTACCTCCCTCTCCCTGACTACGGCTTCGCACTGCAGCAAAGTTAGACTTGACGTCATTTTATAGTGGGGAATCCATCCCCAACCTATAATCCCAAAAGAGGGCACCCTGGATGAGTGCAAAATTTGCAGTGATCGGACACGTCGGGATTCCCCGTTAAGCGCGCTTTAGACGATCGGCAATTAAACAATATCCCCTACTAAAGAAAAGGGTAATATCTGGGAAGATGACTTGTCTTTGTCGTTATTATTGTTTTAAGTGGAGAACAAAAGGATAGATTAAAAAGGAGTATTGATTTACTCCTCTCCAGGAGTTAGGCACAAGGCCAGTTTTTATCTTACTCCCACAAGTAAGATGTGACCCAAGGTCGGGTCGGGAAAGTGGGGTTTAAAAATTGCCTGGGAAGCCCCGTCGGCATTCCCCGGTAGGGGCGCCTCAGGCAGTAAGCAATAAACTTACTCCTCCCCAAAGAGGGGAATCAAAGCCTGGGAAGGTGGACCTCCCAGAACTGCACAGGACAGACCCATTGACCAGCGTAAATCAAGACTCGAAGGCCAAGACAATACCAGTATGGGGTGCAGTATCCATCGGAACAGATACTACACTTTGATCTTAGCCAAAAGGAGTAGATAGTCGACACGTTTCGTTGTGTCTCGTCAGTCGGTGCTGTGGATATATATATATATATATATATATATATATATATATATATATATATAACTTAATATTACATATTTCAGCAATGTACCGCGGTTTCATCCAAAAGAGCAGATTTAGACATCTTTACTATAGATGTCTAAATCTGCCCTTTTGGATGAAACCGCGGTACATTGCTGAAATATGTAATATACAGTATTATTTATTTCTTATATGATCGAGCACTTTATTTGATTTCTTTTCATATACAACCTGACAAACTATATATATATATATATATATATATATATATAATATTTGTTATTGTTTATTATCTATGTATGTATACGTTTCGCCCTTTTTCAATCGGGACTCATCAGCATAGAGATATGACTATTCACTACCGGTCATGCGATTCGAATTTTTCAACTCAAATATGACATCTTTAACCTCTGGGTCAATTGTAAACAGCGAATAAACGATAATTTTAACATAAAAGAAACAATGTTTCAGACAAAATGTAAAATAAAAATGGAATAAAGGATAAGCAAATCAACAACTAGCAAAAATATAAACTCAAAAACACATATAGAATAGTTCTACCAAAATATTTCAATTGTTAGGACAATCATCATCAGTTGGTAGCAGATGATGATTGTCCTAACAATTGAAATATTTTGGTAGAACTATTCAATATGTGTTTTTGAGTTTATATTTTTGCTAGTTGTTGATTTGCTTATCCTTTATTCCATTTTTATTTTACACACACACACACACACACACATATATATATCATCATCATCATCATCATCAACCGGTTTATTTGTTGAATCAGGCCACAATTAATCCTCTGATGAGGGTGGGGCCTGATTGTCTAGTCTCGAAATCTAAGTCTTCCTCTCCACTCCTGTCTTTGGCAAGGTTTGATGGAATCCATACCCATGGCCTTCCTATCACGTTTGACTACGTCCTCCCAAGTCAACTTGGGTCTGCCAGTGGTGATGTTCTCTGCTGGCACATTCAACTTTCGGACTTCAGCAATCCAGCCATCGCTACGCTCAATATGACCCAACCAACGCAGTCTGTTCTTCCGCATGATGTCCGTAAGGCTTTTCAAGTCGACCTGTGAGAGCAGGGATTCAAAAGAAACGTACTGTTCAGGCCTCACCAAACAGATATATATATATATATATATATATATATATATATATATATATATATATATATATATATATATATATATATATAGTAGAGAATGGTAGTTTGCTTATATATATATATAGCATTACAAATTGAGAATAAAAGCCCTTTACAATGCAAGATAATTTTTTTTTTTTTTTTTTTTTTACTTTTATCTTATAATTTGCGGTTCTTGAGTAGAACAGAAGTGTGTGGGTACGCTGGTATTTTATTTTAAATATTGGTCGTTCTTTTTTTTATAAAAAAATCAAAAAAATCTCTGAATTAATAAAATAAAAGTAAAAAAAAAATAGATAAATTTATCTTGCATTGTAAAGGGCTTTTATTCTCAATTTGTAATACTTATCATTAAATGCTTATAAAAAAAAGAACGACCAATATTTAAAATAATATATATAAACCCGGTTAAAATTCTCTGGATTACCACCCTGTGGATATTTTTTACCTGGATTATTACCATTATTATATATATATATATATATATATATATATATATATATATATATATATATATATATATATATAATGGAAAGTTTAGTTTAATAGCTATAACTTTAATTGCATCACAAAAAGATTAGAAAACAACAATTTAACAGAATCAAAATCATGTAATGGATTTTTATTAAAATTAGAATAAGGATTCTAGACATGCGGTTTAGTATCATTATATCTTGATGTTAATCTGCATAAGTGGGACATAAAAGTGGTGCAAAACTGTTCTGTTCGAGGAATTAAACTCTTCCAGTATATATATATATATATATATATATATATATATATATATATATATATATATATATATAGCAATAGATAAAGTGAAAGAATAGAATAAGGTGCGAATCAAATTTTATCACAGTTCAATGTTCAGGCAAAGTTCTTTAAAGTCCTTAACTCATGAGTTTTCAAAGAAAATATTCTCCTCAGAGGACCATTACCGCTATGACATTACTGCAGATAATAAAAATTAAACTTTGAAAATATATAAAAAATATATATATAGAAATACATAAAGGTATATAAAACATCAAATATATCGGTCCAAAACATACTTTCTTGTAAACCTATACAGTTCATCTACGTCAACAAGTTTAAAATAGCTCCAGGCAAGATATCAAAGAGGTTGATTACAAAATAATCCAAATGGTGAATGGTGGTCCAAAAATGCAAAAAGTTATCCAGGCGGGAAATTCGTTTGCTATCGATGCAGTACATAGCAGTGAAAAGTGTATTTAAGGTGTATGCAAATTAATAAAACGATAAGAAAACGATAGGGAAAACAAATCATATGAAAAGTTCAAAAAACTCACTTGGTGTTGAATATTATGATGTCCAAATTCAGGGTTATTAAGAGCTGATAGGAGTCATGCAAACCATAACTTCCTGGTTGTATGCAAGCTCTGCTAAATCCAATTCGAATAAAATTAAACTGCGCGAGCTTAATTACCTTTGAATATAACTTTTTTCTTTGGAGTAATTTTTATTGGACTCAGAAGAAAAAATGGCCGAATACATCAGGTCAGTTTAATTTGAAATAATATTGAAATGTTTGTACACCGGCTACAGTGTCAGGACGTGTCCATGTGTGTATGTAAGTATGTGTGTCTGTACACCGGTGTGAAAGTCAGTTCACATGTAAACAGTTATGTGTTTGTGTGTTATATTAAATCCACCTATATGTGGCAGTAGTCATTTTGGCTTCTTGTCGAAGTCGAACGCAGGGCCAAAGGGCCGGGAAGATGTCTGTTGCGTCCCCAGAGAGGGGGCGTGTGTTTGGCAGTGCCAAAGAAGGAAAGAGAGAGAAGAGGCTTCTCGTGCCGAAAAAGAGAAAGAGCAGATGGCGCTCAAGTGTTTATATAGTTATGCTAGCCATCCAAGATTCGCCTAAGAGAAGGCCACTGATTGGTCAAGCAAAAGAGGAAGTAGATTGCTTGAACCAATCAACGAGCAGCTTAGAAGTCATTGATATTTAAACAATATGGCGGCTTGTAGGAAACTGCTACATATCGAGCATTTACTTATCACGATAGAATCTAAGATAAATATATAATATTTATCTTTATAGTTTCATATATATATATATATATACTAATGTACACCCTCCCTAAAAAATGATAGGGGGGGGGTAAATATGCTTCACCAGTGTTCGCACTCACTATTTATGTTAATATATTACTAAAATATTCATATGAAATCATAGAATTGCGTCAGTAATTTAACTTTTCATATATAAATTATTATTATCATTTTTGATTACCCGGGAACGGACCCCCACTGCCAACCCTGTCCAGGGTGGTGGACACCCGATCACAGCTGCTGAAGTTTCTTTGCTGTTGTGAGCAATGTGGCCAAGCAAGGCAACTGGTCTTAATGACATCACGACTGAGGTGTGGCGCTCCAGACTCTGAGACCCTAGTGCAAGGCTTGTGTGACAGATGCACATAGCCCACTCAGGAATGCTGACAACTTTTTGATAATGGTTGATATTATCATAAACACCGACCCCAAAAAGAAGCTCAAAACAATAGTATATTACTAACGTGCTGATTGAGAATCCTTCAGAGATCTCATCAGAGATGCCACTTGGGGTAAAAATGATGAACAGGAGGTAACAATGCGAAAATTCCATAGTAAGCCCCCATTTAAAGAGAGTAGAAAGTGGACCCGGGGTTTACTTTCAGCAGCCTTGCTTCCCTTATTTTGTCCTTTTGTCCTCACATTCCATGAGCGATGTTTCGGACAAAGGGAGAAGAATTGATGTTTTCTAGGTTAAAGTCTATCTATATTACACTTAACATTGGTTTGTTTTTGATCTCGAAGTAGCATTTTTTTAAACTCTTTACATCAAGTGGCTTCATGCCTTGTCTCGAACAATTTCCATAAAAAAATTAAAAAATTCTCCCCACTTTGGTCTGTACAACTGCTATTGGGCATAGGTGGCAAGCATTCCGCCATTGCAACCGCCATAAGTTAGCTACAAATAGACAAAAATTTATAACATCAAGAAACCATTGTAAGAGTGTAATAACCACAACTAAGATGACAAGAAAACGCATCGAATCGCAGAAATTAGGAACTTGTGATTTCTGGAAAATATATAATAGTGTAGTGAACAATGGGCAATCGACAATTCCCCCACTATCCAATCACCATGATGTCACTTACACACTCCCTCCCTAACCACTCCCTCCCTAATTTCCCACAACGTACGGAAACCACATTAGATGATTTGATCATCACTCTTTCCCATGTCCTGGATTTCATAAAAAACTTGATAATTCTAAAGCATGTGGAGCAGATCTTATCCCTGCTATAGTAATAAACAAAATGCTCCACTGAGCTGGCCCCTGTCCTCTCCAAACTCTACAACAAATGCCTTGTCGAATCTTGCTTCTCTGATAGCTGGAAAATTGCCTCTGTCATACCAGTCTTCAAGAACTCTGGCGAAAGTACTGACCCTCAAAATTAGTGGTCCCTAATTTTCCTCCCTCTTTTCGCTAAAATTTTTGAGTCATTAATCAATTGAGTGATAGTCCACCACTTCAAAAAAGCTAAAGTTCTTTCTGAATAAAATAATGATTCAGGCAATCTCGTTCTACTGCGAACTTCCTAACGGTCAACTTTGAACGCATATACCATACACTGGATAAGGTAGGTGAAGCTAGAGCAGTAGCGCTTGATATATCTAAGACCTTTGACAAGGTCTGGCATGAAGGTCTTCTCAGGAAAATTAATGTATATGGTATTACTGGATGAATATTTAATACAGGGTGTTTCAAAAGTCTTGGGAATATTACAAATGTGTATATCTCATGAACTATTCCAGGTAGAAAAATGAAACTGGTGCCATTTTAAAGCTTCCTTAATCAAGTTTTTGGTCATACTAATGATTTTCGTGTTATATTTCCAGGTGCAGTAATGGCGTTCTCTAAACAAGACAAGGCATTTTGCGTCCTCCAATTTGCAAAGACTGAATCGTGGACATGTGTTCAGCGTGCATTTCGCAGGAAATTTAAAAAAGAAGCCCCTGAAAGGAAATCCATTGTCAGATGGCATGCTAAATTTGTGAAAGATGGGTGTTTCTGCCCAAGTAAGCGAACAGGTCGCCCTTCAACTTCAGAAGATGCAGTTGAGCAAGTTCGGACAGCCTTTCAGCGGAGCCCCCGTAAATCAGTGAGAAGAGCCAGCAGGGAACTTCAGCTTGCTCCAGCAACTGTCTGGCGTGTCTTAAGGAAACGACTGCAAATGGTACCTTACAAGCTCAAGTTGGTCCAAAAGTTGAAGGACACTGATAAGCCACTTCGCCGTGACTTTTGCATTGCAATGCAAGAGAAGTTGGAAGATAACGGCTTTGATGACCGGCTTGTTTTTAGCGATGAGGCGACCTTCCATCTGAATGGCAAAGTTAACAAGCATAACACTCGCATATGGGGTACTGAGAATCCTCATGAACTTCTTGAGCACGAGCGAGATTCACCAAAAGTGAACGTGTTTTGTGCAATTTCCAAGAAAGGTGTCTATGGACCGTTCTTCTTTGAAGAGGCAACTATCACTGGTGAATCCTATCTCAACATGCTGGAAGACTGGTTAATGGCTCAGTTGGAACAAGCAGAATCTGATGACTTCATTTTTCAACAAGATGGGGCACCACCACACTGGAGTCTTAGAGTAAGGCAGTTTCTTAACACAAGGCTGCCTGGTAGATGGATTGGGAGATCTGGGCGAGGTGATGACGTTCTCATGCCCTGGCCTCCTAGGTCTCCAGATCTTACCCCGTGTGACTTTTTCCTTTGGGGCTTTGTCAAGCAACAAGTCTATGTGCCGCCCCTTCCAAGAGATATTGACGAACTAAAGGCTCGAGTAACGGCAGTTGTGGGAACCATTGACGTCAAGATGCTGGAACGCGTTTGGCAGGAAATGGACTATCGACTAGATGTCTGCCGTGTGACGAATGGTGCTCATATTGAGCAACTTTGAAGATTCCCCACAAAACTTGAAACTTTAACCTTTCCAACGGTACAAATTTCATTTTTAAACTCCTAATAGTTTTTGAGTTATTAAAAATCGTTATGTTCCCAAGACTTTTGAAACACCCTGTATAATCAGATCCTTCTTACTTAAAAGAAAGATCCAGGTCATTCTCAATGGCTGTACATCCAAGCAACATCACATTAATGCGGGTGTACCCCAGGGGTCCATACTTGAACCTTTATTATTCCTGATCTTCATAAACGACTTTCCTTATGCAATCGTTTCCGAGATGGGTATATTTGCTGATGACACCACACTCTATTCACAACATGTGGGAAAATTGAACACTCACATATCCAAGGCAATGGTTGAATCCTTTGAAAATGAGCTCTAACCTGTAGTCAAATGGGGCCAAAAATGGATGGTAACATTCAATGTTACGAATGGGGCCAAAAATGGATGGTAACATTCAATGTTACGAATGGGGCCAAAAATGGATGGTAACATTCAATGTTACGAATGGGGCCAAAAATGGATGGTAACATTCAATGTTACGAATGGGGCCAAAAATGGATGGTAACATTCAATGTTACGAATGGGGCCAAAAATGGATGGTAACATTCAATGTTACGAATGGGGCCAAAAATGGATGGTAACATTCAATGTTACAAATGGGGCCAAAAATGGATGGTAACATTCAATGTTACGAAGACCAAGCTCTGTTCCGTTAACAATTATAAGCAACTTTTCTGAGTACTTTCGCAGAATGTTCTAACGAACGTATGCACTTGTATCCCCCCAACGTAAATACCTCCAACAACAGCAAAATCCCACCCCTTCACTATAGACGTCCCAAGATGCCAAAAACTTTCTATTCAAATAGGTTTTTTTTTCCTCAGACCGCTTGCCTTTGGAATTCCCTCTCTGCTCGCTGTTTCTTTTGACTGTACCAACATACAGAAATTTAAATGTAATGTGAACATCTTGCTGCACAACTCCCCACTAAGGATGTCCGTTATAAATCTGGCCCCTAAATACATTAACCCCTTACGTCTCAGTGACAATATTCCTTGTTTAGGGTGAAATAAAGTTAAAAGAAAAAACATACTACATTTTTCTCCCAGCGAAAAGGCCAGGAAACGTTCATAAAATCCTCCCAATGAATGGTATTAATGACAGAGATAAAACAGCACAGCAATAAAACAAGTTTAAATGACACAGGTGTAAAAATGGCACAACTTATATAAAGGTTTATTTGTTTATTTGTTTACTATAAAATCAGAAAGTATTAATTGGAGTTCAATCAAACTGTATATGCAGATATGCTATGACATATGTTGTGTAATAGGCTATGTAAAATTGACCTAGGTCAGGTTTGAAGGTCATGAACGGTCAAAGGTAAGGTCAATGAAGCTATTTCTTACCAAAGGAAACCTCCAATCAAAACGTTTCACAAAGCCACAATTCGCCTGTGCATGAAGTATTCTGACACATCTGGGCTGGTGCACCAACCACGAACCTATCCCTTTTGAACAGGGTGAAAACAAGATAATAGGTCCCCTCGACCCACCCAACTAGCAGCAAAATCCCACTCCTTTACTGTAGAGGTTGCTAGTGGCAGAAGATTTTCTATTCTGATAGCTTTTTTCCTCAGACTGCTTGCCTTTGGAATTTCCTTCCTTCTCCCTGTTTTCTCAGCCATACCAACAGCAGAAATTTAAATGTAATCAGAACAAATATCTTGCTGCTTAACTCTCTACCCAAGTTGACCCCCTATTAATCTGGCCCCTACCATGGTAGTTCTCTCCTTTTTCTTCTGTTTTCCCTTTTCTTTATCTCTCATGTCTCCTTTTTTGTGAAAATAACATCGTTTTTACTCCGTTCTGAGAATGTTTTATTGGTAATAACGACGAAATATTAAAAATATTACCATATTATGGCAGACATGATGAGGCAGAGCCTGGATCAAGTTGTAGAAATAGTCTTGACTTTTCTTACTGCTGCCATAAAAGAGCCCGTCCTTCTCTCGCATGTAAAACCTTGATGTGATAAAGAACAAGTACACACTGGAACTAGAGTATTCATACATATCGATCACATAAAAGATGGAATTAATGGGAGTTGACAGAAGGTGTTTTAGTACTCGAAAAGCTAAGATCAGTGAGCAATAAAGATCATTATTGGATACGGTGTTGTTGAAGAAAAGTCCAGTGGCAGATATGTTGTAACATTGAATATGGTGATGTCAGAAAAAGTCTACTACGTGATAAAGATCCAGTGGCAAAGACGTTGCATTAAATATAGTGTCAACGGAGAAAAGTACATCACGTAACAAAGTTCCAGTAGTAAGCATGTTGTTTTTGTTATATTACTAAAAAGCATATGGTGACGAGAAAGAAACACACGAACACAGATGTGGCTTTTAACTGATTGTAATATTCAATCATTTATTTTGAGATAAAATTGGAAGAAAATTATCGTATGTTCAATGGCAAAGAGGTTTTGTTAAAAGAAGAGTTTGTTTTGATTAACATCTTGATGGAGTAGTAGCAATAGTGGTTTGAATAATCGTTCGCTGCTTGTTTTTGATAATAAAATTGGAAGAAAAATTATCGTCTGTTCAATGACAAAGAGATTTTGTTAAAAGAAAACCTTGTTTAGACACACGTCTTGAAGTAGAAACGATAGCAGTACTGTGTCGATAATTCTCAGTGATTGATTTTTGTGATAATATTGTGTGGGCTTTGATCGCAAATAGCCAGCTCTTGTCTGCTCAGAGAAATTAGATATTTCTTAATTGGTTAGGGTTATTGATTCATTTGTCGATGAAGATGACGGGTGTTATATCCATGACATAGATGACCGTGGATTGTCTTGATTGTCGAGAACCTTTGACCCAACGGCCAGGGTTAATTTGGGTTGTTTGCTAATGTCTGAGTAGTCGTGTTTTTGATTGACAAGGGTTCGTTTGGTGAGCTGTGATCCTTCTCCTTGGGTATGCTTGGGTTTTCACTTACATGGACATATTTAGCAGGTACTATGCTCCCAGGGTGACTGTTTCTGCTTGGTTGAAGGGATCTCATTAACCATTCAAAATTTAAGTATTTAACCAATCAAAATTGAGTATTTTACAGAAATCGTTTTTTTCTGCTTTTTTTGTTGTTGTTGCTTGCTGCTGCTGTTTTTGTTTGTGTTGTGACCCTGTTAGGGGCCGAAATAAAGACGGGGTTACAGGAACAAAGATATATTATTGAAGAAAAAGAATATATATACAAGAAGTGGTATTCTGGACTGCCAGTATAGAACTGGGGTGGAAGAACACTTGTGAGTTGGAATGCTTCTCGCATTTTATTATGGATGGGCGAGTCCATTTGTTCTTCGTACAGGTACGGCACCATAACACCCCCCTTCCAAGCCTTACCTCATCAGGAGTCTTAGTAACGTTTCCTTTTCGGATTTATCTCTATGTAGTCTGGAGCCATTCGTTTTCTTTTTGGCTGCCGTTTCTGTGTGACTACCTGGGGTGCTGGCAAGTTGAAAGTGTGATATATCACGTCCATCACGTCTTCTACTTGTGGAGAGCTGTCAGTATCATCTGACAGTCTTTTTCTGAACAGTTTGCTTTAAAATAGGGTTCTATCAATTAGGCGTTATCTATTAGTTAAGAGAAAAACTTAATAAATCGGAATGAGATCTTGCCAATGATTGAGTAACATTTTCATCAACAGAGACCATCTTTCCGTCTTTATTTTTTATTCCATTCACATATGAGTTAAATTGATAGCAATTTTTTGGTCTAATCGTTTTCGCATACATATTCGTATGTGTATAACAATTTATTTGTTAACTTGATACTATTGGAAAGCAAAAGCTTAAAGATAGAAATTAAAAATATTTTCATAATTGAATCCTGAACGATGAAACAAAGTACAAAGAAAACGAAACAAAATTAAGAAAATAAGAAACCTCTATATTAATAAAATAAGACAATTTCATAGTGATATAACATGATACAATACTCCAGCCGGTGTGTCGTTCCATCTGTCGCCAGAAAATCAAAGATCTACCAAACTGTTGTGAGACCTGTTAATTTTTACATCTCTGAGTGCTTACTGACAATGAGGAAGGCGGAACGAAGATTCACCGTTATGGAAACTAAAATGCTCTGCTGGATGTCTGGAATTACATCTGCAATGAGGACATTAGAAGGTGCTACAGCATCGCACTGATTGAGAGCAAGATAAGGGAATAATGGCTCAGATTGTAGCAGCCATCATGCAGGTCCAGAAGGAAAAAGAGTGAGGGTTGCACCATGCATTGCCCATCTGGGATTGAAGCCAGAGTGTTCTAGTCGCCAAATAGAACCTTGTTTTGCATGGGCTAATTCTCGTCGTGATAAAAAGCTTAGACACTTTGCTCTGGGGGAAGAGCGACAAAGGTTGGCGTTGTGACTACGTCGAGTGCAAAGAGAAAAAGAAAGAAGAAAAATAAAATAAGAAAGGAATCAAATTCTGGACGAAAAGTTTGATTGTAAACGTCGCGTCGTTCTCGTGCGTGTTTGGACTGTTGGTAGTGAAAAGACCAAAAAAGACAATTCGAAGTCCCGTTTGAACTCAGTCTTTATTTTATTAACTCTCTGTTACACAGATGGTTTGGACCTGAGTTGAGGGCCAACAACGACACCCTTACAAAACTTGTTTTTGCATTAGAAGTTGCTGGAAAGTGACTGAGAGGAAGACCGATAATGAGATAAACAGACACCTTGCATTAAAAAAATCTCTGTAAAAACGGTCTTCACCTGGACCAAGCCTGTAATCTTGCCAAATGGTTCCATTGCTGAACCCGCAATAGCTCGGGATTAACGTATAAGTAAAAGAAGAAGAAAAAAAAAGATAAACCTACTTCATATGTGTCTGTGTATGTTTTTTTTTCTTCTCGAATTAAATTAATATTAATTTTTTTATTTACTATTAATTGAATATTTATTGAAATAAAAAATACCATAGCATAAAATAAAACGACATTTTTGAAATCCTATTTAAAAGATAAATTAAGTACAAAATTAAATCCACCAGGATGCATTTCGATTTTTACGTAAACATGTCAACCATTTTAATCTTTTGTTCCTATATCTCTACAAAGCCACCATTCGCCCATGCACAGAGTATTGTTGTCACATCTGGGCTGGTGCACCAAACACGAGTCTCTCCCTCTTGGACAGAGTTCAAAGAAGAGTCTCTAATCTAATAGGTCCTACACTGTCTACCAAGCTCCAGCTTCTGTCCCATCGCCACAATGTTGCATACCTGTACTTGGTTTACAAGTACTTTAATGGAATGTGCTCCAACGAACTTGCTTCATTTGTGTCCTCTCAATGTAAATACCCCCGACAAATCCGACAAGCAGCAGAATCACACCCCTTCACTGCAGTAGTCCCCAGATGTCGGAAAGCTTTCTATTCTAATAACTTCTTTCCTCGAACCACTTGCCTTTGGTATCCCTCCCTGCTCCCTGTTTCCCCAACTGTACAAACATGCAGGAATTTAAATGTAATGTGGACAAGCATCTCGCTGCACAACTCCCCACTTAGGGTGTCCCTATAAATCTGCCCCTTAATTTACAGTAGCTGTGACAAAGTGTCCGGGGCCCCATGGGGATCGGGTACCCTGGTTACGCGCTAGTATGCATCTTGGTGATGATGCTAGGCCCTGCGTAGAGATGAAGTGGAGATATAAAACTAGTATATATTTGACGTAGAAACGAACTTATTCAAACAACAAGAACGAGGCGTCAGCCAGTCTGGTTAGGTTGTGTTTTTCAGTCAAAATCCGTTGCCTTCCCAGGTAAGAAGACAGTTGCCAGATGGGAAGTTACAGATAATGTAAATCTATAATCTTAGATTTAATTCCAATAATATCAATAAAACTATGCTAGTTCTGTTTAACTTGGCAGAGAATTATTTAGGCCTGTCATCGTTAATTACGGCAGAGCGCCTCCGGCCCACAGGGCGAGAATGAGAAAGCAATTGTTTTTGTGATAACGTCAGGCCAGAAAGGAAATTCCATTTATTCTAGGGAAGGGGAAGTGAGGCCTGTGTTCATCCCCCCTGAGAGAGGAAGAGACGAAGAGAGAAATATGGCAGAGAAAGGGGTTTATGACGATAGACACCTTCAATAAGAGGAATAGAGACGAGAAGAGTAAAAACGAGTACACAGGACAGACAAAGTTGAATTGCCGAGAGTGTTGGACGTTCGCTCAGCGCGCGCCAAGATGACATGCGTCAAAAGGGAAGAAAACCGAACGCACTTCCCATCGTTTTCTTAGCCAGTTAATTTGTGACTAAACTTGTGAAACGAATTCACACACACACACACACACACACACACACACACACACACACACAGAGCTAACGAGATAACTTAGAGAAAACAACTTTTACGAGTATGATAGACATTAATCTAATGTAAAATCAATTCTTTTATTTTATTAATAATTATTCTTTTCCATACAAAAACCCCGACCGAGTTGTTGAACATTGTTCTTTTCCTTTTGTTCTGCTTTGAATGATCTTTCGCCCTCACAGAGCCAACCGGTTGCTCTTCGCCCAGTGATCACTCTCTGATATAAACAGTTTCAACGTGGGAGTGTATTTCTAGCTGGACGAGACGACAAGATTGGCGATGTCATCATCATCATCATCGTCGCCATCCCGGCCGAGAGGAATTTCGATCTACATTTTTTTTTATTGCCACTACGACGATCGTGTGCAAGTGTGAGGTCGACGAGACACCTTGCAGGCACGTGTGGGGTTCATATTTGGCACCGCGACCAGGATATCATACACCTGTGTGTGCGGTTGACCACGATTCCCGCGAGTGGGGTTTATATAGCCCCTTACGTCTTAGTGGCAGTGCGCCTTGTTTGGGAGGGTGGGGGGAACTGAAGTAAAAACAAAAGAGTTGAAAAAAAAGAGAATGAATTACTTTGTTACCTTTAAAAATTTCAAAGATTTTAGACTGTCGAATCGAAAATGATTTCCAAAACTTTCAATCTTTTAATATGTGGGGAATCTTTTGCAGCTCATTCAAAGAAGCTGTAGAGGAAGAGTTGGTGTTGCCAAAGATTCGAGATAGCCATTTTGCAGAGGGGGGGCGTGTCTATATCTATCTGACTGAGCTGGCTTCAAATTAAGGAGAAGAGAATCACCAGAGTTCCATATAAAATACCCATATCTCCACTACAATTAAATCTACTTTATTTAACAGTTTCATTAACACAGGAACACAAGAATGCCAGACAAGTTGGTTCGGCAGGCAGGTTTTAGCTATAGACAGAGAATTGAGTTCTGGAGTTCCATCTCATCCTGCCACTTCTTGGCAATGGATGAGAAGATTTTTTTAGCTTCTCGTCTCCATGGTGTCTGTTATATTTTAATTCCAAATGTCTGGGCAGAAATGAAGAAACGCTGAGCATGCGCAGAAGTATTCTAATTGCCTGATGCATTTATACGTGAGTTTAAACAAGCATGTTTTAGCCAACCAAACCACAAGTAATCACTATGCAAGAGATTCTGTGTAAATACAAAAGAAAGTAGATCTTTGTCGTGTAACTGCTACAAAAATTATTCTAAGCCTCCACCACGGCCTCCAGGCGGGACCTGAACCTGGAGCATGCAGCCTTTTTTTTTTTTCAATTTTTCTACCAAATTTTGTTATGCGGACACAGTCAAAAGGCCTACTATGATCCTTTCTGCTAGCCACTGATTCTACATCTCCTTTGCAATTCTCCAGCTCACATCTCTCAGCCTTCAAGGAGCAATGAGCTACAGCTAAGATTTTCAAATTTTCGAATCTGGCACAAATCATGATGCAAGTCATTCTCTTTCAATATTCCGGTGCTTTTCTATTTGTATCTAATAATTTTATAAACTGTTAAATATTCGAATGGACATGTTAACTAGTTGATAACTAGTAAATAATACAGTGTGTTCAAAACAAATTTGGCACATCATATCTTGGCCAATAATTTATGTATTCTCAAAATTCAAAGTGCATCGCTTAGAGGATCTTTAGCCGAATACAGTTCACTCGAAGAAGCCACCCTGAGCCTTCACCACGGCCTCCAAGCAGGAGCTGAACCTGGAGCACTGATCCTTCACAATGCCCTTCGAGAGATGCGTGAATACCAGTTTGATACTGGTAATCAGCTCGTCTTTGGCATTGTAGGCGAAACGGTTAGTGTCTTTCTCAACCAGGGGTGGGGGCGGTTAAACACATGCATATCAGCTTAATTATTGATGACCGTAAAGTGGGGGGGGGGGCAAGTAAAAAAAGTGAGTGGGCTGTAGCCCCCCCCCCTTCCCCCTTGCCCCCCCCCCCGGTGCTGCCGTCCATGTCAACTGTGTCTCACACATAATAGTCATAGGATTGGAATCATGCAAGTTGAGGTGGGGGGGTGCATAAGTCTTGGAAATTCTCAGACAGACACTTCTCAGGTTTCTCAGAAGTTAGGATTAGGGTTTGGGTTAGAAGTGTAACACAGAGCTGAGTCCTGCCGCCAAATGTATTATCTTCCCACAGCCAATCTCTCCATCCTGCGTTTGACAACAGTGGACAGCAACTCAATATAACCATCTGAATTGAGTCTAAGTCCATTTTTGAAGATATGGAGCGACATGACATAGCCTTCACTGGAAACACACCCATAGACCATTATAGTTTGAGGGAAATTGATCTTCATGACTTCATGAAGACTGTAGGGTGGCCACCTGTCGTTTTGCAAGAACCAGAGCATCCCAAACTCAACTAGAAGTTTGACCTTATTTCTTGGCTTTTGTAAGGCGGTTTTCATGGATCTTGATGAGCAGTTGGCCATTGGAACTCTTGTATGAGGAGTAGTGAAGATCCTTGTTCGGTGTTTTCTTCATAGTCACAATCCTGAATGCCATCTTTCTCACTAAGGTCCAGATTGCCTTGCCTAGATCTTGTTGCACCATTTTCTTTCAGCTTCTCAACGATTTTCGTTGCACGAACACAATCAGAATACCTGCTATGATTCTTCCTGCTAGCCACTGCTTCAACATCTCCTTCGCAATTCTCCAACTCACATCTCACGGCCTTCAACATTTTCAAGGAGAACTGAGCTGCAGCTAAGATTTGCCAATTTTTGAATCCGGTAGGAATCATTATGATGCAGATCACTCTCTTCCAATATTCCGGTCGTCCATAGTATCCAGTTCTCAAACCCACCAATAATACACAGAAACAGCTATCCATTGCACCTTATCACTATCAAATACTTCTTCTTCTTCTTCTTCATCATCCGATTAATTTTTGAACAGGCCTTTAATTAGTCCTCTCTAAGAGAGTGGGGTCTGTCTGTCAGTCTTGACCGAAGTATTCCACTCCAGGCTGGAGTGGAAATGAAAGAATATCAGAAGATTAGAAAACATTTTGTAAAAAAAAAGAAAATGTTAGGCACTCAGCCTAAAAACAATATGCAAGATAGATAATTTTGCACTCATGAAAGAGCAGGGTGATCTACCCTTGTACATGAGGTTGACCATGACAGTTCGCTTGTAAAAATATGTGCAACGCAGGACACTAGACAATCATTATGCATCCAGTTGGCTTTTAAATCATCATCCAACTTTAAAATGGGTTTAATAAATGTCTTGAGTTTCACAATTTGCCTATCGTCTCTTATTAAATGATAACGAAATGGATAAATATTTTCGTCATTATTTGTAGAAGTGAAAGTTGAAAAGAAAAATGTGCACACGAAAAAAAATAATAGTCCGACTCAAGAATTGTAATTAACAATTCTCCAAAACATGACGATGCCAACTCTAAAAAATTCCGACTCTAGAATTGTAATTAACAATTCTCCAAAACACGACGATGCCAACTCTAAAAAATTCCGACTCTAGAATTGTAATTAACAATTCTCCAAAACATGACGATGCCAACTCTAAAAAATTCCGACTCTAGAATTGTAATTAACAATTCTCCAAAACATGACGATGCCAACTCTAAAAAATTCCGACTCTAGAATTGTAATTAACAATTCTCCAAAACACGACGATGCCAACTCTAAAAAATTCCGACTCTAGAATTGTAATTAACAATTCTCCAAAACATGACGATGCCAACTCTAAAAAATTCCGACTCTAGAATTGTAATTAACAATTCCCCAAAACATGACGATGCCAACTCTAAAAAATTCCGACTCTAGAATTGTAATTAACAATTCTCCAAAACATGACGATGCCAACTCTAAAAAATTCCGACTCTAGAATTGTAATTAACAATTCTTCAAAACACGACTCTTGTAAATCGAGTAACCTGACACAAAAACGCCAATTCAATTTATTTCTCCTTTTCTTGCTGCACACTTGACATATTGTAATTTTATCGTCATCCTGGGAAGAAAGTTTTTACTTTTTTTATTTCAAAGAGAATTCACCAATGCAAAACAATGCTCATTTGCATAAGTCGACTCTTGTCCTCACACAGAAATAACAAGATTCTATCTTGCAATCAGAACACTCTGGGTTCAATCCCTGATGAACGACACACGGTGCAACCCTCACTCTTTTACCTCGTGGACCTGCATGATGGCTGCTACATTATTGTTATGGTGCCGTACCTGTACAAAGAACAAATAGACTCGTCCATCCATAATAAAATGCGAGAAGCATTTCAACTCACAGTCTTCTTCCACCCCAGTTCTATACTGGCAGTCCAGAATATCACTTCTTGTATATATATTCTTTTTCTTCCACTTGAGGATAATGCTTAATGAGATTGAATGATTGTCAGTTGAGAATGATTACTGGAATGAACACAGTTTGAATACTTTTGGGAACGATTCGTGACAGAAATCTGTTAATATTTGATTTGAAGACGACCATGTTGTAATATGCAGGGAAGCAGTTCAATGGAAATGTGTTCCACAGACAGGAAGACCTTGCAAAGAAGCTCTGTTTATGGAAATTCCCTCTGAGGTTAGGCACATGGAAGAAGAAAGGAAAGTTTTCATAAAACAAGATAATATCATTTTTTTTAATGTATTAACATTGTGTTGCATAGCCCCTTTCCTGCTTGGACCGCGGCAGTACGCCTTTCGTACATTCGTCCCAGAAAGGGTCGTGGCAGTTCACATTTAATACTCGTCATTTTTTTAAACATAAATCATATAGTTTGCATACCTTTAAATTTCTCTCTCGACGCATAGAGGGTGCGCCATCTCGATGTCATCTAGTGGTTGAACTCCTTCCTCCTTCCTCCTTCTTCTGCCGTGAACCACGCCGCTGCAACAAAAGCTCCATGATCGGGTCGGAAGACAAACAATCTTTTTAATTTAACTTCAGTTTTTATTTCAAGCGTTAATTATCAAATCAGCTGGGAGATATTCACTAACGTCGAGAGAGAGAGAGAGAGAGAGCAAATTACTGCTTTCGTAATTACTTAACAATTATTTCCTTAACCATTTGTAGAGGGGGGGGGGAAAGAGATCTTTCGCCTGTATTTTCTTAGGGAAGTAATGTAGACTACATGGTAACAATCACGTCTGATAGGCCCGCCTCCAAAACCCAGACTGCTAAAACTCGCTTCTCACGAAGAACGAGTGACGTCACGGATCCCTCTGTTTCCCACGCAAAGGCCCGTGACGTTACAGAGCCTCCCGCAGGTGCACATTGACCCTTGATCTGAGATCTCGTCATGCGGTGACCCTGTCACGTCTGTTATTTCCGACTGTGAGAACAGGCCCCATTCTGCACTCGACTGCACGGGTCCACCCCATGCTAATTCGCACAAGTCAAACCAACGATTTCCAACAGATACATCCATTCCCATAGGGCCATTATCCAACAATTGTATGGCATAATCACTCTGACACACCAGATCCCGTTATGTCAGCAAAGTTAAGCAACGTTGAGCCTGGTCAGTACTAAATGGGTGACTATTTGGGAATACCAGGTGTTGTATGTAGGAGGGCTATCTGCTTTGTTTACAGTCGGCCTGGAATTCTCCTTACCACTGGACTCAAGCAATATCGGTTCAGAAGAGGTGTGATTGGTGATTGCACAATCCATGTTTCATAATAGACGTACCATGCAAAAACCCTTATAAGGGGTATCAATTTTCTTTCAAGATTGAACAGAGGTTCCATTGTAGAGAGTGTTAAATTTATATAAAAGCCTAAACCTCTTTCAAATTATACAAGCCGCATGCATATTAAAATAAACAAATAATTAGGAACATAATATTTAGATACCGAAAAAAAATATCTCCATAAATACATGATATATCTGAAAAAGGCCGAAACATACAAATAGAAATTATCAACATTGGGTTAAAATTAATTTTAAAGGAATTCTAAAAAATACTGCATGGCCGATGTAGTGTCTCTGGGTGCTTATAAGTTTCATGAAACATCGGACAGTCAGCTAAAAAACCTTTTGATAATTAAGATAATAATACATCAAACCTGTTGCTAACGTCGTTGGAAAATGGTTGGATTATTTTACCTGACTCATGATGCATTCCTCTACTTGTATTAGAGTCAGATTCGGCCCAAGATAGAGTATTGCTGCCATATCTGGAGAGTTGTCACTCAGAACAATCTTTCTTGTCTTAACAAAGTACAAAATCGACTTTGCAATCTAGTGGGAGACGATCACTTATCATCCCGCAGCCCCTTTCTCACAGAAGAGACCTCGCTAGTATTTCCCTATTATATCGGTATTTCCATGATAGGTGCACATCTGAGCTTCAAGCTCTGGTTCCTCTTGTAAAACATTCTCAGCAAAAACTCGTCTTGTTACCAACACTTCAAACAACTCTCCTTCCTGACTCTGTGTACCTAAAATCAAACGTAACTTCCATGAACAGAGTTTCTTTCCAAGGACTACCCACCTGTGGAACACGTTACCATGGCAATGTTTTCCTACAGACTACAACAGGGTCGTTTTCAAGTCCAATGTCAACAAATATCTGTCATGTCGTCCTGCGAATTAACCATAATTCTCAATCCTTTCATAATACTGTTCCATCATCCAACTGAAAAATCTCACTAACCCTTATCCTCGAGTGGCTATTGGCCTTAGTAAGTGATGAACCATTAGTATGTGAAAAAAAAAACTCTGAAGCATGTTGGTTTCATGTACAGGTTTATTAATCATCAAAAAATATAAAACTGAAAAAGAACAAAAGACACAGTTTCACCAGCACCTAAATACACAGAAGGGACGTTAGCAGAGACGACGAGTCTAATATAACCTAGAGAGAGCCGTGAACTTAATAAATTGCAAAATGGAAGATATTCGAGTGTAGAAATAATACTAGAAAGCAAAAAGTACAAATTATCTTAGATGGAAGCTGAGTTATGAATAAGGAGAAATAAAAGCTCACATGCGGGGGGGGGGGGAGTTATACAAATTTTGCTAAATGAGAATAATACTAATAATACTAGTACGATTTAGTTTGATGCTTACCAAGAGGAAGGACAATATCTCTTAGCAAGGATGCCCAAAATATCGTAATATTTAGAGGGATCTTTATTAATGTTTAACAGAACAGTCGATATAAACAAATCAAGCAAGAAACGTCTCTTTTTTTTTGTGGAGGCATAAATTTTCCAGGTCTCTGATTGGCTGAAATAACAATTTTATATTTTAATTCTTATCCAATTGTGATCCGTTTTTTTTTTTTACACAATATTGGCTTGCTTTTACTATCTGTTTATTGATTATATACATTTCAGCTGATATAACGAAAGGACCCCACACGATCCTTCCTGGTGACGGCACCAAATGTAAACACAACTGGTACCCCACGCGATCCTGTGTCACGAAACCAAATGTAACACAAGACCCCACACTCTTCGCCCCGTGAGTATCGTCGTCGGCCACTCACGCACAGGTGTTTGATATCCCGGTTGCGGTGCCGAGTAAAACAGATACCTCACTCTGATCCGGTGTCACTGAACCACTTGTAACATAGGTGGTCCACTCGTGTCTTTATCTCGGTACTCACACGTCTGGTCCTCGGCGCAGGAATCCTTCTAGACTGTGAACACCTTCTTTGGCCAGTGATCATCAATAGCGGCTTACAAAAAGAAAGATGTGTTGAATCTCCTCCGGGTCGGATGAATGACGATTTCATGATTCTGTGAAGGCAAGATTACTTAGCAGGACAATTCGACAATAGAATAATTCAACAACGTCGGTTTCTCTTTGTATCAATTAATTATTAAAAACAATCAAAAGTAAGGATTAATTTTACACTGGATTTTAGAGTCTCTTATTTTGATAAATTGTCTTTGTTTACTAAACTAGTCGTCATCTCTCTCTGCATGTGTGTGTGAATCGCTTTTACGACTGCAAAGCCTTAATTGAGATATAACTTGTCTACTCAAAACGGTGGGGGGGGGGATTGCTCGCCACTGGCCGGCGAACGTCGACACGTCTGACCCGGCCGAGTGCGTAGCTCTAACTGATCGTCCACTCAACACAAAAAACCCTTTTCCTTACCCAAGGAGGCATATTGTAACACTCTCTCTTTCTCTCTGTGTCTTTCCTCCTCTCAGAAAGGCATATCATCACACCTTTTCTTTAATAGATTCCATTGCCACGATAACAAAAACACATTAGCGGCGACATGAACCTTTATCCTAATTAATGATGGCAGCTTAGCCGGCGATCTCCAAAATGTCTCTTGTTGGCGATAAAAAAGATTTTGCCAAAACCTGGCCAGCCTGTTTAAACTCGGTCTGTGTAAGATTTAAATCCAATTAACAATCTCTCATGGCTTTCTCAGACAGCCCGGCACCACCTTCCCAGCTTGTTTTGTATAGCTGATTTGGGTTGAATATATACTAGTGGTAACTCTACCTCATTTCTACGTAGGGTCGCACTTATTACGTCATACTGATGTAACCTCTGATCTTCTTCAAGTGCATCCGGAGGTTGAAGGTTTAATCCTTACTACAGGCGATAATAAGTAAGAATAACATGAACTAACACCTCTACCCCCAGTCATAACTGGTGAAATTAAAACATTCTACCGTGGAGTAAATAAATGGTTCACTTCGAAACACTTGAATATGAACAACATGGCGTCGATACTTCTCCCTTATTTTTATCGATAAAATTTCATTTTCTTTTATAAAATAAAAGCTACTTGATTAATTTACGTGATTTTTGGTATAGAATATTTTTATTCTGTGACAGGTACGTACATCAAACAGATATTCCTCAGTTTGTTTTATTTTTTTTCTCGAATGTCTCAATAATTCTGGATAAGCACCAAAAGTTGTTATGTAAATTTAATAGCGAATAAGGTGCAAGTCCATAACTCTGCCTGCATGAAAAAAAAAAAAAAAGGAAAGAAATATCATTATGATGTACGCACCCATGAGGGAAAGCATATATTGTATACCAAAAATCATGTAAATTGATCAAGTGTTTTTATTCACAAAAGAAAATCAAATTTTTTTACTAAAAGACAAGTGTAGATCTGTAGGGACGTGGCTCCATTTATGAACCTTAGCTTAGTAAGATGTTGTGTCTTAGAGAAAATGCTAAGATCCACACTTACATCTAGATTGTTAAAGAAATGTTTCAAACAGGACAAAAACAGATAAAGAAGGAAAAACATGAATGAGCAAAGGATGAATGTTGAATGAAAATAGAAAAAATAAAACATTTAAGAAACACAATTTTTATATATGTACAAAATGCAAGGCATTTATTGTTCATTTCAAATGTTCAGTTAGAGAAGCAATAAATGTTTATGCCTGTAGTTTATGAGTGTGTATGTGCGTGTGTTGTTGTACGTATGTGTGTGCGTGCACGTGAGTTGAGATTTATCATGTGTGCGCCTTTGTCAACAGTGTGTGTATGCATGCGTGAATGTGTGGTTGCATGCGATAGTAAGGGTGTGTGTGTCGCTGTGTGTCCATGTGTGCATTGCGTGGGACAATATGCATGTGTGACAGTGTGCATGCGAGCGTAGAGTTGACATGTCGTTTAGGCATTTGTATGTGTGTGTGCATTTGTCAGCAGTGTGTGGTTGCGTGTGTTGAAGAATGATAAGAGTGTAGGCCTTTGTGTATGTGTGTGCATGTTTAGTAGTCAACCGAGGCGCCCCTCGCCAAAAGGCAAGGAGTAGCACAACGTGTCCTCTCTGTTAAACGTTGAAGGAGAAAAAAAAAGTTTGCCGCTGTGTTATGCTTTTTATATTGGCCGTGCAGACGTATTTGCATGCACTATCACGTGATCAAGATTTTTGGCTTTTTTGCGCCTTTTTGTGATACTGCTCCTGGGAGCAGATTTTTATGGCCCTAGTTTTGAGCTTTCATGTTGAAGTGAATTCGGGGTTGTCTCTGTTTTTCTGCGTACGCCGTTTCTTGATAAAATATTAGAGGGTGTTAATCATATAGACCTATCAACGCCATGTTTGAAAACTAAGGGAGATAACTAAAAAATTCTAACTTTTCCGAACTCTTCAGAAATAAAGTTTAGAATCAGCCTTATACATAATAGCAATTCCTACGAATTCCCAGTAATCGCTTAAAAATAATTTTCTTTTGTGAAAAAAAAAAAACGACTTGATCAATTTACGTGATTTTTGGGGTTTACGATATATTCTTCCCCTCGCGGATACGTACATCATAAAGTTTTTTCTTAATTTTCTTCATGTCGGCAGAGTTATGGACTTGCAGCGCGAATAAATATTTCGTCGTCTCAACTGGCGTTGGTGTCCGTTATCACTGGGCCAGTGTTCGAATCATCTCGTTTCCCCAATGAATGGCGCAAAACACACGAGTTGCGTTCACCATTACGTTCATTACAAAATAACAACTCAGATAAGAATAATAGTACGTCCGAATATAATCTGAATTATCAATCCACATTAAAAAAAAAAATGAAACAAAATATAACATTGGTTTATTCATTGCAATACTCTGTTTATAAAAAAAGAAGGGAGGGAGAAAACAGTAAAGAAAATCCCCAAGTTTAAAATGCAATTTTTTTTATTTTCAAATTAAAAACAAATGAACGAAATCAATAATTCCGTCTGCTAAAAGTTTACTATTGCGCATGCGTTATATTTAAAATTTAAAAAAACAAAACATATATTGTCTTGTCTCAGCTGAATAGCTGAGGAGGAAACTTGTTAATGGTTGTTTTTATTATTATTTATTTTATGAGTTTAATTAAACAAGTTGAAACTGTTTCGATAAAAAATTGAAAGAATATATTTTCGTCATCTCTTGCTGCTGGACATTTATGGTTATAACTTCCGGTGTGTGTGTTTTCTGCTGTAATATTTTTTTTTATCCAATCAGACCTCACGGTTTTATTTCCTGCGGAAACGCTGTCTTTACCCACGTGCAATTGACTTCGAACTTTCCACCATTTTTGCCGGACGGCAACTAATTACACTCTAACTTAAAATTTTTTGTGCGGGTATTTTCATTGATTTGGGGTAATCATGGATTTCGGATCACCGTCTTCATCATCATCATCCATTGACCCGGCACAGCGGGAACAGCTTATGGACTCAGTTAAACAGCAAGTTGCGTTAGCGAATGCCCAGGAAATCCTACAGGTAAAGAAAATGTCAATATATGGAAAAGAAAGAAAACAAAATGCGTTTATTTGTTATTGATTTTACTGATCAGTATTGGTTTTTCTCTATCTCCTTAATAAAATGATCAATTAATGTATTTTTATGTTTCTATTACAAAACAGTGTGGAGCTGTTTATCTTTTCTGTATAACTATTTTAAAGGTCTCCTTTATTGACCTTCTGTCCTTGATAAACTGCTCATGACATAAAACTTGTATTTTTTATGTGAATGTATATAGTTTTATTTATTTTTTTGCCTCCGCCCCCCCCCTTTTTTGTAAATAACATTATTTTATTTTTTTTGTCGATTAAAGTCGGCTATTTATTTGTATTTTTTATTATTATTATCATATCCATTGCTTAAGTCAGTCTTAACCATGCACACGTTTTGTTAAAATCGAATGCTGGATTCCTTTTGAACCCTTCGCCATATAATAATATTAAGCATATAGAAAATAGGGTGCTTATACAGATGAGGGTACATATGAAAAACGCAGTTACACAAGTGAAAATCGAAGTTCCAAATAAATTAACGTGAAAACTCTTTGATATACTTATGTATCAGGCAAAATTGTTATCTACACCAAATATTATCGAGTAGGATTTTAATTAAAAATAAAAATCAGTTTTATCGTATTTTACGTATTTGACATTGATTAGAGCTAAAAACACGTAAATCAGGGGGGCATAACCCAGTCTGTCATATAAACAAGTTATAAATGAATGGCGGTCGGCAAAATACGCGATAAAACTGATTTTTATTCTTAATTAAAAGTCTACTCGATAATTTTTGCTGAAGGATGCTTATTTTTGCCTGATAAACAATAGTTTTTATTTGGAAATGCGTTTTTCATGTGCATTCTGTAAGCACTAAACATAGTTTCTTTTACTTAAGTGTTTTAGTTAGATAGTTGATAATTACATTTTTTTTTTTTTAGAAAACAAAAGATCGTTATCGTTTTATTATTCACCCTTGTTCTTTTTCTCTACTACATTATTTTTTTTAATCGGTGGAGTGGGTTCAAAATGCCCCGCCCCCAATTTCAAATTGAAGTCCCCCTCACTTTTTAAAGTTGTCAGGTTAATTCCTATTTCAGTCACCCAAATTACTTGAAGTGAAATGGATTTTGGCATTACTCTCAAATAAATTATTTTGATTTAATCCATGTTTTAGTAAAAAAAAAAAAAAATAGGGCAAACCAGAAGAATCCCCCGACTCAAAGTCCGCAGCACACGGTGTCCGGTTAGACTCAGTTCCTGATATTAAACTTCATCCGTAATATAACTTCCAGCGAGAGTTTCAGTTTCTCAAATTTATTAATTTATTTATTAAATTGTCAGGTGAAAGTACAGAATAGTTAACATAAACAACGCCCCCCTCCCCTTCATGTTAAGAATGGCTTTCTAAATAATAACGTTATTATTTCAACACAGTCAGTAAAGTGCAGAAGATTATTTAGAAAGTCATTCTTAACATGAGGAGGTGGGGGGGGGGTTGTTAACTATTATGTACTTTCACCTAACAATCTAACAAATCAAAATTTGGTAAACCACAAAAGTAAGCGACCCAAAACAGGAAGTCTTTAATATCAGGAATTGAATCCGACCAGACACCGTTTGCTGTGGACATTGAGTCGGGGATTCTTCTGGTTTGCCGAAAAAAATAGTAAGTTATAGTGAAACGCCCAAATAAATAATCTACAATATATAGTCGCCATCTTTATAACCAAGTAGAAAACTGGGCTAAGGGCACATAACTCAAGCCCATAGTTTTTTAGTTTAGGGTAGGGAAGCTTTTTGGTAACTTTATAGAATCGCTCCTGTCTCCAAACATAATTTAGAATGTAAATATCCTGCAAACTAATAATTTGTGATGGATTTAAATAACATATTCGGGCAATCATGCAATATAGTTAACAGCCGAGAAATCGAAAACAAGCGAAATATACAACAAATAACTTTTACCAAACGCATTAAAATTTAATTTTCTACCGACCTGTATAGTTTTGTTGTTGTTTTTTATTTGAATATAAGATTTCGTCGGTATTTGTCTTTCAGATACAGTTAGAATCCAATGTGTCCGCCCCTTTTCTGTTTTTGTTGATGTTTCATTCCTTAAAAAAATGATTTACCTTACCACTTGCTCTAAGTCCGACTGGCAAGTTCCCCCGGACTTAGAGTTAGTGATAGGGTAAGCCTTTTCGTTTTTTTTACTATCTTTTAAGGCTGAAATTAGCGACCATCTCCAAACAAAATCGACTGTCATCTTTGTCTCGTGTTCGGCTAAGTCAAAGTAACAATAACATTTTCAGAGATAATCAGTCTTACAGTATTCACACTTTAAAGTGACACGGGTCGTTAGAAAATTAATTTTAATGCGTTTGGTAAAAGTTGTTTGTTTTCGATTTCTTCGCTGTTACATGATTGCCCATATTCATTTTTAATAGTCAAAAGCATGTAGAAGAAAACGGTTTGAAGACTAGTGATTCTATAAAAAATATTAACTTGTGGGGTGGGATTTTCGACATCCTCCAAAGTTGGTAAAATAATATTTTATAGTTTTAAGAACAAAAGAAAATGTTTTCTGTTCCTTAACTAGAAAATTATGAACTTGAATTATGTGCCCTTAGCCTTATTGTCGACTTGTGAAAAAATATTAACTATTAAGGGGGAAGGGACATCTGCAATTGGTGCATTATAAGCGACGTCTTCATGTTCAACATAGGCATCACATACCGTCAACCGTCCTGCTACTATGATAATCCTATCTCAACCTGAATTTTTCGATTTGAACTAATCAACCTCAATTTGTTTGAACCCTAGAACTGAACTGTCAACTTCTACTCTTTGCTTTTAACTAATGAACCTTGATTTGTTTGATCCCTAAAATTGGGCTGTAACATATGTATTATATAACTGTAACATATTTTATGTTTCCCGCCAATGCTAAGCCAGTGTATGAAGTTCTTGGGAATGCGGTTTCCAGGATGCTTGAAGACTATATTTCGCCAAAGGAGAAAACATCACAAAAACGAGAATCCCAGATAATCTCAGGCGCAGGTGTTTTATTACGCGATCTTGCGTGAGATAACCTGATTATTGCAGCTGTGTCAAATCATCTTTTTCTCTTCCGAGAGATACTTATGTGACTTGTTACAACAATGATGATGCAATATGATGCAAATGTATTATCATAGTACTATGACAATTTTTAGACATTTAAATAATTTAAAATTATTTTTACAAGATCAAAACCTAAGTGTTATTGATTATCTTGAACATTTCAATTCTGTAATGCTTGCTAAATTTTTTCTCTCCTATTTCGACTGGTGTAAGGGCAAAAAATA
This sequence comes from Sepiola atlantica, assembly GCA_963556195.1. Lineage (NCBI taxonomy): Eukaryota > Metazoa > Mollusca > Cephalopoda > Sepiida > Sepiolidae > Sepiola > Sepiola atlantica. The sequence continues at coordinate 40,008,133 of OY744528.1, forward strand.
ATGCGCCCTATTCGAATTTTGTGGATTTTTTAGTTTTTGCTGGATGTCCACGTGGTAATTAATCATGCATTATACATCTAAAGAAGTCATACTAGTCTTAGAACTTTGTTGTTTTTTTTCAATCTTTCTATAAGAAATATAGCCGTACAAACTTTGGATAACATTAGCACCATTAGATGGTTGGCACTGCATGATTTAATCACCAATCGTTGAATTTGCGATAAATGTCAACAGCTAATGTCATTCCAAGGGGGAAAATATTACATTGATCATTGTTACTGGTCTTGCACAAAATGTTGCTGCTTGGGTCCTTCTTTCAAGGTCTGCATCTCACAGTAAGTCAAATAATAGAAATATTAGTAATTTTTACTATTTCAATTTCATTTATAAAGAAAACATTGATTTCATTTGTTAATTAATATTTAAAAAAAAACAAAACTTTGTAAAATATTTCAATTCTTTTTTTAATAAACATTTTTTGATTTTATTATTTGTTACCGCAAAAATCAGAAAATTATTTGCAAAATAATACAGCATCTTATTTTTTGCCCTTACACAGGTCGAAATGTGAGATGAAACATTTGACAGCCATTACAGAGTTGAAATGTTCAAGATAACCGTATTATTCATTTAGAAAATAGGTTTTTTTTTTTTTTTTTTAAATTTTAGCACAACGAGAGTGACACAATAAAAACAAATGCCCCAAAACCTATCATAAGTAGCCCCGGTTGACTGTATGTAAAACAAGATCTTGTATATGTTCACATGTACCAAAAGCGCATTACTTTGTGTTTTCTACTTTGTATTTAATCGCTTCAAAACAGATTCACACTAATTGTCATTGTGACCGAGAAAAAAAGAAATCATAAATTCTTTTTGTTGACTAGAACCATTATTACCAAGAGTAGCACCATTTCTGTTTCTGAAGATAATGTCACCTCAAATCCTTCCAGCGTTAACTTGGCCGCTAAATCCTTGCAGCATTACTTCCAGTTTTGGTTTTCTACTTACGCTTTTCCATTAATGTTATTTTTGACGCCTTTTTTTATTTTCCTTCTTTTTTTTTAATGGTATTTCACCCCAAACAAGGCAGGACGCCAATGTAGACGTAAGGGGCTACTGAGAATTAGGGTGTAGGTTTTGGGTGTCATTCTAAGTTGGAAGCTGTGTAGTGAGATGTCTGTTTACATTAGTTTTAAACCTCTGCATGTCGGTACTGTCGGAAACAGGGGGAAGGGAGGAAGTCCCAGAGGCCAGCAGCACGAGGAAAGAAGCTATTGGAGTAGAAGGCTCTCCAGCATCTGGGGACCTCCACAGTGAATGAATGGGATTTACCTGATTGTCAAGTTGGTCTAGTGAATTTACATCGAGGGACACCAGAGTAGCCAGTTCATCGGAGCATAATCCATTGAAGTATTTGTAAAACAAGCACAAGGATGCTACATTGCGGTGATGGGACAGGGGCTGGAGCTTGGTTGACAGTGAGGGACCTATTAGGTTTGCGACTCTTTTTTAGACCTTGTCAAGGAGGGAGAGACTAGTGGATGATGCACCAGCCCAGATATGGCAACAATACTCCATGCATGGGCGGATGGTGGCTTTGTAGAGATATAGGATAATGTCAATTGTGAGGAGTTTATTTCTGTCATTGGGGTGGAAGTTATGTTGACTTCAAGACCACCCCAGAATACAACACTTCTTAAAAACAATGTCACAGCTTGTTTCTCTCTGACTTCATTCAACTTTTTTTGGATTCCTATGGAACAGTCATAAATCAACTTCTCACTGATCCACTAAATGTGCGATATTATACTAGCCATTGCGATATTAATTTTTAAAAATGTATGTGCGATTTAGCTATGAATGGAATGACATTTGAAATTCTCCCCCTGTTTTTTCGACTACCAACATGCAAAAATTTAAATGTAATGTGAACAAGCATCTTGCCCCAACTTAGGATACCTCCGTAAATCTGACCCTAATTCACAGTAGCCCTTTACATCTCTTTGGCAATGTGGTCGAAATTTACTTAAAATAATATAATTGAACTAATTAGTGATATTTTTTTTTTGTTGTTGTTGATAATTGTACATTCAAACACCATATTAAAGTGCTTAGTTTCTTTTTCAATAATTTAAATAAAAAAGAATATAGTATTGCTGATATGATTTTTTTTATATTGAAACAAAACAAAATATTTATGTGCATCCACGGCATGACTTGTTAAAATATGGATTCCAAGTTGTTGACAGATGTATGTCTCAAGCTCTGGACTAAGGAAAATACTTTTCAATTACTCATGTTTTAGCATATGTAAATATTTTTTTATATTACTATTTTAAGTTAAAAAATAATATTGAATGTGTTTAGAATTTTAATTAAAAGAAAAATTCTTTTCAAATTTTGATAATGAGAGGTAAAATAAAATGCTTTTTTATGAATTTAAATCTTTAAAATAAATTTTTAAAAAAATAATCAGATGTAATCAAGGTTGCGGAGTCAGAGGTTTTGGAAGGAGTCAAGGTTGGGTTTTTTCATCTTCGAAGACAGGCTGAATATTGGAAGTTTTTGATTGAAATAAGGAGTCAGTCGGACGTTATACCTTCCGACTCTGCAACCCTAGATGTAATATTTTGCTCTTCTTTTTTTTCTGATGATACTTACTTGAACTATAAAAAATTGATTTTACTGAAAAAAGTTTTTTAAAATTGTTTGTCTCTATATTATTAGGATTTGAGTTAAGGAGGGATAGATACAAATCATGTTGTTTGAACCATCCATAACTAGCTCAACTTGTTTAGAAACCAGTGACTTCCGCCCAGATGGAATTCCTGTAGATACTTGAAAATAAAGACAGCATACAGACACTCGTGTTTTGCTAATCCAAGTGCATTTTGCACCTCGTAATAAATGGGAACTATCTATGTTTGTATACATTTGTACAGCAATACAACATGGTGTACGAACCCACGCCCACATTCGGTAATACAACATAACTGACTCAATTTAAAACGGTAATTTCAATTTTGTGGCCAAACCACTTTTTTCTTTCTTTTTTATTTGAGTGTGCAATAGACATGAACTAAAGATACAAGTGAAAAATATAATCAAATTCACTGCGACATATTTATATATTCAAAGACTGGTTGCTTTGTGTGAGTAATTTTCTTTACATACTTTTTTTTTTGCAGGCTATTTAAAGAATGATGGCAAGTGGAATTTGAGAGAATGGTTATCACCTTTGTTTAAATATAAAAATATATACTGATTTATTTATTTTTTCACCCCTTGTTCTCTCAATTTGCATAAAGGTCGACATATGATTTTAGTATCAACTATAAATTTATTCAATTTAAATTTCTCTGACAAGATAGACAAAGCAGACTACTAAGATATGCAATAAATTTTGAATTGCCAAAGAAAATATCAAATGAAGAAACAGGAAAACGAAGTATGAAAATTGGAGTAAAACAATCAAGAAAAGACATTTAAATTTTGTGGGGCCAGTCATGAAAATACTCCCGTACGAATTGCCCTAAAAGAAGCTCTATAACCCCAACTGATACGAAGAGAGGTCAATCGAAAGACTGCGGTAAATGATTTGAACTGTGGTGGTTTTGCTATCAACACCAAACATCATGAGGAAATGATTCACAGCACACAATAGTAATCATCCCAGATAACCAAATATCTTCATTGGACTATATGTAAAAAGTTAAATATCCAGTCTAGCAGCAAGTCCTGGGAGGAATCTTCCAAGGAGACAGCTTATCTCCTTTACTCTTTTGTCTGGCGATAGATCTGCTAAGTAAGCTACTGAATAAATGCAAGAGTGTCTACAACCTGAGCCAGAGCCGCCAGCAAGACCCAAACAAAAGAGTCAACTACCTGCTCTTTATGGATGACCTCAAGCTGTGTATGCCAGCTCAGGCACTGACTTAAGTCAACTCTTGCAGGTTGTACATATCTTCTCCAAAGATATTGGAATGAGGTATTCAACGCGCCAAGATGAGAGAAAAAATTGGCAGAGAATGTGTATGCTGTGTAAGAAAAATCTGCAAAACACAGCTTACAAACATAAACAAAGTAACTGCCATTAACCAACTTGCCATGTCAGTGATAACATACAACTTTGGTGGTATTATTTAGAGTTGGGCGGTTTTGAAATTTTGGTTTCGGTATCGTTTTTTTTTCCTTAAAACCTCGGTTTACGGTTCGGTTTTTCGGTTTTTTGAAAAAAAAATTTTTACTATGGAAGCTATTCATTCTCTTGTGTGATGATTAGTTATTATTCAACGTTTAGTTGAATTATGCCGCTGTTTCGATAATTTTGTGACTGAATCATTCTCCATGATATGAATCATATAAGTTTTAAGGTGTTGACTGTTGTAATCAAAGTTCTGATACTCTTTCAACAGTTAACTCGTTAAAACAGTGACCAAAGATTCATGAACGATTTCTGAAGAATAAAACTGAGTTTGAATATACATTCTATCTAATTCTTTAACCCATCAGAAGCTAAAATATAGGATGAGAAGAATGAGAAACATTTAAACAAAAATCTTTAACATCATAAGATAGCGTTAGAAAATGAGCAGTCACAGACATATATGAATCATTAGCTCGGCTGGTCCAATAGTCCATTGTCAAGGAAATGGACTTTATGTCTAACAACTGCCGCCGAATGTCAGTACTGACCGACTCATATAAATCAGGAATTAACATTTCTTTAAGATGTCATCTGGTCGGCAACTGATATACAGGTTGTAGACATTTGACGAAGGATTTAAATCCTTCATCCTCTACAATGCTCACGGTTTGGAGATCTTTGCATATCATTGCTACAAGACTCTGGTTTGCTGCTCTTGTTCTTGAGTTTGATTTGTCCCATTTAATTGTTGAATTAACAAAAGAAAACATGTTCTCTTGCTTCACTGTGGAAATTGTGGCAGCAATCTAAAAAAGAAACAAAAATATGCAGGTTTAACTAAAGTAATCATATCATTTAACTTGGTGGTTGGGGGGAGGGGGAGAATCTCCTGTTGAAGTTAACATGCTTGTTTGGTAGTTGGGGATTTCATTTAAAGTTGTTGTTTTTTTTACTAAAAAGCAGCAAATTGAATGTTGGTATGCTTTGGGAGGTGGGCATTTTTAGTTCCATAAAAACATATTCATTTACAAACGTTATTAAAGGGGGGGTAAAGACGGTGGGCCCTATAGTCAAAATATCTTGGCGGAATGGAAATTTATGATCCGCCCTGAAGGTCATATATTTTTTAAAAATAAATGGACCATTCCTCATTTTTTTAAAATCACCCAGCTTAATCCTTATTATGCCACAGAAATTAGTTTCAACAAAAACAAAAAAAAAATCAATTTTATAGCGTTTCTGTTTTGCAGACATGAGTTTTCTCCCTTTAATTTTCTATAAATAAATAATTAGCTTGGATGTACTGTTGGATTAATGGGACGCATTTGATCGATTTTGAAGAAAATTAATTTAAGTTGGGAATTAGTTCAAAACAACTTTTTACAACTTATTTTTTCTTAAACTCAAAATGCGTGAGGTGTTAAATTAAATCAGCAATGTTATTACACTAATTCTATCATGTTCTGTTATTTCAACCAGGGCCTACAAAAATACGATGTCATGTTGTCTGTCGTATTTCTCTTTTTTTCATTTGAAAATTCAAAATGTTAATGATAAACAAACTGTAAGCAAAGATTTCTTCCTACAAGTCAATTAAATGTTTTTATCATATATTTGTTCAATCTGTCCTCTTACTAATATAACATTTTTTGGTAATATTCAATTTTATTCAAATCGGAAAATCTTTTCAACCGTGTTTCTTTGTATATGGTGGCTTACTGTAGTAAAAACACAATACCGAACGGTTACGGTTTAAAAAAAACAAAACGATTCGGTGTGGAGACAAAATCGAAAAACCGTGGTTTTTCGGTAAAACCGCCCATCTCTAGTATTATTGACTGGTCAAAAAAGGACATTAACAGTCTAGACACTAAAACAAGAAAAATTGACACTGTACAGAGTAATGTACAGAAACCAGTGTTTACCAAGGCTGTGTCTGCCCAGATGAGCAGGGGGTATGGGTCTCTCAGAAATTGACTATCAACATCGAGCCACTATTGTGAACACTGGCAAATAACTCAACTCAAATCTTATGATGGTGTATCAACATTCAGAAACAAGAGCCAGTAGAACAACCTCCACCACAAAACTGGCCAAACATTTTGGACAAGACTGTCTCACAAATGAGACAGAAACACCAAACAAGCACCAATTGTTTTCTACTCTCTTATCTCTCCTCTGGGCCATACAATTTGTCGTCTCCTCAGGCTAACATGCCATGGATGACCTAATTTTCAATGCTGAAAGGCATAAAGTTACGAACCTACGATCAATACGTATCTTTTAATTTAGAGATAATTTTTAAGGAAATATTAATCGTTCCTGGATATTTAAATTTTGTACAAATATTGTAAATTTTGTGACTGTATTTCAGACATATCGACCTTATCCTTTTACTGAATTACTTGCTTTTGTTAGGGTTGTCATCATATCAGAATTTAAACTTCGATACGATACTAGTATAAAAATTATACTTGTTACTACCAGGGTTGCCGAGTCGGAGGTTTTTAAAAGAGTCGGTCAGACTTGTAAGAATATTATGAGTCAGATATTTTAATTTCCGAAAAATCAAGTCTGAATATTGGAAGGTTTTAAAATAATGAACTGGAGTCAGATATTTTGGATTTCTAAGAGTCGAGGTCGGGCCTTATACCTTCCAACTCCGCAACTCAAGTGACTACTTTCAATAACACCTGATAAAATTCCCCCATACATTGCATGCCTTCTGAAGGCTTCCAAATTTTTCATCATACTCAATTTCACTCAGAAGGTTTGGGTTGACCAATCTCATGATTTTCAGACACTTGCCAAAAATGCTGCAATGATGATCTAACATATAAAGTTACCTTGTCGAATTTTCCAACCCAGCAATTCGTCTAACAACTTCATTAGCCTATCTTTTTTCCTTCAATTATGTTATTGGTACAAATATATTTTATTTCATTTTAATTTTTTTCTGAAAATACTTATTCTGGCTAAGAAAACTGTTAGATCATCATATTCGGTTTAATGTTTGTTTTACATGCTGGCATGTGTTGGACGACTTTTAGAAATTAACTTGCAAAATTACCTCTCTCTAACTAGGTCTTTATTTATCCCTCTTTTTTTCAAATTCATTCTTATTACTTCCTCCAATGTTTTCCTTAGTCTCCTTCCCCTCTGTCCATCACTTGTGCGGAGGGGGGAAGATCTCGAAAACACGTCTGTCTTGTTTGCAGTCTAAACTCAAGAGGTTAGACTATACTCTCAACTTCTTATTTTCTAACATCACTTCCTTTGACACTTAATTTAAACCCTAACTTTGAAGCGGAAATTTCCTTCCTATGTAATCTAACACATCCCATGTACAATCTTGCTACAGTAAAACCGAAATCTATTTTTCTGTAATTTTAATGTGAATGTTTTACTTACATTCTGTTTCTCTTGTTTTCAGAGGATGTCTGAAAAATGTTTCAAAAAGTGTATAACAAGACCAGGATCTTCATTAGATAATTCAGAGCAGGTAAGACATTTAATTTTTTTGATTTCTTTTGAATTTAAAAAAAAATGATATTTTTCAAAATGTAAAAAAAAATTCATAATATTTTAAAAGAAGGTTCACTGATATTCTTATATCTGATTATTAAGATAGAAAATCAATATTTTAGTTTAAAGAATTAATATTTTTCAAGAAAATGATTATAATGCAACTTTTTTTTTTGGGGGGGGGGGCAAATAATGCAGTGTAAAAATAATAGTAATCCAACCTAATTACTCATTGTGCCACATCTTGAATCATGTCTAAAATCTGAGGCACCAAACAACTATTTAACCCCTTCGGCCCCCTGACCAATGTATTGGACACCTTATGAAATGCTTATAAATAGTAAATTTGACACAATACACTGTTTTTGGTTATTGGACAGGTTTTGAATGCGTTACAACAGGGAAACACTGGCAGATGACATTGAGGAAGAGGGTAATTCCATATCAAATCATCCAAAAAATTTGAACTTGTAACTCTGAGCATTTTCCAAAATATTGCATTTTTAAGATTTCAAGTACGTCGCGAAAGGCTGTGAAATCGCAATATGGAAAATGACATTTTTTGTGCTTAAAATGAATTCTAAACTAGCTAGAAAATTAAAAATTGGTACAGGCTAGGATTTTTGCACAAGGAGATGTGCTAAGGGATGCAATGTACAATACTCTTTTCTCCAGTGAAAGCTTTGTATCTCGTCTTTGATTAGATATTGGTAGTTTTCTGCGAAATCCCCTAGCACCAAATATTTGTTCACACTAGGAGGTTCTTTCATCAATTTCACATATCTTGCTTGCGCTTAAATTGTGAGCTCATGGAAAAAGAACAAGACTTGATTTTTGGATGAGAGAAAGTTCAAACTGCAGAAAACACAGAAATAGTCAATTTTAATTTTCCAGTAGTGCTTTTTTGAGGCTTGATAGTCCCACACCCAAATTTAGGCAAACCTGTACAATAACTCAAAAACAGTTGCTTTTTAGGTTTTAAGTGTGATTTTTGGGTTCGTTGTGCAAAAAACCTGTACCAATTTTTAATGCTCCAGCTTGTCTAGAATTCACTTTATGCACAAAAAATGTAATTTTCTAATGTTGCGATTTCGCAACCTTTTGCAACATACATGAAATCTTAAAAATGCAAGTTTGGAAACCACTTGCAGTTACAAGCTCAAATTTTCAGGATTGTCTAGTTTTTATGATACCAACAACTGGAGAAAGTTTGAAGAAAATCTGAAGTATGGGTGACATGGTCTGGATGATTTTATATGGAATTACCCAAGACGAATAAAGTTTTTTCAATGAAAATAATTGTATTTTACGTCATGACTGAAGGGGTTAATTTTTTATCCTGTGCAAAAAAATATCAAAAATATTTTAAATGCTGAAGCATTTAAAATATTTTTAATATTTTTTTTTTCTTCAAATTCACTAAAAAAAAAAAGAGAAGTTCCACACTGATAATTCTTTTTAAACTTAAAAAAAAAAATGTTTTTTTATGATGATATCCTATAAGAAATAACATTAATCTTAACATTTTATTTTAAATTTCAGAAATGTATAGCAATGTGTATGGACAGATACATGGATTCTTGGAATTTGGTTTCCAGAGTTTACAGCTCTCGGCTAAGTAAGGAACGGTCGAAACTAAATTAATGACTGAAAGCAGTAACAGTGCTGACAGAATTGAGCACTGTTTGACTGCCAGATTGAATGCCTTCTTTCTACCCCCCTCTTCCCTCATTAAAAAAAAAATGTCTCTGCTCTGTTTCAGGAGGGGGGGGGTGATAGGATGCTACTGCCTTGAAGGACAAAATCTATGATGTGCATGCATCCGGATTAGTTTGGTTTTCCTTAGATAAAAAAAAATATTCTAAATTCTGAGATTGATGTTATGGCATCGTGAAGATGGTTCTTGTATACAGGTAGCAACTTCTGTTGAAGAATTTAATGATTAATTTGAATTTGACATCCTTATAAACAACAGTGTGCAAACAGTATGACATTTTGACCTTTTACAAAGTAAAAAGAAATCTAAAAATAAACTTTGAGCCCACACAATTATTGACCAAAGGACGGATACTTTTTTTTTTTTATCGTGGCTAATTCTTTTGTAATTAATGCATTGCGCACATAATGCATTAAACATTAGTTTTCATTGAAATTTCAAACGGAATTGTCTTTTTTTTTCTTGTTTGCTCTTGGGTGTTAAGAAAAAAAAATTTTTTTTAACATTTTAAACTACCTTTTTGCAATTTTGATTTTCGATTGTTTTAAAAGATATATATATATATATATATATATATATATATATATACTCAATGTACTTATGACCTGTTGTGTCACAACCACTATCAAACTTTGATTTCATTCTAAAATGCATAGACTGACATATCTGTTAAGAAATTCTTACATAATTAAAAATAATAAGTCTCTTTAATTCTATATTATCCTTATTATTATTACTAGAAACAATGTTCCCTCCTGTGTGATATTTTTGCTAGTATATATAATGTAAGTGTTGAATTTACTAATAAACAACCGATTATGATAATTACATATTGATGTATGCTAACCCCCTACACCTCCCAAAGGGGGAGGTAATTCCTGGTAGGATGATCTGATGACAACAGAACAAATACATTACCTCCTACTTTTTGGTGGTGGTAGGGGTAATGTCTAGTAGGATGGGTAGATATAGAATTATTATTTGTATATAGAAGTAAAGACTCATTATTTTGCCATCTAATTTACATGCGTGTTTGTCGTATGTACAGACACGTATGTAAATTAGAAGACTACGCTAAAAAAAAGGAGCCTTTTTTTCAATGCTCACAGAGATATTAAGAAATATTAGAGAGTGATTGAATCAACATAGTGAGAAGGGTTGAAAGAAACACAGATAGCTAAGAGAAAGGTGGATGACTTGTTCAGTTAATTATAAATTACAGCTAATTAGAACAATTTTCAAACATTTCTTAATCCAAGAACTTTTGTGTCATTAAAGTATATATATATATAAAAAAAAAGCTTTGAGAAAACAAATGATAAACTCACATTTAGTATAATAATAGATATTAAACTACCCTTGACCCATTGAGTCACAACTACTATCACTATTTATTCCACCTCAGTTACATTTGAAAATTCATAAACGGTCTTAAATTTTGTTCATAAGATGCAACAGTGGAGTTTGTCGGTGATGTCAGCTGGGCTTTATAACAGATTCTGAATATCGCAACATCAGATCCATTCTGCCAGTTATCCTAGCATTTTACCATATCCCCCCTTGCATAATTTGCTCCACAATGTCATTTTGGAAAAACTTATTTTACAAAATAATACACCAGTAGTTCGATATTACTATTATAATAGAAATTTACTTTAGCCAATCAGATTGTTTTGCATGCTGTTCACAGCCAATCAAATGGTTGGCATGATTCACGTACCCTTTAGTCAGAAAAATGACAGGTCTCTTTACTTTTATATTATCCTTATGGATAATTGTCTTCAAGGTTGTGGAGTCTGATCCATAATCTGAGTCATATTTTTTAATCAAGTCTGAAGACTGGAAGTCTGGAAGACTTTAAAATAAGGAGTCGGATATTTTGGAGTCTGAGTTGGACCGTATACCATCTGACTCCACAATCATGATTCTTTTATGTTGATGTTGCCTGTGCTGCAAGTGGTGGCTGCATTAAACACTTGCATGACATGAAGTACCAAAGAGACATAAAAATAATCAACCTTCTCTCCTTCTCAAGCTGATACTTATGCGTATGCTTTTCTGTAGTGAAAATGGATTACTTTAAATGTTGTTAGTATTGCAGACCACGGATGGCGAACCATATTTCGTGTGGGTCACTTTGCAGAAAAGGTTGCACATGCCTAACATAGACAAGCATATCTTTATTCAGTTCTCTAAAAAAAAAAAATTTTTTTTTTATTTCAATTGTAGAATATGGATCGTTGGAATAGTGTTAGGGAGAAGAAGTCAGATCCCTAAGAATGCTAAGAGTTTTAAATTTTTTTTTAATCTCCGAAGAATCAAGTCTGATTATTGGAAGACTAAAATAATATAGTTTATACTTTCCGACTTCGCAGCCATTCGTTGGAATATCTCCCCTATTTTGCTGGGATAAAATTGATTGTTGTGTTAAATTATTTATTTATTTTTTTGCTTTTGGTATGAAAACTGTTATGGATAAAATTATAATTTTAAACAAATTCATGCCAAAATATGAAAGTTATTTGTAAAAACAAAATAAAAACAATATTCTATTTTATTGAATCGGTCTTAGTGTCGTAATATTGTATGTGGATGTTGTAGTAATAAGAAAAGGAAATTTCCACATCAATTTAGATTACATAGAAAGAATAAATGTCAACTAGAAATTAAGTTAATGTGTTCTAAGGAAGTGACGTCATGTACAGGAAGTCTTGAGATGTGGCAAATAAGCTAGTAAGATCTTTCTCTTTGGATTTTATCTGTGAGAATGGATGTTTTTCGGAGTTCTTCCACTGTTCCACTGCGGGAAGATCTTCACACATCATAATTATGACGATGGCTGCAACAATAAGAAAGAGAGATTGGCCTTTTGGCTATGAGCAAAGTGTAGTATTTGTTCTGATACTACACTTCATCTTTTCTATATTCTGTCAGTGAAGGAGAAATCTTTCTAGACTGAGGCAATTTAAATTTTTTGGTTTCAATCCAGAGTACTCTTTTGTAAAGAGCTGGATTTTTTTTCCTCACATTAAAAACCGATCTTGTGTTTAACTCTGCCCTTGTGGGGAGGCAAGTAAATAGGGACTCTACATGCTGTCCCAACTTTTACGACTGCTGTTACTGTGAGATGTGTCAACACTGCTGTTCACTGGACGATGCTGTGTATTTTTTTGGATCTGTAGAAATCACGACTGTAATGGTACATATATTAAAGGTTTGAACGTTTGAAAGCAATTTTTATCAAATTAAAACAACTTTCTGATAACTAAATTAGTTATCATTTAGATTTTGCTAAATGTTTAATGAAAATTAACAGCGCATTTAGTGACAGTTTTAATGTTAAAGTAGGAATACATCAGGGTTTTTTACTGAGTCTGTTGCTTTTCATTTGTGCCTTAGAAGCATTGTCTAGGGATTTTTGTATGGGTTTTTCGGAAGAGATGCTGTATGCTAATGATTTAGTATTTACCTGTGAACAATGGAAGACCTATTTGTTAAGTTAAAGACTTGGAGGAATTCTATGGAAAGTAAAGGTCTGAAAATGAATGTTAGCCAGACCAAAGTCATGATCAGTGGTTGTAATATTGGAAAATTCCCAAAAAGAGGAAAGTTCCCCTGCTCAGTTTGTGGAAAGGGAGTCGGGTGCAATTCAATCTTTTGTGTTACTTGTAAGCATTGGGTACACAAGAAGTGCAGTGGAATGACTGGTAGGTTGAGAGGATATCTAGTTTATATGCCAGAAGTGTAAGAAAATGGAGATGGATGAGAACTCAGATGTGGATAAAGTATATTGGAATAGCAAAGCTATTGAGGTTGTCGAGAAGTTTTGTTACTTTGGTGATACCATTGGAGCACAGGGTGGAGCAGGTGCTAGTGTGATTGCAAAAGTGAGGAGTGGATGAAGTAAGTTCAGGAAAATTCTGTCTTTACTAACCAGCAGGGCATTACTACTGTCGATCAAGGGAAGAGCCTATCAGGCATGTGTATACAATGTAATGTATGGAAGTGAAACCTGGCCAGGGAGGGTTGAGGACATGTGTTGCATGGAGGGAAGTGATATGAGAATGATACAATGGATGTGTAATGCGAGTCTTAAAGATAGGGTTACATCTGATGACCTCAGAAGAAGATTACATCTGGACAGTATAGGGAGATGTGCAGAAGAGGAGACTTTGATGTGGCCACGTTGAAAGAATGGATAAGCGTTCTGAGTTAGGAGACATGGAACAATTGAGGTAACAGTTTCAGCTTGCATGGGCAGGCCAAGAAAACATGGGAGGAAGTGATAAGAATGGATTTCAGAGAAAAAAGGATAAATAAAAGACTTAGTTTAGGTTAGTCGCGAAGTAGATTTTTAAAAGCCGTCCAAACACATACCAGCATGTAAAACGGCCGTTAATCCGAATATGTGATGATTAGGATGACTACTGTCTGACTGATCATGCCTATGTGGGATTTGAACTGAAATGCATCATGCAACTTTCTTAAAATTAATTTTTCTTTTCTGTTCCATTTAAAAAATCACCCGAAGATGACTAAAGTTAGTTGAAAGCTCACAAAAGAAAGTAAAAAGGCAATGAGTTTTGGAGAAAAAAAATCTGTTTATTTTATCGTCTTATTTATGTAAATAAATTAGAATTTTGGAAAAAAAATGGTCTACAGGTTCACATTTAATAGAATACTAGACAATTACCCATCATCTATTCATTCAACTTCACTATTCCCTTGTTCAGGGGTAAGACATTTTCGGATGTTACGAAAGCTCACTCTCCAGTTCCCACAGGTTCAGTTGATCAACTATTTCTAGATTCCACTCTGTTCAGTCTTGTCTAATCACTTGTTTCCAAGTTTTCCCTGACCAGCCAACCTTCCTACGATTTAAGACATCCATGCTTCTTTCTGTTACAGTGGTTTATCCAGAAAGATGAACGCTCCACATGACCATACCAATGTAACCGATTTGTCCTTAGGACAATCTCTATGCTGGGCAAATGTAGTGCTTTTAGCAAATCCTCTGACCTGATGTGTTGGGTTTGGTCAGATCTCACATTACACCTGTTGACTCAATGTTACATTAAAAAATACATTTAGTTTCCTGAACCGATTAGAGTTTTGATTTGGTTGTTTTGTTTTACGATATATCAACCCTTTTTGGGTTATTTAATGCCAAATCCGGTCATTTTGGTAAAAAAAAAAATGCTTAAAGTTCTTTATTTAATTTTTTGGGGGTGGGGGGTGGGAGGGATTTATCTTCAAATATTTATTTATGGTGTTTGGTTTGGCTGTTTTGAATCGGACATTTTTGTTTGGTTTATGGCTTTGCAGAACATGATTGAGTTTTGGAAAGGGAAAAAACGATAACATCAATGTTTGGTGCATTTTAGGTCAAGAAGCCGATATCTTCAGACAGCCTTGTCTGGTAGTACCAGTATTGTGAAGGTAAATAGATGAATAAATGTACAATTAAAATATCCATTGGTAGTGATAAGGAACACGTAACAATGTTTTAACATCTGGCATCGTGAGCAGTTATCTGGGGACCCACAATGTTTACTTTAAGTACTTTCTTATAAATAAACTAGTGAAAAATTCTATTATAGCTTTCTTCATCTATCTTCTCTTGTATATAGTAATTCTACTTGACTCTCCTTAGTTAGCATGACTGTAAGTTTGCCAAGGGAGGTAACTCAAACTCAATATAGTAGTATCAATACAGCTTTCTTTGTATATGTAAACAAGAAGCAGACGACAACTGATTATTATTTTTCTTTTCCAAATTAATTTAAGTTCAGAAGTTTTAGCTTAGAAAAATGTAAAAACGATAGAAGACTGTAAAGATGCACTAGGCTGCATGGTTTTTAGTAGGTGCATGCGGATGGCAGATGTAGGTGATAGATGTCCGGCCAAAGGAAAGGGGGAGGGCACAGGTGAAATTGAAAATAGCTCTGATTGTGAGGTAGACTACACAGAAATTGTCTTTTTGTTTGAAATAAAATAAGTGCCTCATTAAACAGGGAATCATGCTAAGAAAAGTAATTTTCCTAGATGGGCTCCAGATAAACCCCCTTGAATGGACACTATCTGACCGTTATCTCCAGTGGATATCCGGTGTTCAGCTTCTGGGTGGTCGAATGGTAGCCACTGAGATAGTCCAGAAGCCAAGATTTCCAATTAGGAGTGAAAATATTCCAAGGGTTGGAAAGGGGAGCAGTTAGAGCCGGCCCTCTGAGCATGACATAGGCAGTTGTTTTTTTCAGATGGCTGACGGTCAGTTGGGTCGATGTCTCTCCAGGCAGGGTGGGTCCTTGGGGCTCTTATCTAAAGAATTGTGTTGATTGGACTTATATTTTATTTGGCCGGGATAAAAGATCTCATTTTGCAAGAAAACAATTACCATTTGTAATCTCCTCCAAAAATAAACATCTGTTAATTGTTTATAAACTGGACTCATGGTTTTACTTGAATGAGAATTCTTGGTACTTGTTCAGTGTTTCGTGGAGACGGAAAAATTATTTATGTGTGAAAACAATATTATTTACTTACTCAGTGGTATTTTATTGTTCAATGTTGAAAAAAGTAGGAAAAATTATCCACTAGAACTTTAATTACAAATATTTTTCCGTATCGTACAAGTCACTTTGATGACTATGCCTCCATTTTCTTCTGTGTGACATAAGTCAAGGGCAGGTAATCATGCAAAGGGTTATGCAAGAATGATGTAATTTATAATAGAAATAAGTTCTCCGAAAATGGATGTCAACCGGTTAAACATGGAAGACATAATTTATTTATGTAGCGATGTCAAGAAATCGATTTTCTGCAGTCGCAGCGGCTTATTACTGGAATCAGTTTTTTTTTTTGTTTGTTTTTTAAATGCGTATTATCTGCCCTTGACTATGGGGTGCAGTATCCATCGGAACAGATACTACACTTTGATCTTGGCCAAAAGGCCAAGAAAACTGGGTTCATGGTTTTACTTGGAATGAGAATTCTTTGTTGCAGTACTGACTGAGTCGAACGGCAGCCTTGAACAAGGCAAAATGAGCGGAACGATCATGACCAGTGCAGTGAACGCACTTAGCCATGTTCATAAGATTACTCTAAAAAGAAAAAAAATGCTATATATTAGTGAACGTGATGTAATAGTTTGAACACAGCATGCCGAGTTCAATCTATACTCGAACCCACTGCATCACCGCTATTTCTACAACAAATACAACACATTTCACATGCTAACAAAGTAATGGAGGTACATACACAATTATAATAAACTAATGGAGCCGTTGAGTCAACATGGTACATCGTGCATTAATCTTAGATTTAAAGGAAATGTAACACTATTTACAAAACATTCTTATTTACAATATTTTTGCCCGTTTCCCATTATAAACAAAATCTTTAACACTTTTGCTGCCTTTGATCGCTACTCAATCCATATAATACTAAAATTTAGTTTTGGCTCTGATTGAAGATAAAATAAAAATGTACTGCCTGTACAGGAATGAATTCACAAAACTCTACTAATCTGAAGGTTGTGTTTATTATATCCCCTTCCCCCACTACTTCTCGTCTCATTAGCCTGTCCTTGTATCCCTTACATTTAGTGTGAAAATAATCAACCAAGCCAGATTATCAGTTTTAATGTATATTATGTAAAGGGCAATTATGTGCGTGTTTTCACCTAAAAGTCAGAAACTACACAAGACAAACCCATAAATTTTAAATATTCTTTTTCAGCATTGCCCCAAACAGAATATGAACACATGTTTTTTCTTTGTTATATTCATTCATTTGGAGGTTAACAGGAACAAAATTAGTCGGGTGAATCGGGTAGACAATATTTAGAGCTTTTTCTCTTTTTTTTTTTTACCATCGACCTTTAGTGTGAAATGGTACTTGTGACACAGACGGGGGTTGCTGAGAAAGAGAAGTTTTAAAAGAAATATGTTACATACACTTTTAACTCTTCTATCTTGTTGTCCATGATCTTGTGCAATGCCGGATAGCTAGGCTAGTCTAAATACATAAGTGCGACAGTTTTTAAAAATTTATCCAAACTATAGTCATATAAAAAAACTTAGGCTTATTTAATTCAATAATACAGCAAAATATTTTGAAATATGCTATATATATACTGATTGGAAAACTTACAAAACAGTCAAGGTTATACTTTATTTGCATATTTATTTTGAAAACATTTTCTAATAAATTAATATTTTGTATGATTCATTTATAATTTGATTCTTCTATTTTCTTATACATATGCAAGTTTTCTTTATTAATATTATTATCAGTAGTAATATAATATAAAGCGATTTAATGAAAAAAATGTTAATTTCAAATGATAGCCAGTTTTTAATGTGGAATTCATTCTCATCTTTATGCTTATACAAAATCAAATCTGACTTTAAATATCGAAAAGACTATATAAAGTAACCAAAACGTGAAACTGTTTTTTTGTATATATAAAAAAAAGACTACGGCTTTATTAATTGCTGCTTGGAGGGCGGATAGTTATTGCTGGTATTATACATTTATGAAGTGCTTTGTATGTACATATATATATATATCTATATATTAATACGATAGCATGTGTGTTCGTGTGTCACGCTTCCGGCAAAAGCTCTGCGCATGCGTGCCGCTCCTAAATTTTTAAAAACATTCAACTAGCCTGCGTTTAGGAATATTTATATGTGTATCCCTCTTGCGCAATGGTTAGCGAGGTGGTATTTTTTACTTCGGCCCGACTGGTTTATAGTTCGATCCCAACCAGCCTCTAAGATTTTTATTCTACAGTTCGAGGGGAAGGGGAAGAAATAATACATTTTTTATTACCTGGTTAAAAACTACTGTTTTGTGTTGCTTAAAACTATTTTTTGTTTTTATGTTGGCGTTTTTAATGGCATTGTCTATTTAATTACGTTGACTGCTTAAAAAGTATTATTTTGTTGTTGTTTTTTTTTTTGAACGGATGGCATATCAACCTTTTTTAGTAGATATGCGCAGTGTCCATCGTACACGAGTTACTATTTCAAACAATTATTTAACTCTTATCCAGAAGGGGGTGGCTCATAATAAAGCAAGCGTAACTTACTAACAAATAGAGGGTGCTTTGTTACATTAGGACCCGTATTGAAAACATCATTTCGTGTAATTTACACGGGTTCCGCTAGTATATATTAATATATATATACCACAGACATCATGATATACACATTGATTTTCAAAAGAAAAAACAGTAAAGGTAAAAAGTGAACCCTAACAGGCACTAAACTTGAAGTCGATCTTATTTAGATCCGAAATCAACCACATCTCTTCGGTTTATAATTTTATTTTTAGAAGTTTTTCTTTTATTCTTATCGTCTCACCATCTTGGATAATAAAGTCAAAAATATTAGTTCAAACAAATGTTTATTTGCATTCAATTTTTTTTATTTTATATAATCGTCATACTTCAAAAAATACTTGCATTCCGATCAACAATCACATAATAAAAACAAAGCAACAATAACAAATGCGTTTACGTGTGTACACCCTCTGTCAAAAATGACATAAAAAAGTATGCTTCACCAGTGTTCGCATTAATATTCATATAAAATAACGTCTCAAATGGTGAAGTCTAAAAAGAAATAAGACAAAAACGTCTAAAACTGGAAAGTTAAAAAACGAACATATAGATCAGTATAGAAAGAATATAGGGAAAGAAAACGTCTCATTATAGAAATAGTGACGGATTTCTTTCCAAATTCATTTCAGACAGCAGGGGGGTGTCTGACTTGCTATTTGCTTTGTCCCTTTCCCTAAACACTTGAAATGGTTTTGTCTGCCACATTTTTACTCACAGGATGGGAGGGAAATACATTTCTTTATATATATACACAAATAAATACACCTTGGTCTTTATTATAAAGCTGAATATATGTACACTCGGCACAGTACTGCTACAGTATGTAAATTTTATTTAATGAGAAAAAAAAAAATTAGAAATTTTAAATTAGAATATTAAATTTTAAAATTGAATGCTAACTAAAAATAGTAATTTCAAAGAAAAATATACCCTTTATGTTTCTATTGAAATTTTGTGGATATTTTGAAAATAATTTCGGTATTAAAATGTTCCTTTCATAATAAACTGAATCAGAAAATATATGGTTTTGGGATGATTCAGTAATACTTTTTACTGGACACTTTCATACCATAGATTATCTCCCCTTTTTCTGTTTCAGTTCGCAGATGTTGGATAAAATATTTTCTGATGGATTTAGTGGGCAAAAAGTGGTGTTCACCTATTTCTACTTTTTTCGCTGACTCCAAATGATTTTACTTTTTCTATAGTTATATTTTGATGTGAGTGTGTGAAAATAATGTTCAAAACGGTATTTTCCATGTAAGGTTAAAATTAAGCAGAGTGGAACATTCCATTCAGAGTTAAAAGTTCAGAATTACGACTGTGACAGGATATGACATCGTAGGAGAAATTATGTAGCAGAAAAGCTAGAGTTTCTGCCTCTCGGAAATTAGCCATTGAAGTTATCAGACATGTTTTTGAGTCTTCCTCCACTCCTACAAAGGGAAGGGAAAGGTGCAGTTCATCTTGATGCACTTACTGCAAGAAGTAAATTAAATCTCAGAGCAAATAATGAAGTTATTGTTGTTCTTTTTAATTGCCTCCATTATTTCAGCCATTAGGAGGAAAGAAGAACGGAACAACATCTCTACAATTGCTACACAACCACTGATGGATATCACTATCCAATGAGCCAACTACTATGTGTCAACGAGAGAGATGAGTAGCTGTTTCAATCGACCAAGAAGACTACCGACAATCCGTGGGGATCGAAGAAATTTCACACGCTATGCTACAAGTCCACAGAGGACAAATGATCGTTCAACACCGCATATCCGGAACACCATTACACAGGGCATAAATGCTCTTATTACATTGAAAATCACGTTCAAACACATCGTTTCCTGTATCTTTACACCAACTTATGTGAAAAAGACTGTCTCAAAGTTTTCATCAACTTTTTATTATTACAAGCCACGGACGACTAGCCAATATACGTGACAAAATTCTTTTTGACACTTCATACCATGTATTTGCTGTAAATTGCTATAAAAGTTTTAAAAATTCCAGAGAAAATGATGGTGTTATTTGTTGTTCTTTTACTTGCTTCAATTATTCCAGCCACTAAGAGAAAGAAGAAGACAAGAGCAACATCTCTACGACAACTACAACTATCTTTACGAGATGTCATCAACTACTTCCGTGTCAACCAGTGAACAGCCGTTTCCTTATTTACTTGCCTCTTCATGAAGTCAGAGTTAAGCACAAGTTTGGTTTTGAATCCAGTTCCCCAAAAAAGGGGACTCTGGTTTAAGACCAAAATAAAAATTGCCTCAGTCTCTCTGTTACTAAGGACAGAACACATATACTCTGATCCTAGCCAGGTTGACATAAAATGAACAATCCATCATCATCATATTCAGTTTAATGTCAGTTTTAGATGCTGGCATTCATTGTACGGATTTTAGAAATTGACTTCCAAATTATCCTATCTCTCGTCAGATCTTTATTTATCCCTCTTAAATCCATTTTTATCACTTCCTTCCATGTTTTCCTTGACTTACCCCTGTGAACTTGCTCTTCTACTAATGCAAGAACTCTTATCTATTCTTTCAACATGGTCATACCATGTAATCTTTTTAGGTCATCAGAACTAAGACTGTCTTTAAGACTCACATTACACATCCATCGAATCATTCCATATCATTTCTCTCTATGCAACGCATGTCCTCAGCCCTCACTAGCCAGGTTTCACTTCCATACATCATCCCACTGCATACACTGATAGACTCTTTTCTTGATCGACAGTAGTAACGCTCTGTTGGTTAGTAATGGCAGCAGTTCCCTGATCTTATTCCATCCACTCCTAACTGTTGCAATCACACTAGCACCTGCTCGCTCCTCTGCTCCAATGGGATCACCAAGGTAACAAAACTCTTGAACAACCTGTGTGGGGATCGACCCTCCCCCCCTCGACCCCCCCCCTCCCCTTACACTATGCTACATTTTTATAGGAAGCTTTTGCATTATTGTCCCTAAAACACTTTAAAACAATAGGAATTCACCTTTCTCTTTCCCTCCCAGATATAGTTTTAATAGTAGATTAGCTCTTTTTAAGAGCTAATCTACCATGGTAGGACATTTATTTAAAAAAATTATTTTAGTCCGAAGAGGTTAATGGGCCCCCTCCTGGGGTTAACACTTGATTTCATTAGGAGTTAAATTTATATCAGACCTCTTTTAAAGGATTAATGTTGTCCCTTTTAGGACTGCTATCTACTTCACTACAGCTTGTTCTTCCAGGGATTGTGTCTAGGTGTTTTTAAAGATATTTTTTCGTTAGGTCAGTTTCCCCTACCACAACCGGTATAATGTTTATATGTTCTTTTTCAAGTCATTCTTGAGGTCCTGATATATTGTGTTTTTTTTTGTTTTTTTTTATTTATTGTTTTTTTTTCCCATCTCACTCAGCTCTATTGAGACCATTGTCATTCGAAACAGTTACATCAATTATGAGAGCAGTCGTTTCAGATTTGATGGTCTTGTCTTTTATGTATCTGCCTTATGGCACACATTATGCAAAGGCATACCTCGCCTGCTGGAGAGAATGGGTCCTGTTTTCTGTAGTACATTATCCATTTAAAACAAATTCATGTGTGGAGGTCAATTGATAGTTTAGATTCTCATCCTCATTATATATAGCATAATCACAGTGACATCGGTTCCTATTGTGTCATCGAAGGTAAGTGATTTTGCTATATGTAGGTAAAGACTCTCTGCTTATCCAGACATTGTTTCAAGTTGTACTGGACTTTCTTGCGAGTGGACTCAATCAATGTCTGTTCAGGAGAGGTGTGGTTGGGATTGTGAAACCCTTCCTTCGCAACAGGCTCCCTTGCGTAGGCACCCTTACAGTCGTTTCAATTGTCTATCGAGACTGAACGGAGACCTAAGATAGAGGGCCTATGATATTTATGGCTTATATCAACACTGCTAAAGTTTCGACCTACTGGTATCTTCAGAGCCAAATGCTCTCACAACAAAATAATCATATTTATTTTTAAATTACATATCTAAATTAAAATATTTGTTTAATTAGAATACAGTAATCTACTTACTTTTCCATTTTATTAGTAATTAATTTGTTAAAAACTGTCTAAAAAGAACAATTTCTAAAAAAAAAAAAAAGCGTGTGTAGAATTTTAGGGTTTAAAAATATATTTCTTGAAAATAGTGCTCAATATTTTTTAAAAAATATTATGTTACAGAGTTTTTGAGATGATTGAGAATTTGGATTATTTACATTATTTGAACTGCTGTTTTTATCTTGAATGTTATTCTCACAGCATTTCGGCCGATGTAATCTCCAGCCTTCTTCAGCTGTGTCTTGTTGAAGTCAGGAATTTGGTACTGAACCCTTTAATCCACGGGGGGGTAGCTCCATTTGACACATGGCGCAACAGATAAAGTGCTAAGTAATAATCAGTTCTAAGTGACAGTCTTCTGGAAGTTGAACGTTCAATCCTCAGTACAGATGATACTAAGAATATAATTAAGAATTACTTGAGATTTCTATGCGGTCATGGTTGACAGAATAAGAGCAATCTAGCCCTGTGGATTAAATAAAGAGTTCAGTTTGAAATTCTGTACAGATTCCCGAGTTAGACGAGATGCCCCTGAAGAAGGTCAGAAGTTACATCGGCTGAAACGTTGTGAGAACAGTTTTTTTTTTGGTGAATTAAACTTGAAAATAAAAAATATAACATAGAAGCGGTTTGCATCATTATAGTAGACCTGTATTATTTTTATGTATACATGGATTAGAAGCATCTTTTCTTATAGTGAAAAATAGAGTGCTCAATATTTTTTTAAATAGAGCAGTAATAGTCATAGTTGGCAGACAATGGTTATTTCAAACCGTTTTTGTGTTTATGCGTTTTTTATTCTCTTTTTGTTCCAGGTTTCTCAGCTTTTGAAGGTTTATGTATTTCTTGAAAATAGTACTCAATATATTTTTCAATAGAGCAGTAACGATTTTTCACACTGTTTCTATGTACGTCAATAGCTTTCGATGGCTTAAACTTGCAAATTAAGTTCTGTCCACCTGAAGACATGTAACATCGATTAGAAGCATCTTTTTTTATAGTGAAAAATAGATTGCTCCATATTTGTTTTTTTAATAGAGCAGTAATAGTCATAAATATTGGCTGACAATGGTTGTTTCAAACCGTTTTTTATGTTCATGTATTTTTTCTTTTCTTTTGTTCTTCCATGTTTCTTAGCTTTCGAAGGTTTACTGTGATGTTCTCGTTATTCGGGTCGAGCTTTGCAGCCTTCGAATAGTAGTTTCGGGCTTCTTTACAGTTTTCCTGTTGGTCAGAAAAGAAAAATATAAATAACAGAAAAACCAGGATACATAAATATTCAATTAAAGGAAAAAACGTTTTAAATGAGGATAATGCTCCAACTTAGTAAGCATAGGAACTCAATTAATCATAGCTAGTCTCTGCCTCTTAGACAGGGTCCAAAAAAGAGCCTCTAGTCTATAGGCGCCACACCGTCTATCAACCTCCAGCCCCTGTCCCATCGTTGCAATGTTTATTTACCTCTTCTCCAGGAGGTTAGGCACAAGGCCAATTTTATCTTACTCCTACAAGGTAAGATGTGACCCAAGGTCGGGTCGGGAAAGTGAGACTTGAAAAGTCAGCGCCCGAGAAGGTGAGCACTCTGCACATTAAAAATTGGCTGGGCAGCCCCGTCGGCATTCCCCGGTAGGGGCGCCTCAGGCAGTAAGCAATAAACTTACTCCTCCCCAAAGAGGGAGGCAAAGCCTGGGAGGGTGGACCTCCTAGAACTGCACAGGACAAACCCACAGACCGGCGAAATCAAGCTCCGAAGGACAAGATGACACCGGTCTATAGGGTGCAGTATCCATCGGAACAGATACTACAGCAATGTTGCTCTGATGAACTTGCTGCACTACGGTACCCCCAACAAATCCGACAATCAGCAAAACCCCATTCACTGTAGAGGTCCCCAGATGTTGGAAAGCTTTCTACTCTAATAGCTTCTTTTCTCAAACAGCTGGTATTTGGAATTCCCTCCCTGCTCCCTGTTTCCCCCGACTGTACAAACATGCAGAAATTTGAATGTGAGATCTCGCTGCACAACTTCCCACTGAGGATGCCCCTATAAATCTGGCCCTTAATTCACAGTAGACCCTTTACGTCTCAGTGGCAATGTGTCTTGTTTGGGGTGAATACAAGTAAAAAATAAATCAAAATTGTAACTATAAAATGTGGATAGAAAAGGAAATACAATTTATAAAAATAACAAATTAGAATTTCTGAATTTTTGAGATGAGGATTGATTATTTGGATTATTCGGACTACTCTCCTTATCTTGAGTGTTATTCTCAAAACGTTTCGGCCGATGTAACCTCCTACCTTCTTCAGATGTATCTTGAAATTTCGAACGGAACCCTTTATTTAATCCACGGGGCTAACATGCTCTCATTTCGTCAGCCATGACTGTAAAATATTAAGTAATTCACAATTGTATTCTTAGTATCTGAGGATTGAACCTTAAACCTCCAGAACTTAGAACTGAATTTATTTAGTACTTCATCCGTTATGCCATAGATCATTATGTAGCAAATAAAGTACTAAGTAAAGTTCAGTTTTAAGTGACAGTCTGGGTTCACAACGACGACATGGGTGTATAAAGTGTTAATACGCCCATCGGTAAGTGAAGATATAACAATTTGATCAAAACCATTAACCCTAATCTTAAGTTAGGGAAAGAAATGAAAAAGTTTAATTTAATAATGATATTAATGATAATTATTATATATATATATATATATATATATATATATATATAAGTATTTTTATCTATAGACAGGCCTGTTTCGTCTTTTGAAGACTCATCAGTATAAATTCAAACAACTGGTCTACCTACCTATATATATCTATATATGATGATTGCTAACCTGTGTTCGAGTATTGTCATGTCTCTGTGCAGAGACTCCACACATTACTTCTGGTCTTCAAATAAATCGAGAAAATTGGATTAAAGACCCAATAACAGGGTTTCTCCTAAGAAAAAGGCATCAGCAAATAAATTGCTCTAATACAAGGAACTTGTTTCAAACAAAATTCAACTCTCTCCAGCCTCCCTTGATTAGAAACACATCTGCTAACATCACGGACAATGCCTACCTATCTATCTCACTCACTCACTCACTCACTCACTCACTCAACCAACAAGTAGTCGATTCTCCTTGACCTAATGAGTCTGGAAGCAGCAAAATGTAAGTGGTCTGAAGAGACTCACCAGTAAATGATAAACGGTTCCAATGTTGAATTCGGCTTTGCCATCTTTTTGTTTTCCAATCTTTAAACTCTCTTTGTAGCTCTAAAAGAAGAAAAAAAAAACAGTCAAGTTATAATATTCTTTGCTAATTATTTGGTCATTTTTTAATTCACTTTTTTTTTTATTACTTGGAGCAAAACAACTCTTATGAATTATGAAGTGATTTGTGAGTGGTTAGACACAAATATGAAGAAATAAAATGGATGAAAACGATTCTATGTAAATCAACAATGATAAATTATTTATTATACAATTTACAACTGAAAGGAATTACTTTGAAAATGAGGAGGTTAGCTCAGCCGATGTCGGTAAGCGTTTCCCCATTTTGAATTCTCCTTTATTATCATCTAGCCAAATACAAGGGCAGATAACTCATGCTTTTAAACACTTTATGCAAGGGAGATAACTTTTGGATACAAAGTTATTTTCCCTTTAAATATAAAAATATTCAATTTTCCTTTAAATATACAAATATTTAAAAGTATTATTAGATTGTATGTAGCCACCCAACAACAACTAAAAAGGTTTCTTATTTGAAAATCAACCTTAGGATTAACATAACTTATTCCATAAAACTATTATATAAAAGGTAGTTGTCTGTGTGTCTCCACATAAATGAGACACCTACACAGCTGATATATTCTTTTTTAACATTTCTTTGGGCAGAATATGGGTACGTTTTTCTTTTTATAATATTCATTCTTTTGGAGTGGAGGCTCGACATTTAGAACGACTTCTGGTTTGAAACTAACTAAAATACACTTTCTTGGCTTTTGGGCTATGATCAAGGTGTAGTATCTGCTCTGTCAGAGGAGGGAAGATCCTTCTTGAGTGAGGTAAAGAAAGAGAGAGAAGTGTTAAAAGAAACATGTTACACACACTTTTTAACTCTTCTATTTTGTTGTCCATGTCTCCCGAGCAACGCCAGGTAGGCATGCTAGCATTTAATATTTCTTTGAAAAAACACTAGATTATACTAAGTTTCTTTATTTTTTCTAATGAGTCACTACTTATCAAGGCTAAAAGCCACTCGAGTATAAGGGTTAATGGGATTGAAAATAATGAATGGAATATGATTATGAGGATGATTTGTGACAAGTATTTATTGACATTAGATTTGGAGATGATCCTGTTGTAGTTCATAGGGAAGCAATTCCATGGTAACGTGTTCCACATATGGGAAGTTCTTTGAAAGAAGCTCTGTTCCTGGAAATTCCGTTTGATGTTAGGTGCACAGAGGAAGAAAGGAAAGTTTTTTTGCAGTGGTGGTAGGAAGATGAGTTTTTGTTGTGAATCGAACACTAAAAAGACATTTTGTGTTGGATTTTTAATATAAGCAAATTGGAGAGATTGCGACATAATCATATTTTATCCATTCCATTCATTATTTTCAATCTTCTCATAAGTTCATTGTTCATGGCAAATAACATCCTACCTGAGAGTTCAACATTCAAACTCCTCGGCCTAACGTTCACAGGTAACATGAATTGGAACAAATACATTGAAGACATTGCCAAGGCTGCAGCAAAGAAGGTGGGCTCCCTCTACCGTGCTAGTAAACTCCTCACACCTGACATTATCCTGTATCTCTACAAAGCCACCATCCACCCTTGCATGGAGCATTGTTGCCACATCTGGGCTGGTGCATCATCCACTAGTCTCTCCCTCCTAGACAAGGTCTAAAAAAGAGCTGCAAAATGAATAGGTTCCACACTATAAACCAAGCTCCAGCCCCTGTCCCATCGCCGCAATGTTGCATCCTTGTGCTTGTTTTACAAATACTTCATTGGATTGTGCTCCGATGAGCTGGCTACTCTGGTGCCCCCTCGATGTAAATTCACTAGACCAACTCGACAATCAGCTAAATCCCATCCATTCACTGTAGAGGTTCCCAGATGCCGGAGAGCCTTCTACTCCAATAGCTTCTTTTCTCATGCTACTGGCCCCTGGAACTCCCTCCCTGCTCCTTGTTGTATTTGTAAGCATTGGGTATACAAGAAGTACAGTGAAATTACTGGTGGGTTGAGAGAAGATAACAAGTTTGTGTACAAGCAGTGTAAGACAATGAAGATGAATAAGAACTCGGATGTGGAGAAAGTATATCTGGATAGCGAGGCTATTGAGGTTGTTCAGAAGTTTTGTTACCATGGTATTACAATTGGAGAACAGGGTGGAGTTGATGCTCGTGTGATTGCAAGAATTAGGAATGAAGGAAATAAGTTCAGGGAACATCTGCCATTACTAACCAGCAGAGTGTTATCACTGTCGACCAAGGGAAGAGCACGAGGCATGTGTACGTAGGCTTAGATCTGATGACCTCAGCGGAAGATTAAATCTGGAGAGTATAGAGAGATGTGTGTAGAATGGCAGACTTTGGTGGTATGGCCATGTTGAAAGAATGTATGAGGTTAGTAGCTGTAGAAGAGTTAAGGTAATAAGTTCAGTTGGCAGGGGAAGGACAAGGAAAACATTGGAGAAAGTAATAAAGATGGACCTAAGAGAAAGAGGGATAAATAAAAACCAACATGTAAAACGGACGTTAAACCGATGATGATGATGATGATGGTGGTGGTGGTTTGAAATATTACCAAGCAGTATATTTTACTTAAGATTTCTTCACGTGTGATAATTAACCTGGTCACTATTTAACTTAAGTGCACTATTTCAGGTGATGAGTTAACACTGTCAAGCAGTACGTTTTTATTATTCCCCTTCATGCTCACTGTTTCCCGACCATATCAACATGAAGAAATTTAAATTCAATGTGAATAAACATCTTGCTGCCCAAATCTCCATCCAGGTTGCTCCCTGTAAATTTGCCCCCTATCACAGTAGCTCCTTACACATCAGTGGCAATATGCCTTGTTTGGGGCGAATAATCAAAAAAGATTCTTTCATTTGTTTTTTTTTTTAAACTAAAAGTCAGTAAAACAGTTTGTTAAAAATCGATATAGTGTCACAGAAAACAAAACAAAAAGCAAACATTTAATAAGGGGAAGTAACTCTAGCCATCTTGAGATTGTTTGGTCACGTTAAGCATTCCAGTGTAGAGCTATGCAAAATATGCATTGAAGGCATAATATAAGAAAGCCGGTCGAAAGGTAGACAAAAGTAAAGATGGATAGACAACGTTTGTGAATGGATGAACATGAACATAAACCAAGCAAACAATTTGGCCCAAGATCTTAAGCTTGGAGGACACTGAGCCATGTTAGTGCATATTCTGCAGCTAGCGGAGAAAACGTTTAATAAAATAAAACTCTAGCCATCATATTCTGTGGTCCACATTCTACAGAAAAGAATAGTTTCTATTGGAAACTTTTCTACACTCTATATTTATTAAATTTATATAAGAAAATAGTAATAAATATTATTCTATATGTTAAAATACTACATCTTCAATACTACGTCTTTGGTGATTGGTAATTCTGTACCTTAATTAGAGACAATCACTAAAAATTAATATATTCCCTGTGTGAGTGATATTAGATATTTTTGATTTACAGAAACAAGAGAAGTCATTCTTTCGTTGCTCTGTATAAGTCAGGGGAGATCACTGCTGATAACTCTGAGCCAACAAAGCATGGAATTTCCACAAGTCTTGCCAGTAAATATAAAAACACTAACCAAAAAGAAGAAAAACGTTCATACATAATCACTTACGGAAAGGGCATCCCGATATTGTTCACTGTCCCTTTGGTGATTACCGCGTTCGTAAAGAAGCTCTGTTAATTCTTCTGCAGATCCTTGATGTGTATGAATAGTGTTCGTAAGTAGATCAATAGCCTGAAGAGATCAATAGAAAGAACAAAACTGGGGTTTAGTGGTTGACTTTCATTCAGGAAAACAAATGCAATCTCGATTTTAGCAGTATAAAGAGTCATTTAAATACTTCCAAACAAAGTACAACAATTATGTTTTGGAAATCTTTAAATGAGGATTGAGACTATGGCCTCCTATTTGTCTGTCCCGGCACAAACGCTGTCCTTTTCAGGACAAAAATCTCACTACAAATTGTGCGTTTCTATCTCTCCTTTTCAGGACAACTTACTAGCTACAACTTTACGCATTAGTTTGTCCTTCCCAGGACATGCAACATCTGCACCTGACCAGCAATGATTGGAAAGAGTAATCAGATCTACCGAGGTGTTCCTCTAACCTTAACGATGTCCACGTTTCGACCACCAACATTTTGAGAAGTAAGCCACTTAGGCACTCAACCTACGACCCCATGATGCCGACAGCTGATCCAATTACAGCCGAATAAACCGGCTATTTCTTTTTTTGTCATTTGTCTTGTGTCTCTTAATAATATTTTTTGGCAACCTTCACTGGCCCTTTTTTTTTAAAATGCCACCCAGAAGAAAGCACCTGAGAGAGAAGACAGGATTCTTTTTAGAGAAATAATCTCCACTTAAGATATATTTTAATGTTCGAAATACAATTTCGTGCTGAGGTTGTACTTTTTCCTTTTTTCCTTTTCTGACAGGCAGAAATTTCAAATCGGCAGTGTAGTCAAGTTGAGTTGTAGGTTTTAGTTGCTGCTGAAATGAGAAGACTAGTTTTTAACTCCTGGCTGGTAAATTTTATTGTCTAACGTTTATTTTAACTAGTATTTTTCAATGTTTCAAAATACGGACTCGATGGATTACACGAAGAAATGTCAACTGAATAAAAGTTATTGATTATTAATAACGCAGCGTTGTCATTTAATTTCCAGCTAGCCAGGCACATTAGCACAGCTGTGTATAGAAATGTAACACTTATTAATTTTAGACAGGATGCATGCACAAGGAAGACAATCATTGGCCTAACCTCATCAAATGCCATGATGACGATGATGCACCTAACCACATGTGGTGCCATGTGCCTTGACACAGTGACCAACCTATGAACAAAACTTTGCAGAGATATGAGAATATGTCAAAAGTTAAACACTACACACACACTTCTTCTATTCATTTAACGTCACTTTTTGCTTGTTCGGGAGTCAGACGTTTTCTGATATTACACAAGCTCACTTTCCAGATCTCACGGTTCAGTGGGTCAGCTGTCTCCAAATTCCACTCTGTGCACTTCTTGTCCAATCACTTGCTTCCAGGTTTTCCTTGGCCAGCCAACCTTTCTGCAATTAAAGAGATCCATGCTTCTGCAACGGTTTATTCAAGAGGATGAACGCACCACATGACCATACCAGCGTAATCGATTCATCCTTAGGAGGATAACCTTTATCCTGGGCAAATGTAGCGCTTTCAGCAAATCCTCTGACCTGATGTGTTGGGTTTGGTCAGTTATAATAATTGAAACAAGTTTATTTAATCAACTAGCAAAAACATGTTCCCTCCAGTTGCATATTTTTGCTAGCCTGAAAGAATGGTATCATGACAAACGAATGTATACTACACTGGCCTATCCCCACAAAGAAGGAGGTAATACTTAAGAAGATGGTATTATGACATACGAACATATACCACACTACCCTCCTCAAAGGAGGAGGTAATGCCTGGATACTACACTGCTCCCCAAAAGGAGGAGGAAATGCCTGGGAAGATGGTTTCATGACAGCAGAACACATACTACACTACCCCCCTCTGAATTAAGCATTAAAAGATAGTACAATAGTACATTAATAGAAGTAATAGTATAGTTTCGGCTTCAAACAGACAGATACCAAATCTCCATTAGTAATAGATATTAAGAATTTAAAATATTTACCTCTTTTGAACAGTTTTCTTTATCATCGTTGTTATATTTACAACATTTCGTTTGCTGTGCTCTCTGGCTTTTCTCATGCACCTTTTTGCTATAATTGGTAACCTTTTGAACCCTTTAAAATATATTGGCCTAATGGATATTGGCTATGCAGGGTTCAAATCCAATCAGATCTATTGTTGTCATTCTCTTCGACACAAGACAGATTAGATGTTTGATGTTTACTCTCTCCCAGTTCCTCCTCCTTATTGTATGCCCTAACAGAGAAACATTCTATTTTTATCAATGCTTTTGGTAGTTTTGACATGAAGATACACTTAACGATATTTATCTTGTCTTGAGTCATCCATCAATTGATATAGTATAACTTCATGAAGTTCGTGCGCCATGATGCTCACTCCCTTATTGTGACAAAAAGCTCCAATCCTGAGAGGCCAGTGTCCTTCAAAACAGTTTTTATTGCAATATGAGGTCCCCCAGCCCATCGCTTGACCTCTGGGGACCACAGAAGCACTTTTCCAGCAGGTTCGTCGTGTCGGATTCATATCCAGCCAATGCCAACAGTCGGTGTTGAACAACTACAGATATGCGTGGAAGGCAACCATACAGCATTTTCTTTGTTACATGGTTTTGCCATGATATGTTGTAAACTATGTGTCGCATTTTAGTGTATGATCCATCAAGTTTCTTAGACTGAGCAACGTTTAGTGTCCAAGGGTCTGATCCATAGAGTAAAATGGATTCGACTGCTGCCTTGAAACTTTCATTCTTGATAGCAGTTTTAAGATACACAAGAACAAAATATCAGTTTATTTTCATAATAGTGAGTATAGATTGCTCGAATGAAGATTGCTTGATTTGATTTTGTTTTACGCTTCATCAATCACTGTTGGGTCATTTACAGCCAAGAAGGTTATATTTACGATGCTTCTTTTTATGATAGAACTCTTGAAGTACCAAGTTTTCTTATATTATTCACAATGTGCGAGTGATTTAGTTAGATTTTTGTAAACACTTTTTTTTAGGATGTTTACGATATTATCTGGATCATTCATGTTGCTTGCTTGGTAATAAGGTAATTGACATTTTATTGCAAGTCAGGAGTCTGTTCATTTTTAAGCAAATAAATTGGTTGGTTGTTTCAGTTTTTTTTAATATCGAGTATGAGTGCTTCTTTCACCATTCAATAGACCACTTTACCAGTATTCGTAATAATGTTTGATTGTTGACTGGTTTCATACCAGCTGAGGATACGTTCTTGAAATCGTTCTGGCAACCTAGGGGCTGCCTAGCTGGTGACCAAACCTTCTTTTGTCGGAATGAGGTATGGTTCGGTTCGATCCTAGAAGGTACCTGCCCCAAGCATTACCTCTTCCTTCGAAAGGGGTTGGTGAGTCTACTTCCCTCCCACCACATAGGACATAAGGTGGGGATTGAAATGTCAGCACAGAAGAGGAGGTGCACTTTGGCCCACAAAAATGGCTGAGCAGCCAAGTCAGCATTCCCTGGTATGACCGCCACAGGCGATTGGCGATAAACTAACCCTTTTTCAAAGAGAGAAGGTAAAGCCTAGGAGCGTCGCCATTATAGAAATGCACTAAACCAACTTTTTTCAAAGAGAGAAGGTAAAGCCTAGGAGCGTCGCCATTATAGAAATGCACTAAACCAACCTTTTTCAAAGAGAGAAGGTAAAGCCTAGGAGCGTCGCCATTATAGAAATGCACTAAACCAACCTTTTTCAAAGAGAGAAGGTAAAGCCTAGGAGCGTCGCCATTATAGAAATGCACTAAACCAACTTTTTTCAAAGAGAGAAGGTAAAGCCTAGGAGCGTTGCCATTATAGAAATGCACTAAACCAACCCTTTCTCAAAGAGAGAAGGTAAAGCTTAGGAAGGTCTTCATCATAGAAATGCACTAAACCATACCTCAGCCCGAGAGCGCAAGACCACCGCTGTCACAGCAGCCTAGATTCTACTAGACTGATTGTCTAGGATATATCCTCGACTGGTATACTTAACGTCTAAAGAGATGGGGGGGGGGTGTTATTGACGATCGTCTGAGGCGCCCTTATCAGGGAATGCCGACATGGCTGTTCTCAGTTATTTTTGTACCCAATCAGAATGCTTTCTATTTTCGGCCTTGTGCCACATCTTGCTTCTGTGGGAATCAAGTGAATCCAATCATTCACAGGGAGCTTTTGTTTTTACTAATGAATCACTGCTCATCAAGGCCAAAAGGCCACTAGAGGACAGGGGTTAATGGTTTGTGTCAGGTGGATGGTGAGATGAAGAGCATGAGTATTGTAGACGATGGATTGGATCTGTGCAGAATTTGATTATTTAAGAGAACGGCTCAACAAAAACTTGTTAACATTGGACTTGAAAACGGTCATGCTGTTGTCGTCTGGGAATCAGCCCCGAGGTATTGCATTTCACAGATGGAGAGTTCTTTGAAAGAAACTCTACTCATAGAAGCTCCATCTAGCTTCACGCATGCAGAAAAGAAAGGAAAATTCCTTACAGTTATTGTGTGAACCTGTATGCATGCGTTCACTGCACTGTCCGTGATCGTCAAAAGTTGTTTGATTTAGTCAGTGCTGCAACAAAGAATTCTCATCCTAATTAAAACCATGAGTCCAGTTTATAACAAGTAAGAGGTTTATTTGTTGGAGGTTACAAAAAATATGCGTGTTCTTAGGTTGAATGGCAGACTTGCAAAATGAGATTTTTTACGCCGTCAGAATAAAGTATAAGTCCGATCAACACAGTCCTTTAGCTAAGAACCTCAAATGGGCACAACTTGCCTAGAGAGACACCCAGCTTTAACTGCTTGCCAGGTGTAAATGAGGAAAAAGAAGAGAAAACAAGAACGACCGACCGCGTTTTTGCGTGGCTTACCTCGTGTGAAGAAGAAGGAAACAAGAATGGCCGACTTGTTTCTTTAAATGCCTGCAGGGTGACTACGAGGTATGCAAATGAGATGCTCCTGATTGGAAATGAAAGAGATAAAAGAGGAGTGATTGGGGGAGGAGGCAGGGGGAAGTTAGATTGCGAACAGAGAAGTTTGATCATAGGAGAAAAGTCGGATCCGTAGAAAGTGAAGAAAAACATTGCAGAAATTCGTTTCGGAGTGGATAGAAAGTGGAAGTACGGCCAGCAGCGTCGCGTATATCTCAAGCTATTTCGGCGCATCGAGCAAATTACCATGGCTGAGTGGAGACTGAGCACTCACATGCTGAGACCCTTTACTGGGGAGGGTGACCTGATTAAGTGGCTGGAGAAATTAAAGATGGTGGCGAAGCTGCAAAAGATAGAAGGTGTGGTCACCTTGCTGCCGCTATACTTAGAGGGGGAAGCCCTCACGATTTACCAGCAGATGCGAGATGAAGACAAGGAAGACCTTGCCTCAGTGGAGCAAAGGCTGAAATTGGCCTTCGCTGAGGGCCCATTCGAAGCACTTGGTAAGCTTTCCAGTTTGAGGTGGACCGGCGAGTCGGTTGACGTCTTTGCGGCAGAGATCAGGAGACTGGCAGGGTTGGCTGGTTACGTGGGGAGGAGCCTGGAGATGACGGTAAAGCTGTACCTAGTTAACGGCTTCCCAGAGGAAATCTCTACGAACATGCAGAGAATCACTGGGATCCATACTATGGAAGTGGACGATCTCTTGGTTCACGCCAGAGTCCTAGTGAAAAATGTTAAAAGCCCAATCGTGGCTGCAGCTGTGGGTGGAAATATGTGCATGAGGCCTCACTTGAATGAGAGGCAGTCGGCGAGGCGACAGGAGGGGAGACCTGCAATCAAGTGTTTCCGGTGCCAGGGCCCTCATCTGATCAAGGACTGCAAAGAGCCGAGACCGGGGATCACGTGCTACCGATGTGGACAAGTGGGGCACCTTAGCCGCTATTGTGTTGCTGCACGGCACCAGGGAAACGAGTGAAGGGGAGCTATTGCGCCAGTGGTTACCCCTTCTGTGCGGAGATGGCGCAGTGGGGATGGCAGGAGTGGAAGGTGATAGAACCATCAGAATACCAAAACCGGAGGTTTGCTGCATTGAGGACAAAGATTTCCTGGCAAAGTTTGATGGCGTGAGGTGGACGGTGGAATGGAAATGGATCTCCGGACCCCCGGAACTACAGAATAAAGTGGGCTGCTACGAAAACACCCTGCGAGGAGAAATAAGAAAAGGATTCGAGGAAGAAGTGGAGAGGTGGATAAAAGAAGGAATTCTGAAACCGTGGACAGGGGAAGAAAAAGGAGTGTTGCCACTACTGGCGGTTGTTCAGCCTACGAAAAACAAGATTAGGCCCGTACTGGACTTCAGAGAATTGAACAGCCTGCCACACTGGAACGGGGATCGACGTATGTGAGGAGGTCATGAGGAAATGGAGAAGAATGGGACGGGCCACAAAAATTGTCGATCTGAAATCGGCATATCTGCAGATCCATGTAGATGAAAAACTCTGGCAGTACCAGCTGGTCCGGTACAAGGGGCGAGTGTATTGTCTGACGAGGTTAGGCTTTGGGCTGAGTTCAGCCCCCAAAATTATGACTGCCGTGCTGAAGACAGTGCTGAGCAAAGACCGTTCAGTGGAGGAGGCCACTAGTTCGTACATTGACGACATTCTGGTGGAGGAGGCAGAGGTGACAGCGGAGAAAGTAAGAAGCCATGTCGAGAAGTATGGGTTAACTGCAAAACCGGCGGAGGCCCTGGATGGAGGACGGGTGCTGGGGTTGAAACTAAGGCGAGATGGAAAAGAAAGCCTTGTCTTCGAACGAGGGAGTGTAATACCCGAAGTCGGATCTGAGCTGACGAAGCGAGAACTCTTCTCAGTCTGCGGGAGGCTGGTCGGGCACTATCCTATCGCTGGCTGGCTCAGGATAGCATGTAGTTTTATTAAACGACTAGCAGGCACTGCTGGCTGGGAGGGCCGTGTAACGAAGGAGGTTATGAACATGCTGCAAGATATCATTGCGAGGGTGAGGAATGAGGACCCAGTGAAAGGGGACTGGTATGTCAGCAGCGGAGATGCGGGTGTGATTTGGTGCGATGCCAGTAACCTGGCGTTGGGCGTCGTACTAGAGATGGGAGGCGTAACTGTGGAGGATGCGGCATGGCTAAGAAAAACCAACGACTTCTCCCATATCAACGTAGCAGAACTAGATGCCGTTATGAAAGGACTCAATCTGGCCCTGAAGTGGGGATTGAAAATAATTGAAATTAAAACCGATTCGGCAACGGCAGCATCGTGGATTCGGTCGGCAGTAACTGGCGATAAGAGAGTTAAGACCAAAGGTGCTGCGGAAATGCTGATCAAGCGCAGACTCGGAGCGCTCGCCGATCTAATAGCGGAGTTCCAGTTAAGAGTATCTGTCGTGTTGGTCCCATCAGAAAAAAACAAGGCGGATTCGATGACACGCGTGAAGAAGGCCTGGCTGCAGGAGGGAAAGGAGGTCTCCTCGGTATGCTATGCAGGGGAAGAAGTCAAGGAGTCACACGAAATGCACCACTTTGGTCGGGAACGAACGTTATTCCTAGCCAGAGAGGTTTACCCGGAGACCACCGAGGAGGAGGTTAGGGAAGTGGTGGAGAACTGTCGAGAGTGCCAATCAATTGACCCTAGACCGTCCAGACACGAAACAGGACAGTTGCACGTTGCGGAGGACTGGAAGCGATTGGCTATTGATGTGACGCACTATCGCCACAAATTGTATCTCTCGATGGTCGACTGTGGACCGGGAAGGTTTGCCATCTGGAGAGAAATCAGGGCAGAAGCGGCATGGGCGATCGGAGGGGTCATCGAGGAGATATTTTTGGAGAGAGGGCCGGTTGAGGAACTCTTGATGGACAATGGGCCCGCTTTCCGATCTGAAGCCTTTAAAGGGGTATGCGATAAGTGGGGAGTAAGGCAATTTTTTAGAGCAGCGTATCGGCCGAGTGGCAACGGAATAGTGGAGAGGAATCATCGCACCATTAAAGCCGCTGCGGAAAAAAGCAACGTATCACCCATAGAGGCGGTGTTTTGGTACAACATCTCGCCAAAAACCAAACAAGACGAGACAACTGTCCCTCATAGGGCCGTTTTCACATATAAGTGGCGGCACCCGTGCAACAAAACAGCAGGAATCGAGAGTGAGGAAGCTACTATCAAAGTAGGTGAAGAGGTGTGGGTGAAACCCCCTAATGCACAGTGTACCACTCGTTGGAAAAAAGGGGTCGTAACGGGATTGCGGTCGAAGAACAATGTGATGGTGAACGGCGTTCCCCGGCATATCCTAGACCTGCGTCGCATGAGACTGCCGGTACGCAGTGAGGGCAGTAAAGAAGAGGAAATCGAGGGCCACCGAGAAGCAAATGATGCGACTCTACCTGACTTAGACCCACGTTGTAGTGAACCTGAAAATGTTAACCCCCAAGAAGTTGTTCCCCAGAGGCCTCGACGTGAGAGGAGGCGGCCTGCTTGGATGGAGGATTACGAAGTATCCTATTGATCTCGAAGATCAAGGGGGGCGTGTGGTGTAAATGAGGAAAAAGAAGAGAAAACAAGAACGACCGACCGCGTTTTTGCGTGGCTTACCTCGTGTGAAGAAGAAGGAAACAAGAATGGCCGACTTGTTTCTTTAAATGCCTGCAGGGTGACTACGAGGTATGCAAATGAGATGCTCCTGATTGGAAATGAAAGAGATAAAAGAGGAGTGATTGGGGGAGGAGGCAGGGGGAAGTTAGATTGCGAACAGAGAAGTTTGATCATAGGAGAAAAGTCGGATCCGTAGAAAGTGAAGAAAAACATTGCAGAAATTCGTTTCGGAGTGGATAGAAAGTGGAAGTACGGCCAGCAGCGTCGCGTATATCTCAGCCTTCTAAAAAACCCAACTTCCTGTCATGCCCAGAGGGCCAGACCTCCCCCTCCTATCTCCTGAGGTCCTTTCCTACTGACCAGAAATCTTGGATTCCAGTCTTTCTCACCGGTCCCTATTCGACCACCCAAAGGCTGCCAGCTGGAGATGTCAATTAGAGATAACTACCAGACAGGCTACTCAAAAGGGGGCTTATCATGGAGACAATCTAAGAACATTACTTTTCGGTCTCAGCATGATTCTCTGTCTTTAAGAAGCACTTATTTCATTTAAAAGATAAATAAGATTCTGTGTGGGATAAAATACAAAAGCAGAGATATGTTCACATTCCTCTATGGCCTCTCTCCCCCTTTTTTCTTTGGCCGAGCATCTATCATCTGCATCATCTGCCATTCGCATGCACCACTAAAACATGCAGCCTACTGCATTTTTACAATTGTAGCTAGACGAGTTTCCACTGGTTTCCAACTTCTACTATTGATGCATTAAATGCTGAGAATCCCCCCTTCAATCAACTTGCCCTCATGGGGAAGTAAGTAAATAATGACTTACATCTTTGTGCTGTTTCTGCATTCCGTAGAGTCTTGATAAAAGAATGACAGCTTTGGTTTTCGTAGAGGAAGGCTGACCTTTGACGATTTGCAGAAGGACCGTTTTGGCCTCGGTCATTTCGTTCGATTCGGCCAATACTTGCGCCTGAAGAATATAAGCGTAAAAAGCAGTAGTTCATCAGATTTAAGTATGTAAAACAAAAAACATCAATGGAGACAAATGATTTTATATTAACTAGAAGAATACCCGTCCCAGGATGGGTAAAATTAATTCCCTCGAACAGAACAGTTTTGCACAACAGAAAAAGACAGCAGTATTTGTTATTATCTTCAATACTTGTCTCTGTTTCCCAGGGGTCAGACATCTTTCTTCTGTCCCCTATGTTGTCAGCACCTGGTTGGCATATAATAACCACAAAAAAATCTATGTTTCCGTTATTTTTAGTATTTTTCTGACCTCAGGGAAAACACTGCACATGGTTCGTGATATTCATTGTCCATACGTTTTTTTTATATACCCAAGCACCAACCGGGCTAGGCGGGGGGATTGATCTGTCAGAAGCGACCGCTTAGCATATCTTTACAACTGAAGTCAAAGTCAAAATAAAAGGGCCAGTTCTTGCACATATCATCACAGTAAAAGATGGGTCTATCACGTCTCGCACACCCATCACCCCTCAATATATAACAATTGAAACTTTCCATAAGTGAAGGAAATCGATATGTATGGTTTATAATGAATCTCACGGACAGGAATGAATGGCTCTGTAGCAGTTAATAATTGAATGCATTGACAACCAATTGCAGCAGAGATTTTTCAGGCCTGGAAATTAAATTGGAGCAAAAGCAAGTATGTCTCTTGATGTAATTTCATAAAAAAAAGAAAATATTAGAATCTTATATGCTTACAGAAATTATTATATAGAGCCGAATATGTTGTGTTTTTTAAAGATTTACCCTTTTGTATGTGGCCTTTTTTAAAAAAAATGATTAGTCATTTTGCATCTGGACCTTTTATTTAAAAAAAAAATCACCCTTTTTTATGTGATCCTTTTTTAAAAAAAATAGATTCCCCTGTAAGCCTTAAAAAAAATTTTCATGTGGACCTTTTTCTTTTTTTAAAAGATTCTCCTTTTGCATGGGAACATATAAAAAAAAACCCTTTTACATGTAGATCTTTTTCTTAAAAAAAAAAAGATTCCCTTTCCTATGTAGGCCTTTGTTTTTCTTTATTTTAAAAAGAGATTCCCCCTTTTGCATATGGACATTTAGTGTCTGGCAAATTAAAAAAAAAAAACAGATACATCTAAAACTGTCATGGCCGACCTCGTTGCAAGGGCAGATAACTCTTTATCACTAACTATTTATCATGTTGCTTATTATTTTTAGTTTAACAAATTGAAGATTGCCTTACATAGTGGAGAATTACATCAGTGTTATTCAGCTCGGAATGTGTGTCAGCCAGAATTTGTTGAAAGACATTCAGGGATTTTTTCACTTGTCCCCTATGAAGGTAGAACATTCCAAGCCGATCCATTATGAGCGGTGTCTGCTGCACAGAAAGGGCCCTACAAATAAATAAATAAAAAACGATCAATAATTATTATTATTTGGAATTGATAAAAATAAAACTGTAAAGAGTGAGAATGAAAAAACGATGTAAGAAAATTTACCAGATTTTGCTAAAATATGACAATATATATTTGTAGATCAAACACTTTATGAGATTTCCTATATTCGTAAATAAAATATAGGGTTTATTTCTCTCACATTTAAATATAACTGTCATGGTAGCCGAGTGGTTAAGAATGTTGGATTGGATTATTCATGTCCAAGGTTTAAATCGTTCGACCAGCGGTACAGCTATATAAGCCACACTGATGATTGTTAGTGAACATGAAACTGTGAATAATAAATATTTATGTATAAAAATATATATATATATATATATATATATATATATATA
Source organism: Sepiola atlantica (assembly GCA_963556195.1). Taxonomy (NCBI): domain Eukaryota; kingdom Metazoa; phylum Mollusca; class Cephalopoda; order Sepiida; family Sepiolidae; genus Sepiola; species Sepiola atlantica. Next base: position 40,049,048 of record OY744528.1, read on the forward strand.
TATATATATATATATATATATATATATATAATGCAGGACATTATGAAAGAAGATAACACATTTTTGAATGCCTTTTGATATTATTTTTGGAGATTTGTCTATGTAAGGAAGCAGCCAGAATTTTTTTGTTGGTTTGCATTGAAAAAAAAAAGATAAATAAGTTAAGTGTAGAGAACAATTTTGATTTTTCTGGGTTTAATTTGATGGGAGATAAAAATTCACCGAGGAAGCCTTTTAAAAACATATCTTGGATTTATTATTCATCAAGAAAAAAATGTGTGCTTTGAAATTGGCCGAAATAATTGTATGAATAAACATATTTTTAAAAAGTAAATTCGGGATATTTATTAAATTAAATTACACACACACATATATATATATATGTATAATTTATTTATTTACTTTATTTGCGATATTCGAACGAATTCGACTATTCATACGGAAAAGCATGTTACCTAAATTCTACATGGGAATAATTATTCCCTTCCCCAATGTGATGCCCCCCCACCCCCCCTAAGTATCGCAAATAAAGTAAACAAATAAATGACATCTATTGAAAAGCGATACACTCTTTCCCCTAGCAGAGCTTGACTATGGTAGAGCATCGGGCTTCAATCCCATGGTCCCACATCTCATAATGCTGATGTGCCTGTGTATAATTTATATTTATGTGTGTGTGTAGGAGCCAAAATTACTATTATTAGAGATAACTATCTCAGCGACGAGAGGATGGTGCGTTCATGTGATTGGTTTTTTGTAAGGCCTCCATGTGGTCGAGAATCAAAATGAGGCTTTCACCTCTTTTCCAGTTTCGACATTGACCGAGCAGGACGTATGTTTGTCCACTCTCCGTGTGAAAGACGCTCTTATTAGAATATGCAAGTTCTTACATCATGCAACACGTTTTCATTTACACTCTTTAAATCAGATAAACGTGCATTCAATATTGTTATGGAACAGTGTATTTAGGACTCGTGCTCCTATGTCATTCTTTTTGTAGTTCACACTTCCATGTATGTACATGTCTGTAACATGTTTTTTATGTCTTGCTAATACAGCACTGCAACCTTTTAGAAAATAAATAGTATCGGTTAACAAGAGTTTCCTTTTCTTTCCAAGATGCGTGTCTTATCATCGATATTAACATACGAACAATGATTGCCACGTGTGAAGAGCATACAATATTCTTAACATGTGTGTAGCTATTTATACAGTTGAACAAATAATATTCAAACTTATATATATATATATATATATATATATATATGATAATTAAAAATACCCCCCAAAAACTCATCGAAGTACAGAAATAAAGAAGTTGTTGAAACTAATGAAAATTATGGTTTTGGATTAATTCCCCATTGTCTATGGAATGCAAATATAAGATATATATGCTCTGAATCCTATAATAAAGCTTCATTGAGCTTACAATTGCATACATTTCAGATATTATAAGGACTATCATTAAAAAAAAATTATTTGTAAAACACACACACACACATATATTATATATATATATATATATATATATATATATATATATATATATATATATATATATATATATATATATGGAGATTTGGTATCTGTCTGTCTGAAGCCAAACTATACTGATCATCATCATATTCGATTTAACATTCGTTTTACATGCTGGCATGCGTTGGACGGCTTTTAAAAAATAACTTCCAAAGTAACCACTATCTGGGCAGGTCTTTATTTATCCCTCAGGTCCAGTTTTATCACTTCCTCCAATATTTTCTTTAATCTACCCCTGTGAACTTAACATGTTACCTAAACTGTTCTACATCTAGTATCCCAAGAACTCTCATCCATTCTTTCAATGTGGCCATACCATCGCAGTCTACTCTTCTTCGCACATCTATCTATACTGTCCAGATTTAATCTTCCTCTGAGGTCATCAGAACTAAGCCTATCTTTAAGACTCACATTACACATCCATCGCATCATTCTTATTACTTTTATTAATAATGGGGATTTGGTATCTGTCTGAAGCCGAAACTATACTATTACTTCTATTAATGTACTATAGTACTATCTTTTAATGCTCAATTCAGTTTACTATATTATTTCAGACTAATGTACTATCTCTCAATACTTAATTCAAGAGAGGGGTAGTGTAGTGTCTGTTCTGTTATCATGATACCATCCTCCCAGGGATTATCTCTTCATTTTTTAGGATGGGTGGGAGTCGTGTAGTATCTGTTCTGCTGTCATGGTACCATTCTTTCCAGCATTGCCTCCTCCTTTGAGGGCGACCAGTGTAGTATATGTTCGTTCATCATATATAATTGCAAAAATCTGCGACTATATATTTCTGCTAGTATATATATAACTTAATTTATATTCAACACATTTGGCAATGCCGGGTAAGTTGGCTAGTGCATTTATATTTTTCGTTACTTTTTAAATGTTACTATGAAGCCTGATAGTTTACTTTTTGGCCAATCAGATAAGCACCCTGTCCCAGTGGGCCCATACTAGTCTCCAGTGGGGCCAGGTTACTTGTAGACCCTAGTCCAATGGACTATGTTGCCTCTAAGAAAATCCGATCCTGTCCTTACCTGAGCAACATTGTTTCAGCCTCATCGTATTGCTGAAGATGTTCAAGACTACGTGCTGCATTCATCATTGCCTGAGTGTGTTGGGAGTCTTGGTCAACTGCTTTATGATAGAACTCCAGTGCCTTCTTGATGTCTCCTATCAAAAGAGAAGGTAATATAAGAGAATTGAGAGGAAAAACACTCAAAGTTTATTTATTATTTCATAATTATTTGAAATTTGGTTAACAAATTTATTAAACAGAAATTGAAATAATTTACAAATGAAAAAAAAAAACAATATAAAAGGGGAAAACGTCCAACGTCAATAACATTTCAGGAATGTAACAACAAATAATAATTTGGGTTTAAAGTTATTGCTCCCGAGCAACGCCTAGTTTCTTGTTTTCTTCTTCTCTCTCTCAACAATATAATGAAACATATTTGTTTTAATGTATTCCCCGGCAGCACCGAGTTTATTGTCTTCCCCATCAACAATATAATGAAACACATATTTGTTTAAATGTATTCTCGGGTAGCATTAAGTTTCTTGTCTTCCCGTCAGCAATATAATAAAACACATTAGTTTTAATGTATTCCCGAGTTTCTTATCTCTCCCCTCCTAACATTATAACACACACCTGCTCTATCTAGGCTATTGAGTATTTTTTGGGTTCAACATATACCACTTACCAAATTTAATACTGTATTGTTACTATTATTGCTCCAGGGACATGCAGAGTTTCTTGCCTAGTATACAACACTAGAACGAAACACATTGATGTGCAATACTGTATTATTACCAACACCTGCTCTATCTAGAGTATTGAGCACTTTTTGATTCAAAGTATACCAATTACCAAGTGTAACACTGTATTTTATTATTATTGCTCCCGGGCAACGCCGAGTTTCTTGGCTAGTATACAACACTATAACAAAATACATTGAAATCATTGCTCCGGGAAACGTTGAGTTTCTTTCCTCCTCTCTCACAATAATTTGAAGAGAAATGATGTTGATCAGGACAATAGTCCAAAGAGAATGTTATTGCCAAAGCTTGAGAAACCTTATATAACACCATTGTTAATTCCTTAGCAATTTATTTCTAAATTACTACATAATAACATTAAAAAATCGCTCCAACTGTCAACCTCTCCTGACTAATTCTGCTCTAGTTGACCCACAAAAGAATGAATTTATTTTGTACAAGTTTTTTTTTTAATGTAAAAAAGAGATGCAGCATAAGGCCAAAAAGGGTAGGGTGGGAAGGGATCGGGGTTGTCCACTTGATCTATTCTCTAAACTAGTTCCTTTCACAAAAATACCACATTTACTGCATGGGCTAACCTAATTTATGAATGATGCGGTTGGGATATTTAAAAACACCCCAAAAATAAAGAAAAAGAAAATAACCAAATAAAATGCTAGGTGGGCGGTTAGTAGGTCTCCCCTAAACCTATCTAAATATGAACTGTTCACTGTTTTTCGGATTGTGAGCCAAAAACAAAAATGGGGACTATTGGAGAATAAAAAGAAAAGATTATGAATATGTAAAAAAAAAAATGTGCCTATATTTTGTTCGAGGTAATGCCGAAAAAGAATATAGCAACTTTGTAGGTGTGTCTTGTGTAGTTTTTGACTTTAAGCATGACACACATAACATACAAACACACACACAAACAAACAGACAACTCTCCTTTATATAGTAGATTTCAAAATTGCTTGAAATTTGGTAAACCGCCCCCAAAAGTTATATTATTTTACATTGTTTTCTTAAGACATTTTCACAAAAAAGATAAATACCCCTTTGCTAATCTATATACTTATAAAATTCTGGTGATCTTGTACGTTTGTTTGTATGCTTGTCACCATGCACAGTGGATGAGGTCACAGATTGATGACGTCATAAAGTTACATTCATCGTTTATGACGTTTATTTAACACCTACCCACAATAGGAGTATGTGACACAAGGTCGGAAAGTGGGATTTAAAAAGCCAGCGCCCGAGAAAGTGAGCACTCTGGCCATTAAAAATTGCCTGGGCAGCCCCGTCGGCATTCCCCGGTAGGGGCGCCTCAGGCAGTAAGCAATAAACTTACTCCTCCCCAAAGAGGGGAGGCGAAGCCTGGGAGGATGGACCTCCTAGAACTGCACAGGACAAACCCATAGACCGGCGTAAATCAAGCCCCGAAGGCCAAGACAATACCAGTCTATGGGGTGCAGTATCCATTGGAACAGATACTACACTTTGATCTTGGCCAAAAGGACGTCATTCATTCTAAGCATGTTTATTTACCTCCTCTGCAGGTGGGTTTTGAAAAATCAGTGCACTAGCTAAAGTGCACTTTTGCCTACAAAAAATGCTTGAGCAGCCCCGTCGGTATTCTCTGGTAGGGGCACATCAGGTAATTAACAATCAACTAACGCATTCTCAAAGAGAGGATAAAGCCTGAGAGGGTGGACCTCCTACAACTAAAAAGAACCATATCTCAGCCCAACAGCAACAAAGCCACTATCAGACTTCAGTGATGCTGATTTTAGGTTCTGCATGATATCTGCTCAGACAGCAACCCCTGACCTCACCCCGGATCCATCAGGCCGCCTCCTTGATAGCGTTGAGCTATGTACGTCGACATTGCAAATTTTTGTAAGTGACAAGCTCCGACCCTTCTTATGGATACATGTCTGTCGGCATCAACCAATAAGAAGTTTGAGAGATCTTATTTCCTTTCTCAGTTCTTTAATTTTATTTGCCCTATGGCTGTGGGGCGTCTTTAGCTCTCGGGGTTCGATGTAATCAAATCTCTTATGTCACGTATGTAATTATTGTCGTCATGAACTTTAGTTGTCTGTCCACGTTTCCCTTCGTAGCTGACTGAAGAATCTCACAAATGCCTCCTTGTTGTTCGCTAGGGGCCACTTTATCTTTTTGCACACTGGATAAGGTTACAAAAAGATTGATGACGTCATCAAGCTGCTATTCCTACTTTATCATGTCATTCATTTTAAGTATGTGCATGACTATATATATATATATATATATATATATATATATATATATATATATATATGTATATATATATATATCTATATATATATGGGAAATGAAAAAGGCAAAACCAAAAAGGAAGTTTTTATGTGTTCATCAACGTTTCGTCTTTATTTGTAAGACTTCTTCAGAATGATAATATAAAGAAAAATGTCATGCAAGTACGTGGACATATAGGGTTGACATGATGGGTTGAAGGGAGGAAATAGTAGCCACTACTGGAAAACAGTAGGGACCGACGTCCGGACCTGGTGAAGTCAGTTGCAAGGAATGAAAATAAATGTTGAAGAAACTGAGTTAAAAAAGTGGAAGGGTGGGGGTGAGCAGGGATACTGTGGATGGTTGTAAGTGAAAAAGTGGAGGGTTGGGGTTAGCGGGAGTAAATGTGGCTACTATTTCCTCCTTTCAACCCATCATGTCAACCCTATATGTCCACGTACTTGCATGACATTTTTCTTTATATTATCATCCTGAAGAAGTCTTACAAATAAAGACGAAACGTTGATGAACACATAAAAACTTCCTTTTAGGTTTTTCCTTTTTCATTTCCCATTACGTCGGATTACCTTCATCCTTCTTTTCCCATATATATATGTATGCTAAGTTTACAAAATGAAAGTGCTCAAAATCGTTTCTGCGCATATGGCTCGGAGCATGCATCTACCTGAATTAATAAAACCAACTAAAAACATTTTAAACCAATCAGAGATATCTCTCTGAATTTGTCGAACTTGCCTTTCTGATCCACGCTGAGTGCATAAAAGGCCAGAATTTTCCTTCAATAAAAATGTTGAGCCAAAATCTACAACAAAGCTATTTTACATCAACTTCTCTCGCCCCTTTTGGGGAAAACTATTTCTCAACTCACACACACACACAGTCATACTCATACACACTGACACTAATGCAACACACATGCACACACAATGCCTTAACTCTTTCACACTGTCGTTTGCTGATTCACGCTGATTAAAAACAAACATATAAAAACATCCTTTTTAATACTCGTAATATTTATCGCTGAACTTTCTACAACGAAAACAAGTGCACATTAACTGTTATTAATAACTTTCAATCAAATGTAATTTGTGTAATTGAGTGGGGAAGTTTTGATACGACTTTTATGACCTGTGGATAATTCACATTCCTTAAATAATCGACTGACTTTCTAATTATATTAGCTAATGAATCTCACTTGTTCTGCAAGGACTCTCAAAATATGAACACATTCTGTTTTCCTATCTATGTCAACTTCCATTTTTAATATCTCTTTTGTGAACGTATGCTTTTATACTTATAATTGTGTTTGTGTTTACCATGTCACATTTCTCTTGCTCTCTTACACTCGTGTATTACCTAAAGCTGATTTCCTAAAATTAGAACACTAAAAAAAGTTCTCCAAATATATAACATGATATAATCCTACTTCATTAAAAAAAACATTTTATTTACAAACAATTTTTGTACATATATACATTCATGGTATACAAAATTTATCAAACATGTACAAAAGGCTTCATCAGTGCATAACCCACCACAGTCAAGCTGAAAAAAAAAACCCAGATGCATCCAATATCCATTCAATCAACACTCATTTATAATATATCTAACACACATGGTGGGTTATAAACTGATGAAGCCTTTTGTAAATGTTTGGTAAATTTTGTATACCAGAAATGTGTATATTTACAAAATGGGCAGAAAAAATTGCTTGCAAATTGAAGTGACCGTGTCGGTTATTGAATGATGCTAGTGGGTGTAAATTTAAATATGTGAATATGCGTTTATAAACAAAAATATGAGAAAGAATTTGAATGGTGAAACTTAGTATGGTCAAGAATGAATTATTTGTTTACTTTTTATAATTGGAAGAAGGAAATTTACTAATTAATTGAATAGTTATTGTGGGAGCTGAAACGATAACGTCTTTACAAAATGTCTGTCTCTGTTGGAAGCCAAGGGGACTTCACTCTGCAATTTCGCAAGGGGAATAACTCTGACAAGATATCTTTCTTTAATATGCCTATTTTATTTTCTTAGGTAGAAATGCTTTCTACCTAACATAAATAAAATGTTTTTTTGAATGAACTAGGATTATATATGTTAAATGAAAGAGCTCTAGTCTTATTTACATAATTAAGCTACTATATAAACCTTTGTGCGAACTTATAGAAATTTATATACTATATATATCTTTTTGGTCCTTCTATATTATTGGATACAAATGAAATTTTCATCTTTAATTTAAAAGAGTCTACTACTACTACTACTACTACTACTACTACTACTACTACTACTACTACTACAATAACAGAAGCAGCAGCCATAGAATAACGATGTCTAAAATATTTGCTTGACTTGAAAGCTTGGTACTGATTGGAGCAAATACTTATGAAACAATCTATTTTGGCTCCGCGTACCTATTTCAATTGTTATACAAAAAATTGCATTTGCGCTTTCCCACTAGTTAGTCGTGAGAAGGCCAAGCCATGTAACCAACCCACGTTGCTCAGATCAACCACCAAAATCCTCTCTTGGTGTGCAAACGAACCCCACCTTTAGCCTTGGGCTATCGGCGTAGGCACACAGACTTCATTACCCAAGATGGTGACATGTCGTTATGTGGACTTACTTTCCTAAGATTTCGGCACTTCCAGCCTTTAAACTAACTCTTACCCTTATTTGTACTTACGTAATTTTGAATACCTTTTTCCTATTGTGGACACTCAATATCATTTAGACACACAGACTTACTTACGATTAACAATATGAACTCTGTCAGCCTTTAAACTAACTCTTACCCTTATTCGTACGTACGTAATTTTGAATACCTTTTTCCGATCGTGGACACTCAGTGCCATTTTCCTCGTCCAGATTCATCGACTTATAATAACCTCTCTTTTACTAACACCTGTTTACTAACACATGTTTAACGAAGGTGACCAATAAAAGTTAACATAAAATCTTAGAATGTTTTTTTTTTATATTCTACAGATTATTCTCAGACTGAGAGAGGAAAATGAGAAAGGTTGAAAAAAAAGGCGGGAAAAGAAGACAAAGTCATTCACATGTGTTGACAGTAAGAGAAATAAAGACAGCTAGCTGTTCCTACCCGGCGTCGCCCGGTAGTGTTTTTATTTGCAATTTGTTTTGTTTTATCTGTTTCTTTTTTAAACTATACCGTTTGCTTTTTTTTTTTCAAATTATTATTTTTTTGTTTCACACAGAGGGAAATAACCGTGTATTAACGAATACAGAGTTACTTCCCTTTTGAAAAGATTTGTTTTGTTTTTAAAACTATATCGATTTTTTCCTCCAAATATTATTTGTTGTTCCAAACAAAGGGAAGTAACTCTATATTGGCAAATATGTGGGAGGACGGCAACACCTCCCTGTAAAAACTAACATCGTCATCTCTCTTAACTGGAGACTGCTTATGAATTTAATATTCCCTAGAAACTTCCTTCCTTCGGAAGAACCTGGCTATACCTGCCAGAGTGAATTCCACATCAGATACCAGGTACTGCATTGTCACAGCGTGACGGTATTTGCCACCTGTTTGGAGACCAGGAATAAGCAAATAGTTCTGTGAACCTTCTAGTTCGAAAAAAAGAAGAAAGCTTACCTTTCTGCTGGTAGAATGAACCATAATAGTTGTAAGCATCAGCGTAATTTGGTTTCATGCTGATGGCTGCTTCGAAGAGCTTTTCTGCTTCGTCCATTTGATTATTCTCAGCCAGAAGGTTTCCGAGCGTTAGAAATAGCTGGGCATTCGGAGGACTAAAGTTGACCGCTCTCTTCATCAGCTGAATAGCCCGTGTTATGTCACCAGCTTGGCTGCAAACATAAATACATTTCTCAAGTAACAGAGAAACTATAAATTTCTCCTGCCCTAAACGAAAATACCCTCGACCCGCCCGACTAGCAGCAAAATCACACCCCTTCACTGCAGAGGTCCCTAGATGCATGAAGATTTACTACTCTGATATCTTCTTTCCTCAATACACTTGCATTTGGAATTCCCTTCCTGATTCCTATTTCCCCTGACCACACCAAACTGCAGAGATTTAAATGTAATGTAAACAAACATCTTGCTGCTCAATTCTCAACCTAATTTACCCCCCTAAAACTGGCCCTTATCACAGTAGCATCTTACACATCAGTGGCAATATGTCTTGTTTGAGGTGAAAAAAAATTATTTCATTGATTTTTTGTTAAAAAAATCAATTTGTTAAAAACCTGTTAAGTGTTACAGAAAAACCAATAAGAAAACACTGAATGAGGAAGTAAATCTAGCCATTGTATTCTGTCGTCCGCATTATGAACTATAAATTTCTCCTATTCTCAGCAAAAATACTCCTGACCTACCCAACTAGCAGCAAAATCACACCCCTTCACTGTAGAGGTCCCTAGATGCCGGAAGATTTTCTACTCTAATAGCTTATTTCCTCGGACCACTTGCATTTGGACTTCCCTTCCTGCTCCCTGTTTCTCCTGAAATGCAGAAATTTAAATATAATATTAACAAACATTTTGCTGACCAACACTCCACTGAGATTGACCCCTACCCCTAAATTTGGCTTCTATCACAGTAGCCCCTTACTTATCAGTGGCAATATGTTATGTTTGGAGTGAATAAAAGTAACAAAAATAAAATCCAGGCACCCTTTCAAAGGGGGTTAATTGTTTCAAGGCAGAAGTAGCCACAACACTATAAAATGTCCTTTAGAATTTATCAAAATTAGAAATATTTAAATCTATCTTTATAAATATACTAGCAGGACCCGTGTCCCGGCGTTGCCCGGGGAAATATAACAGCCTGATTTTAATTTATAAGTTAAATAAATAGATTCAGAAAATAAATCATTTCACTGGAAGTAATTTAAGTAATTAAAATAGGATTGATGTTTTACCTTCTGGTGCCAATATGTATAGACATTGTGGAGAGCCTACCCTTGAACATCCTACATAAAACTTCCCATGGCTAAAGCAAGGTGAAGTCAAGTTTAGACCAACCACTGCCAATGATTGTCCTTGGGACTTGTTAATTGTCATGGCAAAACACAATGTAACTGGGAACTGAAGCCTTTTAAATTCTATTGCAGAATCCGACGGAATAATGGGTATTCTGGGAAAGAATGTCAGTTTGCTCCTTGCCACACCAGTTAGTATTACAGCTTCTATCACATGAGGTTTCATGCGTTGGAATTTCATCAAGCAGTTGTTGATTGACGACATGTACCATGTCATTTTTAGTAGCTAGAATTGCTCTCTCCGTTAGCCATTCAGGATGCACATAGTTTTCGGCTATATTTGGATAAACTTTGCTACTAAGTTCTGTGAGTGATGAAACAATTGAGCCAATACCTGGAGTAATAACAATCGTGCCATTATTGGTTGTTGCAAGCTTGCCATCACCTATTTTTAGGAGTAGGGAGGCAAACTCACCAGCCATTGGGTCACTATTGAGATGTATACGCATGTTTGTAAATAACGTTACAGTCTTAATGTACTTCCACAAATATGACAATTTAATGCAAGCATTTAGCTCGTCAGCGGGACTTCCACGTGGAACAATAGGAAGCGTTTGTCGGAAGTCACCTGATACTAAAAGTGTTATGCCACCCATAACAACATCACGTTTCTTGAGATCACGCAATGTTATATCTAGAGCCTCGAACGCTTGTTTATGTGCCATTGTACATTCATCCCATACGATCAAGGAACAATTCTGTAAAACTTTAGCTGGATCTGATCCTCTTTCTATTTGACAAATTGGATCAGCATCTTTTGTTAAGGATAATGGCAACTTAAATGTGGAGTGAGCTGTCCTACCATCAGGAAGAATAGTGGTTGCAATGCCCGATGATGCCACTGGCACAGCTATTTTGCTTTCTGACCTAACTTTAGCAAGAACTTGGTAACAAATGTCTTTCCTGTACCTCCGGGTGCATCAAGGAATATCAGGCCACCTTGCTGATCTTCTACAGTATTAACTATAGTACGAAAAATATGAATTTGCTCATTATTTAGTTGTGCGATACCATCTCGAACAATTGATGCTTGCTCATGAGTTTGATAACTAATTTCACGCGTCCATGCACTGGATGTGTATTAGATCGATTAGGTGAGGTAAGACCCAATTTTGTCAGTGTTTTACCATTCATCCTATAAGTCATAGCTTCTATATGTACTAAAGCCATATTGAAGATGTCGTGTAAAAGTGTTATATCAACTTCAGGCTGTTGATTGCGTTTCCTAAGAAGGAAATCTTCCGTAAAAGCTTCTTTGTGTGCATCCCAAAGTCGTTTTGGATAAGACACTGCACATGATCGCAAACAAATGTCTAAAATTGTTTGCAGAATCAGATATAGATGTTTCCTGTAGTGTAGCATCCCAGTGGTTATCATCTTCAAGTAGTCCATGTGCACTACATGCATCCCTGAATGTAGTCATAACTTTACCATTGATCGTTTTTAGGTCATTAAAGGTCTGTGTACCTCTAACATTGTGTAGAAGTAGTCTCAAACAAAAGCAACTCTATCTGCCGCAGTACTGCATTACTTTCAAGTGTGAATGTATCTTGATGACAACCTTTATTTACATATTTACAAATGTATTTTATTGATTTCACGCTGTTGCAATATTCAACATTGATATGTGCATAAAAAATCTTACAAAGCAGTTTATTATGTGGTACAACGCATCGGTTGTCTACAGGAACTGTTATGTTGCCAGGTAGGGTAACTGTCGTCTTAAAACCTCCAGCTAAAGGAGATAGTCGTCGATATTGTGGGTAGCCATTTGTATCCGATTGAGTTTCACTCAAGAAGTGTCTGGGATATCTCTTACTGCAGTGTCCATCTTTGAGACAGAGTGAACATCTGTTTATATTTTCTCTGTGAAGCATGCTTTGCAATGCAAGAACAATATCTAATTTAGTGTTTGAGAAAGAGTTATATCTAATCGCCCCATACATTTGCTCGCCAGAAGGTGAATCGTAACATAAAACGGGCAGCACTTTTCACGGCCACCATCGTCCGCCACCAGGCATTTTGCTCATGTGACTCAATCGCAGTCAATAAAAAATATAGAATAGTCTTTATTATTATAAATAATCATATAATAGGCAATTCCCCCCCCCCTCCCAATACATGTTTTTTTTTTTATTTCGGTTTAGTTTTATTTGTTTTACTTTTCGAAATAGTATAATTAACGTTGATGGATTTTCCGCACATTCCTGAGTCTTCTGTCGATTTAAATATATTGTACAATTCGGTGTTTTATGCCCCCCTCCCTCGAATACGATATTTTTCTTTTCGGTTTATTTATATTTTGTTACTTTTCAAAACAGATCCACCACATTAACCTATCAATCCCGCCACACCCCGCTGCTAGGCATTTGACTCATGTCACTCAATCGCAGTCAATTAAAAAAATAGCGAATAGTCTTCCTTATTGAAAATAATCATATAATCGTCATTTTATTTCCCCCCGACCATCCGAATACAATTTGTAATGCTCATTTTCCAATTGTCTTTTGAGCCAAAGAAAATGGAATTTCTATACAAAGATCTGTAGGCCTCTTTAATTAATCGCTGAGATTTCAATTCCCCCCCCCCCCCCAACATTGGATTAAAAAAAGATGTATCTATGGTGTTTGTGTATGGTTTGGTAATTTTCTGAAAGTATTTAACGTTGAGGGAACTTTTCACAAGGAAGCAATTGTTAGTGTAATTTATTTATTAATAATTTATAAAAATGATAATATTTATTTTTATTATATGAAATAAACTGTATCAAAATAGTGAACAGTTATTGTGAAAATAAAAAGTTATCATTTAAATGAATAGCCATTAAAAGAATGGGAAAAATACGTGCGAAGGAAGAAGTATGGAATGTCGTTCGGCTAATCTGTAACCTTTTTTTTTCCGAACGTATTACGTTGGGTCAAATTCTGTAGAAGTAAAGTTTTTTTTTTTTTTTTTAGTAAGTAAAAACGGTATTGTTTTATCTTATTTTTTATAGTTGGAAGTTTTCATGTTTGTTATTATGTAATCGCTGTCCTTTAAGTGTAATAATGAGAAAAACGTAAAGGAAAAAAGTATCTTTTCGGTTTGTTTATGTTTTGTTTATTTTATCAAAGTATTTAACGGTTAGGGAAGTTTTGCCAAAGAAGCAATTGTTATTGTATTGTAGTTAGTAATAATTTATAAAAAGAATATTTGTTTTTTTGTTATTGTACGAATTAAAAGTTTCTCAAAATAGTCAACAGTTATTTTTGGAAATGAACAGTTATCATTTAAATGAATAGACATTAAAAGAATGGGAAGAATCCGTGCGAAGCAAGAATGTGGGAATGTAATTCGGTTATTCTGTAACCGTGTTTTTTTTCTTAACTTAATCTGTTGTTTTTTTTTTTTTCGTAAAGTATTACGGTGGGTCAAAATCGGTAGAAGTAAGTTTATTTGTTTTGTTTTAGTATGGAAAACGTAATTTTTTTATATAATTGTTTAGAGATGAAATGTAATATATTTGTTATTATGTAGTATCTTGGCGGTTATTGAATTAAGTAGGAAGTCGATTTAATGAAGGAATTTTAGCCGTCATGTTTGAAGAATAAATGTTGCAGGTACTGTGTTCGTTAATGTCATTCGCTTAATTCCGGAATGAATGTAAATGTGGAAATCATAGTTAGAAATAGGAAAAACGTAATCGGATATTCGCGGAATATCATCGGATTGAACGGGAGCGGTTATTATTTGTTTGCGTATTGCTTTATATTATGTAGTAAATTAATACCAGGCAAATAATAAATAAGGACGGACTGTTTTGTGAAAAGTAAACTGTGTTTATTAGTACCTGGTGTCGATGAGTGTAGTCACAGTACACAATTGTTAGGGGGAAAAGTCTTTGCTACCACCTATATGGAGTTGGTTTTTCGGAGAGACGTTGATGGTGGGCCAAATATAATATTTAGTGTTAGGTTGGAAAAAATAATAACAACTTTACTAAAACACGCTCGAGTGAATAAGTGTAGTATAGCGGTGAGTTTAGTAGCCTGTGATGTATGTGGTTATTTTCCTATTCGACGCGAAGTTACAGGGGAAAAAACGTCTTTACTTTATATATAAGAAAGAAGAAAGAAGATAAGATAAGATGAATCTTTATAAACATGAATAAAATATAATACAATATAATACAATATGACAATGTACGTTGTGTTTCTTTTTCAATATCTATTTGTATAAATAGCTATCCCTTTGTGTGTGACCTTAAGGAAGGCAATTCAAGATCATGAGTGATTTCCCTTGGACCAAATTCAAGTTATCTCTCCTGAATTATACTGAGCAACAAGAGTATGAACTCTTCTATTTCCGGAAATTTAAAATATATAACTCCACCCACGTGGGGGGGGGGTTACTGTAATAAGCCTGTCATAAAACTCATCTTTCGCATATTCACACAAGCCACATTGTGGTGCATAAACAGATATAGCTGTGAAAACTTTCTCACCAACCATCAACTTCAACAGTATGATGCGATCACTTACACAGTTAATATCAATCACTTCATCTACCCATCTCTCCAATAAAAATACAAGCATCAATTGTTCCTTTTTCATTTCTAATCCAATCCAAATTATATCTTGTATTCTTTTCCACAATCATTCGAACAGATTTACCTCTCTTTCGAGACATAACACAGGTCAATACATCTTCTCTCAAGAAAGTCAATAATCTTACCAGACCTTCCAACATTCAAACTACACAGCCTAAAATGTGACCAATTTTCTTTGGAAGTCATTTCCTTAATTTAACCAGACGACAACAAAACAGGGAAAATCCAAAATGGAGGACGTTACCGAAATCAGCTTAGCAACAGACAATTAAATCCTCATTATTTGTAGTAATTCTCCCAGTCGTAAAAATTGTTAATGGATCATTTATTATTATTGATCTACATAGAATCGTTTTCATCCATTTATTTCTTCATATTTGTGTCTTCCCACTTACACAAACCACTGCACAACAGAATTTTACAAAACTAAATAACTTTAGGCATGAGATAGAGAAAGATAGTATTGGGGTCCCTGATTTATTTATGGCCAATTTCTCTGAGTAATTTCGCATGATTAAATAAATCTTGAATTTAAATTCTACCCAAAGATGGGAACTATGATAATGTCAAATCGGACTTTAACTAAGCATAGTCAATTTCATAATCTGCAACAATATCTACAAGGTCAATCATGCTCCCCTTAATTATGTCCTGATTACAACCATTTAAATTTTCATTTTCAAAGATTATACGATGCATCAGGCGATGTCTCTATGTAACAATATTTAACATGAGATAAATAGCTTATGCTAAATATAGGTTAAAAAATGGAAGTTATGTGATAGAGAGGTGGGTGGTCACATAATGAACAGGAAGTTGCTTTTCAGAAGTTATGAAGAATAGTGTAATATGGCAAAAAGAAAGACTAGATTATCTCTTTGGTTCTGTCTGTGAGATGAGACAGACGCGTTTCGAATGACTTCTTCACCCCTCTTATATAATGTGTAATGCTCTACAAGGAATTTAAAGAAAAATATTAAAACCCAAAAGGATGATGTGTTGTTGTTATTACACATTGCTGACTAGTGCAAGAGAGACACTATGCTACTACAAACCACAGACAATGCTATACGACCATATTTGTTTAAGTGGCAAAAATTCGTCCGCTGTATTCCAAACGACGTTTTGGAGCTGCCTAGAGAAGTTACAGAGCTAGTGCACATTCAGAGGTGACTTCTTAAGGCAATAAGGTAATTTCTTAATGTAATTTCAGGGTAATGCATATAGAATCAAATGACACTTATTGGCATAAAGGCCCCAACTGGCATCCATCTGATAGAAAAACTCTGTTTGAATGAAGAAACATTTATACACTAGAATGTCCATTTATGAATCTCAGCCAATCAGAACTCAGAGAATAGACTTGTCCTTCTGAGCATAATGGGAATTCTAGCCTTAATATAAACCGGCGTTTTAGTGTGCGTAACACTTTACTCATTTCGTTAGTCAACTGGTCACACAGTTGAGCTCTAAGTACCGAATTCTATATGGCGCTACGAACAGGATATATGGATCCTGAAGACTGGGAACATTAATTCAGGGATATCTGCTAGCTCAGCTCAAATCTATTTTGCAAGTGAGAAGCTAACAAAGGAGAACCTACAAATGATAGATCGGGCTAAAAGAGCTAGGAGTCACATCAAATTAAGAAACTCTCTGCTCAGGCAACTTATGCTAAGGCACCAGCAGCCAAACTGCCCCAGTTCCATTTTGAAATGACTCCCCAACAATTCAGAAAATTCAGAATTGATTGGGAACTATTCAGCAAAATGACAGGTATGCCGACATCTCAGGCCAACATCCAGCTATACAATTCCACTGATGAGTCCATCCAGAATGCCATAGTCAACACCCACCCTAAATTCAACACCATTGACCCAGACAAGTTACTAGGAATGATAGAGGCATTGGTCACTCAAAGGTCGAATCCCATCGTTCATCACCTTACTTTTGCCTCCATGTCACAGGGTGAGACTGAGGCAATACAGAACTATCTCGTCTACCTCCGGGCCACAAGAGTGTGTCAAGCTAAGAAACTTTGTATTGGGAATTATGAAACTAACATGACGTTTAACCAAACAAGGGATAGATATACGACCACAAGCGAAAATCAAGTAAGAGAAATAGATGTGTATGTTATCCCATTCTCACCAAGTCCAGATCCCAGACAGGCGAAGAACATCATGTGATGACTACCGAACAAAACTGAAGATTTTTCTTGATAGTGGGGCCACTATATGTCTAGGGGGACAAAGGCAGCTGTTTAACATGAATAACCTAGTCCCATCAAGAAAATCGTTTGGGCTGTGGGAGATTTCACACTCGTATGTCAGAGATGGTTACCTGTGAAATTCGAGGTTCAGGGAAGAACAATTAAGCAAGCCTTTTACATATGCAAGGTGATCCAGCGACTTTATTTCAGCAAGGACGCATGCATTGATGTGGGAATGCTGCCTGAAAATTTCCCAAACCCTGCGGCAACATTTTTAACCCAGGCAAATATCGCAATACAACACATCGAATGCGTGCATCAATTGCCAAGTCACCCAAAAAGCCTTCCTTTTCCCCCAACGGAAGAAAACATTGGTAGGCTTAAGGATTGGCTCCTGGAGCATTTTGCCAAGACGATGGGGTGTTCCCATCTATGTCTGGCCTAAAGAGGGAGCGGTTCCTAAAGCCAGACACAACCTAATTTCTGTGCCTTATCATTTCAAGGGGCAAGTACAACATGCACATTAGGATGATGTTAAAAGAGACATCCTTACCCCAGTACCCGTTGGTACCCCTATCGATTGTTGCAGCACTATGGTAATCACTGCAAAAAAAGATGCACAAACGAGAAGAATGGTGGACCATCAGCATTTAAACTCACAGTGCAAACGAGAGACACACCACACTAGCTCTCCATTCCAATTGGCATTACAGGTACCGCCCAACAAAAAAAAAACGTTTTGGATGCAATAGATAGTTATCATTTAATCCATCTAGATGAGGAATCTCAGCCACTTACAACTTTCATCACAGAATGGGGCCGTTTTATGTATCTCCGAATGCCTCAGGGATACGGTAATGCCTATACGCGTAGATATGATGAGATCATTAAGAACATTTCTCGCAAAGTAAAAGTCGTTGATGATATGCTACTCTTTGACAACTGTATAGGAGATGTCTTCTACCATACATTTGAGTACTTATCACTTTGTGCAAAAAACGGAATTGTCCTTAACAAAAATAAATTCCAATTTTGCCAAGATGTGGTTCAGTTTGAAGTCCTTCAAATAACATCATCAGGGGTAGCCCCTTCCAAAAATTAAGTCAATACAATTACTAACTTTCCTATCCCAAAGAATATAACTGATGCAAGGTCTTGGTTTGGATTAGTTAACCAAATAGCATAGGTACATTCCCTAAGCCCCATAATGTCTCCCTTTCGAGACCTTGTCAAACAAAATTCATGCTTCATTTGGAATCAAGATCTCGAGAATGTATTTTTCACATCCAGGCAAATCATTGTGAATTTGGTAAAGAAGGGTGTTACAACATTTGATATTAACAGAGCAACCTGCCTTGCTCCAGACTGGAGTAAAGAAGGCATGGGTTTCCTGCTATTACAGAAGAACTATATATGTACCACCGATAAAGAATCGGTATGTTGCCCTGAGGGCTGGCACATAGTATTTGCAAGCAGCAGATTTTGTACAGATGCAGAGCAACGATACATGCCCATTGAAGGCGAAGCAGCGGCAATTGCTTGAGCATTAGATAAATGCTGTATATTCATTATGGGCTGCCCTAACGTAATAGTAGTAACAGACCACCAGCCCTTAATAGGAGTATTTGATGACAGGGACCCTAGCAAGATACATAACCCACGCCTCTTTAAGCTTAAAGAGAAATCACTCACATATTTTTTTATGATCCAGCACTTCCCAGGAAAGTTGCATCAGAGTTCCTATGCCGTCTCTCGCAACCGAGTCTCCATAATGAGTGCCCTTAGATCCCTATCCTCCACACACCCTTGCTCTGAAGATATTCATCTCTCAGACAAAATAGATGCCATGATGGAGTTAGCAACTCATGAATGATGATAGGGACAACGATACAATCCTGTCAGCTGATTACGTATGTACATCAGGCCGAAATGATCTGTGTTACACAACTTTGATCAACACAATACAACTAGGTTTTTCATTCAAACGTTCACTTATGGAATCGGAAATCCATAACTTCTGGGAGGTACCCATCGACTCAGTACTGACAGGGGATTAGCACTGATGGATGAAAGAATCGTGGTACCCAAATATCTCAGAGGTAAAGTACTATGTTATTTACACTCAGCCCACCAGGGCATGGTTGGCATCAAAGCCTGTGCCAATGAATCGGTATATTGGCCCGGTATGAATGCATCCATACACAACTTTAGAACCAATTGCCTCATATGCACAAACATTGTCCAAGTCAGCCACCTGAACCACTTGTATTAACCCCAGCTCCCGATTAGCCCTTCCAGCAAATAGTAATGGACCTTTTTTTAAGGTGGAAACATTGCATACCTTGTCTGTGCAGACAGACTCACAGGCTGGATTATTTTGTATCATCTTAAACCAGGTCATGCCATCACCTCAAAACTAATATCTATTTGTCGGAAACTATTCCACACATATGGCACCCCAGAAGTACTAAGCAGCGATGGTGGTCCACCTCTTAATTCTAACATGTTTCAGCAGTTCCTCAAGACATTTGCGAAATTGCAGATTCCTCAGAAAACTGTCAACACCTGTAATTCCAGTCCCTATTCCCAGTGCTTTGCCTGAATCTCCAAATCCAACGCCTTGGGATTCTCATACACTTGGTACACCAGTGCTGCAAACCAGAGGACACGTGATGACATCACCCAGGCACCCAACATCACCCAGCACTGCTAAACCAATGATGACAAAATCTACCCGAGCATTGTCCAGGTTACTCCTTCATAATCAACCAGGTCAAAAGGAACTCATTCTTCCCCAAAGACAATTACGTTCACGTACGGGGGGGGGGGGGAGATAGAATCAAATTACAGTTACCGGCATAAAGGCTCCAACTGGCATTCATCTGATAGAAAAAACTTTTGTTTCAATGAAGGAACCTTTATACACTAGAATATCCATTCATGAATCTCGTTTTAGTGTGCTTGACACTTGACTTATTTCGTGAGTCAACTGGTCACACAGTTGAGCTCTAAGTACCGAATTCTATAATGCATAACATGACACTGTGCTGTAAATGAAATACTTACTGTAATAACACTCCTAAATTGATGAGAGCACTGGTAAGTTGTGGTGATATTGCCAAAGCCTTCTCATAGTGATACCGGGCTTGTTTTTTATCAGTCAGGAGGTTACCAAGATTGTTGTGAGAACTGGCATGCTTAGGCCACAAACTGAAAGACAAAATTATCATAAATAAGACATTTAAGGAATGGGAGCATAAAAATAAAAATAAATGAGTTTGGTTTTCTTTTTCATGACAAAACTCAAAATACTATATCGCTTCATTATTATTATTATTAGTGTTATTATTATTAGTGTTATTATTATTAGTGTTATTATTATTAGTGTTATTATTATTATTATTAGTAGTAGTAGTATTAGTATTAGTATTATTATTATTATTATTATTATTATAAAAAAAATTATGCTTCGCCAGTGTTCGCACTCACTATTTATCTAAATATATTACTAAAATATTTATATGAAAATCTTAGAATTACGTCAGTAATTTAATCTTTCAAGTATAAATCATCATTTCTGATGATCTACAGAAAAAAACACCCACTGGAGGGGAGGATTTTGTTCTGAATTCATTTCAGGCAGCGGGATAAGTCTGAGGTGGTTGTCTGACTTGCTATTTGCTTTCTCGCTTCCCCTCACTATTTGAAATGATTTCGTCTTGGGACTAGAAAAAGACATGTGTTTTACTTGCTAACTTTTGTGTTACAGGATGGAGTACATATATTTATCTATATACAAATAAACACCCATTTATTATAGAGTGGAGGATTATTATTATTATACTATTACTAGCAGGACGCCATGGAAATTCTATGGTAGTTTACCTACTGTCTTCTCTTTTTCTTACCGTAAAAATAATTGTCATATAAATATTTAAAAAAAAAATAAAACGAAAGATTTAACCTTTAATTTACTATAACAATTGAAATCTTTTAAAAATAATTGTCAGCTAAATATTCTTGAAAAAAAACAAAAAAAACATCAATGTCACTTTTAAGTCAACGATGATGACAACAGAATTCCATTTTGTATTATTTGTCCGATATAACCTCCAACCTTCTTCAGGTGTGTCTTATCGAACTCGTGAATCTACAACAAACCATCCCGATGGATAAAATAAAGGATTCAATTCGAAATTTCATATAGATTCCCTGAGTTCGACAGGTAGTAGTCTGAATAATCCAAATAATCCAAATTATCAATCCTCATCTCAAAAAGTCCGAAACGGAATTCTATTCATGACGTCATATTCGATTTTTGTACAATTCTTTTCAAAATGGATAAAGTAAAAATGTTTGACACACAGCGACACCAGATGATCTTCAATTATTTTTGCGAATAGGCAATCTTATTTTTTTAAATGGGTGTGGAAGATGATAATGAAGTGCATGTGTACTTCATTTGGGCACCCCTCTACCCCCGAAAAAGATACAGTGAAGATGTCCATAGAATTAAACTATGAAGAGCATACTGAATTCTTGGAATTTTCATGCAGAAACTGAATAACGACTATTCTTACCGTAGAACTTTTTGGTAATGGTAGATTGCAGTGTCTATTTGTCCTTTATCTTTCATTAGATTTGCAAGGTTGAAATGAATTTTGGCATTCTGGGGAAGTGCTTTTAAGCCTGACCTGAAGTTGAAAACAAGAAAAATCAATTCAAATAATATAGTTCTTTCATATATATATATACATGAAAGAACTACACACCTTACCTGTGATCGTCCCAATATAATATATTACATCTTTTGTAGAAAATGTCAGAATAGTGAATCAATAAGCAAACAAAATTACCTTTTAGATATAGATTTAACAACAATAGACTAGTTATTAGACAAAACACATCAGACTTAAAAATAGCCGAACATTTCAACCAAACAGACGATACACTCAAAAACATCAAATGTATAGACACCAAATTCCCGCCCACTATTAGAAATTGCATCGTTACCAGAAGGAGGAAGTGACCTTTAGGAGTTTACCTTTGGCATTTGACCTCAGGGATTTATTTGGTGCCCTTTTTGAACATGCGGTGAAGAAAAAATCATCTTTATCAGTTGAGATTTTGTGAGTCAACATCGTACCAACTCAATGAATTTACTGTTGAATTTCCAATGAACCTTAAAGGCATTTTATTGTTGACCATACAAGCAATGCGATAACCTCGTGTCAACAGAATTTATTATTGACTTTTATATTGAATTACCAAGAACTTTACTAAGTGATGACCGAACTAAAAGGTTACAGTCACGCAGAAATGCATCATTCTGCAAAGAAAAGAAGCCACATCCTATGTGGCCATTTTTTATGAAATCAAGGGTTAAGGTTTGGGTTAGAAATTTCAAAACCAAAGAACAATATATCTTCTTCATACCAGGATTATGTCTCTCATTAATTATTATATTCACAGCAAATTGCATTAAAACTACACTTGGACAGAAACCATTTTGATTTTCAGATTGAATGAACATTCTGCTATCTTCAAGGATATATTGTTATCTTAAGTTGCCGCCATAAAAATGAAAATGCTAATCTAAATTCTACCCCAAAATATGAGTTATGTAATTGGTAAATGGAGTTCAAAACTTATCGTACTTATCACATTAATTTATGTACTAATATCGTTGGGGAAAGTATGAACGACCCCATAAATAAATAATACTCACAAAAATAAGGATTCTCTTGAATGCCATGTTTGGTTCTGGTACCAAGTTTTTAAAGAGAAGACAAAGCAAGTAAACAGAAAAACGGCCACTATTTTTTTGGAGTAATGATGAAATCGTTTTTTTAAGAGATTCAGCCCATGAACCACAAGAATGCTATAACCAATGCTGCAAAAAATAAAAGAATAAATAAAAGAATTAAAATAGTCATGATAGAAGACATAAAATGTAAACAATTAAGGTATTAAAGACGGTCCTAATTACCTCCCTTTATCATAACTCTTTAAGACATCTAAATTAAGTTCGATCTTGTGTGTACGAACTGAATGGGGCAAGTTTGGTCAGCTTATTCCCATCTTAACTTGTTGCTCACTCTCACTTGTTACTTGGGCTCGAGTTTATATCAGCGATGTTTGTAGGGCTATGTTACATGTGGGTGAATGTTGGGCTTCTACTAGCTTGGTCTTTCTGAAGATGCAGAGGAATGACATGGCTATGGTTCGATGGGTTTGTTGTGTGTACCGTGACAACAGAGTCCTGACTACCTGGTATTGAGGCTGAAGGTGTCTAGACTAGAGTCATAGAGTCAGCCGTCCATTGCAACCAACTATGATGATATGCACATGTTGAACAATGCTCAATAATGCTCTGGTTTTATAAACAGATGTAAACAGGACCGGCGGCACAGTTATAAAAGTGGGGGGGGGGCTCTCCTAAAAAGTGGGGGAGGGGCGGTTAAACACATGCATATATAACTTCATTATTGATGACCGTAAAGTGGGGGGGCCAAGTCAAAAAGTGGGGGGGCTTGGCCCCCCCTCTGCCCCCCCCCCCCCCGGTGCCGCCGTCCATGGTAAACACATCTCAATTGAGGGTAAGCGAGGAAAAGGCAGGCTGAGAAAAACTTGGACCATATTTATATCCCCTTACGAAGCTTAAAATCAAGATATAATGAACTAAACCCTATGTCTAGAATCCTTATTCCAAGTTTCATCAAAATAAATCACATGATTTTGATTCTAGAATGTGCCTAAAATTTAAAGCTTAAGCTTCAGAAGAAACTGAAATTCGGGGAATCTTGCTTAATTGGTGTCTAATGACTATGGATCAAATTTAATACAAATCTGAAATATTTGAATTTTACAAATGGGAGGTTGTGTCCATATTATGCCCCCCAAAAACAGTTAAAATACTTCAAAGAAACTGAAATTTTGGGGAATATTTATCAATTGATGTCTAATACCTATTGTTAAAATTTCAAAAAAGTCGGAGGTATTTGAATTTTCACAAAGGGCTTCCACACCCTTTTTACCCCCATTTACATAAAACTAAAGTGAATCAAATATAGCCCACATTACCCACCCTTAAGCATAGCAGCTGTGTTCCAAAAGTCGTTAATTAGTTTAAGATAATCCTACACATAGAAATATATAAACATATACACATACTATTTCAAATTTGAGAGAAAAGCAAGTATTTGTTTTTTATTTAAGATTTTTCTATCAAGACAGATTTGTCAACCATCTTAAATTTTAGTCTATGAGTGTTTTATTTATAGTTTTACCTTCAAATCAATATCAGACTTCCACATTAAAAAACAACATGAACAAAACCATCAATATCCTTTTTATAAATACCAAACAATTACTAGATCAAAGATGAAATAATTTAAAAAAGAAATGACCACAGTTATACGTCAACGTGTAACAACCATTCCCTTCAAAGCGTCTTGTTTATCTGCTTAGCACCAACCAACCAACCACTGTGACGTCAGCAGAGAAACGTGACTCAGTGACCAGACTTTTTTAACGAAGGTCGTGGACCGACCATACTACAACTGACAGGCAGAACCTTTTGTATTGGTCGCATCTAAAAACAACCAAAATCTGTCAAACGTGAAAAAAAAAAGAAAGAAAATTGGATTAATTGGAACGAAAAAGAAAGAAAAAGAATAAAGGAAAAAAAAAGTTCCCAATTACCTTGGAATATATAGGACTCTTTCTGCAATCACAAATCCCACAGGAAAGAAAAGATTAGAAGCAGGAAGGAAAGGGATAATCAGAAAAGCTAGACCCATGAGAACTGTACAGTCCTGAAAAATTAAAGAGAAAGATTAGTTCACATTATTTTCATCATCTAACATATAATGTTATCTTGTCGGATTTCCAAAGTCAGACCCAAATAGCATTTAAGTTGACAAATCAAACTTTGCTTCTGACTAGCCAATTTTTATTTGTACCATGTTATTGGCATTATAATAATATGCCCCCACATTTTTTTTTTGCTAATGAACAACTGATTGTGACAATTTCTTGTTGATGTACACTACTCGCCCAAAGGAGGAGGTAATGCATGGGAGGATGATCTCAAGACAACAGAACATATCCTACACTACTCTCCTCCACAGAAAGGAGAAGGAAATCCCTGGCAGAATGGTATCATGACCACAAAACAGATACTACATTACCTCCCTGCATTGAGCATTGAATATTAGTAATAGGTAGAGTTTGAGAAATTAATTTATATTATTTTCATCATCTAATACATAAAGTTATCTTGTCGGATTTGCAAAGTCAGACCCAAATAGCATTTAAGCTGACAAATTAAACTTTCCTTCTGATTAACCAATTTTCATTTGTTATTGTTGTACAGTGTTATTGGCAATATAATAATGTACTTGGCTAAAAAATTGTTTTAATTATTTATTCGACCTAAACGATTGCTAATATGAAACATTTTTTTAAGTAATCACTTAAAACTCAACAAGGAGATGACTAATACTTTAAATTGAAGAATATAATAGGAGTTGTCTACTTTGTGTGCAAAAAAATAAAAATTAAAAAATAAAGTGACTGAACTGCATTAGACATACCCGGTTTCTGTTTAATGTCATATCCCGGACATCTTCCAAGATATTCCAAGTTATATTAAAAAAGTTGACAACACAAATCCGTGACTGATAAACAGTAGCAATAAGAACAGGGCAGAGGTTGCATATTTTTGCTAGAATATCACTAGCCCCCCTCCCCCCAAAAAAAAGAAAAGGAGAAAGTAATGCCTGGGAGGATAGTACCATGACTACAGAAAAGACTCTCCTCCACACACGCTCAAAAAAAAATCAGGGATAATGTCTGGGAGGATAGTATCATGCTGAACGAACATATAGCCCCCCAAGGTGGAGATAATGCCTGGTGAAACAGGGAACAGGGAGGGAATTCCAAAGACAAGTGGTCCGAGGAAAGAAGCTATTAGAGTAAAACATTTTCCAACATCTGGGGACATCTACAATGAAGGGGTGGGATTTTGATGCTATTCGGGTTGATCAGGGGTATTTACCTTGAGGGGGGTACAAGTGCAGTAAGTTCGTCAGAGCACATTCCATGGAAGTACTTGTAAAACAAGCACAGAGATGCAACATTGTGGCGATGGGAAAGAGGATGGGCTTGGCAGACAGTGTGAGACTTATTGGTTGTTCAGTCGCTGTGCATTGTGGGAATTTTTAATGGCAGTTCTGAATTAACAGGTGTCTTTGTATAAACTGAGTCAGTCTTGAAAGTGTTAATACTAAACTTAAAGAGTAAACGATTAATTGTAGCCGATTTAGAAGTGTCAGACAATGGAGATGGATGAGAACTCAGATGTGGAGAAAGTATAATTGGATGGCAAAGCTATTGAGGTTTTTATTATATCACCAAGTCGTGGTCTCCATGGGCACTTGCAGAAGATGTATCATCGTCGCTTTCCTCTCAACAGAAGAAATGCAGCATCTCTGTTCGTGTTTCTGCTAGAGGAGGAAGTTGTGTCGATGTGTAGCACAACCAGGTTCAAAATGGTTTTGGAAAAACATTTAGACTTTATATCGATATAAATATCTTCTGTCTGGTTTACATGGCTTGTTGCACTTTGCTGTTTTTTCTTGCCAATAAATTTGAAGTTGAACTCATAATCCGTGTAAGTATAGGTTATGCTATTTGTGCTCACACACAAATTATTGATAGTGTTTTCGTTTTGTATTTCTGCTGTGCTTAAAAAAATAATGACAAAACACTTATGTATAAAAATGTAATGATAGATATATGTTTTTGTTGCAGCGAACGAGTGCAGCCAGAGGGAGGGTGGAGAATTCACTAGCCATCAGACTCTCGATCTCAATTTGAGTTAGTTCATATAACATTTTTGGACACCCACACATCAGCAACTATGACCCCCTATTCTGATATTTTTTTTTATCGGTTGCAGCAGACAAGTGGAAAGAGATAGAGATGGGCGGAGGAAACACGAGAATTGACGGAGGTTGATTTCTTGAACTAGCTAGCCAGTCGACTCTGTTGATCTCAATTTAGGCTAGTTTATATAACATTTTTGGACGCCTACACATCCACCTGTAACCACTCATTCTGTGATTTCCCCTTTGTTGTCAATGTAACCATGCCTCTAAGGCGTTTATTTAGCGATGGGTGTATTTTCGTCTGCAGATAACCTTTGCAAGTGTTTTTGTATCAATCAGTAAATATTTTATTTTCCAAAAATTGTGTTTCCATGGCAATCAACTGTGTTTTGTTTCATCCGGCCAAGTGCATGTCTGTGTCAAGTAGGTTTTATTCCTGCCAGGTGTCATTTCCGGTAAACCAGACCAGATATTCAAAATTCGGTCATCATGACATACTAGTGATAGGACCTTTAAATGGTTAACTATTGCAATTTACTTACTTTTTTATTTTGAAAACTCCTTATGGTGATAAAAACGAGGGTGAGGAAAAAGGCCACTGTAAATGCGTTGCGGAGATCAGAGCAGGTACCAATAAGTTGAATAGTGTTCACCTGCCAATCATAACAGAGTGTGACTGGTAACAGCATGAGGTAACCATTCCATGCACATAAATGACTGTACGTAAGAAACCTGAAATTAAAAAAGAACACTCCATTTATAATTCACCAAGTCTTCGTATAAGACCAAGCCTCTTTAAATTTTTTGTAATAAAAAGATCGCAAATTAAAAGGAAAGCAAAGTCCTTCTATAAACAACAACGATATGTATTTATTTAAGTAACCTACACCGTTGGGTGTAGGTTGCTGAAAGTTAAAACAGTGTTACAGTGAAGGAAGTAATAAAGTAAGAAAGGTTGGCTGCCAAAAGTATTTTCTTGAGCAGTATATCCTTGCTCTGTGATTGCTATGTCAATACCAGAGGGTCTGGAAGTAGTCCTTCAAAAGTTCTGTTAAAATTAATACACCTTGGAGGCTGATTGGTCATTGTGTGACCCAACCACCTCACAGAAGCTGCTCTCTGTGAGAGGAAAGAAATGTTACCGCTTATGACTTCTACAGCTGTAGAAGTCATATATTTTGATGTACTATTTTCTCTTTATGGAAATAGACAAAGTTTATCGCTGAGTAATTGTCCTATTGACCAATAGAATAGCTTGGCGTATGAAAACTGTTTGTTGGACTAGTTCTTCGAAATGTGCCCATACAAGCATTTTTCCCCGCCTGGGGTGAGTTGGAGTGACATCACACAAAGAAGCAGACGTGTTAAGGCTGGTCCTGTCCAACTTACTAACCCAGAATGCAGTCTGCCAGGAAGCATAGTGCCCTCTTTTTTGTAAAGATTAGTCGGTCTTTAATCTCTTTCCAGTTCAATCAAAATAAAAGGTATTTTCTATTACATAATAATGCGATTGTCTGCTCTTCCTTCTTTGAACATGAGGGTCTTTCTATCGAACTGTTTCGAACATGGAGTCAAAAGGACCGACAACCTTAACTAAAACTTTATTATGGTCATGGATACTAGTGTTAGGACGATTAATCAGAATCAGAATCGGGAATTAGAAAAATCGGAACTTTTTGGGGTATCGGAAAAAATTGTGCCTATTTTCTGATGCCAAAATCGATTCTTTTTATTGTTATTTTTTTGTTTTATTTTGTTTGCAACAAAATTTTCCATTGCTGGGACTAATGATAAAATGGTAAATATTTATTGATTTTAAACTACCAGTGAAACCAAAATCTATAGCCTTCCCCTCACAAGTGTATTTTTGCATTTGCGAAAATATATGCACATATTACATGAGTTTTTACAGTAACCCCAAAACTAAAAAAACCAAAAAAACTCTACAGCTGTATATGTTTAGAGATTTAAAAAAAATCAGAATCGGAATTGGTAATTGTATCGGAATCGGGAATTTAGAACAGAATCGGTAATTGTATTGGAATCGGGAAACATTTTGGAATCGTTCCAATCACTTTCAACCTAATCTACTACAACCGACTATTATACTGCTATGGCCATTTAACTTCTTCCCTGATTATCCAGAATATTCACAGGAACATCTTTTTACAATCCCAAATATTTGTGTTCTATCACTGAAACTAAATTTACTTGCTGAAAATGCTCTTTTCACTGATAATTTTCCATTTTCTATGAGTCTCAAGAACTTTTAGTTCTCTGGAAAGTGTAATAAGTCTAACTCTGTTTTTTTGTTCTTATGTTTATTTCTCAATATAAGTCACTAATTTTTAATAAAATAGCAATCTAAATTTATTGGTTTAATTTATGATTATGCCAAAAGCTGTCTCATTTACATTTCTCACAACATTCATTTTTTAAATTGAAATTTTACTTTCAAATGAAATCATTTACTTTCATCAGAAAGAAAATTATCTTTTTCTCAGTATCCGTTTCAATTTGTAATTTTAACACAACACAATATTATTTTATATTAAAAAAAATAGTAACTACAACACACCACAATACATTGATAGTTCCTTCATTTAACCTTTTCCAAATACAAAAAATACAAATGTTAACGGGAGCAGGGACTTACCTATAAGGTACTTTTCCGTCCAACTTCCCAATTAACTTATTCTTAATAACAATAAGAAGTTAAGCAAAACAAACAAAATACAATACATAAAACAAAAGTAACATAACAGCAAATTAGTAATTAATATACTACAACATGCGGAAATTGTGCACTCCTCACCAAATACAAAAATACACACTAAACAGACACACACATATACACATACATACGCATGTACATACATATATACATATGTGGCACAATGAGCTGATATAATAATTACTTAATGAACTGTTTCATCGTTAATTAAAATTTGAACTTATTTTGGAAGAGCGATATCGGGGTATCGCTGAACAATAGTTCTCAGAATCAATTAAAGATTAAGCTTACTAGCGGCTGCCAGTAAAATCCCCTCGATCCTGTGTTGAAATAACTCAGCTGTCGGCAAGTGCGTTAAGGTTAACAGAAGTGACCCCACTAAACTTGACACGTTAACAGCATCGAGTTTCCAAAGGTTAAACAGTTTTACTCACTTGCATGTGCGAGTGGAGGAGAGGTGTTATTTGAATGACAGCCTTTCTTTCTCTTTGTGAGAGAGATTTCAGTTTTGTGACTGCTACCGGGTGTGAGAGATGTGTGCCTGACACGAACTACAGTAGTCCGACTTGGTTGCGAGTAAATCATGTTCAGTCAATCCTTTCAGCTTGCAGACTCATTCATTTTTAGTCCTTGAAATCCAGACAACAGTTTCTCTTACAAAGCAGAGAAGTAATACCAAAAGACGCTTACTCTGTTGGGGCCAGTGGTGTCAGTATCACAGTCCTGTGGGTCTAAATTCACAATGTGGGCGCAGAGCTATTAACAGAGAAATTAGTCAGAATAAATGTAATATTCATGGCCCCAGAACACCTCGGCTTACCCCTGGACTCCCCAAACACCAACGTCTTGTCACAACGGCTCCGTGACTACAGCATATATCCACTTATATCTATTATGAAAATAATAACTCCACTAGAAGCAAACATAATTGTGAATCAGGATAAATCAATGGATGTACCATTCATGGAGTGGATGGTCTATTATAAGCATTTAAACAATCATATATGCATAAACAGTAAAATAAAATACACAATGCCATTTATTAGATAGAGTAGGTTAAAAAATAATAGAAGGAATTTCGTTTTCATTTGTCTTTGCAGCATAGTAAATGTATAAAAATCTTTTATTATGTAACCAGTGAGCGTTGTATGGAGATAACTGATATCAGAATGATACGATGGATGTGTAATGTGAATCTTGAAACAGGCTTAGTTCTGATGATCAGAGGAAGATTAAATCTGGACAGTATAGGGAGATGTGCGCAGAAGAGTAAACTTCGATGGCATGGCCATGTTGAAAAAATAAATGAGAGTTCTTGGGTTAGTAGATGTAGAACAGTTGAGGTAGCAGGTTTTGTTTACAGAAAACATGAGAGGAAGTTGTATGGATAGACTTGAGAGAAAGAAAGACAAATAAACACCTGCTCAGAGATAAGTTAGTTTGGAAGTCTATTTCTTGTTCAAGCCGTTCAATGTATGCCAGCATGTAAAACAGACGTTAAACCGATGATGATGATGATGATGATGATGATAATAGAAAATAGAGAATAGAAACAATTTCATTATTTAAAAGAAGATCTATTTACCTGGTAATGAAGTGAGGAGAAAAGGCAGCTGGATTATCTTCCTCTTTGAATACTGGTAAGGTATTAACCATTATCCACATGCGGAATAATAGTAAAACAATAATCTAGATGGAGAAATAAATACACATATATATGTATGGAAAATGAAAAAGGAAAAACCAAAATTACTTATTTATTCATCAACGATTCGTCTTTATTTCAAGATTTCCTCGGGATGATTGATTTGAAGAAATAAAATACAAGTACAATATTTTAAAATATTTGGTGTGTTTGTGATGTGAAAAGAATGTTTTTGTTCCTTTTTCGAATGAACCATAGCCGTTACAATTCAAAATGTGTAATGTTTTTTTGTTTTATTTTAAACGACACAGTCGTTAGAATTAAAAAATTTTGTGCGGTTTTGACATGAAAAGAATGTATATCTATGTACATAATATTAAAAAATAAATAAATAAATCGATATAATGCAGGTTTTTTCTATCCCTGTAAGAAAGTTAAATTTGCACATGAGCAAAAATAGAAATCATACTCGATGAACGCTGAAAGTTGAATTGGAAACGACAAGTGACAACTTTCGAATGACAACAACCACCGTTTGTAGTACTTTTGTGGCCCGAAGGCTGCCACTGTGTGGAATGTTCGTTTGACTCTATCTAGGCACAGCCATGGCGCTAGTGTAGAACCACAAAAGTCATATTCATTCGAACCAGTTCCTTGCCCATAGTCTTGAGCCGACGTTGTGATCCAGATTGACAATACTTCTTATTTTGGAATTTCCTGTCCGAATGAGAGCGAGCGGTAAGTGTCTGTTAGCATTAATTCTCTGCAGGTTAGAGAACATGTTGGGACTAGGATTCATTGAGTCTATAGCTGAAATGGAATGCCGAATATAAAAATAAGACAAATATATTTTATTGTTTTTAAGATCCATTATTTCAATTGGCAATGCTGATGCATAAGTTACATGTTGAGGGCATTAGTATATACGCGTCTCTTCCAAGTGGAATTGAGTTTCAGACTGATTTCTTCTCGTTAAAACAGAAAAAGGGAAAACAACGCCTGTCAATCAAAGCAACCCACTCTGTCGTCATATACTCGCATGCACTGCATATTTAACCCTTAGGCAGCTGCATTGGTGACAGACCATCACCAGCCGATTTGCTTACACTCTGTGACTCTCAGTTAATTTACAGGGCCAATGCTTTTGAGAAACCGACGGTCATAGTCCCGTTTCCCTTTAATTGGTTTTGAGACGATATTAGTGTGATATTTTGATATTCAGAAAAATCCTGCTATATCTTTTAATCAAGCTTGGCTCAGGGTCGCACGAAAAGGGTGACCTCGGCACTTCTTGTGCCACATGTGTATATTAAATGAACAATTTTACTTTGGCAAGTAATAAAGAATTATATACAAACAGTAAAAAAGGTAACTGCCAATATGGTTGTACTGCAGAAATGATTGTGAATTTTATTAATAATTTTACAGGTGGCATTGTTTTAGGGGAAGAGTGTCAATTTATACCAGTGCAGATGAGAAGATAGTGGATGATATTATAAGGAGAAATTTAAGAAAGATACTTACTGTAATTAATAACTTTAAGATTCTTCGCACAAAGGTAGGAATTATATTCTTATCGCTCTGAGAGAATCTGTCAGAAAAATGAGAAACTTTTCACAGTCTGGAATTTTATTTCAACAAAATCAAAAAATGTAAAAAGTAAAGAGAAGAAAGAATCTCAACGGCTCAGAGTTGGTACTAACTACCTCCAAATGTCCTGTTTCATTTCAGCAGTGCTAGGAAGGCCTCCTGAATTTTATTTTTTGTTTTAAAATCCCAACTGTTCAGAGTCGGGGCTAACTTCTTTTGAATGCTCTGCTTCGTTTCAGCAGTGTTCTGGAGGCCTCCTAAATTTTATTTTTTGTCTTAAAATGTTACTGGAAAAATATTATATAGAAGTGTATTTAAGAGTTAACAATATATTAACAAAAAACAGAAAAAAACTATTTATTTTCTTGCCATATTTTCCATGTGTCCTCAGTTTGAAAAAGAAATGTTTTTGATTCACATACTTGGAGTTATGAGTCATCAATTACTAATGGAGATTTAGTATCTGTCTGTCTGACGCCAAAGTTATACTATTACTATCTTTTAATGCTCAATTCAGTTTACAATTTCAGACTAATGTACTGTCTTTCAATGCTCAATTCAGTGTAGTATCTGTTCTGTGGTCATGAGACCATCATCCCAGGCATTACTTCCTCCTCTTTTTTTCGGGGAGGGGAGGGGGGTAGTGCAGTATTTGTTCTGTGGTCATGATAGAATCTTTCTAAGCATTGCCTCTTTTGGGGGAAGTAGTGTATTATCTGTTCTGTTTTCATAAAACTCTCCTCACAGGCATTACCTCCGTCCTTGGGGGGAGGTAATGTAGTATATGTTCGTTCATCATGATACCCCCCACCAGGCATTACTTCTTCCTTTTTTTGAAGGGGGGAGTGTAGTATCTGTTTTGTGGTTATGCTAGCGTCTTCCCATGGATTACCTTTTCCTTTTTTGTGGTGGGTGGGGGTAGTGTAGTATCTGTTCTGTTGTCATGATAGCATCTTCCCAGGCATTACCTCCTCCATTTTCTGAGTAGAGTAGTGGTAGTTTGTTCTGTTGTCATGAGACCATCTTCCCAGACATTACCTCATCCTTTTGGAGGGGAGGGCGAGTAGTTCATCATATATCCTAGATTTTTTAAATAGACTAGCAAAATAGATGTGTATAACATTCATTTTTTTGTCTCCAAAGCAACTCGCTCAAAAACGAAATGTATGAGGATTTTTTTTCATGTCTGACTGCACCTAAGTAGAGGGGTAAAACTCCACCAACGGGGTCATCTGTTGACTGTGGGTGGTGATCCATGCTGTCTAAGGACGGGATCCTGGTGACTGAGCAATCTGTGTCCTAGTTGCTTAAATAGTCATATGATTTGCTACACTTGGGCCAACCAAGCGGTAAGTCACAACATACCCTAGCAAACAAAGAAAAGCTAATCCCGATTGTACTATTAAACCTGATCTTTCTTCGATCAGACTCCCCCCCCCCCTCTGTAACTTGTAGATGCAAAAAGGCGGTGGCTGAGGGTCAATCATACAAAATAAACAAAAGGCTTGATCACTGCTTCATGTTACTAAATATTAATCTCTGGATACTAATTTTGAAACTAGCAGAAACTCAAAACTGTACTTGATGTGAGTATACTGGTTGTGTATTCCTGTCTCAACTAAGGCTATTGGATTTCCCCCTTAATATATTTCAAAACAGAAGTTTGACTCTGCGATGCATGGCAGAGCACATAATCAGTGAATAATTCTACTTTTTTTTTAATGGAAAAACAAATAAAAAAAAAACAGAAAAAAAGGTGAGGTGAAGTGCTCTTTAGCCTTGGTAGGCAATCACCTAGACATGGACGGCAGCACCAGGGGGGGGGGGCAGGGGGGGCTCAAGCCCCTCCCCCCCACTTTTTGACTTGGCCCTCTCACTTTACGGTCATCAATAATGAAGTTATATATGCATGTGTTTAACCGGCCCCCCACCTTTTAGGAGAGCCCCCTGACTTTTATAACTGTCCCGCCGGTCCTGCTAGAGATGGTGTCTCGATAAAAACGCTGGTCCCCATTCATCTCACTGGGTAGGTGTCTATAAAAATCTTGCCTCAAATAAATGACTTCCAAATAAAATCGGTTACATTTCAGGCTATGTAGTTTAAATGTTGGAAGCTTGCATGAAAGGTCTGGTGAGATGGTTGAGTTTCTTGAGAGAAGATGTATTGACCTGTGTTGTGTTCAATAAACTTGTTAGAAAGGTAAATCTGCTCGAATCATTATGGGAAAGAATGCAAGATATAAGATGTATTAGATAGGAAATGAAAAGGGAAGAGGTAGTGTTGGTATTTTTATTGCAGAGAGATGAAGTAATTGAAATTACTTGTGTAAGTGAGTGAATCATACTAATGAAGTTGCTGGTTAGTGAGAAAAATTTTTTTTTTGTTTATGCACCACAATGTGTCTTGGGTGTGTGGGATAGTCTTTGGTTCCTGTTTGGAATCTGGTATTTTAGACGACGGTCACGTCTTTAGGGATTACCAAGCACCACACTAAACAATTAATTTTGTGTAGGTAAATTTGAGACCGATTCGATAACAACATATATGATTGGCAAGGATCACCAGTTAGCGAGTGCTAACTTCTAACAATATAATATTGTTAATAAAAAAAGGAGAAACTGTAAAGTAAAAAAAAAACAACTTTTATATATAAACCATTTTACAAAAATGTAAAATATAACAATAAAGCTTGTGCAGGATAGAAAATGTTTGAAACGACACGAGCGTTAACTTTGATCTTATAGTTTAGTATGCCTGTGTGCGTGTGTGTTTTCTTGGTTAAGCATGTTATTGTGGGGAAGACAGCAGGCGTGCTTAAAAGTGGATCTGAGGTTCGCACTTCAAATCGGGTGTTTTTGTTGTTGTTGCTGTCTTCATTGATAGCGAGGCGAGTTATATCGTTGTCGCCAAGAAACTGATCTTTCTTCGATAATTCCCTGGTTTTATAAAAGTTTATTTCTCACCCACTTGTTCAAAACATGTGTGAACACTTTTCTTGAGAGTTCACACTTTGGCCACATCTGTTATAACTTATTTTTACGAGGAACTGACCGCAAGGTGATCCCCTCTTCAAGAAGAAAGAAATAAATAAAAAGAAAAGGAAGAAGAGGAAAGAAGAGGAGAGAGTAAGCCGAATGAACCTAGAAAGAAAAGGGGTAACTAAGCAAGCTAGCACTTTCCTTTCATGCCCGCTCGTCTCATCGATCTATTGATCTGCCACAGGTGAAGATGTGAACAATGACTTTTATGACAGGCTTTTCGCAGTAGCTAGTAAGGTTGATGAGGAGGAAGTACTTGCTGTGGCAGAAAATTTTAATGGTCATGTTGGAAAGACCCCGGGTGATTTTGAGGGTTTGCATGAAGAAAATGGATATGGTAATAGATATACAGAAGGAGAAAGCATTTTAGAATTTGGTCTTGCAATGGACATGTTGGTTGCTAACACCTTTTTTAGGAAAAGGAAAGCAATCTCGTTACATATGAATCTGGTACAGCCAAGACTCGAGTATATTATCTGCTGGTTAGGACAAAGGACAGAAAGCTCTTAAGTGATGTGAAAGTAATACCTGGTTAAGAAATCGTAAGACAGTACAAACCGGTTGTCTTCAATTTAATGTTGAAGAAAGCTCATGAGGTAAAGAGAAAGTTTATCTCCAGAAGAAAGGTGTGGAGGTTGAATTAAAAACATGCAAAGGGCGATGGAGCATTCGGTTATTAGATACATTACAGGAAGTGTGGAAGTTCAGTGGAAGACACTGAAGGATACACTGTCAGAGGTAACACACCAGACTTGTGTATGACATGGTGGTGAAATGAGGAAGTTGAGAAGTGTATCAAAAAAAGCAGAAGTGTAGAAGTCAGTGGATAAAAGGTTTAGTGAATAAGGATATGTATCTGGAGGCAAAGAGTGAAGCAAAACGAGCAATATACAAAGCTAAGAACGAGGTTTCCAGATGTACCATGAAGATATGACCAAAAGAATGAAATATTCAGGATAGTTAAACAGATGGCAAAAACAGATATGGATATTATTGGAGAGAAGTGAATTCGAAATGACAATGGAGTGTTAGCAACAAATGAACAGGGCAAGAGCGATGCTATGAAATGCCACTATAAGAAATTGTTGAATACTGAGTTTTCATGGAACCGTGAAAATTTAGAAGTTGCTGAAGCAGTATCTGGTCTCACTATAAGAATTGAGAAAGAAATGGTGCTGGAAGCTGTGAGTAAGATGAAGAAGGATAAAGCTGGCGGACTTTCAGGCGTTGTTGAGGAAATGTTGAAGGCTGCACGTAAAACAGGCATTGAGATGATCACAGACTTGAC
Organism: Sepiola atlantica; assembly: GCA_963556195.1. Classification (NCBI taxonomy): domain Eukaryota; kingdom Metazoa; phylum Mollusca; class Cephalopoda; order Sepiida; family Sepiolidae; genus Sepiola; species Sepiola atlantica. The sequence goes on from OY744528.1 coordinate 40,086,677, forward strand.
AAATCAGATCGTAAAAGAAGGTTATCCTGAAAGAAGAGGTTATCCAAAAAGACTGGAAACTTAGTACAATTGTGAATTGTTACAAGAGTAAAGGGGGGGCTCTAGATAATTGAGGTAATTACAGAGACTTAAAATTGATGGATCAAGTTGATGGATCAGGTCCTGAAAGTGATTGAGAGAATAATTGAGCAGCAAATAAGAAGTCAAATAAGTATAGATGAAATACAGTTTGGTTTTATGCCTGAGACAAAGAGTGCCAAGAGAAGTTGTCTTGTGGGCTTTGCGTAAACTAGGGGCAAATGAGTGGTTGGTGAAGGTTGTTGAAGCAATGTACAGAAATGCTCAAAGCCAGTTAGAATTAACAGCACATTTAGTGACAACTTTAATGTTAAAGTAAGAGTACATCAGGGTTCTGTACTGAGTCTGTTGCTTTTCATTTGTGTCTTAGAAGCATTGTCCAGGGAGTTCCATATAGGTTTGCCGGAAGAGATGCTGTATGCTGATGATTTAGTAGTTTCTGTGAAACAATGGAAGACCTACTTGTTGAGTTAAAAACTTGGAGGAATGCTATGGAAAGTAAAGGTCTGAGAGTGAATGTTACGAAGACCTAAGTCATGATCAGTGGTTATAGTGTTGGAAAGCACCCCAAAAGAGGAATGTTCCCTGCTCAGTTTGCGAAAATTAGGAGTGGATGGAGTAAATTCAGGGAACTTCTGCCATTACTAACCAGCAGAGCGTTACCACTGTCGATCAAGGGAAGAGTCTATCAGATATGTATGCAGTGTGATGATATATAAACGTGAAACCTGGCCAGTGAGGGTTGGGGGCATGCATTGCATGGGAAGAAATGATATGAGAATGATACGATGGATATGTAATGTGCATCTTAAAAGACAGGCTTAGTTCTGATGACCTCAGAGGAAGATTAAATCTGGAAAGTATAAAGATATGTGTGCAGAAGAGTAGACTTCGATGGTATGGCCACATTGAAAGAATGGATGAGAGTTCTTGAGTTAGTAGATGTAGAACAGTTGGGGTAGCAGGTTCAGTTCACAGGAGGGAAGGCCAAGGAAAACATGGTACGAAGTGATAAAAATGAACCTTAGAGTAAAAGGAATAAACAAAGACCTGGCCAGAGATAAATTACTTTGGAAGTCAATTTCTTAAAACTGTCCAACGTATGCCATCATATGAAATAGACATTAAACCGATTATGATGATGATGATAATGATTTGCTAAGAATTTTCAAACCAAAACTGACTTTTTATTCGACAGTTTAAATGCTTCCACATTCGTTTAAAATGTTATAACTGTGACAAAGTAATTTTATTCTTTTTTGTTCAACTATTAACTGAAGATTAAAATGGCTGACTTGTTTATGAAGAAACGGAAATGCATTGTGGTGGATTTAATTTCATAGCAATCCAATAAAAGAAATTAACAGTAATTATACAGAAACTATTGTCAGTTGTGAAGGGATTTCCCACAACACTTTAACTAATCAATATATATTTTATCGTAAAAGCACTACATGGAACAAGGGACAAAATGAAGGGGATATGTTCGAAATATCATTTATTTAATGCGAACCCAGAAAGGTTCGCTCCCAGTTAGATTGTGGGTGTAAAACGCGGACATAAGTCCAAGAAAGTCTGAAACGAATGTGAGAATATGTCTCACATACCTTGGATTTTGTGGATGCATTAGGCATACGTGTTGGGCGAGGCAAGGAAGAAAAAAAAGAAGAGTGAGAATCCTTTTGTGTTTTTGCTTTCATAATTCCTGATCTTAGTGCCCCCTAGCATGGTGAAAAGGGAGATAATTAGGTCTGAGTGCCCTCCGGTGTATGTATGTATTTGTGAGTATGTGGGAAGCTAGGTAATGCTTAACACTTCAAGTTTTTTGAGGCCTTAAAAATGCAAGTTGACCATTGCTGGAGAAGATATTTTGGCTATTATGGTGTGATATATTTATCAAATTCACTACAGAGTAGTAATCTTACCTTTGATAAAAAATCGAGCTGTCATAGACAATGCAGATGCCTAATACGGTGATACCAGTCTCTTTGCAAAGCATACTTGATGCTCCAAGAATAAAAGAAACATATATTTGTAATGAAGAGCGTCCAGAATTATCATATTCGGCCTGAACACCTCTGGAAAAAAACAAACAAACTCTGAAGCATTAAGCAGTCTAACATAGTGATACAGATAACAATAATAAGGGAAACAGAATCAAAATAATCAAGATCAGATGGATGTATACAAATCTCTACATTTTTCGACCAATAAACGAATCACAAACAATTACTTGATTATCCCATGTAGTCATGGGTTAAAAGGCAGATAATTCCTGAATATTCTGTGCCAACAGGTGCATTAATTTATCACATAAAAAAGACTGGAGACGTTCTGATACTTTAAGAAACGCTTCACACCAAAGAAATATATTGTGGAATGTCAGAAACTTAATAAAAAAAATAGATTGCAAAAGCAATTTGTTTTAACCTCTTCCCTTATTATCTCGAATACTCACATGGTAGACATTTTAAACATTTTTTTACAATCCTGATTATTTGCGTTCTATCACTGAAATTTATTACCCTAAGACGCTTAATTCACTGATGATTTCCCGAGAACTTTTAGTTCTTTGTGCAGTGCAGAGCAAGACTTAGTCTTGCTCTGTTTTTTTCTTATGTTTATTTCTAAATAATAGTCACACATTTTCGTTAGCAATTGTGGTGCGTATTTGTTATTATTTTAAAAATATAAAAACACTTTTTCACAAGTTTATTTCCGTATTGTGTTCAAAATTCCAAATTGAAACTGAGAAAAAGATCATTTTCTTTTTCTAATGAAAGTTCACTTTATAAAACTAATGCTGTAAGAAATGTAAATCAAACATGTTTTGACATAATTACGAATAAAATAAATAAACTTATATTTTTATTTTATTTTTCTTTCAATTCTGTATGAACACATATACATGTGTGTGTGCATATCTGTATACCACTTCCCAAATATTGATAATTTTATAAAAAATATTCTTAAATGTGCTTAAAACATAAGTAACTCTCTCTCTCTCTCTCTCTCTCTCTCTCTCTCTCTCCTTATTTGACTTTTCAGCCACTGGACGATCATTTGGTTCAATAGTTATTTCATTCTTCTAAGAACGTGTTGTTCGAAGTAATTGCATAATAATTATCTTAGAAAAGCATGTGAGATGGCTTTTATTTCAGCTAAGTCTTGGTCCTGAAAGGAAAATAGCAACAAACACATGCGTACATTATTATTCTTACTAGCAAAAATATGCTCCCCGTTTGGTTGCATATTTTTGCTAGTATAAATGACGAACGAACATATACTACACTGCCCATCCCCCTAAAAGGAAGTAATGCCTGGTATCATGACATCAGAACAGATACTACACTAACCCCTCCCCGAAAGAACTGGAGGAGCTAATGCCTGGGAGGATGGTCTCATGACAACAAAACAGATACGACACTGTATTTATCCAGTAAAATTCTTGAGACTAGTGTATTTTGGCAAGTTTTTTTAATGGTTGTTAGAGACAAAATTTAAGCGGTTGTCAGCTTTTCACAATCCTTCATTCTTTAGTATGTATTTATTTGCATATTTATATATATGTAAATATATATACTTCCTTGCCGTCATGCAGAAGCTAGCAAGTAAACAACGTGCCTTTTTTCTAGCCAGACGAAACCAATTTCAAGTTATGAGGGGGAGTGACAAAAGCGAATCAGACAACCACCTCAGACTTGCCATGCAACCTGAAATAAATTTGAAAATAAATATTCCATCTATAATAAAAAAATTAATGGAGGGTGTTTTGTTTTTCTTTAGTTCATTAGAAACGATCATTCATATATGAAAAATTAAACTACTGATGTAATTCTATGATTATATATGTGTATTTTTGTAATATATCTCGATAAAGATAAATAGAGAGTGCAAATATTGGCGAAGCATAATTTTTTCTTGTCATTTTTCTTATAGAGGGTGTAAAAACCTGACTATACTCGGTAAGATGTTGGGAAAGCAATGGGTGGCAACTGTGTGACCGCCTTTATTGAACTCGTGACCTCCTTTAAATTTGTCATGGATACTTTAAGGTCATATGGTCCTAGGTTAAGAATCAATGTTATAAATTGATTTGCACCTTCATTTATTGATTGTTTGATTTTTCTCTAGGCAAAGCTATAAACATTTTTAAGCAGCTACAAGATTTTGATAATACAGCAAACTAAAACCTGACAACTAGATAAGAAGTTTGAAAGACAATAGGTGGTTGTTAGAGATAAAATTTAAGCAGTTGTGAACTGTTCACAATCCTCCACTCTATAATCAAGACTAATGTGTATTTATTTGTATTATTATTATTAGTAAAACTGTGTTCTGCGGCTACGGTAGTCAAATGACATCCCGTAGCTGCAATCAGTCTTCCATGCTAGTCCCAGGCCATCTGTCCTTGTCATGTGCAAGTTGTCGTAGGCAATGAGTTGTTTCGCTGTACGTAGTGGTCCTAGTCCCACCTGCTTGAGGTCAGCACGTAGTGTGCCCAGCAGATTTGTGCAGTGTCGTCCTAGTCGCGGTTGGTAGGCTTGCGAGCCAGTAACGGCAAAGTCTAGTGCCCTCTGTGCGGGAGTGTCAGGGTCCATTCGTAGGACATGGCCTAACATAGACCATCTTTGTTCAGCGACCTTTGTAGAGAGGAGTTTTTCGTTGCACAGCTCGTATAGTGCCTTGTTGCTGATAAGTTTTTTCGGCCAGCAGTGACCTGTGATGGAACGGAGGTGTCTGCAGTGGCACGCATCCAGCTTGTCAAGCATGGCTTTTGTTATTGCTCAGCTGTTGCTCTTGTAGAGCATGATGGACACGCAGTACGCGTTATAGAGACGGAGTCTAGTCTTCAACAGGAGCTTGGTTCGTCGGTTCCAGAGTTTATGTAATGAATGAAACGCTACATTTCCATGTATACAGCGGGCTGTTACGTCTGTGGTGCTGCACAGCAGGGAACCCAAAGTTTTGTTCTTGCGCCAGCTGTCATTGCCGCGGAGGGTCTTGCCTTGTGGGTCCAACTCTGTGGCTTCTGCAAGGTATACATGGCTAATCTCTGTTTTCATCTCGTTCATGAAGAGATTGTCCGTTTTCAGTTTCTATTGGCTGGAGCTGATCCAGAGGGTTCTTTTCTATGTCCAGGAAATCAACGTTGTCTGCATATTTATTTGTATATATATATATATATATATATATATATATATATATATATATATATATATATATATTCAGATTTTTCACTTATAAAATAGATCATTCAGTGAAGACCGGGGTTGTTCCAATAAAAAACAAGCTCGATGATACTCGATTACAGAGTACAGAGCATTTATATGTGATTTTATGAAGGCTTACCAAAGCATTCCTTTCAAAAAACATTTAATTTGAATAAATAGTATTTGTAAGAAAAAATATCTTTAATGGTGATCATTGGTGTCCTGAAAGGAATGCTTTGGTAAGCCTTCATAAAATCACATATATATATATATATATATATATATATATATATGAACAAATTTTTTGTGGTACAAAATTTTATAATGCTTTTAAATAAAATAAATGGAGTCATAGCGAAAGAGGCACTATTACAAGAAAAAAAAAAGGAGAGGAAATATTAAATAATATTTAATTGTCGATTTAAAACAAATAAAACCATTTTTGAGTCCTGTAACGAGGCAAGTGATTTTTTCCTGAAATTAAATACGCTCCACCCAACACTACAGTTCACTATGGAAGAGGAGCAGAATGGCTCTTTACCATTTCTGGACGTTTTAGTGGAAAGGACGGGGAACAAATTCACTACAACTATATATAGGAAACCGACGTTTACGGGCCTGTATATCAGTTGGGATTCATTTGTTCCCATGAGTAGAAAGATAAGTTTGGTCAAAACACTTGTTTACCGCGCACTGATGATTTGCACTGCTAGCAAACTCGCGGCTTAACTTAGAAAGATAACTGACATTCTTATTAAAAATGGTTTCCCAGAGGGTCTAATTTGCAAGTGTATTGATCGAAAACTTGCGAAATTTAATGCCAACATTTTCTTTGGTCCACCCAAATGTCCTGTTTATCTGAAACTTCCTTTTATTGGTTCAATTAGTAAGGGTTTTTCAGATAAAATGTCATCGGTTGTATCTCGCTGTTTTTATGCAGTACAGCCTCGTGTGGTGTTTGGCACCAGAACTGCCTTTCCAGCCTTTCAGAAAGATGTACTTCCAACACTACAGAAAAGTTTAATTATATATAAATTCAAATGTCAGTGTGAAGTTGACTATGTTGGTCGTACTCTTCAGCGCTTGGAAGTCAGAGTGGCCCAGCATATCCCTGCCTGTTTTCGTAGATCACGTGTTGTAAAGACGAGTACAGCGACGGACACATCCGGGTCTTTACAAAGAACATCTGGGCGTTTCCAGAGCACATCCAGGCGCTCACAAGTCCACGAGTCATCCATTGGACAGCACCTGTACGACAATAAGAGGTGCGGTGAGGCGTACTCCGATGGATGTTTTCGCATTGTACAAAGGGCCCGTTCCAAACACCATCTCACGATTTTGGACTCAGTGTTACAATACGAAAACCATCTCTCTGTAGGCAGAAAGAGTTGTCTCATAAATTAGATCTATTTAGAGACTTCTAAAAAAAAAAAATACTTTGCCTATTTTGCCCATTTATTCTTTGCAGTTTAATGGCATTATTCAATCTACCTTTTTTTTTTTCTTTGTTTTTTTTCCCTCCCAACGTTATTCTTACCACCGTTTTTAAACGATATTTGCCGACGTTTTCTCTTGACAATGTGTCGGCCGAAAGGTACCTAAGGACGTAGTTTTTATTTTGTCAATTTTAGTCGATCGTTTTATTCGTTTTAAATCGACAATTAAATATTATTTAATATTTCCTCTCCTTTTTTTTCTTGTAATAGTGCCTCTTTCGCTATGACTCCGTTTATTTTATTTTATTTTATTTATTTATTTATTTTTTTACATGGTTCACCCCAAACAAGGCAGGACGCCACTGTAAACGTAAGGGGCTACTGAGAAAAAAGGAAAAGGGGGGGAAGGATTGGTAGTTCAGCTTAAATTGGGATCTGAGCAGCGAGGTGTCTGTTTACATTAGTTTTAAATTTCTGCATGTCAGTACTGTCGGGGAAACAGGGGGCAGGGAGGGAGTTCCAGAGGCCAGCAGCACGAGGAAAGAAGCTATTTGAGTAGAATGCTCTCCGGCATTTAATATATATAAATTTGCCATGGTCACTTTAAGGTCACATGGCTCTAGGTTGAGAATCACTGTCTTATAGAATAATTTGCCCATCCAGTGATTGATTGATTGATTTTTTCTGTTGTGTCTCTAGTATAAATATTTTTGATAATAGTTAAGACACTCAACCCCACAACTATTTTTATAATTTTTTTTTCACCCCAAACAAGGCCGCCGAGACGTAAGCGGCTACTGTGATTAGGGGCCAGATTTATAGGGGCCATCCGAAGTGGGGAGTTGTGTAGCAAGATATTTGTTTACATTACATTTACATTTTTGCATGTTGGTACAGTCGGGGAAACAATGAGCAGGGAGAGAATTCCAAAGGAAAGCTGTCCGAGGAAAGAAGATATTAGAGTAGAAAGTTTTCCGGCATCTGAGGAGATCTACAGTGAAGGGGTGGGATCTTGCTGCTAGTCTGGTTGATCACGGGTATTTTTGTTGAGGGGACACAAGTGCAGTAAGTTCATTAGAGCACATACCGTGAAAAGTACTTGTAAAAGAAACACAGGGATGCCACATTGCGACAGTGGAACAGAGGCTGGAGCTTGGTAGACAGTCCAGGAACTATTAGGGTAGAGACTCTTTTTTGCTCTCTGTCCAAGAAGGAGAGACTAGTGGTTGGAGCACCAGCCCAGATGTGGTAACAGTACTCATTGCAGGGGTGAATAGTGGCTTTATAGAAATATATGATATGTGTGAAGTTTTTTAGCCCGAGAGAGGAATCCCATCTTCTTTGTAGAAGAATTGGAAGTATCTTATATTCCAATTCATGTTGCCCGTGAATGTACGGCTGAGGAGTTTACAAGATAAGAAGTTTGAAAGGCAATATGTGATTGCTCCGTGGCCATAGGTTGGGAATAATTATCTTATAGAATTACTGGTTACACCCATTCATTGAATTTTTTTCTATTGTACTTTATATGACAGTCTCACCTGTCTGTCTCGAGGCAAGGTTATATAAATATTTTCTTTCAGAGGTAGATATTGATTTTGCAAAGATTTTAATTAACTTTACAACAGAAACATTGAAAGAAAAACATGAATATATTTGCAGGTAGGAAGTAAAAAAGATATATGCGGGCGGGTGGGTGTGTATAAGATGTCGCTTTTATTTCGGAAAGCACTGTTATTTTAGGAAACTCTTTTTCCCTCATGTTTTCTGAATTACAGGATGAAAAGGAAGTCAGGAGACAAAAGAATAAATAAATGTGAGAAAAAAAAAAAGTGTTTCGGAATTTTTTAGATGAAGATCGATAATTTGTATTATTTGGACTACTGTTCTCATCTTGGTTGCTATTCTCACAACACGAGAACCCGTGGCATAACGGATATAAGTGCTAAGTAATTATAAGTTCAATGTGACAGTCTTCTGGAGGTTGAAGGTTCAATCCTCAGTGTGAGCAATACTAAGAATATAATTACAAATTACTTAAGACTTCTATGTGGTCATGGCTGATGGATGAGAGCAAGCTATCCCTGTGGATTAAATAAAAGGTTCCGTTCGAAATTTGGTATAAATTCCCAAGTTTGACAGAAAGATTCCCCAAATTCGATAAGATGCACCTGAAGAAGGTTGGAAGTTACATCGTCCGAAACGTTGTGAGAATAACATCCAAGATGAGAACAGTAGTCCAAATAATCCAAATAATCCAAAAGAAAGAGTTCAGAAATAATTGAAGAAAATAAGTTTTCTCTTGTTTGCAGTGCCATCACTAAGAGTTCACCTTCCCTCAATCTATTGCTAACTAAGTAAGCGAACGCCCAGAAGAGGTTATACAGTAATTTTCAAAATAAATTGTAGCTAAGTATGTTATTATATTTCCAATAACACGGTACAACAATAACAAATAAAAATTTGACAAGATAATTTTATATGTTAGATAAATCTCTATCTGGGCCTTTGTGTGTGCATGGTCTGCTGTCTTGATTCGGATTGATTCCGATTTTGAAAAGTTTATTTTCATAAAGAGAGCAAAATACATGTTCCATGTTTGTCGTAGCTGACAAGGTAGCAATGGGGATAAGCTTCCATTGTGTATAAAATGTCCCTCACGGCACGCATCTCCAACCACCATCTGACACTAAGTCCAGCTCCTCACCTGCTTGTGTGGTTTAGAACTGCTACTATTGATAGTGTTAAATATTGAACAGGTAGACCATCTAGCATATAATGTAGTTAGTTGAGAATAACAGGAAATGGGTCAGGAGGGGTCAACTCATTAAACCAGGTTGAAAATTACTTAGACTGTGGGAATGTATTAAAAACAGATATGATGTTAAATGGCTCAAAGAGAGAGGGTGATAGCAAGGAGTCAGTATGTTTGTATAATGACATGGGCTGATAAGATATAACTAATTAGTGATTTCTCTCTCTCTCTCTGTGTCTTCAACCCCATTGGTCAGTGATTTGGAATGAAGATCATGTTGAATAAATGACTCGCTTTCTTCCATCCGATTTGTGTCAAGTTAGTCTGTTTAAAGGTATGAATAAGAAACTTTAATTAGAGGACAGGCATTTTCTCAGTCTAAGAAGATCACAGCAAAAGCGCATGAAAGAAGAACCATTGTAAATGTTATTGTTTCTGTAATGATGACGGCAGTGTTGGTTGCAGCGTGTATGACACTAGGCTGAGTATGCAACAATAGAAGGTGTGAAAGTGGATTACCTGAAAACCAGTGCTTTGGCTAGACGATGCTTATCATTCTAGGAAGACAGCTCATTTAATAGAAGGAAAACTGATCTCAAACCTACACTGCCTTGTAGTAATACTCACTCGTAAGAAAATTTCCTGTGTCAACCTCAAGAAAAAAATCGGAGCCGGAGTCTCCAAGGCATATACAGCAATGTTCTAGTAATTCTTGCAATGGCACTGGAACTACATCTAGTGGTGCTTACCTTTCCAATGGACCATTCTAGTTACTTTGAGAGAGGATAACTACTGCTTTGCCTCTATATTTATTTATCCAGGCTTTGAACTTTAAGCACAAATCCATAGTTTTTCAAGACTGAAAGGATGCCAATGATATTGAGGGTAGATTGTTTAGCTGTTGTGTAACATCATGCACACCAATTACAATGTACCTCGTGACCCTTTCTTCACACCAGCTCCCCAAAGAGGGCTTCGTAGAAACTCAGAAAAGCTTTACCTGAGACGATTTCAGCTTAATTGTCGGAAGGCGTCTTTTCCAGTTAAAGTCGATTTATCATGGAACAGGCTGTCGGAAGCCGTGGTCAAATCTGCAAACGTCCAAACAGTTCAAAACAGCACTGGATGCACCATGGCCACTGATATTTAGATGATTACGCCTCACTTGAGCAGCAGAGGATATAAAGGGACGTGATTCTTGCGAAAAAAATCATCAACAGGAATTTAAATCTACTTTTCAAGGAGTTTCCACTCCAGAGCGAAGTCGTGATATCCACAAGACGCAGCAAAAGATGTATCAGAGGCGCTTTCGTCTAATTAGAAGAAAGGCAGCATCCTCTGTCCGTGTTTCTGCTGCGTAGAACAGCCTAGCAGAGATAGTGACGATGCCTACCATATCCAGGTTTAAAGTCACCTTGGACATAACATTTAGATAGTATATAGATGTACACAATTTCTAATTGTCCTTTTACGTGGGTTCTTGCACTTTGCTATTCTTTGCTAATAAATTTGATTTGATTTAGAGGATCCTGTAATCTCTGTTTATATTTTCTTAAATGTGGATGTGGGGCAGGAATGTGTTTTAAGGTGTTCCCATCCCAGCTCTATTATTGTAACACCTTAAAACGCATTCTTGTCCTACATTCACACATAGGAAAATATTCGTAGATACTACAATAATAACAGATAACAAATTTGAGTCGGTCTACATTAAAACTAATAAACCAATCCTCAATTAAATAAATTTTAAATATTGCCATAACATACTCACACGTCTTTAACTATTTATACTAATAACATTATTAAGTTGGATTTTTCTTTTTCTCTTCCGATGGTTAAAATTTTCAAAAACTATTGACTTTTAAAAATCATTTTTATATTTTGTGAAACGCAATTTCTATAAACAAAATTAGTTCTAGTTTTCTAACGATTTGGCCTAATTAATAATTTAATGATCGAATAATACTGTAATAATTAAATTTAACTTTCAAAATCTTTAACAAAAATGTTAAAACTACAAAAATGACAGTAAAAAGATTCCCGGGCAATGCTAGATAGGGACAAGTAGTTATTAGTATATAGCCGACGACACTTCCGGTGTTATTAACTATCTGAAGGCCAAGTTGATTTGAAATCCAATCAGTAGTCTTTGGGTCTATGGTGAACAAACAGATAAACTGAGAGGCGCTTTATTTCATTTGTATTGATAAAAAACACTGATATAAGTATAAAGTATTACCAAATAATTGTTGTGACCTTGAAGAGCCGATAATAATCAAGACAACACGGTGGTATATTTACAAGAGTGTATTTACAGAAGTACAGAATAGTATGTTACAGAAAGTCTGCGTCCGGTACTGTGGCTATGACTGCCACCAATGGCGGTATTTGTTTCCTTCCCATCGCAGGAAGATATGGCACAAGGCTAGAAGGTGGGGAGAGTCAAGTCAGCGCCCCTAAAGAAGGAGCACTCTTGTCTTTTAAAAATTGCCGGTTGGGGCGCCTCAGCCAGTAAGCAAGCAATAAACTTACTTCACCCTAAAGAGATGAGGCAAGGCCTGGGAGGGTGCATCTCCTTGGACTACTCAGGGCTAATACCTCAGCCCGACAGATAAAAGACTACCAAAATTCTGCCGAACTGATTGTCGAGATCCTTTGACTGGTATGCCAGTCACCGTCACCGGACGGCAAATGAATGCCGCTAATGACTGTCACAATACTTAGCCAGGACTCTATTCATAGTCTCTGGAAGAGTCCATCTACTCCCGAAATAGGGTAGATCAACATCATACCATAACAATAATACATAGAGTATGTTATGTAATAAGCTTCTTTCTTTGTTGATGTTATTGTTTGCACAGATAATATTACTAAAAAAGCGATTATTTAGTCAGTGGGGATGGAAATAAGCAAAGGATACCACAAAGTGAAAAATGAGACTCGTACAGGATAATTAAATAATAAAATTAAACTTTTAAAATCCTATTTAAAAACATAAAAAAGACGTTCATCGCATTTCGCTGCTGATGCAACAAGGAAATATGATTACATTGTTTGTAAAACTGTAAACAAAGATTTGTCACAAAGCTTGGGTGATGAGTTATTTGTACAATTTCAGCTTTCTTTCGGTATATAGCTCATTAGTTAAGTGGTCTAAGACGACACCCATCTTAGGCGGTCCCTCTTTTGAACCACAGGGTCGAATTCTGTACCAATCTCATTTTTCACTTTGTGGTATTCTTTGCCTATTTTCAGCCCTGCGAACTACATAATCACTTGTCTAGTAATATTATCCACAAAAACAATAGTATCAACAAAAAAGAAGCTTAATACATAACATACTGTATATTGTCGGAAATAAATTTACAATATTAAAAACATATAAATAAAAGCCTATATAAGCACTGATATAAGTATAACATGTTAATAGATGACTTACCTTGCGTAAAACATGAAAGACAATAAGAAAAGAACTGCAGCAAGGAGTTCAGCCCTTCCCACTATTCCAGCAACCTGAAAGAATATTCAATGCTTTTAAAATATTGTAGAGTTAATGGTTACATACAAATAAACACAGAAATAAAGGGACAGAGATATGGTTAAATGAAAGTGATTTAATGGTATTGCAGATAAAATAGAAAAGTTATGATCATCTGCTTTATTGTAATCCAAGTATTATTTACTCCTCTCCAGGAGTTAGGCACAAGGCCAGTTTTATCCTACTCCCACAAGTAAGATGTGACCCAAGGTCGGGTCGGAAAGTGGGGGTTGAAAAGCCAGCGCCCGAGAGGTGAGCACTCTGACCATCAAAAATTGCCTGGGCAGCCCCGTCGGCATTCCCCGGTAGGGGCGCCTCAAGCAGTAAGCAATTAACTTACTCCTCCCCAAAGAGGGGAGGCAAAGCCTGGGAGGGTGGACCTCCTAGAACTGCACAGGACAATCCCATAGACCGGCGTAAATCAAGTCCCGAAGGACAAGACAATACCAGTGTATGGGGTGCAGTATCCATCGGAACAGAAGTGTAAATGTGCATTCCTCTTTGCTTAATTAGCCAGTATTAATCCACGAAAGGGAAAGACTAACAATAAGTAAAAATAAAAAGTTTACACATGCACAATAAATAAAATAAATATAAAAAATAATAAAAAATTATATTAAATATTAAAAAAATGAATGAGTATTTTTCTCCTCCATTTTTTTTTTCTTTCTCTATCACGGAGTCACAGGAAATACAAAAGTTTAGTTGTTTCTATTCTCGTCGATGAAAAAGAAAAAAGTAAAAAAAAAAAAATAAATGAGGTAAAAGGGTTTGGGGCTGGGAGTATTAAGAATATAAAATGATTATAAAAAATAAATAAATGAGGTAAAAGGGTTTGGGTCTGGGAGTATTAAGAATATAAAATGATTATAAAAAATAAATAAATGAGGTAAAAGGGTTTGGGGCTGGGAGTATTAAGGAGAATATAAAATGATTATAAAAAAATATAATTAAATAATTATAAAGAATAAATAAATTCAAACAGCCTTGATTCAAAATTCCATTCTTTCACAGGAAGAACTAACCATTTTGCACCACCCTTTCCCCGGTATTAATTAGTGAGAAGAAGTTTCAACTGCGACACTGTCCTTTTTTAAACGACCAGCTTGCCAACACTAACGTAATATTTTCTGAAAACTGAAGCAAAAAAAGCGGCAGACACACACAAATTCTCTTAAATTAATACGAATTCAACTCAAATTATTATTGGTTTGTTTAGAAATGCTTATGGAAGTTTATGTTTCTTTTCAGTTTCCACATTGATGAATATCTTGCATTGAATTTTGCGACGATCATATGTGTTCAAATAAACATTCTTCAGTCAAACCTGTGTTCTGAATTCTTTGGCTCAGTGCTACCGTTACCACGAGTATAAGGGTCAACAGAGAAAATAAGAGGGAAAACTCCTACAACTATTCAGGATAGGAAAGTAGATGTTAATCAGTGCTTTTACCGACATAAATTATTTTAAAGGAAATACCATTGGGAAATTAGTCAAACACAGTTTATTTTGCTTTATTACTCAGTCATGACCTATTTGTGTTAAAAGTGGAAGCAGACAAGGGCCGAAAATACAGAAGCCAACTATTCGGTCCTTACTTGCTTCCATTCCGGTTATGTATTTAGTTCCTTCCAGAATCAAAATGGCTACTGTAGGGGCGCAGACCTTATCTTAGTAAGATATTGTGTCTTAGAGAATATGCTAAGATCCACGCTTACATTTAGAATAGTTAAAGAAATGTTTAAAAGAGTAAAAACGTATAAAACATGGAAAAACATGTATGAAAGTTGAATGAAAGATAAAGTTTAAGGAAAAATAAAACGTAGTTTAAAAGTAACACAAAATATTTATATATTTACAAATTACAGAGCATTAAGTGTTCATTTCAAGTGTCCAGTTAGAGAAACGATAAATGTTCATGCCTGTGATTTATGAATGTGTGTGTATGTGCGTAGTGTAATGATGTGTGAGGCCTGGCGTTAGTACATCGAAGTGTGTGAATGTGCGTGTCGCCTTTTGTTCATGGTTGTATTTTTTTTTGTGTGCGTGTGTGAGTTGATAATTCGTTTAGGCGTTTACATATGTGTGTGCCTTTGCCAGCAGTGTGTAGTTGCGTACGTGGAAGAATGATAGGAGTGTAAGCCTTTGTGTGTGTGTGTGTGTGCGTGTGTGTTTAGTAGTCAAGCGAGGGTAGCCGAACTTGGATTCTCTGAAAAAGAAGAAAGAGAAAAGAAAGAAGAGGGAAGAGACAGGTTTTGTCGCAAAGTCTGCTTTTATATTGTTTCACAGTGGGTTGGCTGACGTAGTCGAGAGCACCCCACGTGATCAACATTTTTGGTTTATTTGCGCCTTTTTGTTAGACTGTCTCTAGGAGTTGATTTTTATGGCCCCAGTTTTAGCTTTAGTTATTGAAGTGAATTCGGGTTGGTTTCTGTTTCTGTGCCCACACCGTTTGTTGATAAAATAGAGGATGTCGATCCGATACTACCATGGATTATTTTACTCAATGACTATTTAAAGTTAAGTAAATTGGATTAAAATATTTTTTAAATATTAAATATCAAATCTTTTTAACGCAAATAGCTCACAAATGAGTAGGTAAATAAGAATAAATTGTTTTGACTCATTCCCCAACGGTATTTCCTTTAAAATAATTTATGTCGATAATAGTAATGATTACATAGAAAATTTACTAAATAAAAGGTTACATTGTGAACAAAGTAATTTAGCAATTGCCAGGTTGAGCTAGCAAGTCCCGGGATTTACTTGTATCCCAAAACAATGCATGATTTGACACAAGGTCGAATTTAAAGTGAGAAGCCTAGCTCCACCAAAAGGGGACATTCTGGACAAATGAAAAAATATCTGTGAATGGAACCGTTTGCATTTCCTGGAGAGGGCGCCTCAGGCGATCGGCGCTAAACCAATCTCCCTTCTTAACAAACATAGTTCACCCCAAACAAGGCAGGCTTCCACTGTAGACGTAAGGGGCTACTGAGAAAAAGAAAAGGGGAGAAGGTAGGGGGGGGGCAACCTAAATTGGGATCTGCGTAGCGAGATGTCTGTTTACATTAGTTTTAAATTTCTGCATGTCTGTACTGTCGGAGAAACAGGGGACAGGGAGGGAGTTCCAGAGGCCAGCAGTACGAGGAAAGAAGCTATTTGAGTAGACGGCTCTCCGACATCTGGGGACCTCCACAGTGAATGAATGAGATGTAGTTGATTGTCGAGTTAGTCTAGTGAATTTACGTCGAGGGGGCACCAGAGTAGCCAATTCATCGGAGCATAATCCATTGAAGTATTTGTAAAACAAGCACAAGGATGCTATATTGCGGCGATGGGACAGAGGCTGGAGCTTGGTTGACAGTGAGGGACCTATTACGATGGGGGAGAGGTAACCCACCACTGCCTCCAAAGAGTGAGGTACTGTTTGGGAGGATGTCTTTCTGAGACAGAGCAGGTAATAGTTACCAGTCCAATTCGACAACTTAATGAGCTAGCAAGTCCAGTGAGATCTCATTAGTTCTCATTCTTTTTATAGATAAAAACGGACGATTCTATTCTTCTTATTTAGGTACTTTATATGTACTTCCATATTTACTTATCTAAAGATTATATATACATATATTATCATACATTATGTTGATAACAGTTTTGTCAAATTGAAGGATGTTTTATAGCAGAACTCTGGTCGAATCATTCCCCCCCCCCCCCGAAAATCTTTTTGAGGGATTTTTTTCAAAACATTTCTTCAGTTTAATAATGATTCACTACTACTACTACTACTACTACTACTACTACTAGATGAACCTGTATAAATTACACAGAGGATTTAAGTATTTACCGAGTCAGTCCCGAGTATTGACGGAGCATCTCGAGTCAGTCCCGGAAATGACTGAAGCAGTTTATGATTTGAAAGCCAAAAAAAAAAAAAAAATAATGTAAAAAGGCAGACGAAACTTTAAGCATGTGAAGGGTTAGATTAGGGTTAAAAAAATTTTTAGCCTCTCAAAAAAATAAAAAAATAAAAAAAATAAATAAAGTTGAAAAAACTTCTCAAAAGATATTGTAAACTGCTTCGGCAATTTCCGGGACTGATTCAGAATACTCCATCGGAACTGACTCCATAAGAACTAAACTCCCTTGGGTGCCCATTCCTTTCAAGTACCCAATATTATATAAGGAGATAGCATTGAATAGAGATAATCATTGGCAGAAGAAAAGAGCAATAAGAGAGAGAGAGAGAGAGGAAAGGAAAGGGAGAAGTTGATTGCTAGTGACCTCTAAAAAAATGTACTCCAGAGAATATCAAGCTCGTTGGGGATTCCTGAAGTAGACAGTTACACAAAGAAATGGCGCTGAAATATTTTTTTCTTTACTGATATGGGGGAGGAAGAATAAGTTTGAGGATTTTTTTATTTGAAATCTACATAAATGGCGGATAGGGTTGTACTTACTGCTTCTGAATGCACCGGATGAACTGCAAAGAAAAGGCCGACCAGTTGAGCTGAGTTAGAAGGTAAATGAAACAGCCACTCACAGATGTAAGACAGCAGATAAATCACAGATAGATGTAGAACGAAGTTCACAACGTGGAACGTGTAAGGCTCACCTCCGCCAAGCCAATAATTCATTCTGGAATTTTAAACAGAATTAAATGATTAATTAAAAAAAAAAAACAAGTCTGTATTATTTTTTTTTTTTTTTTTAGTAAAGATTGTTATACAAAATTCTTAAGATATTCAAAATTAAATTCGAATATAAATTTTGAAATAATTTATTTTCAAATTTAAAATGCATTTGCAAATACATATTTTTTTTTTTAGTAAAGATTGTTATACAAAATTCTTAAGATATTCAAAATTAAATTCGAATATAAATTTTGAAATAATTTATTTTCAAATTTAAAATGCATTTGCAAATACATATTTTTTTTTTTAGTAAAGATTGTTATACAAAATTCTTAAGATATTCAAAATTAAATTCGAATATAAATTTTGAAATAATTTATTTTCAAATTTAAAATGCATTTGCAAATACATTTTTTTTCTAAACTGTACTGTAGAGAGATGGTAGAGAGAAGATGTCGGCTCGCCATTTTGTAGCAGGGTTGCTGCATTGATATCCATCCTACTGGCTTTGTTAGATATGAAAAAAAGGGCCACCAAGCGTTGGCTAAAAGGACAAACTTCTTACAATTTAAATCAATTTTATTCAACAGTTTTATTAACACAAAACATAGTCTTGAAAGAGTTATGAAAACAGGAATACAAAATAGGTTGAGTCCACCGACGTACATGCACTATAGAAATGGAATTTAGTCCATGAGTAGTCAAGCCATGGCTAAAGATGAGGGAAGAAATATAACGTCTGTTCACATCGACATCTAAACTGTTATTGAATGTGCTTTTGTGATTATAGTATATTTTCTTTTTTATCTAGTGTGCTTTCTCCTATATAATATTCTTTGTTATTCAGATTTTTCATTGGTATTTATTGTTGCTTGGTAGATTATGCTTTTTGCTAAACAGTTATTTTGTAGAGGCCAATACATCCTTATTTTACAGTTACATTTCTTTTCTCTATTTCTATATTAGAGTAATATACCCATGTTTTGCGTGAAAAAAAGGTTTGGGCAGAATCGGAAATTGCCTCCCACGCAAACAGCATTCTTATCGCCAACGTGTATATCCTTCTGCAAATGAAGACATTTTAGTGTGTTCTTACTGAATCATGTACTAATCACTCCACGAGTGAGAACATGCAAGAGCAAAAGAAAATAGATAGTAATTATGTAACTACTATGGTACCATTTACGGGTATGTCTCTCCCCCCCCCCCCCCAACAACAACAAATTAATTTTTTTAAAAAGCAAGATGCAAAAAATTTAATAGCAGAAAAAATTGCTCTATATCAAATATTTCTTCATTTTGTATCCTTGCTTACAATTTACTAACAAGTCAGTCATGAGACTGTATACAACCGCCTGACAACGTAAAGGTAGGCCAAAATCTTATTGAGACCTTACTTCTCCATATTGTATGAAGTATTCACAAAATTATGCCATGGAAACATTGATAAATCGAAACTATTCTACATGATGGTTACTTTTATCAAAGAGCATCAGATCCATATATTAAATTTGGAAAAATCAGAAGTTGAAATTCTGTAAAATCTCAAGGTTAGATGAAAATGTACTAAAATTTTAACCAAACTAGCATCAATAATATGTATGTGTGGAGTAAACTTCTAAACTAATGAATTTATTATTATGAATTATGGGATACGTATTCTAGGCAACACAGTGAGTAACACAGGCACATTTCTTTTTATATACTTTATCATTTAGAAATATGCCCCTGAAACAGCACTTTACTCTCTTTCTAAAGAAACCAATGCTATACATATTACTTATACCCGTCCTGCGACAGTATTCTTCTAGTTATCTATCCAC
Source organism: Sepiola atlantica (assembly GCA_963556195.1). NCBI lineage: Eukaryota > Metazoa > Mollusca > Cephalopoda > Sepiida > Sepiolidae > Sepiola > Sepiola atlantica. Next base: position 40,106,152 of record OY744528.1, read on the forward strand.
TCATAACATAAGCGCATTTTCTGTGTTTCTGCATGTCTGTCCGTCAGTCACAACTTTTTAAAGAAACATTGCATTGATACTAAATAATAAATTTCCAACAAATAAAGTGGATGCCGTGACCGGAAATCGAAACCGAAACCTTGAGATCTTCAGTCTTATATTCTACGAACGGAGCTATTTAGATTTTCTTATAAACAGATCTTAAAATATTACCAAACAAAATAATTACAGCTTTGACGTGACGTCATAGAGTTATGATTTGTAATGTTTAAAAACATAAAACATAAGCGATAATAAAAAAAAAATGAATAAATGCGAAAACATTATCAGTAGCAGTGGAAATTCTTTTGATCGTCCAAAACAATTCATTTTGCTTTAACTACGTATTGGCATTAAAAACTATTTAATATATAATATATACTAAAATTTGGGCCCATATATATATATATTATATATATACTAGACAAACTGTCTAGACCCGGAGGGTCGAGTTTATCTATATAAAACTCAATGTCTGTGTGCGATGTTTGTGTGTTCCCTATAGAAAGAAAGCCTAGAGAATCTACATAAAATCTAAAAGTGTAGTCTTATGTAAAATTTACTGGGGAAGACAATGGAAGTGGTCCTGAATCTCTAAGTGCACTCTTAAGGGGGCTATGAGGACATAACCACCTTAAAACTTCAAGAACATCCTATTTTTATGAAATTTATATCATATGCTAAAAATTCTCCGGTGGAGGACAATAGAAGTGTTCCTAAATCTCTATGTGCCGAATCTCTATGTGCCGAATATCTATGTGCCGAATATCTATGTGCCGAATATCTATGTGCCGAATCTCTATGTGCCGAATCTCTATGTGCCGAATCTCTATGTGTCGAATCTCTATGTGCCGAATATCTATGTGCCGAATCTCTATGTGCCGAATCTCTATGTGCCGAATCTCTATGTGCCGAATATCTATGTGCCGAATATCTATGTGCCGAATCTCTATGTGCCGAATCTCTATGTGCCGAATCTCTATGTGCCGAATCTCTATGTGTCGAATCTCTATGTGCCGAATATCTATGTGCCGAATCTCTATGTGCCGAATCTCTATGTGCCGAATCTCTATGTGCCGAATATCTATGTGCCGAATATCTATGTGCCGAATCTCTATGTGCCGAATATCTATGTGCCGAATCTCTATGTGCCGAATCTCTATGTGCCGAATATCTATGTGCCGAATCTTTATGTGCCGAATATCTATGTGCCGAATCTTTATGTGCCGAATATCTATGTGCCGAATATCTATGTGCCGAATCTCTATGTGCCGAATATCTATGTGCCGAATATCTATGTGCCGAATCTCTATGTGCCGAATCTCTATGTGCCGAATATCTATGTGCCGAATATCTATGTGCCGAATATCTATGTGCCGAATCTCTATGTGCCGAATATCTATGTGCCGAATATCTATGTGCCGAATATCTATGTGCCGAATCTCTATGTGCCGAATATCTATGTGCCGAATCTCTATGTGCCGAATATCTATGTGCCGAATCTCTATGTGCCGAATATCTATGTGCCGAATATCTATGTGCCGAATATCTATGTGCCGAATATCTATGTGCCGAATATCTATGTGCCGAATATCTATGTGCCGAATCTCTATGTGCCGAATCTCTATGTGCCGAATCTCTATGTGCCGAATATCTATGTGCCGAATCTCTATGTGCCGAATCTCTATGTGCCGAATCTCTATGTGCCGAATATCTATGTGCCGAATCTCTATGTGCCGAATCTCTATGTGCCGAATATCTATGTGCCGAATATCTATGTGCCGAATATCTATGTGCCGAATATCTATGTGCCGAATATCTATGTGCCGAATATCTATGTGCCGAATCTCTATGTGCCGAATCTCTATGTGCCGAATATCTATGTGCCGAATATCTATGTGCCGAATATCTATGTGCCGAATCTCTATGTGCCGAATATCTATGTGCCGAATATCTATGTGCCGAATCTCTATGTGCCGAATCTCTATGTGCCGAATATCTATGTGCCGAATATCTATGTGCCGAATATCTATGTGCCGAATCTCTATGTGCCGAATATCTATGTGCCGAATCTCTATGTGCCGAATATCTATGTGCCGAATATCTATGTGCCGAATATCTATGTGCCGAATCTCTATGTGCCGAATATCTATGTGCCGAATATCTATGTGCCGAATCTCTATGTGCCGAATCTCTATGTGCCGAATATCTATGTGCCGAATATCTATGTGCCGAATATCTATGTGCCGAATCTCTATGTGCCGAATATCTATGTGCCGAATATCTATGTGCCGAATATCTATGTGCCGAATCTCTATGTGCCGAATATCTATGTGCCGAATCTCTATGTGCCGAATATCTATGTGCCGAATCTCTATGTGCCGAATATCTATGTGCCGAATATCTATGTGCCGAATCTCTATGTGCCGAATATCTATGTGCCGAATATCTATGTGCCGAATATCTATGTGCCGAATCTCTATGTGCCGAATATCTATGTGCCGAATCTCTATGTGCCGAATATCTATGTGCCGAATCTCTATGTGCCGAATCTCTATGTGCCGAATCTCTATGTGCCGAATATCTATGTGCCGAATCTCTATGTGCCGAATCTCTATGTGCCGAATATCTATGTGCCGAATATCTATGTGCCGAATATCTATGTGCCGAATATCTATGTGCCGAATATCTATGTGCCGAATATCTATGTGCCGAATCTCTATGTGCCGAATCTCTATGTGCCGAATATCTATGTGCCGAATATCTATGTGCCGAATATCTATGTGCCGAATCTCTATGTGCCGAATATCTATGTGCCGAATATCTATGTGCCGAATCTCTATGTGCCGAATCTCTATGTGCCGAATATCTATGTGCCGAATATCTATGTGCCGAATATCTATGTGCCGAATCTCTATGTGCCGAATATCTATGTGCCGAATCTCTATGTGCCGAATATCTATGTGCCGAATATCTATGTGCCGAATATCTATGTGCCGAATCTCTATGTGCCGAATATCTATGTGCCGAATATCTATGTGCCGAATCTCTATGTGCCGAATCTCTATGTGCCGAATATCTATGTGCCGAATATCTATGTGCCGAATATCTATGTGCCGAATCTCTATGTGCCGAATATCTATGTGCCGAATATCTATGTGCCGAATATCTATGTGCCGAATCTCTATGTGCCGAATATCTATGTGCCGAATCTCTATGTGCCGAATATCTATGTGCCGAATCTCTATGTGCCGAATATCTATGTGCCGAATATCTATGTGCCGAATCTCTATGTGCCGAATATCTATGTGCCGAATATCTATGTGCCGAATATCTATGTGCCGAATCTCTATGTGCCGAATATCTATGTGCCGAATCTCTATGTGCCGAATATCTATGTGCCGAATCTCTATGTGCCGAATCTCTATGTGCCGAATCTCTATGTGCCGAATATCTATGTGCCGAATCTCTATGTGCCGAATCTCTATGTGCCGAATATCTATGTGCCGAATATCTATGTGCCGAATATCTATGTGCCGAATATCTATGTGCCGAATATCTATGTGCCGAATATCTATGTGCCGAATCTCTATGTGCCGAATCTCTATGTGCCGAATATCTATGTGCCGAATATCTATGTGCCGAATATCTATGTGCCGAATCTCTATGTGCCGAATATCTATGTGCCGAATATCTATGTGCCGAATCTCTATGTGCCGAATCTCTATGTGCCGAATATCTATGTGCCGAATATCTATGTGCCGAATATCTATGTGCCGAATCTCTATGTGCCGAATATCTATGTGCCGAATATCTATGTGCCGAATATCTATGTGCCGAATCTCTATGTGCCGAATATCTATGTGCCGAATCTCTATGTGCCGAATATCTATGTGCCGAATCTCTATGTGCCGAATATCTATGTGCCGAATATCTATGTGCCGAATCTCTATGTGCCGAATCTCTATGTGCCGAATATCTATGTGCCGAATCTCTATGTGCCGAATATCTATGTGCCGAATATCTATGTGCCGAATCTCTATGTGCCGAATATCTATGTGCCGAATCTCTATGTGCCGAATCTCTATGTGCCGAATATCTATGTGCCGAATATCTATGTGCCGAATATCTATGTGCCGAATCTCTATGTGCCGAATATCTATGTGCCGAATATCTATGTGCCGAATATCTATGTGCCGAATCTCTATGTGCCGAATATCTATGTGCCGAATATCTATGTGCTCCCACTTCTAAGTGACTCATGGGGGCAGAACCCTGTAAAACTTTAAATACATATATCCGATTTTTATTAAATTTAAACCATATGTATAAGACACTAATTCAGAGATTTTTCCAACATTTCAGCTTCTTCCGACTATATTAGGGAACGAAACGGAAAGCAGTAAAACGAAATGGGTGGAGGGTGTACATAGTAGTGATCCTCATTCAATTCGAAACAACGTCGGGTCTGCCTGCTAGTATTATATATAGTAACCATTAAAACTAACTAAATCGGTTTTTAAATATGGCTGCAATTATCTAGATTTAAAAAGAAAACATAAGTAGTTATTTATCTGTCTCCTAACGAGAGCTGGGTGTGACACGAGGTCAGGTTTATTTTGGGACTTGGCCATGAACGCCAATGTGGTAACTATTACCCATTAAAAATTGCCTCTGTCTGTCATTCTTACTTAGTTGATAAAGTGACGAAAAATTATGGCGTCAATTTTTGGACAAATTGATGTATGGAAGTGAAATCTGACCAGTGAGAATTATATGCGTTGCATGAATAGAAATGCTATGAGAATGATATGATGGATGTGTAATGTGAGTCTTATAGACAAGCTTAAATTTGATGACCTCAGAAGAAGATCAAAATCTGGACAGTATAGGGAGATGTGTGCAGAACAGGGGACTTCGTTGGTTTGGTCACGTGATATTTTATAGCTTTTATTATTTTACCTAAATAATTTGTTTTATCATTATTTTTTTTTAATTCACTTAGTTATATGAGGCAAAGACCCAAGTAAAAGTTTGTAGAAGAAATCTATAAAATCTGAGTGGAGCACGACTTTTAAACCAGTAAGGATTATTATCCTCCACTGTATAATAAAGACCAATGTGTATTTATTTGTGTATTTATATACATATATAAATAAATATATGTACTTCCATCTCGTCACACAAAAGTTAGCAAGTAAAAAAAACGTGTTTTTTCTACTTCTATATGAAAGGATTTTAGTGGTGAGGAGAAACGAGAAAGCAAATAGAAAGTCAGACGATGTCTTCAGACTTACCTGAAATGAATTCGGAAAGAAATTCTCCACTCTATAATATAAAGTCAATCGTGTGTTTTTTGTTATTTAGGTGATCAATAATAATAATAATAATAATAATAATAATAATAATAATAATAATAATAATAATAATAATAATAATGCAAAAATGATCCTCTAACCATATAGGTCCCATATTGTCTACCCAGCTCCAGGCCCTGCTTCATCATCGCAATGCTGTATTCCTGTACTTGTTTTACAAGTATTTCCACGGAATGTACTCCGATGAACTTATTGCACTTATACCCCCTTAACATGAATATCCCTGACAAACCCAACTGGCAGCAAAATCCCACCTCTTCACCATAGAGGTTCCCAGATGCCGGAAAACTTTCTACACTATTAACTTCTTTCCTCAGACTGCTTGCCTTTGGAATTTCCTCTCTGCTCCCTGTTTCCCCCGACTGTACCGACATGCAGAAATTTAAATCTAATATGAATCCTGCTGCACAAATCCCCACTTAGGATGCCCCCAATAAATCTGGCCCCTAATCACAGCAGCCCCTTACCTCTCAGTGACAATATGCCTCGTTTGGAATGAATAAAAGTTTAAAAAAATAATAATTTATATATGAAAATTCTATGATTTAATATGAATATTTTAGCAATATATCTAGATAAATAGCGAATCCGAACACTGGCGAAGTATAATTTTTTTCTATCATTTTATATATAAAACTCAATGTCTGTGTGTAATGTTTGTGTGTTTCCTATAGAAAGAAAGGTTAGAGAATCTACATAAAATCTAAGAGTGTATTCTTACTTAAGATTTACCGGGGAAGACAGTGGGAGTTTTCCGAATCTCTAAGTGCACCCCTAAGGGGACTATCAGGGCAGAACCTCTGAGAACTTCAAATATATCATATTTTTATGAAATTTAAATCATATGTATAGCATTTTCTGGAGAAGACAATGGAAGTTGTCTGAATCTCCAACTGTCCTCCTAACCTAAGGGAGCTTTGAGAACTGAACCTCCTTTCAAAACTTCAAATATATTCTATTTTGATGACATTTATATCAAGTATAAAATTCTGCGGGAAGACAATGGAAGTGGACCTGAATCTCTACTTTACCCTCTATGTGCCGAATATCTACATGTCCTCACCTCTAAGTGACCCATGGGTACAGAATCCTCTTAAAACTTCAAATACATATATTCGATTTTAATGAAATTTCAGCCATAGTGTCTTATAGAAGACACTAATAATCCTAGAGAGTTTTTCAACATTTCAGCTTCTTCCGACTATATTAGGGGCGAAACAGGAGGAGGGGGCACAAATAACAAAGAAAGTAATATGGTGTCATGAGCATAGTGTAAAAGTACATAGTGGTGATCATTATTCAATCCTGAACAACGTCGGATCTTCTTGCTAGTTATATTATACATAGTAACCATTAAAACTTATTATGTAACCTAACGAGTCACAAGTCAGTTAGTTAACTAAACCGGTTTTTAAATATGGTTGCAATTCAAAAATAAATCATGTAATTATTTACCTGCTTTCCCTTCTCCTCACGAGGACTGGATGCGACACGGGGTCAGGTTTATTGTGGGGTTTGGCCATAAACGCTCATATGATAATTATTACATATAAAAATTGCTTCTGTCTGTCATTAAGCAGCACTAAATTGCAACGTAAATCTTTCAGACAAATTGCTACTCGAAGGTGGAAAATGCTGTTCAAATATGAAGAATTAGTGAGTTGGAAGGAAAATAACGTCTATGATGAAGTTGAGGATAAATGCCAATATTGGATGTTAATAAGATGAGTAGTAACGCTAAAAATGATTAATAGAAAATTACAATCTAAAGCCAGACTATGTGCTTGATGATAACAGTTCAGCATGCATACACGAAAATGTAAGACTTGCATTGTGAGTTATTGCCTTAAATTCACTAATTCTTCATTCTATTGATTACAAAACAGCTTTTCTTCAGAGCAAACAAATTGACAGAAGCGTTTATGGTTAGCAGATGCCCCTAGAGTGTGGTTCTTAAGACTCAAAGAAGAGACGCTTAAACCCAGAATAAAAATGAGTATGTATGATCAAGGTGTTTTTTTTTTGGGGGGGGGGGCATTCCACGAATTGTCTTAAAAGGATTCTGGTGTGTTTTATTAATGACCAGTTGTCAGGTGGAACAGAACAAAAAGGATATTGAAGAATGTGTTGTTAATAGTTTAGAAGAGAGTTTAAAAACAGTTCCACCTGCACGACTAGAATGGCTTCCTCCTTAAGAAAGCCCCATGCTTTTATAAGTTCCTTGGACTGACTTTCACTTTCACAGTATGTCAAAATGGAATTCGACCCCAAAAAAGAAGAATTCTCAAGCTGAATTCAGGACTAACAAATAGAGATTTGTTACATATCTGAAGAGAAATCGTTAGAAATCTGCATGCCAGTAATTCATTCACATTTCGAGCAGCTGAAACGCTTATGGTTTCAAGAAAAACAATATGCAAAGCATTAAAAAAGTTTGCTGATGTAAAGAATCAAATCAAGAAACCATATGGTTTCTTGATTTGATTCTTTACATCAGCAAACTTTTTTAATAACTAAGAAATATAAAGAAAATCGAGTTCAGTGGGCTAAGAAATATATGAAAACTGATTCTTCTTGTCCCCTGTGGGCAAATTGGTCATACACTGACCAATCGGCTTGCAGGGCGTATGATTTTCTAGCTGTCCCCAAACGGATTACTTTGACAGTTTAGTCTTGAAACGAGATCGGCAGAGAGAAACAGGACGCGATCGAGGAAACAGCTCTCTCCTGCCTGACCATCGTTCCAGCAGCAGCCACGACGTTGACGCTTCTCTTATTTTCCTTTCTGGACACTGTCCAATATTTTGTTACTTTACCAAACGGTAAAGTAACCCTTTGAAATAAATTCTATTTCGTCCGTTGTTATACAGTGTTTTTTGTTTGATTCAATTTCGTGCATATAGATGTAAGAAGTATTCTACAGGTGCGAGATTGGGTCTGTAAGCAACGTTATTCAAGACGATTTTTTAAACGGCTACAAGGTGGGGTGGGATCATGATATGGGCTGGTATTGTTGGCAGTGACTTTATGTGTCCTTAATGAACTCTAAAAGTTACTATGGCTAGATAACCAACTTTTAGTCAAGCGTAAATCGTTGATGTTAATGCAAGACAACACACAAAGTCACGCTTCAAAGTTGACCAAAACATATTTACAAGAAAGAGGATTTGTAGGAGATTCGTACATTGACTGCCCACCCAATAGCTGTGATGCAAATCTAATTGAAAATCCGTGAAGTACCCTTAAGAGAGACATTTATTCAAATGGTAGACAATTATGGCAAGTATGAACTCTGGCAAGTAGTAAAAATGGCTGCAAATAACTTATCAGTTGCTATTATAGTCAATCTAACATTAGCTGTCGATAACAGACTATTTAAAGTTATTGAAAAGATAGGAGCACCAATGAAGTAAATGATGCAACACTTTCCTTTGTACGTCTGTTAATTTAGTTTTTTTTTGTTTTATGTTCAATCTCAATTTTATTATATTCTTGTTGTATAACACCACAAAGTTTGTTATTTATATTCTTTTATATTTATATATTCTTAAAAAACAACAAATAAGTAAGATTTTTTGTGCAAAACCTATACTTGCAAATAAAATATTGACAGTAATAGTGATATAAACAGTGATATAAAATCAAATAAAATTACTTTCAAAATACTTGATCTTTTATCATTTGCATATAATCTCTAGACACAGATTTTTTCCTTCACTGACAGAAAACAGAAAAGATGAAATGTAGTATTAGAAGAGATACTACACTTTGCTCTTAGCCAAAGAGTTAAGAAGAGTGTTTAAATTGTATTTATTCGCTATAAAATTTTCATAACAAATGTTCATAACAAATTAGGTACAAGGCCAATAAATTTTTCCCTTAAACTAGACACTTTCACCATGATGCCACATTTGCTCTATGAACTTAACTATCGAGAAAGTCCCCAGCGTTTAATGAATTTTATTTACAAGAAGGACATGTACAGATGTATGAATGATGGGGAGTGGGACGACTAAAAACATCCAATAAAACAAGAAAATAAAGCAACCAAATAAAAAGGGTAGATTAGTAAGACCTTCCTAACCGTTGATAATTGTAGACCTCCCACTGTTTACCAGTTTGTTAGTGCCGAAAACCGACAGATCGATCTCTAAGTGGGAGTGGGGTTTAAATGGAAAGAGAAGAAAAAACGGGTTGGAATTTCAGAGTGGATGGTGTTCTTCTAAGGTAAATGCAATTTGGGGACAAAAATGCAATTTGTGCTGGGGACAAAATAAATGAGGCTAGTGGGCATCTTGGAGGATCTCTAATACCAGAAAAAATAAAGTAGAGACGGGACTCATTTACTCAACGAGCTAAGAGTTTATTTCTAGCAAGATGGGTTCCAAAAGGGCCCAGGACTGTGTGTGCCATGGCAAGGCAGGGAACATGTACTCATATCTGGCTCCTCTTCTGATGCACAAACTCATGGTGTGCAGCCATCTTCTATAAAACTCTCTAGTAGGCAATCTTGTCCTATCACCTCTAATTTTAATCTTAAGCTGATGCTTGCAAAATAAAATCAGATTGTAATCAGAAAAAGATCCACCTTTATATACTATGTGTTTAAAGCTAAGTCTGGCTTCCTTCATTATTTTAAATCATTTAAGTTTGAAAAAGAAATCACATGAGTATACGTTTTATTGGAACACCCTGTATATGTGTCATCATCATCATCATCATCATCATCATCATCATCATCATCATCATCATCATCATCATCATCGGTTTAATGTCTATTTTACATGCTGGCATGCGTTGGATAGCTTTAAGAAATTGATTTCCAAACTAACCTATCTCTGACCAGGTCTTTATTCTTCAGGTCAATTTTTATCACTTCTTCCCATGTTTTCCTTGGCCTTCCCATGTGAACTGAACCTGCTACCTCAACTGTTCTACATCTACTAACCTAAGAACCTTCATCCATTCTTTCAACGTGGCCATACCATCAAAGTCTACTCTTCTGCACACATCTCTCTATACTTTCCAGATTTAATCTTCCTCTAAGGTCATCAGAACTAAGTCTGTTTTTAAGACTCACATCACATATTCATCGTATCATTCTCATATCATTTCTCTCGATGCAACGCATGCCCTCTGCCCTCACTGGCCATGTTTCCCTTCCATACATCACACTGCCTAATAGACTCTACAGTGGTAACACTGTTGGTTAGTAATGTTAGAAGTTCCCTGAACTTACTCCATCCATTTCTAATTCTTGCAATAACACTAGCACCTGCTTCACCCTGTGCTCCAATGGTATCACCAAGGAAACAAAACTTCTTGACGACCTCAATAACTTCGCCATCCAAATATACTTTCTCCACATCTGAGTTTTTATCCATCTCCATTGTCTTACACTTCTTTCACACAAATTGATTATCCTCTGTGTATTATATAAATAGAATAGAAGAATACTCGTCGCAGGACGGGTAAAATGAATTCCCAGAACAGAGCAGTTTTGCACCACTTTTATGTCCCTGTATGCCGATTAAAATCAATATATAATAATACTAAACATTATGTCTAGAATCCTTATTCTAATTTTGATCAAAATCCATTACATGATTTTGACTCTAGAAAATGTATAAAATTTAAATTATATAAACATAATCATAAAATATACAGCATAATCACGTTGACACACCGGTTCCCGTTAGATCAGCGAAGTTAAACGATGTTGAGCCGGGTCAGTACTAAAATGGGTGACCATTTGGGAATACCAGGTGCTGTATGTACTCTCCACTTATCTCGGCATTGTTTCCAATCGTCCTGAACTTCTCCTTGTTACTGAAATCGAGCAGTGCCAACTCAGGAGAGGTGTGGTTGAAGATTGCGCAACCCTTACTTCACAATTACACGCGTAGCCACCATTACAGGTGGTATCCATTGTCTCTCGAGACTGAACGGAGACCATCATGACGTTGATGAATTAGACCTAGCTTCAAATAGATAGAGATATCTATCTCACTGTCTTTCAAGTAAGGTAGGTTATTTAAACAAAAGACAAGACAGCTTAAAAGTCAGTCTGGTTGTCACCTAAATAAAATTACGGTTACCTGTGTTGATATATAAACAAACTATTAATAGGCTATTGTTTTCATATACTGAGGCAATTTAACAATTAGAATACCTAATTCGGTTGTAAGACAAAACTTAAGAAAACGGACACACACACACACATATATATATATATATAACTTCTTTTGTAATATAGTAAAAAAATCCCAGCAGAGTGCTCGATTAATTGAGAATCAAAATTCAGAGTGTAATATTTATTTATTTTTTGGTACAAAATAAGTAGTACAACATTAGTACCGTCGGTTTCAAGCTCAGAAGGACTTAACCATCCGGCTCTCTTCAGCTTATGTTGTCACCTGTTATCACCACATTTCTGAAACAGGTGATAACATAAGCTGAAGAGAGCCGGATTGTTAAGTCCTTCTGAGCTTGAAACCGACGGTACTAATGTTGTACTCATTCTTCTGTATCAATATATATATATATATATATATATATATATATATATATATATATATATATAAATATTAATTATTTATTACCTACAGACATCGATGTTTCATGCTTACACAATCTTCAGTGTAGGGAGTTAATTTCCGACGGTCGGCAGGCGCAAACTCCGATCACAAATCGTCACTGATTCGCAATCAAGAGTCCTACCCGTCAGCCACCGTCAATTAGCTTGGAAGTTAGGAGGAATTTAACTTTGTAAATGCCAAGTCGGCGGGTATTTACAACGAGCAGTGAATAGTGATCAACAACAACAAACCGTGTTGGATCTCACAATGAAGCTAGTGGTACTGCTTGTTATTAAACTCTCTCAGAGTGCCCGACCTTAATAAAGGGGGCTATAATAATATTTATAGATAAATATTAATTATTTATTACCTACAGACATCGATGTTTCATGCTTATGCAATCTTCAGTTTAGGGAGTTAATTCCCGATGGTCGGCGGGCGCGAACTCTGATCACAAATCGCCACTGATTCGCAGTCAAGAGTCCTACCCGTCAGCCACCGTCAATTAGCTTGGAAGTTACGAGAAATTTAACTTTGTAAATGCCAAGTCGGCGGGTATTTACAACGAGCAGTGAATAGTGATCAACAACAACAAACCATGTTGGATCTCGGTGTGCAACAAGTCAAATTTCTTCCCTCCTGTATCCAGTGTGCGACAAGGGATGACGAGGTTTTGAAGATTTGGACAGGATTGTGACAGTAAAAACGAACTTTTATTTTTGCAGGAATTTGAGAGCCTTTAAACTGGCGAGAAACTGTTTGATTGAGAGTTGTAAGTACTTCGTCTTATTTATTTGTTTAAACATTTGGAGGTACTTACTTTTCTCATTATTTGTATTCATTTATTCGTTTACTGAAACGATATCTGTCGGAGTTGTTTTGAAAAGCAGCATCTTTTGTTCTTTTCTTTGTTCTACCCGTTGTGGTTGTTCTTAATCGATGCATTTTGTGCCCGCATAAGGAACTATATGCAAGTTTTCTTATGTTCCCATTTCGGGAGATTTATGTAAATAAATTCCTTTATTTCGACTTTAAAACAAGGCTTGGAGCATTACCTCCCTTTCTCAACACAATTACACAGACTCACCAACAGAGGGCGTTTTCAGACCAGAATTGTCTGTTCTTTTGTAAACGCCAGGTGGCGCTACTATCAGTGACTATGAAATGAGCTGCACAGGCAAACTTCTGTCTATTCTCTACTTCTGGTTGGCCTCGGCAGACACAACCCAAGGACCGTCTCGGTCTGATGGCCGCTTTGACGAACAGATCACACACCATGTACGCTCACACACACTATGCTGGTACCTCTACTCACACACACACACACACATCTTTCTACTCAAACTTTGTTGAACATATTCTCGTGAACTCAATTTTCACAACAGACAATATTTACAGACTTTCTTATACACATTCTCAATGGATACTTTGCCTTCATGTGCGCTCACATACAAAATCACACTATTCTGATATGTAAGACTTGTCTCTACCTACACTCTCTCTGTACACGTTTTCATGAACACAACTTCATAGCCAACCCAGTACGGTTTGTGACTAATAAATGTTGGTACTTCTGCGATGTATGGACCATGCTAAAACCAACGTTTTGTCGGCATATTCCAGCAGGTTACGTAAACCGTTGGAAGGTGCTGAAATGCTTAGGCAATCAGATAACAGCAGTCGACAACTGGCAATCACGAAAAAAATATTGCGGAAAATTCAATATTTTTTTCGCAAATTCAAAGTGTACATTTTGCATTTCATTCAAGTAAGTACTATTTGAATTATTCCAACTCTTGTTTTCTTGGATCTTTAGCCATCGGGACTAATATTTAAAATGCTAAAGTTTATTTATAACATTTATTGTTTTGTTTTGACTTTTTCAATAATGGCTTCGTCACTTGGTTTTTTTTTCTTTTCTCTAGTTCTGGAAATTAAGCCTAACCCGACAAAAAATCTAAAAAAACCCAACAAAAAACAACCTATCCCTAACCTAACCTAGTAGGTTGGGTTAAAAATGAGTAGGCAAGAAAAAAAATCATTAAAAAAATTGTTTGCTATCGTTGTTACATTATATTTTCTTTGTTTAAAAAAATAACTATTTAATAAGATGACTGTTTTTTTTCTTTGAATGTTTTTCCTTAATTTTTTAAGTTTCTTAAAAAAATATACATATTTTTCCATTAATTTTTTATTATATTTTCTACGTAACAAAAAAATAAATAATTTTTTATTAAAATTACCATACGATGACTGTTTCCTTCTTGATTTTAATGTTTTTTTCCTTAATTTTTAAAGTTTAAAAAAAAAAATATACATATTTTTCTATTAATTTTTCATTATATTTTCTTCGTAACAAAAAAATGAATAATTTTTTATTGAAATTACCATACAATGACTGTTTCTTTCTTGATTTTAATGTTTTTTTTTCCTTAATTTAAAAAATTTGCTAGCGTTTTTGCTAAAAAAAAATCATGATGTTTTTATTCAGCACCTTTTGGAATATGCCAACAAAACGTCAGCTGTAGCGTGGTCCATAAACTGTAGAAGTACCTAAATGTTTGTTGAATTATATATTATTTTTGAGTTGTTACTTTATTTTCATGGGCATGCTTGTCTTCATTTATTCGTTTACTGAAACGATATCTGTTGAACACATAAATAAATATACGGTGGGGGTGGGAGGTATCGGCTATCAGGTATGCCAGACCATTTCAGTTGTTATTTCTACTTCGCTTTTTATGGTTCTATTTCATGTGGGTTGTTTTTGTTGTTGTTTTTCTTCGTCGGTTTTATCCGGACAAGCATAAAATACCGATAATGTGGGGCACACGTTCAGAGCGTTTCGGATGACTGACGGCAGGATGTTAAGAGTTAATAACAGGATTAGCAAAAGACGTACATGATAAGAAATTCAATTCATTCTCTTTTTATTATATAAAGTCTTTTATCTATTTACAGCCAAAGCAAGAACCGAATTCAACTTTATTATCTTGTAAATGAATCGTTTAGAAAATTTGAATTCTTTTGACGTCATGACGGTATTGACATCTTTTTTTTCTTTCTAATCTGATGAGTCAATGGTTCAAACAACAACTTCCAGTTTCCTTTCTGTATTTTTCTCACACCTTTTGATCCTGAATAATAAAGGATAATGTGTCATGCTTAAATGATTTCTATGAATTAGTTTTGACTTTTGCTTACCACAAACCTTTTTATTTATGAGTGTCTCTTTTTAACTGCCGCTCGTTACAGACTTAATAGAGTCGAGGGTCGTCTGTGTTCCTCTTATCGCCCAAGTGAGTGAGAACATGCCAGTGTGTTCTTACTGAACCACGTACTAATCACTCCGCGAGTGAGAACATGCAAGTGCAAAAAAATAGATCGTAATTATGTAACTGCTACAGGTCTATTATGGTAAATGTCAAATAAATGTCATTTATTTTATTTATTTATTTTCTAATGAGTCATCACTTATTAAGGCTAAAAGCCACTCGCAAATAAGATTTAATATGGATAGATTGTCAGTTTACCAGAAACTTTTTTTTTCATTCTAAGTGTTTCTTCTTAACTGCCTTAAAGACTTAATAAATCTATTATACTATGTTAATGCCTAATAAATAGCGTCATATAATATATATATATATATATATATATATATATATATATATATATATATATATATATATATATATATAGTCTCGGAAGTATCTCAACCATTCAAACTATATAAGAAAAAAAAAACAAAAAAAAAACACACCTTAAGTCCGAAGTCGTTCAGTGGAAAATCACTCATGTAAGTCAATTTAACTTTTACAGTTATTATATTAGTTTGCTTCTAACATTATTTAAGGGATCATCAGTTGTTTACCATGAAAAACTGTTTCGGGAATTTAAAAACAAGACAGTATTCAATTTCATGGCTTCCCAGCAGAGTTGATCAGACCCCACTTCCCTTAAAAGACAAAAACATAAACGTTCCGTATACTAAATCTAAGTTTTGTTCCGTATAAATGTTTTGCTAACTTATATTAGTTATTAAAAAAAAGAAAGAAAAGAAGTCCTCCTTACCTGTGTTTTTCGTCTGTCTAATAAAATTTATCCGTTACTTACAAAAATGTTGCTGCATTTTAAAGTGTTTAGACGAATCCATTACACTACTTTTTATATGATTAATGTATTTTTAGTTTTAGTTTTATATTAAAAATATAAAAAATATCAACGTATCAAAATATAAATTTTTTTTTTTAATTATATATATATATACATATATATACTTTTAGTCCTTTTTTCTCCTCCCTCCTCCTTCTCCGCCTCCTCTCTCTCTATATATAATAGAGAATGGTAGTTGGCTTGAAGCATTGCTGGGAATAGTAGACGTATGTTTTTAAAAGGCTGTGGGCAATGCCAAGTCCCGGGTAGGATGTAAGCTGGAAGGAACAAAAATAATAAATCGAATTCGAAATGGGACTTACTATTTATTTTTTCTTAAAATCTTACATAACAGCAAGTGTGGTGTTAGCTGTTTGTGTGTCGTCCGGATGATTATTAAAAATCATTTATTTAATATTTCGGGAAAAGAAACTTCCCTTTGTCAAAAATAATAAACACCAGAGGAAAACTCTGTCTGTGCAGAGAATCTACCAAAATAGATGCCATTTTGACAAAGGGTTACTGTGATAAGGGCCAAATTTATAGAGGGAAAACTGGGTAGGTAGTTGAGCAGCAAGATGTTTGTTCATATTACATTTAAATTTCTGCATGTTGGTATGCTCGGGGAAAATGGGGAGCAGGGAAGGAATTCCAAAAGCAAGAGGTCTGACGAAAGAGGCTATTACAGTAAAAAAAAACCCTGCCATCTAGGGACCCATACAGAGAAGGAGTGTGATTTTGCTGCTAGTTGGATGGATCGAGAGTATTTACATTAAGGGAGTACAAGTGCAGCAAGTTCATCGGAGCACATTCTGTGGAAATACTAGTAAAATAAGCACAGGGATGCAACACTACAGCGATGTGACAGGGGCTTAGGCTTGAAAGACAGTGCAGGACCTATTAGGTTAGAAATTCTTTTTTGCACCTGTTCAAGTTGGAGAGACTTTTGGTTGGTGCACCAGCCCAGATGTGGCAACAGTACTTTATGCATGGGCGAATGGTGGCTTTATAGAGATATAGGATACTGGCAGGTGAGAGAAGTTTTCTAGCCGGTAAAAGAAACCCACCTTTTTGCAGCAGACTTGGCTGTATCTTCTGTGTATTTGTTAATATATCAATCTTATCTAGGACTTGTTAAACAACCAAAAGTAAAGAAGTAAGATGAAAAGAGTTATGGTACGTTCGACGGTCTAGACGAAGAATTATTCTTTATATGTTCACTTTGAAATATGTTTTTTATTGATCGAATATGAAAGTGTTGGACCTATTAAGTTAGAGACTCTCTTTTGCATCCTTTCCAAGGTGGCTTTATGGAGATATAGGATACTGCAGGTGTGAGAAGTTTTCTAGCTCGGTAGAGGGAGCCTACCTTATTTGCAGCAGACTAGGCAGCATCTTCTATGTATTTATTCCACTTCATGTTGCGTAAGAATGTCAGGCCTAGAAGTTTATTTTATTTTATCCATCCGTCAATGTGCTTACTCCAAAGAGCTTCGCCATATGCTTGAGAACAAAACTCCATCTAGGCTTTGATTGTTTTATTTTTTGTGTCATAGCATGTGTGATTCAGCAGGTTATCCTGAAGTACTTGCCAAAGACACTTTCAGGGCTGAATAAGTATATGCCTCGCCAGACTGATATATTTTACACTTTTCTGCTTGCTGGAGTAGTGCACTATCTCATTGTCAATAAGGATCTTCCCCAAATGATCTCTCTTAGCAAGCATATGAACAAAGATACACTATGCATCAAACCTTTTTTTTTAACTGCCTCTGGTTACAGACATAATAGACCTATTATACTAAATGTCTAAAAAATGTCCCTATTTACTTGCCTTCATACGAGAGCAGAGTTAGACACAAGGTCGATTTTTAATGTGGTAAAAATACAGTTCCCCAAAAGGAGCACTCTAAATTGGAACAAAAAATAAAAATTGCAAGAAGAATTTCTCCATCACTGACCGAGTTCAGAAAATATGAAGTGTAGTATCAGAACAGATACTACCCTTTGCTCCTAGCCCAAATAGAAAACGAAATGTAACAAATGTCATTTCTTATTTACTAATGAGTCACCACTTATCAAGGCTAAAAACCACTCGGGGACAAGGGTTAATAAAATGTATAGATTGTCACTTGAATGATGAACAATATTATGAAAGGATTGAAAATGATAAATGGAATGAACAGAATTTGATTGATTACGAGAACGGTTTATGACAAGTGTTTTTTTTTTGTTATTTTATTAAATGGAAATCGCTCCAGACAAGGCATGAAGCCACTTGATGTAAGGAGCTAAAAACAAAAACAAATACTACTTCAAGGTCAAAAACTATCAAACGATATGTGTTAGATGGATAGATTCCGACCCAGAAAACAGCAATTCTTCCCCCTTTGTCAGAAACATCTCTCATCGAATGTGAGGATTAAAGGACAAAATAAGGGAAGCAAGAGTTACGAGGCTGCCGAAAGTAAACCCAAGGTCCACTTTCTGCTCCCCTAAAATTTATTGAGATTGGATTTGGAGACGACCATGTTGTAGACTGCAGGGAAGTACTCTCGTGGTAGTTTATCTTAAATTTCAAGAAACATACAAATACTAATAAAGATAAATTATACATCTATGATCTTATAATAATTCGGTGAAAGTACATCCATTCGTCTATTTGCTGTTGCATCACATGAAAACTACTAGTCACAATTCCAGAAAATTTTCTCTCGATGTATCTTTGATCCTCAAACCTCTTTTAGGCATGCTACTTATTTTACTTCCTTCATTGAATAATCCTCAAAGGATCTTTGCACATTTTTGGGATACACAATCATTCCATATGGTTCGGTGTTTTGCTAATCTTTCTACCATTAACGGATCTGATCAGTTCAACGCTTTGAAGGTTTACCACGAGATCTTTTACCGGGAATTCTTCCCCGAATGCTCAGTAGACATTGCTTTCAGGACCTCTGATGACGACGTGGTCAAACCAGTCCATTCTTCTTTTCTCGATAGCCTTGATGATACTATTTCGAAACCCAAGCTTTTAAAAAAATTTGGGTTATCTTACAGCGATTGAAATGGGTTTTGCCGAGCATGCTTCTAAAACAGTTATTTTCGAATACAGAAACCTTGCATTTATCCTCCGTCTTTAACGTCCTGTTTAGGTATGTTTCTTTTGTTTTAACTAACAACCAAAATATCATTTTAGGAAGAGGGTTAGATCAATAATAGGAATGATCCCTAACCTCTGAAGATTGTTTTATTAATTTTTGTCTTTATAAAGGGATTTCCGAAGGAGCATGAAAACCTTCCCCATTAATATTTAAATGTTATTAAACGCATAGATAAAAAGAGATTAAAAAATACAGATTTTTAAAAATTCGAGCAAAGTTGAATCATTTTAGGATTTTTCAAAATAGGGTTTAAATCCACAAAATTAAATAACTGGAGCCCTCTAACCGTTATAAAAGCGATGAGATACTGAAATAAGTATTAGTACCTGGATGTAAGCCTAATCACAAAGACTGCTAAGAGTTATTTAAATTCTGTTGTCATGTGAGCTCTATTTTCACACAGTTTTCAACAAAGCAGATTTTTTTTGACTGCTTTGCTGGGGTTTTTGAACCATGGGCTTGCATCTTTGATTTGCTTTTATTGTCCTGACTGAGGGTATTTCTGATATGTGCGACTTTCCCAACTGGTTGCTGTTTTTTGGGGAGCTGAAACAAAAGGCCACCAGGCATACTTTCTTACAATAATTATGCAATTGGCAATAGAGAGAGAGAGAGAGAGAGAGAGAGAGAGAGAGAGAGAGAGTCAGTTATGGTAAGCTCATTGCTTATTATATTACAATTTTAGTTAGTCTTATCTCTTAATCGCTTCTATCGAGACTGATAAAGGCTTCGTCCACAACTCCTCTGTTGCTCATCTGACGTCATATCTGTCATATACTCTCTTACAATAATTATGCAATTAATCACACAAACTACTTCTTAGAGAATGGAGGATTTATTCGAGCCGCATACCGATATATAAGTTACAATTAAGCATAGTTGCTAACGATGTCAAATAGCATATGTAATGTGGAACCAATTAGTGTATCTACCATTTTCGCCTCCTGATTTTTCATCTTTAAGGACTTCCATATATGAAAGTTTGTAATGTACTTCAAAATTGTTATGCATGATGTTCCTTCTGATCGTTATGCATCACGTAGACATTATCTTCATTGAAAGGAATTCGTTTGTAATTAAGTCCACACTGAATATGACGTCACGTCCGCCTTTGGAGGACGTGTGTGAGAGAAATGTTATACAGAAAGTACACAGAAATAAGGGGTAAACAAGCATGTGTCCACAAAAATATTTTATATATATCAAAACAAGTGGCTGACAAAAGTTAAAAACAAAAGAATACTTGTTCTGGGGATAAGTGTCTTTGCAAAATAAAAGAGATTCAGGGAGCATCTGAAAGGCAAAGGCTTTGGTGAATACAAAACGTCAGGATAAGATGTGAGTAGTGCCGTTAAGGATAGGCAGACTTGTGTTTGAATGTTCAAGGTGTGAACTCTATACAAAGAAACTCAAATACAAAGAAGCCACGAGAAGGAAGGAGGCAATTAGCTGAGCTAGTAAGGAAGGTTTAGTCGACAATTAAGTGTTATGAAATATTCACAGGACAGAATAGTCTTGACCAAGATCTTCTTTATTCAAATGAAGATCCATTAAATTTTCACCTTTATAAAGCCTCAAGAGTCTCTGAAGTGGATCCACAATAATAACTTGATAATTTTACACCGATGGTCCTGATTGGCTTAAAAATATACATCTGCATTTATTAATCCAACTGAAAGTCTGCGTGGAGCCATATGCGCACAAACGATTTTAGGCATTTTCATTTTGTATCTCAAAGGGTAAATTTTCAGCCTATTTCATCAGCTTCTTATTCCACAGTCAAGTTCAACCCCTTGATTTCTTCTGACCTGTGTATATCTTGCCTAATTGCTAATATGTACTAACTACTAGTCAACCTACCCACTCAAATATTTAACATAAGGTTGTCTCAGAATTATGAATCTGTTTTTGAACAAATTCTAGTCAAAAGTAAAAGATATCTGATTTGGGTTTTTTTTAGGAGGAAGAAACGAGTATGTAAAAACAGGTTGGAACTTACTGAAAAGTGATGACAGTTAGAGGTCGATAAGACTTGTGACTTGTGTTGTCCGCCATGGACTTTCCCCAGAAGTCATTACGGAAGACGTAGTACCAAGGTCGTTGTCCCGTAACGTCTTCATTCCTCTTGATTGCAAACATGTCATCGTGAACAAAGTCCCCATTCAGACTGTTGAAATAAACCAACAAAGTTACAATGAAAAGTCCAAGGTTTACCGGAGAAAGGATTCGATGGGACCAGATGGTTGATTCTAGAGAAAAATACTCTATTTTGGTCTGGCCTTTTTTATAGGATATTTTGGGTTTGACCTCATATAGAGAGGACCCCATATCCTTTGTTACATGTTTTTGCATAGCGTGTTAAGAGGTGTATGCATAGAGAAGCAAAGGAAGAACTGTCGGCATGTTTAGAGGTCTATCCATTAGTATTTAACCGTTGACATCAGAGTTGTATGAAAGGTCATCCTTGTAGTTGCAACATCCTTTGAAGTTTACAGCATCTGTAAAAAAAAAAAAATTTTCATTGCATTTCAGAGCAGATGTGCGAGAAAGTGTAATAACGTCAGCCAGGTTAATCCAGCAGCATAGCAAGAGGTGGGGAGGGGCGAAACAGGTGTGGTCAATGGCATGCAAAAGTTTGTTGATGCTCAGGACGAAATATAATTCTCTCTCTCTCTCTGCCTGAATTTTGTACACAAGATAAAGAAAATAAAGAACTATATATTTTACGTACAAATGTTTTTTGTAGTGACGGTGCAAAGAGACCGAGGGATAAGCGACCACAATTGGCATGTGCCCGCTGCAAAGAAACAGTGGCCGTGCATGGGAGCGAACCTGGAACCGTCTGACTCTGAGGCAATAGTCGAACACACATGATTATGCAAAGTGGGCGCTTTTGGCAGTCCAAAAGAGATCAATAAAGGGGGGGTGGTTAACATTTTTTGCTTGAGGGAGATCGTTGTTGGACGCCATGCCGCTAACGTCATTCGTGTGTGTTTTAATTGTCGTCTGTAACATTCTTAGTCAAGCATTCTTTTGTGGTTTTAAAGTTGCGGCATTTGTTTTGGGTAATCACTCTACTTGTCTGCGGGTTCACACCACCACTTAATTGAATTGGAACGAATACTGCTGCTGCTACTACTGCAATGTAACAACTTTTGCTGGTGAAGAAAACAAATTGTTCTCTGTAAATAAGCAAGAGAGAAATGTTATATATTAAGTGGTCTTGGGAAGAACGAAGATAATATTTATGCTGTAAAGAGCTCAAAAGATAAAATTTGATGCATGAGAGCGGAAGAGGAAAAACGGAAGTAACTATTAGCATGTTGGGATAGATTTCGTTCAAGGGTCTAGACGAACGCACGTGTTAGTGTGTAGCCCTTAAAATAGTCAATGTTAGACATAAACTTCCCACTCTCTCTCTCTCTCTGCTCGAATCTTGTACCTAAGATAAAGTAAAATAAAAATAAAAAAATAAAAATTTTGCATACAGATGCCTTTGTGTCTCTAATAATTGTAAATAATGACGAACCGGCTACAGATACGCCTCCATAAAGAAACACCCATCAGAGACATATACAGCCTAACATAACCGGTCCAGCAAACCGGCCAAGTAAGTGTTCCTCCCTTAACCTCTTCGTCTTACAAGATCAATCATCATTATCATCATTATCATCATTATCGACCCCAACGCCGAAGAATGAAATCAGTATCCAGCATTCTTCTTCTTTGCATGTCTTTTAAGCGTCATGCAGTCATACAACAGTTTCCCACATTTTATGTAGTCCTTTGCATTATTGTTGTAATCTGCAAGATCTTTCAAGCTGCACTGCTTGGACAGTAGAGTGCAGACAAGGAAGTGTTGCATCGTATAGTCCTCCTCTCCACATTCGCAGATGGTTGGGTCAGTTTTGTAGCCCCATCTGGCCATATCCAACATTGATTGGTTAATACAAAGTAATTGAAATAAAACTTTAAATGATTTGTGCTTTCTGTTTATTTTTGTGCTACATGACATGTGTTGATAATATTAGTGCACGGGAAAAATTTAATTGTGTGTGTTAATGTCAGATGGGTTACTGCCCTTGGTTTAAGGAACGGCCACCAGGGCTAGGATCTATAAGAGTCTGGTAGCCGTGTTCGATGGGTTCAGAAGTTAAGTAACAATTGGACCAGAAGGACTGTTAAAGAAATTGGATTACCAGTGGATGGTATTAGGATATTTAACAGTGTGTTCCCCTAAGAATCAAGAATAAGGCCTAAAATATTGTTAAATATTATGAGAAAGGAAAACCTTTTGAATTATAAATAAACACAGATCTAACTTGAAATAAATAGATTTATTTGGTTTTAATGGTTGTTTCCCTTACAATTCAAATTTATTTCCTTTTCGGTATAAGTTTTAAAATGTGCAAACGAATTAAAAACTACAATGACTTTACTGCATTCCGGGCAACGCCGGTAGAGGCAGCTCGTTACTCATGGATATCCATTTTAATATATCTCTGTTATAAATTTGTCTTCAGTCAGCTCATTTTCGAATTTCATATTTGAACGATTGTTTGTGAGAAGTTGACTTTCACGTTATATCTCTCGATATATAACTAGCTGAAGTACTCATCAATGCCGGGTTTCTCAACTTTCCATAAATTTTATAGCCAAGATTAGAAGTTAATACCATGCATTAAATATTTTTCATCGACATTTATTAAAAAAAAATTCAGGTTTATGATAATCGATATCGACGAGGAAATAATTGGAATGCAATAACCCCCCCCCCCAAAAAAAAACAAAAAAACCCTACAATTGTGTAGTGTGAGATTCGAACCTATGCTGGCATAACATATTGGAACTGAAAGCAAACGCTTTATCCACAATGCTACCGATCTAGCGAAAATATTTTGTCTTTTTAACCTACTTAAATGAGTTTGGCATAGATCTAAAATAGTTCGATTGTCTAAAAGAAACAAAGAAACAAAGAAACATAAATATAACATAAAGTAAAAATATATTTATGAACATTTATAAAATATTTTGTTATCCATTTTTAATAATAAAAAAAAAAGGATAAAGGTTTTGTAATGACAAACAAGAACAGTCGTAACTTAAGAAAGCTTTATTCGGCATAAACTGTTAGAACAATATTAGTGCTGCTATTTATATTGTTAAGACGAACCGCAGAGTTCTCCAAAGGGGAGATAATTTAGAAATGGGAAATTATTCGTAATTGTTCATTACAGATTTTTTGTTTTGAAAGTAAACAATATGTTAAATACGTACAAAGATTTGATATTGTTCAGTCAGCTAGGGCTAGGCTAAAAGGGAACGCTAAAAATGTTGGAATATTTGTTTCTAATGTTATTTTTATGTACTGTTAATTTTGAGTAATGAGTTTTAAAAAGGTTCAAGAACTTTTGACATCGATAAGCACATTGGATCGAAGGTGCTAATTCAAAATGCCTGCTTAGATTAATTGTTTAACTATGCTGCCATGCCAAATGTACACACATACAGACAACTTTGCTTTATATGTATAGAAGTTAGGCATGTGTATATGTCTTTATATATATTTTATGTATAAGATTGACTCCTAAACTAATGAGCCGATCATTATGAATTATGGAATACATATTCTAGGCAACACAGTGAGTAATGTGGGCACATTAGTTTTTTTGTAAACTTTGCCATTGAGGGTTCGTGGCTCCCGAAAAAAAAAACTTAAAAAATAAGCGAGATACAAGAAGTTTAATGGAGAAAATAATTGTTGTAGATAAAATTTTAAGTTATATTATGTAATAAAATTTTAAACAGACCAGTGCGTGTGTGTGTGAGAACATTAATAATATGTCTGTGCACGAGTTAAACTCCTAAACTAATCATTATGAATTATGGGATACGTATCCTAAGCAGCACGGTGAGTAATGTGGCCACATTATATTTTTTGTAAACCATTTAGGGGTGTTCCCCCAAATTTGCCCCTGCCCCCTAAATACAAATAAGCAAGATACGATTTCCTACTGAATAAATAACGTTTTGTCACTTACGGAATGGATAGAGTACACATGTATCTCGAAGTATGAAAATGTATAGCCCAAAATGCAATGCGTATTGCTTATATCCGTCCTGAGACTGGGATTCTTCTAGTAATATATATATATATATATATATATATATATATATATATATATATAGTCTTGGAAGTTTTTCAACCTTTAAAACTATATGAAAAAAAACAGCAATAAAACAACAAAAACACTTTTAGTTCCAAGTCCTTCGTTGGAAAACTCCTTTAAGTTAATTAATCTCTTGCAATCACTACATTAGTTTGCTTCCAAGAATTTACGCTAGTCTTAATACTATTGTAGGGATCCTCAGTTGTTGTTTTTTTTTATCTCATGTCTCCCCACCCAGCAGTGTTGATCAGACACCACCTCCCTTAAAAAACAAAAACAAAAACGTTCCAGATATTAGGTCTAGTTTTTAGCTTCAGATTAATTTTTTTGCTAATCTATTTTATTATTAAAAATGTTCTCCTTTCCTGTGTTGTTCGTCTTTATATATATATATATATATATATATATATATATTATGTACATACAAACGAGGAGAGAGATAGGTTTAATCTGGTTTATCAGTTTTACAACATATCACCCTTTTAGGTTAATTAATGTTGACACCCAATACCTATTATTAATGGTTCCTTAAGTACAAACAATAATTTTACTCAAAGCTGGAGGGAAGTAAAGTGTTAATACCAGGGTTGCGGAGTCGGAGGTATAATGTCCGACTCAGACTCCTAGAATTCCAAAATATCTGACTCCGACTACTTATTTTAAAGTCTTCCAATATTCAGACTGTCTGTCGACTCTTCGGAGATTAAAAAATCCGACTCAGACTCTTATGAGTCAGACTCTGACTTCAACTCATTCCAAAACCTCTAACTCAACAAACTTTGTCAATACCTTTAGCAATGGCGTTATTTCATAAGTAAACATAACAGACTCAACTGGATTGGAACGATGTTTTGCCAATTCCATAATTCATCAAGTCACCTAAATCCTCACACACCGCCTTTACCTCCCACCAGAATGGGATAGATTAACCAAACGGAAATGTCAAGTATAAGGATGGGAAAAAAAAACAGGAAAAGGATCTTGATAATTTAGTTGTGCACATGCACGCATGCAAATCCACTTGGCCTTTGTTGGAGGGTCATTTCTTATTAGTGTATTTTAGACTTAACATAAAAGTGCCCTCTAATTTCTTATTAGTGTATTTTAGACTTAACATAAAAGTGCCCTCTAATTTCTTATTAGTGTATTTTAGACTTCACATAAAAGTGCCCTCAAATTTCTAATTAGTATATTTTAGACTTCACATAAAAGTGCCCTCTAATTACTTATTAGTGTATTTTAGACTTCACATAAAAGTGTCCTCTAATTTCTTATTAGTGTATTTTAGACGTCACATAAAAGTGCCCTCAAATTTCTAATTAGTATATTTTAGACTTCACATAAAAGTGCCCTCTAATTTCTTATTAGTGTATTTTAGACTTCACATAAAAGTGTCCTCTAATTACTTATTAGTGTACTTTAGACTTCACATAAAAGTGTCCTCTAATTTTTTATTAGTGCATTTAAGACTTCACATAAAAGTGCCCTCTAATTTCTTATTAGTATATTTTAGACTTCACATAAAAGTGCCCTCTAATTTCTTATTAGTGCATTTAAGACTTCACATAAAAGTGCCCTATAATTTCTTTTTAGTATATTTTAGACTTCACATAAAAGTGCCCTCTAATTTCTTATTAGTGTATTTTAGACGTCACATAAAAGTGCCCTCAAATTTCTAATTAGTATATTTTAGACTTAACATAAAAGTGCCCTCTAATTTCTTATTAGTGTATTTTAGACTTCACATAAAAGTGCCCTCAAATTTCTTATTAGTGTATTTTAGACTTCACATAAAAGTGTCCTCTAATTTCTTTTTAGTGTATTTTAGACTTCACATAAAAGTGTCCTCTAATTTCTTTTTAGTGTATTTTAGACTTCACATAAAAGTGCCCTCTAATTTCTTATTAGTTTATTTTAGACTTCACATAAAAGTGCCCTCTAATTTCTGATTAGTTTATTTTAGACTTCACATAAAAGTGCCATCTAATTTCTTATTAGTGTATTTTAGATGTCACATAAAAGTGCCCTTTAATTACTTATGAGTCAAGGGAGGCGCGAGAGCGCTATATCCCTTAATAGACTTCACGAATGGCCTATTCTGGGAATCCCTTTTTTTTTATCAATCATAACTCAAAAACCAATAAACCAAATTAGTTAAAACTTTGCACAACATTTTTATTTGATAGGTTCTATAAGTGTGTAGAATTTCAGCATCATTAGTCAAGGCAACCCAGAGATCCAGAGAGTTCAATTATGAAATCATGTTATCTGTCTGTACGTACATACGCACATACGTACGTATGTATGTGCCATCCTGTATCACATCAACTATTTTATGGATTCAGCTGATTTTTGGCAGAGAGAGGTTCTAGAGTCTAGTTGATGGCATTTCAATTTCAGTTTACCATATACCTTAGTTTTCCAGAAAATTCCAAAAATGTTATGAGAAGGCATTGCATTGAGGCATAGCCTTTACAAAAGTAGTGACATTCAATGAAAAATGCCAGTATACTGAAATCATATGCCCTTAATAGGGTTAAGATGAAAATTCATATAACTAAATGTACAAAAGCATGGAAATTCCCAAATTTTGACATTTTTAATGTCATTAAGGGTATGACTACATATCAACCAAACCATTTCATTGTCACATAACTACAGTATAAATCTCTATGCATGAGTGGATGAAGTGTGTGAGGTGTGCTGAAGAAAAATTCCTACCAGTAAAATACATAGCCCTGTTGTGCTCGCATACCCTTAATGACATTAAAAATGTAAAAATTTGGGAATTACCTTGCTTTTGTACATTTAGTGTATATGAATTTTCATCTTAATCCTATCAAAGGCATATGATTTCAGTATACTGGCATTTTTCATAGAATATATTTTAGACTTCACATAAAAGTTCCCTCTAATTCCTTATTAGTGTATTTTAAACTTAACATAAAAGTGCCCTCTAATTTCTTATTAGTGTATTTTAGACTTCACATAAAAGTGCCCTCTAATTTCTTATTAGTGTATTTTAGACTTCACATAAAAGTGCCCTCTAATTTCTTGTTAGTGTATTTTAGACTTCACATAAAAGTGCCATCTAATTTCTAATTAGTATATTTTAGACTTCACATAAAAGTGCCCTCTAATTTCTGATTAGTTTATTTTAAACATCACATAAAAGTGCCCTCTAATTTCTGATTAGTTTATTTTAGACTTCACATAAAAGTGCCCTCTAATTTCTTATTAGTTTATTTTAGACTTCACATAAAAGTGCCCTCAAATTTCTTATTAGTTTATTTTAGACTTCACATAAAAGTGCACTCTAATTTCTGATTAGTGTATTTTAGACTTCACATAAAAGTGCCCTCTAATTTCTTATTAGTGTATTTTAGACTTCACATAAAAGTGTCCTCTAATTTATTATTAGTTTATTTTAGACTTCACATAAATGTTCTCTCTAATTCCTTATTAGTGTATTTTAAACTTCACATAAAAGTGCCCTCTAATTTCTTATTGGTGTATTTTAGACTTCACATAAAAGTGTCCTCTAATTTCTTATTAGTTTATTTTAGACTTCACATAAAAGTTCCCTCTAATTCCTTATTAGTGTATTTTAAACTTAACATAAAAGTGCCCTCTAATTTCTTATTAGTGTATTTTAGACTTCACATAAAAGTGCCCTCTAATTTCTTATTAGTGTATTTTAGACTTCACATAAAAGTGCCCTTTAATTTCTTATTAGTGTATTTTAGACTTCACATAAAAGTGTCCGCTAATTTCTTATTAGTGTATTTTAGACTCTACATAAAAGTGCCCTCTAATTTCTTGTTAGTGTATTTTAGACTTCACATAAAAGTGCCTTCTAATTTCTAATTAGTATATTTTAGACTTCACATAAAAGTGCTCTCTAATTTCTGATTAGTGTATTTTAGACTTCACATAAAAGTGCCCTCTAATTTCTGATTAGTTTATTTTAGACTTCACATAAAAGTACCTTCTAATTTCTGATTAGTTTATTTTAGACTTCACATAAAAGTGTCCTCTAATTTCTAATTAGTATATTTTAGACTTCACATAAAAGTGCCCTCTAATTTCTGATTAGTTTATTTTAGACATCACATAAAAGTGCCCTCTAATTTCTGATTAGTTTATTTTAGACTTCACATAAAAGTGCCCTCTAGTTTCTGATTAGTTTATTTTAGACTTCACATAAAAGTGCCCTCAAATTTCGTATTAGTTTATTTTAGACTTCACATAAAAGTGCATTCTAATTTCTGATTAGTGTATTTTAGACTTCACATAAAAGTGCTCTCTAATTTCGTATTAGTTTATTTTAGACTTCACATAAATGTGCCCTCTAATTTCTTATTAGTTTATTTTAGACTTCACATAAAAGGGCCCTCAAATTTCTGATTAGTTTATTTTAGACTTCATATAAAAGTGCCCTCTAATTTCTTATTAGTGTATTTTAACCTTCACATAAAAGTGCCCTCTAATTTCTTATTAGTGTATTTTAGACTTCACATAAAAGTGTCCTCTAATTTGTTATTAGTGTACTTTAGACTTTGCATAAAAGTACCCTCTAATTTCTTTTTAGTGTATTTTAGACTCCACATAAAAGTGCCCTCTAATTTCTGATTAGTGTATTTTAGACTTCACATAAAAGTGCCCTCTAATTTCTGATTAGTTTATTTTAGACTTCACATAAAAGTACCCTCTAATTTCTGATTAGTTTATTTTAGACTTCACTTAAAAGTGCTCTCAAATTTCTTATTAGTTTATTTTAGATTTTACATAAAAGTGCCCTCTAATTTCTTATTTGTTTATTTTAGACTTCACATAAAAGTGCCCTCTAATTTCTTATTAGTGTATTTTAGACTTCACATAAAAGTGTCCTCTAATTTCTTATTTGTTTATTTTAGACTTCACATAAAAGTGCCCTCAAATTTCTTATTAGTTTATTTTAGACTTCACATAAAAGTGCATTCTAATTTCTGATTAGTGTATTTTAGACTTCACATAAAAGTGCCCTCTAATTTCGTATTAGTTTATTTTAGACTTCACATAAAAGTGCCCTCTAATTTCTTATTAGTTTATTTTAGACTTCACATAAAAGTGGCATCTAATTTCTTATTAGTGTATTTTAGACTTCACATAAAAGTGCCCTCTAATTTCTTATTAGTGTATTTTAGACTTCACATAAAAGTGCCCTTTAATTTCTTATTAGTGTATTTTAGACTTCACATAAAAGTGTCCGCTAATTTCTTATTAGTGTATTTTAGACTCTACATAAAAGTGCCCTCTAATTTCTTGTTAGTGTATTTTAGACTTCACATAAAAGTGCCTTCTAATTTCTAATTAGTATATTTTAGACTTCACATAAAAGTGCTCTCTAATTTCTGATTAGTGTATTTTAGACTTCACATAAAAGTGCCCTCTAATTTCTGATTAGTTTATTTTAGACTTCACATAAAAGTACCTTCTAATTTCTGATTAGTTTATTTTAGACTTCACATAAAAGTGTCCTCTAATTTCTAATTAGTATATTTTAGACTTCACATAAAAGTGCCCTCTAATTTCTGATTAGTTTATTTTAGACATCACATAAAAGTGCCCTCTAATTTCTGATTAGTTTATTTTAGACTTCACATAAAAGTGGCCTCTAGTTTCTGATTAGTTTATTTTAGACTTCACATAAAAGTGCCCTCAAATTTCGTATTAGTTTATTTTAGACTTCACATAAAAGTGCATTCTAATTTCTGATTAGTGTATTTTAGACTTCACATAAAAGTGCTCTCTAATTTCGTATTAGTTTATTTTAGACTTCACATAAATGTGCCCTCTAATTTCTTATTAGTTTATTTTAGACTTCACATAAAAGGGCCCTCAAATTTCTGATTAGTTTATTTTAGACTTCATATAAAAGTGCCCTCTAATTTCTTATTAGTGTATTTTAACCTTCACATAAAAGTGCCCTCTAATTTCTTATTAGTGTATTTTAGACTTCACATAAAAGTGTCCTCTAATTTGTTATTAGTGTACTTTAGACTTTGCATAAAAGTACCCTCTAATTTCTTTTTAGTGTATTTTAGACTCCACATAAAAGTGCCCTCTAATTTCTGATTAGTGTATTTTAGACTTCACATAAAAGTGCCCTCTAATTTCTGATTAGTTTATTTTAGACTTCACATAAAAGTACCCTCTAATTTCTGATTAGTTTATTTTAGACTTCACTTAAAAGTGCTCTCAAATTTCTTATTAGTTTATTTTAGATTTTACATAAAAGTGCCCTCTAATTTCTTATTTGTTTATTTTAGACTTCACATAAAAGTGCCCTCTAATTTCTTATTAGTGTATTTTAGACTTCACATAAAAGTGTCCTCTAATTTCTTATTTGTTTATTTTAGACTTCACATAAAAGTGCCCTCAAATTTCTTATTAGTTTATTTTAGACTTCACATAAAAGTGCATTCTAATTTCTGATTAGTGTATTTTAGACTTCACATAAAAGTGCCCTCTAATTTCGTATTAGTTTATTTTAGACTTCACATAAAAGTGCCCTCTAATTTCTTATTAGTTTATTTTAGACTTCACATAAAAGTGGCATCTAATTTCTTATTAGTGTATTTTAGACTTCACATAAAAGTGCCCTCTAATTTCTTATTAGTGTATTTTAGACTTCACATAAAAGTGCCCTCTAATTTCTTATTAGTGTATTTTAGACTTCACATAAAAGTGCCCTCTAATTTCTTATTAGTGTATTTTTGACTTCACATAAAAGTGCCCACTAATTTCTTATTAGTGTATTTTAGACTTCACATAAAAGTGCCCTCTAATTTCTTATTTGTTTATTTTAGACTTCACATAAAAGTGCCCTCTAATTTCTGATTAGTTTATTTTAGACTTCACATAAAAGTGCCCTCTAATTTCTGATTAGTGTATTTTGACTTCACATAAAAGTGCCCTCTAATTTCTGATTAGTTTATTTTAGACTTCACATAAAAGTATCCTCTAATTTCTGATTAGTGTATTTTAGACTTCACATAAAAGTGCCCTCAAATTTCTTATTAGTTTATTTTAGACTTCACATAAAAGTGCTCTCTAATTTCTTATTTGTTTATTTTAGACTTCACATAAAAGTGCTCTCTAATTTCTGATTAGTTTATTTTAGACTTCACATAAAAGTGCCCTCTAATTTCTTATTTGTTTATTTTAGACTTCACATAAAAGTGCCCTCTAATTTCTTATTAGTTTATTTTAGATTTCACATAAAAGTGCCCTCTAATTTCTTATTTGTTTATTTTAGACTTCACATAAAAGTGCCATCTAATTTCTTATTAGAGTATTTTAGATTTCACATAAAAGTGCCCTCTAATTTCTTATTAGTGTATTTTAGACTTCACATAAAAGTGCCCTCTAATTTCTTATTTGTTTATTTTAGATTTCACATAAAAGTGCCCTCTAATTTCTTATTAGTGTATTTTAGACTTCACATAAAAGTGCCCTCTAATTTCTTATTAGTTTATTTTAGACTTCACATAAAAGTGCCCTCCAATTTCTTATTAGTTTATTTTAGACTTCGCATAAAAGTGCCATCTAATTTAATATATATCACGATAGTTCTGAAATGTCAAGTTGTGTCCATTTTGATCACACAAACTTAAGCTTTCCTCCAGAATAAAGACTTTTGCTCGGTCTGCTTTCAGAACTCAAAGGCCCCTTCCTGGGGTTAACACTTGATTTTTTTTTACGAGATGCATAGATATCCGAGTGTTTATTTAAGGATTTTCCCTTCCTCTCAAACTGTAAGTTTTCAAAACGGTGAAGAATATTATTATTTTCTCCAATGGACCACTGAACTATGTTATAGTTTATCTTGGTTCTACTGCTAATAGACACACTAGTAGAATATGCCAGTTAAAAATAAAATAACAGAAAAACTTTAGGAAATACTTACTTGTGGTGGAAAAATATAACATACACTGAAATTTACGGAAATTAATCCAGTATCTTTAATTTTATTTAATAAATTTAATTTCTATCCGAAGTTTACGACCACCTCCATTTGTAACAAATTTAACTGATTGTCTTCCCTTTTACGTAACTCTTCTAAAATGAAGACGACAAATGGCGTGATTCCAGTGAAAAATCGCCTTTTTTTATATTTTATTTTAAAAATTAAAAATACTGGATTAATTTCCATAAATTTCAGTGTACGTTAATATTTTTCCAGTACAAGTAAGAATTTCCTCAAGCTTTTGTTATTTTATTTTTAACTGCCATATTTCACTAGTCTGTCTATCAGCAGTAGAACCTTTATCTTTATTGTGGTTTTGTCAGATTCCAGTACAAGAATTCATCTGGTCTGGTGGAGTATCCAGTGTAGTGTTGTGTTGTTACTTGTGGTAGCATCCTAGAAGGTGAACCATTACTTTTCTTGTATGGGCCAGTGTGTAGCCCTTATCTTAGGGGATCTTATTTAGGCTTCCAATACTATGCTATTTTAAATATTTGATCAGGGTTTACTTGTTAATGAATTCTCCTCATGTCAGGTTGTTCTGACAAATCCCTGTATAGAGAAACCGAAGACACTCAAGGATGGTGTCTAGTTGGCATTCAAACTCTCTCCCAATGTATTTATTTGTATATAAATAAATATATGCACTTCCATTCTACCATACAAAAGTTAACAAGTAACACACAGACCTTTTTTTAACCCTCATTTCAAGTGGTGAGGTGAAGCGAGAAAACAAATAACAAGTCAGACAACCACCTCAGACGTACCCTGCTGCCTGAAATGAATTAGGACAGAAATCCTCCACTATAATAAAAAGTCAACAGTGAATCTTTTTCTTTCTTTATGTCATCTGAAATTATAATTTATATATGAAAAATTAAATTATTGGTGTAATTCTATATGTATTTTTTAGTAATATATCTAGATAAATAGTGAATGCGAACATTGGCGAAGCATACTTTTGGTGTACACTAGTAACAAGAGATTTCTTGTAACGGGACTGTCATATCATAAAGAAGCCCAAGTTAATGCTTACTTGACCTTTGAACTGAGCTTATATGTAACAGACTCTTTGCATATTTTTCATATATAACTTTACAAACTCGTCTCCTACTGCTGAGGGTTACCTGGGCCTTTGATTCACACTACAAAGAGTTTAGAATGAGAGGCTCTCCATTTTGATACGAAAGATTACAGTGATTAATTATTTTACATAATCAATCAATCATACTAAAATACTACTACTAATAATAATTTCTCATGTAATAACATGCATTTTTTTGTTTCATATATATATATATATATATATATATATATATATATATATATATATATATCAGTTATCATCTCTACACTGACGATTCCCGAAATGATGAAACATATACGTATGTAGATAAAAACAAATATTTATAATCATATATATATATATATATATATATATATGGGGTAAGGTGCACGATAAGTCATGAAAATTAAATGCCGTGGTAGACAAAATGTGTGAAAAAAAGACAAACGGAAAACAGGTTAAAATGCAGGAGAAAAACAAAAACAAGAGATTTGACCGGTTTCGTTCGTATTAACGAACATCTTCAGAAAAAGACGAACGAAACCGGTCAAATCTCTTGTTTTTGTTTTTCTCCTGCATTTTAAACTGTTTTCTGTTTGTCTTTTTTCACACACACAAACAC
Organism: Sepiola atlantica; assembly: GCA_963556195.1. NCBI lineage: Eukaryota > Metazoa > Mollusca > Cephalopoda > Sepiida > Sepiolidae > Sepiola > Sepiola atlantica. The sequence continues at coordinate 40,141,332 of OY744528.1, forward strand.
ATTATATATATATATATATATATATATATATATATATATATATATATATATATATATATATATATATATATATATATATAGGGGGAGTGGATTAATTGTTATGTAATGACTGGAGAATATATTTGTAAGTGAAAGGGTTCATCTAGGGACATCTAATGTTTTAATTGTCATTATCATATGCATTCGTGTTGTGTTTATGTATTTAGTTAATTCTGTTGGCTTTAACTAATAAGGTTCATGAATCTATTATAGGTCTGTGTGAGGCGGGGGGTAGGTCTTAAACATCTATAATTCTTTTAAATTCTGTGGGATATAAAATATTATTTAAATATTTTACAAAAATAAATTTCGGGAAAATACTAATCGATAAATAATAAACAAATAAAGGATAAAAGAAAAAATAATAAAGAAATAAAAGAATTTAACGAATCCCACCCAGAGCCTAATCAATAAAATATACCACTCAGTTATCGCTAAATATAAACACACCTTTGAAGCAGTAAACAGACAACACCCATCATAAATAATTAAATCAATTTTAATATAACTCAACTACGATTAAACCCCATATATTATTTCAATCCTAACCAGGTACTTATTTTAAAAGGGACACGCCAACAACGCACCGTTTTTAACGGTATATTCAGACGCCAGCTCCCTTTATTTCCGTTTAAGATGAACCTTTAAAATACGAAACAACCAACTATAAATATGTAAATAAAACACCAAACAAAATAAAACCTTTAAAACACAAAACTATGAATAAAATGAATAATAGATCCGATACATAAATTAAAACCCGGTATCACCATCAAAAAAAGATTCAATATTACAACCTTTAAACGACGTATTGAACCACCCTTTTGTATTTTCACTTTCCAAGACACCGTTATCTGCTACGATCTACAAACAACACCTTAAATAAAAATAAAAATACCAAACTTCAAGAGAATAAATAAATAAAACACTTAGTAGAATAAAATAAAAACTATAAATAATAAATAAAATAAAACTCAATTAATTCCCAACCAATATATTTTTTTCCAGAGACTTTCCGGGAATGCACCTTTTTTTTTTTCGACATAACGCCATTTCTCATCGTGGTTTCACCTCATTCAGAACGCCGACGATTCCACTGGGCACAGAGATTTTTTTATAAAATGTAAAAGGTCCGCCTATCTGGATGAAACCGTGGTACGTTTCTGAAATATGTAACATATAGTTTTCAGAGAAAGAGAGAGAGAGAGAGAGAGAGAGAGAGAGAGAGAGAGAGAGAGAGAGAGAGAGAACGAGAAAGAGAGAGAGAAAGATTATTTATATATATATATATATATATATATATATATATATATATATATATATATATGCAAAAGTAGGTATACAGTCCAAAGTAGGTATACACACCCATTATTCTGCATAAAACCATCAATCAAACCGTGGATTTGAACATGGTCCAATAACACCACACTTCTATCAAGATAAGGTGCAAATTTACCCAGGACCGCTACGTGTGGGTTGCTATGGTTTGAAATGTGGTTCACGATTGGATTGAATGTTACCACAAGTAAAAATAAATGCAGAATTCATATTGAATCATTGATTTTTCAAATATCAATTTTTTTTATTTCAATTGTTAGTGGATCAAAACTGTATAGAAACTATTTTCTTAAAAATACAGATGCATATTTCACAATCTGACACTTAAATAATAAAGAACACTTGGAGGAGAGACATTTTCTCAAATATTTTACTCGCCGAATATTCTTCGATATTAAAGGAAAGTAATGATCTAATGAGTTATTCCCCTTGATGTCTACAAAAAAAAAATATCGACAATTTAAAGGTAAAGTACATAAACATTTACATTCTCTCGGATGGTCCTAACAATTTCTGAAAGTTGGGTTGGAATGAGATCTGGAAGGGTAGCGCTTCAGCAATTTGCATGAATGGACATTTTGTGAATGCTTTCTAATTTATTCATTTTACTCGACGGCTGGCCCACCATTTGTCCCTGACTGCTATTTTACTGTCGGTAGATCATTTTTATTTTATTTACAATGATTATTTTATGTCGCTTCATGAGGACACTTTCACCGAGATATAACTAAAGCTGAATCAGTAACAGCTAAATTCTGTGTCAGTGGGTCAATTTACGATACCAGCTGAAGTAATCACTTATGTGGGATGAGAGTTTATAACTAAACTAACGTAAAGTTATTCTGTCGGATTTTCAAAGCCAGACTCAAATAGGAATTCGTCTGACAGATCAACAATTGATTCGGACTAGCCATATGTCAACGTTTTCTTTCCTTCCACTATGTTTATTTTTTTCGATTAGTATTTGTTTTCCCTGAAAATAGTTATTCCGAAAAGAAAACTGTCAGAATAGAAATATTTTCCCTTACTCCCCAAATATTCTTAAACATTAAAGGGAAGTAATCATGTAATTAGTTATCTCTCTTGACTTCTGCAAAAATAAATATCTAGAAAAAAACGTTATATTTTTAAACATTAAAAAGGAAGTTTCCACATAAATTACACTATTAATAGAATTATGTCACATACTAAAACGAAAAAATATTTAAGGCGCTTAAAATTCAAACTAGTATTGTCTGCAAGGAGCCTGTGATGCAACAAATAAAAATGCTAACTAATAATCAGTTCGAAGTGACAATCTTCAATATGGGCGATACTAAGAATACAATTATTTAACAATTCTACATTGCCTGTCAGAATGAGAGCAAGCTACCCCCGTGGATTAAATAAAGGGTTCTGTTCGAAAATCCATACAGATTTCTGAGTTCGACAAAAAGATTCCTAACAAGACGCACCTGAAAAAGGTCGGAGGTTACATCAGGCGAAACGTTGTGAGAACAATAGTCTGAATCATCCAAATAATACACACACCAGTGTCAGAATTCACAGATAAGCAGTTTGTCAAAGACAAACATAAAAGGGGAATATGAAACATGTAAGGGAGAACAACAGACATAAGTTCTAACAAAGGAATACATTAAAGTCTCAAATACAATGAGGAAAACCACATGTAAAAAACAGAGAAATATGCGTAAACAATGAATAAGTAAATGTTTCCGAAAGTCTATGCGACCATTTCTTAGAGTCTATGTGACTACTATCAGAAGACATAACCTAGAGACTAAACCTGTTAGAGTTTTGGAAGGTCTGCCCCTAGGAGGAGCTGTACAAAACGTCCATCTGCCTTGAAAAATGCATCAGATAAGGGTAAGATCTTGTCCTAAATTCCACACATTTGTGGAATGAGATTACAGGCCCTCGCATAAGAGAGCTCTTTCTCTCACGTTGCTGCGTAATCAATCCAAGGGAGATAACTTAGATAATTCTATCTTTGATAGAAAATAAAAGTAAATGGAACCTTTTCTTATCACAAACTAATTTCATTATTTAAATAAAAAGGTTTTAATAGTTTAAATATATCTGATGAATGCTAACGTGAACCGGAAAAGACATGTTTTTTTAAGACGTCTTATTAGTCATGTCTGAAGAAAAGTCATGACCAAATTAAAATGAATTTGAAAGATAACATATGCTTTTGTTAATCCATTCTTGAAAAAATTAGTTCAATTGTAGCATATGAATTGTTGGAATATCTCGCCTAATTCTATACAGAGTGTTTGGAAAATCGATGACTTTGGGATTATGTTTTACTAGCAGGATTCAATGAGGGACATTGCTATGTCTTTTTTCACTATGCTTATAATACCATATTGCTTCTTTTTTTTTACCCCCCCCCCCTCCGGAAGAAGCTGAAATTTTGGAAAAGTCTGAATTAGTGTCATGCATATGGTTTAAATTTCATTAAAATCGGATATACGTATTTGAAGTTTTAAGAGGGTTGTGCCCCCATAGTTACTTAGTGGAGGGAGTATGTAAAGATTCGTCACAGAGTGGAAAGTAGAGATTCTAGACCACTTCCATTGTTTCTCTCTGAAAATTTTTTATATATGATTTAAATTTCATCAAATAGGATATATTTGAAGTTTTAAAGGTGGGTTCTGCCTTCATAGACTCCTTAGGGGTGCACTTAGAGATTCAGGACAATTTCCATTGTCTTCTCCGGAAAACTTTACATATCAATACACTTGTACGCTAGTAGGGTCAAGTGCGTCATAAATAAGCTGTATACAACGATGGTCAGACCTATTTTGGAATATGGAAATGCCCCAAGGATTCACCAGTACGCTGGAGATATTGATAAGATGGAGAGAGTACAACGAAGGGCTACACGATTATGTACAGAAATCAAGGACCTACCTCATGAGACAAGACTGAAAGCGCTGAAGCTGCCCTCACTGTACTACAAGAGAGAAAGAGGGAATATGATCCAGGTGTACAAGATCCTGACTGAAAAAGACAATGGGGACCAAGATAAACTACTACTACTCCACCATTCATCCAGAACCAGGGGCAACTCCTTGAAGCTTGTGAAACAGTACAGAAGACTTAGAGTAGTTAACAGCTGGAATTCTCTACGGTGTGATCAGTGACAGAACAATGAATGACTTAAAGACTAAACTAGACCAGCATTGGAGAGACACACTCTATATGACCCGCCCATCGCATGCACTCCATAGTCTAGATGACACACGAAGAAGACATGATCTGGAGTTACAGGCATGAGCCTTTTTCCCTTAAGAGGATGTATGTATGTATGTATGAATACACTTTTAGTTTTTATGTAAATTCTCTAACCTTTATTTTTATAGGGAACACACACAGATGCATCGAGATATGTCTACATGGGTCTGAAAACGCTTGATTTCCGAGTTATATGCCATTGAAACAAATACTAATCAATATTATTTATTGTAAACATCTAATTTGTACAATGTGTGTGATAATACACTGTTGTTTCTACATATGGAAAAGATAAACATTATCTCTGTGATAGGATCACAGGTAAAATAAGTTTGAGCTTGGTGTTGCCACATACACCAACAAAACCAGGAAAAAATGACACCAAGGCAAACATAAAAGCTGTAGGGGGTCAGAAGAAAAATCTGATCGTCATAATCAGCAGGGGCTCCATTTGATAATCAAAATGGATGACCAAGTCGGCATCCTGTGAATGTTGGACTTTCTTATTTCAGGTAACAGAATATAACAGACCCAATACAGGTAAATAAATATGATCAGCACAAACCAAAGACCATGCAAAGGAAGAAATGGACCACAAAGGAAATTAGACCAGTAATGAAGTGCTGTTGCAAAATCAACTCCTACACAAAAAGACTCTTTTACAGCTATAGACCATAATCTTGAAATTATGTCATCGATTTTCCAAACACTACGCATAATACTAAAACAGTAAATATTGTTCGCTTTTCCTTTGAAAGTCATTAAAACCTGTCTTTTTTTGTGTGTAAAAAGAATGCTCAATGTTTTCTTTTGTGTTTTAAAATTATTTTGTGTATAATAACTTTTTTTTAAGTGTAAGAAAAACAAAAAAAAAATGACATGGCCGCCAGCAATTAAAGTATTGAATTAAAGTTCGATTGTCAAGACTTTGAAATGTAAATTAGAACTTTATTTCAGGACAAATAAGAAAAATTTAAGACCAACAATCTAATTCAAAGTGTTGGTGAAAACAAAGCAAAAACAGTGAGCAATTCCAAAGTCCGTATACTACAATTGAACCGAAAATATTCTATGAAAAAAAGATAATGTTGATGTTTCCCCAGAGAAATTCCACGGAGTAGCCATTCACACTATCTTCTGTAAAATTGTCCAATATTTTATTCTCATAAAATTGTGTTCAACAAGGGATTTGATAAAAATTGTCCTATATACCGTTCTCTGCTTAAATCTTAATAAATTATTTTAATATATTTAATTAATCTCAATATATATATATATATATATATATATATATATATATATATATATATATATATATATATATATATATATACCTAAATGAATAAATGCAAAAGTTTTCTTTCATTTATCACACCTAATTACAATCAAAACAGCTCACTGTTATTTAAATACACCAGTCTGTTGAAATGCTGACCCAATCACAGCTATTTATATACCTAATTTGCATAACTATTTTTTAAAACAGTAAATTAATTTTTGGTGTTATTCATTTTAATTTTATTGTCCTATTTTACTCTATATATGCAATAGTTTTGTCCATATTAACAGTAATTAATTAAAGTGATTAAAAAAAGGATAAATTACCAAAACCTGTAAAATATTATGTTCATTAATTTTCAAGGGAGGTAATTTAAATGAAAACTATTAGTTTTTTTATATTATAATAGATTTGTGATATATAATGTAAGTTATACATTTAAAAGAAATGCCTCGAGTTAAATTAATAGCCGGTGACGGATAGTTCTTTGCTTGTGTGTGTATATATATATATATATATATATATATATATTTATTGAAGAAGAAAATTAAAAACGAAATAAATTTACTTTTTATACTGTAGGAGCCTAGACCCTAGCTGGTTAAGAGGTTGTGTCTTAGAGAATGTGTTAAGATCCACGCTTACATTAAAATTGTTATAAGAAATGTTTAAAACAGATAAAAACATGCATGAAAGTTGAAATGAAGGAAGAATGGAAAAAGAAAATATCCTTTAAAGAACTCAATATTTATATATATACAAAATACAAGACATTAATTGTTCATTTGAAATGTTCAGTTAGAAGTTTATAAGTGTGTGTATGCGTGTGACGGTGTAAACATTTGTGTGATGTACGTACGTGTATGAATGTGTGTGTCGACTTTTGTCAGAGTCTGTAGTTGTACAAATGTGTGTGTGTGTGAGTTGAGAATTGATAGGGCGTGTAGGCATTTGTGTGTTTGTGGCAGCTTTTGTCAGGGTGCATAAGCGTATGTATGTGTGTGTCTGCGTATGAGTTGAGAATGGGTTGGGACAGTGTAGTACTTGTGTATGTGCTGCTTTTTGTCAGTAGGGTGTGTAAGCATGTGTGAGTTGAATGGTGAATAGTAGTCACCCGAGCCCCAAAATTTTGAGGGAGGTAGAGACGTTATCCTCGTGTTTCGTGTGCTATTTTTTTCAACTCTGATGTTCTCGATGAAAACCTCAGCTTAAATGACATTTTATTGGCTCTCAGCACATGGCGTTATTTTACCGCGAAAATGGGATTTTAATCACATGATATGGCGGACGTAGTGGGAAACACATCATGCGAAAGCCATTAATTTTGCTAAGTTGGCACTAGGAGCCACTTTTTGAAATGAAAATTACGTTTTTTAGCTGGAATTTGGCTTGTGTGTTTTCGCACACGCTGTCGGTCAGTACACATTATAGGATTGAGATGCATGTTGATTCCCTAATAAACTCAACATTATTCTTAAACTAGTGTACACCTGCCGTCAAAAATGACAGAAAAAAAATATGCTTTTCTAACGTCCTCTATTTATCTAGGTATTTTACTAAAAATGAATATAAAATAATATAAAATCAAATAATTATGTCAGCAATTTAATTTTTCATACATAAATTATTATTATCACTTTTGATGGCCTAAAGACAAAAAAACACGAACCGTTGACTTTTTATTATAGAGTGAAGGATTTTTTCCAAATCCATTTAAGACAGTCGCGTAAGTCTGAAGTGATTGTCTGACTTACTATTTGATTTTTCGCTTCCCCTTGGTTTCGTTCAGAGGCTACTAACTTTTTTGTGATGGGATGGAAGTAAATGTATTTATTTATATACAAATAAATACACATTAGTCTTTATTATAGAATGGAGGATTTAAAATTTATTTTTCTAATGAAAAGAGTATTGCTACAATAAAAATGTATTAATTTACTAAAAATGCATTCGTTTACTGAAAATGCATTCGTTAACTAAAAATGCAGTTCCACATTAAAATGCATTAATTTACTAAAAATGCATTTCCACATTAAAATGCATTAATTTACTAAAAATGCATTCATTTACTAAAAATGTATTTCCACATTAAAATGCATTGATTTACTAAAAAGGCATTTCAACATTAAAATGCCTTCATTAACTAAAATGCATTCATTTACTAAAAATGCATTCATTAACTAAAAATGCATTCATTAACTAAAAATGCATTCATTTACTAAAAATGCATTTATTAACTAAAATGCATTCATTTACTAAAAATGCATTCATTTACTAAAAATGCATTCATTTACTAAAAATGCATTCATTAACTAAAAATGCATTCATTTACTAAAAATGCATTCATTTACTAAAAATGCATTTCTACATTAAAATGCATTCATTAACTAAAATGCATTCATTAACTAAAATGCATTAATTTACTAAAAATGCATGTCCACATTAAAATGCATTCATTAACTAAAATGCATTAATTTACTAAAAAGTCATTCGTTTACTAAAAATGCATTTATACATTAAAATGCATTCATTAACTAAAATGCATTTGTTTACTAAAAATGCATTAATTTACTAAAAATACATTTCTACATTAAAATGCATTCATTAACTAAAATGCATTTCCACATTAAAAATGCATTTTAGTTAATTAAAACTAAAATGCATTTGTTTACTAAAAATGTATTTCTACATTCAAATGCATTCATTAACTAAAATGCACTCATTAACTGAAAATGCATTCGTTTACTAAAAATGCATTTCCACAATAAAAATGCATTCATTTACTAAAAATGCATTTCTACAATAAAAATATATTCCTTTACAACAACAAAAATCCATTCTTATAAAAAAGTTATTTCGGAAAAAAAAAAAAATTCTATCCTATAATTAAAAGTTTTTTAAAAATAAAAATGTAAATGCTATATAATGTAAATTTAAAAGTTGTATTTGTATAAATAACAAATATTTACTTGTTATAATAAACAAGTTTAACATTAAAAAAAACTATTTTCTTTCCTGAATATAAAAACAGCAGAAATCATTCTACTCACCTGCAAGTGTTGGCATTATTTGTGTCTCACTAATTAAGATTCAATTGTCTGAAAACAGTTGAATCAATAAGAGTGGGGACTCTCTCTCTCTCTCTCTCAGGTTTATGTGAGCACACTTCTTGTCTCGGAGGCGAAATGCTATACTTACAAAGTTGAGGTCAGTGGGAAGGTAAGGTGACTCTAAGATATTTACAACCTGAAATAGGCCATCCATGAAGCCCTCACCTGCTGAAGGAGTATAAGAAAGTATTCACAAAATAATTATTCAAATGAAGTCAACGAATAAAGAATATATATATATATATATATATATATATATATATATATATATATATATATATATATATATATATATATATATATAAAGAGTGAAAAAGAGGGAGAAAGAGAGGGAGATTTAATTATGTGTAGAGAATCTAAAATGCACTTTTGCGGTTGCCTATGAGTTGTTGTTCTTTTCCACAAGTGGTGAGGGAGATTTAATTGGATACCATAAAAGTAAAAACATGTATACACACACACACACACACACACACACACACACACATTATATATATATATATAGATATATATGGCAATAGATGAAGTGAAAGAATAAAATAAGGTGCGGATCAAATTTTATCACAGTTCAATGTTCAGACAAAGTACTTTAAAGTCCTTAACTCATGAGTTTTCAAAGAAAACCTTCTCCTCAGAGGACCATTACCGCAATGACATTACTGCAGGTAATAAAAATTAAACTTTGAAAATATATAAAAAAATATATATAAAAATACATAAAGGTATATAAAACATCAAATATATCGGTCCAAAACATACTTTTTTGTAAACCTATACAGTTCATCCAAGTCAAAAAGTTTAAAATAGCTCCAGGAAAGATATCAAATAGTTTGATTAAAAAATAATCCAAGTGGTGAATGGTGGTCCAGAAACGAAAAAAGTTATCGAGGCGGGAAATTTGTTTGCTATTGATGCAGTAGATAACAGTGAAAAGTGTATTCAAAGTGTATGCAAATTAATAAAACGATAGAGAAAACGATAGATAAAACAAATCCTATGAAAAGTTCAGAAAACTCACTTGGTGTTAAATATTATACTGTCCAAATTCAGGGTTATTATGAGCTGATAGGAGTAATGCAAACCATAACTTCCTGGTTATATGCAAACTTATATATATATATATATATATATATATATATATAAAATAATAAAGATAAATAATTTCTCTTTTCCTTAGATCCTGTCGTGATAAGAGAATGCTCAATATAATGGAGAGATCATTAATATAAGAAAAAAGATATGATGAAAATAAAAATTGGATAAATTAAAATATTTATCAATTCATCAGATATTCAAGCAAGGAATATACAAAAGTTTTTTCTTAATCCATGGATTTTCATATATAAGCTCTTTTCATCAGTGATTAGCATACATTTGAAAATATAAAAGGGTAAGCAAAAGATATTTTCAACGAAAGTTAGGTAGAAGATACAATGTGTCCATGTAACTATCCAGAGGATAACATATATATATGGCATAATCACATTGACACAACGGTTCTCATTAAATCACCAAAGTTAAGCGACGTTGAGCCTGGTCAATACTAGATGGGTGACTATTTGGGAATACCAGGTGGTACATATGAGAGGACAGTGGCATCTCTCTACAAAAAAAAACTGCAAAAGAAACTAACGTCATCATCTGTTCTGACCGGGATATATATGCAACTGATGACCGCTTGTGGATTTAATATTCCTTAGAAAGTTCCTCGTTCAGAGGAAGCCGGCTCAACCTATCCAGGTGAATGCTGCACCAGATACCAGTCAGTTTATCACAGCGACTACCATCAAGCTTTTCACACCTACATGCCATATTCGAAAAAAATCAACAAACTCATCGAAAGGAATTCAACACAGAACATTTTTCTACTTGTTTCCAAGTTTCTATGTTAATTTTGCATGTTTGAATTTATATAAAACCGTTGTGTTGTTTATATCTGCTTTTTTTTGTATTTTCTTATTGCTTTTGTATGTAAATAACATTGAGGGTGAGTTATTGCTACACGGCTTCACAGTCAAATGACTCCCCTCATTTGGTCTCCCCTTCTCAGTTGAATAATTTCAGCACAAAAAATAATTGATTTTGTTTAAACGAAACTGGCTTACAGTTTTGGATGCAAATAGCGTGAAATTATTAAAACATTATTTTTTTTAATGTTCTGAGAAAATAGTTATGAAGGACGGTTTATATATATATATATATATATATATATATATATATATATATATATATATATATATATATATATATATATAGATAGATAGATAGATAGATAGATAGATAGAAGGATGAAAAGGAATTAGAAAAGCGACGGAAACAGATCTTTTTTCAATTCAGTTGCTCAATGCAAGGTATATTCCGCAAAAAAGCAATTTATTTAATTAATTTTTTCCTTAAGCCAGGCTTTTCAACGATCAAAATCTTATCATCAGAGGAAATTGCTGGGATAGATAAGTTGGCGAAGAGCCAAGATTTAAAATCTGAAAAAGTAAAACAAAGATTGTGGGGAAAAAAACACAAGGCAAAAAGCTGCCCGAATGCAAGCAAGTGTCCGATTGTAAAAAAATCCGCTGTCAAAAAGTCCAGCGGAGAAAGTGGTTGGTAGGTAGGCCGTTAGAAGGCACGAGAAATAAATTGAAAGGTTTCAAAGTTAAACTCCAGAAACCAACGTCTTCAGGATCGGCCAAAATAGATACAATCCAGAGGGTAAAAAGTCCAATAGAGGGTTCGTTCGTGGATGCAACAAGGCTCAGTAATTCGTGAGGTGGGAAATATTAGCCATCTATCTGCTCTATCCGGTATATTGACCTGTATACTTTTCACAATAGGTTTTACCTTTCCTAAAAGTTTGCTTTTAGTTTTCTACTTTATATATATATATATATATATATATATATATATATATATATATATATATATATATATATATATATTCATTAGTTGCATATTTTAAGATTAATTTAGATTAAAGAAAAAAATAGGTGTGAAACAAAATAAAAATAATAAGTTACATATAAGCGAGAAACACATACACAGAAACATGTCAAGTGGTTACAAAATGAAAAGAATAAGAGAAGGAATGAATGCTCAATGTCAGAGATAATCATTTTAAGCTGCAAAGATTTATCTCCCTTACATTATTTGATTCATTATTTAAGATTGTTGACATCGTAACAATCTTCCTAACTGGAATTTTTTTTTTTTCAAACAAACAGAAGCCAAAGACATTTTAGTATTGTCAAAAATATGCTGGAAGGAAAAAAAATACTAAATGGTTAATCAGAATCAAATATCGATGTATCAGATGCGATGTTACTTGGATCTAAATTCTAAAATACAACAGGATAATTTTATATGTTAGATAGGTGAGGATCAAGGGTAAGTGGAGTAATCCTGGGAAAGGAGTGGCGCCTTCACCTACATCTGAAGCGTGACGGATGACTGTAATAGAGGACAGATTTATAGAGGTAGGGTGGCAACCTGGGTGGAGAGTTGGACAACAAGATGTTTGTTCACATTACATTTAAATTTCTACATGTTGGTACTGTCAGAGAAACAAGGAAACCGGGAGCAAGAAGGGAATTCCAAAGGCAAGCAGTCTGAGGAAGGAAGCTATCAGAGTAAAAAATCTTCCAACATCTGGGGAGATATATATTGAAACAGAGACACAAACCATGGTATTATGGTTGATGACTACTCTTATGATGTATCAGGGTATTACGTCAATTTGAAAATTTAGAACAACTGAAAATGTACACCTGCTTGCAAGACTTGCACAAACACGTCAAATGTAAAAGCAAGGTACTTGAGAAAAATTAACTACTGTACTGACTACGATTGCAGTAGACACGTGACGTTGAATGGATTTTATGAGCGAGAGGAAAAGAGTCATCCCTAAATTTGGTTTGGTTGTTTTGTTTTACAGCCTATGAACCCTTTTCGGGTTATTTAATGCCGAATCAGGTCATTTTGGGAAAAGTTTTTATGCTTCAAGTTCTTTATATCTTCAAATATGTATTTATTGTGTTTGGTTTGGTTGTTTTGTTTTACGGCATATCAACCCTTTTCCCACTTTAATGCCTAATTAGGTCATTTTGGCAAAAGTTCCTACGCCTTAGTTACTTACATGTTCAAACACTTATTCATGGTGTTTGTTTTTTTTGTAGGGGAAAAATGTTTTTGTTTTTAGCTTTGTAGAACATGATTGAGTTTTGCAAAGGGAAAGGAAACAAAATAATAACATTAATGTTTAGTGCATTTTAGTCAGGAAGCCGGTATCTTCAGACAGCCTGATCTGGTAGTACCAGATCTAAATTTGGAAAACTGAATTTGCAAAAACATTTTTTGTGTCTACTAGTGTACACTCTATTGGCCTTTTGGCTAAGATCAAAGTGTAGTATCTGTTCCGATGGATATTGCACCCCATAGACTGGTATTGTCTTGGCCTTCGGCGCTTGATTTACGCTGGTCTATGGGTCTGTTCTGTGCAGTTCTAGGAGGTCCACCCTCCCAGGCTTCGCCTCCCCTCTTTGGGGAGGAGTAAGTTTATTGCTTACTGCCTGAGGCGCCCCTACCGGGAATGCTGACGGGGCTGCCCAGGCAATTTTTAAACCCCACTTTCTCGACCCGACCTTGGGTCACATCTTACTTGTGGGAGTAAGATAAAAACTGGCCTTGTGCCTAACTCCTGGAGAGGAGTAAATCAATACTAGTGTACATCCTCTGTCAAAAATTACGAAAAAAAATATGCTTCACCAGTGTTCGTACTAATATTCATATAAAAATCCTAGAATTATGTCAGTAATTAAATATTTCATATATGAATTATTATTATCATTTCTGATGACCTAAAGAAAAGCAACACCAACCGTTGATTTTGTATTTAGAGTGGGGAATTTCTTTTCAAATTAATTTCAAACAGCGGGGTTGTCTAACTTGCTACTTGCTTTCTGGTTTCCCCTCACCACTTGAAATAGTTTTGTCCTAGGGCTAGAAAAAAAGCATGTTTTTATTTACACACTAGGTTTTGTGTGACAGGATGGATTTTATTTATTTATATTCAAATAAAACTTATTTTAAACTTAACTTTGAGATGCCAATTGACGGACGAAGCCTTTTATAGAATTGCATGGACCTGTGTAAAAATGTTATTTTAAACTTAACTGTGAGAGGCCAACTGACGGACGAAACCTTTCATAGAATTGCATGGACCCGTGTAAAAATGTTACTTTAAACTTAACTGTGAGAGGCCAATTGATGGACGAAGCCTTTTATAGAATTGCATGGACCTGTGTAAAAATGTTACTTTAAACTTAACTGTGAGAGGCCAACTGACGGACGAAGCCTTTTATAGAATTGCATGGACCTGTGTAAAAATGTTATTTTAAACTTAACTGTGAGAGGCCAACTGACGGACGAAGCATTTTATAGAATTGCATGGACCTGTGTAAAAATGTTACTTTAAACTTAACTGTGAGAGGCCAACTGACGGACGAAGCCTTTTATAGAATTGCATGGACCTGTGTAAAAATGTTACTTTAAACTTAACTGTGAGAGGCCAACTGACGGACGAAGCCTTTTATAGAATTGCATGGACCTGTGTAAAAATGTTACTTTAAACTTAACTGTGAGAGGCCAACTGACGGACGAAGCCTTTTATAGAATTGCATGGACCTGTGTAAAAATTTTATTTTAAACTTAACTGTGAGAGACCAACTGAGGGACGAAGCCTTTTATAGAATTGCATGGACCTGTGTAAAAATGTTATTTTAAACTTAACTGTGAGAGACAAACTGAGGGACGAAGCCTTTTATAGAATTGCATGGACCTGTGTAAAAATGTTACTTTAAACTTAACTGTGAGAGGCCAACTGACGGACGAAGCCTTTTATAGAATTGCATGGACCTGTGTAAAAATGTTATTTTAAACTTAGGTATGACTGAGAAATGTCTTAATCTAGGTCTAATAACAACAACAAAAAATATATAGTTAGCAGACAGATGGACAGACAGACGGCTCATATTAGTATAGATAATGAATAGATGAATATGAAAGAAGAAATAATAATGGTAATCTATTACTAATGGAGATTTGATATCTTTTCGTCTGAAACCGAAACTATACTATTACTTCTATTGCACTATCTTTCAATGCTTAATTGAAGGGTGAGGTAGTGTAGTATTTGTTCTGTTGTCTGGAGATCATCTTCACATTCATTACTTCCTCCTCTGCAGAGATAGGTAGTGTAGTATATGTGATGTGGTCATGATACCATCTTCCCATGAATTATCTTCTTTGTTTTGAGAGGGGGGACAGTGGTATATTGCAATAATAATAATAATAATAATAATAATAATAATAATAATAATAATAATAATAATAACATGAGGTAATGAAAGAAGCAAAAATCAGAAATAAAACATAGCCTACCATGCTTCGAATACAAAAAAGCATATAACAGTCTTCAAAACATGGATAATTGAAAAGATGTTTAAAATTTAAAAAAAAAAAAAAAACTTCACAAAACAAAAGACAGGCTGTAACTAACAGCCGACGGACAACAGCAAGCAGAAATAAGGATACAGAGAGGCATTTTCCAAAAACAAATTTATAAGTTTAGCCACACCAGACACACATTTATAACTTTAGCCACACCAGACACACATTTATAACTTTAGTCGCATCAGACATACATTTCTTAAATTAATCTTTCTTTGCATCTGGGCGAGTCCATGATTCCACAGCGGGAGTAACAGGTGATGAAGATCAAACCAACATAAGAACAATGCTATTATTATATCGATAAATAAACAACTCAATCGGTGAAGCTATTTTTAATCGCGGTAAAGTTGATTATAGTCATTTCGCACGACTGTTCCAAGTTGAGCACAGTGTCAATAATAATAGGTATTATTATGTCTTAGTGGTGACTAGTGTTGTGTTGACAGATTTGGAATGAGAATAAGCCATGAAGATGCCAAGGCAAGCTTACTAATAAGAGAATGCGGACTAATTTTCTAACAAAAAAGTTGGTAGTTTGAGATTCACTGTGATTGTCTCATATTTAGATCAATCACACTAAGTATACTAAAAAAATGTTTACATGAAAGTTCAATCTAAAATCAATACTAGAATGTTACTTTGAAACTAATGTAAATAAATAAACATTCAATGACTACATATATATATATAGGCTAACGATACATAAATAAATAAATAAACAAATGAGTAAAAAAACTAAAACCAAACAAAAACCTAACAATTTAACAATTAAAACCTAAAATAGAAATACAAGGAACCACGTGTTAACATAAATTCACCCATTATATTGATACAACAAAGGAAACAGAATATAGGCCAATCTATAGAAAACAGAACAATAGAACAGGATATAGGAAGTAACACTAACAACACCTTTGTTCGTGGGAATCCCAATGATTGGCTGAGAGAACAACAAAGAATCTGATTGGTTAACTAGCTAGCCGTGTATATATAAACACCCGGCAAAAATAACTCCATGCATTTTAGCCTGAAGATTCCCCCCAGGGATGAAACGCGGGAGCCTCTGTGTAGCTTAATTGCCATAACTATATTTTCATAGCTTACTATATATATATATATATATGGAACTATATATATTCCCCCTCTCCCTACTACCCTCCAAAAGCTAAAAAGAATTGCTAAGCTGTCTTCTCTCTTCAATTACATTTTCAATTTTTATGTGGCCTGAGGAAGCTCTATTTCGAAATAAATGGTAGCTAAAACATGTATGCACATATATAGCCAATAATGTTTGTATACATAAAATAATTTATACTATAATACAGCTCTGCTTGTTATTGAGCACTGTTGTCTAAGCACCAGAGTTTGGCAGATATTCATACGACTTCCCTCCACCTCACATGATCATTAGCAATCCGCACCACTTTTTCTACTGATAACCCTGTCCATTCCAGCATACGTATGTGGATAATAATCAAATATTTCGGATGGGCTCTTTAAGAGAACATAGGATAAGCTGTCTAATCTAAGCTAAAATGCGAAGTTTCTGTCTACGTGATCTGTTGAGACGGCTTGTTATATTGTCCGCCGCTTCTTGACATAAATAGAATTTATTTTTTAGCTTGTCGCATAGCTGTTGAAATTGTCCGTTTGGTTAGAGGGCCGGAAAATGAGTTAACGGGTAGGTGATTCGTGTCCGAGGTTCGAATCGTTCGACCGGCTGAACAGTTATCTTCCACACTGATGATTTAATTAGGATGAAACGTATATGTATGTAAATAATAATTAAATATTTATTATTAAATAATTATATATATATATATATATATATATATATATATATATATATATATATATGTGATTTTATGAAGGCTTACCAAAGCATTCCTTTCAGGACACCAATGATCACCATTAAAGATATTTTTTCTTACAAATTTTATTTATTCAAATTAAATGTTTTTTCTTACATGTGTTTCACTACCAAGCAGGTACCTGCTTGGCAGATCATCAGGGAAATTAAATGTCTGGAATACGGGTTTCAACTGCTGACAATACACAATGTGGCGTTGCAATAGTTAAGGTCACTTAAGAAGAGAAGAGGAAAAAAATAAAAAATAAAAGTTAAAATTAAAAAACAAGGAAGAACAACAATAAATAAAAGAAAGTCCTAGAAAAAGTCTTAGAAAAGTAGCTCGTGCATTATTTCTTCCACCAAACCAACAAGCAAATAATCCGTCCCAAATACATTTAAAAAAAACAAAAAACCGGAACAATGTGCGATAATACACTTTCACGTCGGCCGGCACAATGATGAATAAATCCCCCCCCCCCCAAAAACCCCTAAAGAACTAAATCATTCAAGATACCGTTCACAAGTTACCATTCCAACCCAATGATAGTATGGGAATTCTAAATCCAACTTCTCACAAAGAAAAATCAACATAAATGTTCGTCAGCGATCAGAAGAGCCTTATTTCAAGGGCTGATTTCTTACCCTTCGAAACAAACACACATCTTTTCAAATTCATTTCAGGTGGCAGGAGTTGTCGGATTCGCTATTTGTTTTCTCACTTTCACTCACCACTTGAAATGGTTTCGTCTGGGGGGGGGGGACTAAAAAAAGGCACGTTTTTTATTCGCTAACTTTTGTGTGACGGGACGGATTTATATTTATCTTTATACAAATAAATACACATTGGTCTTCATTATAGAGTGGAGGATTCTTTTTAATAGCAGATACTTTTAATTTATGGCTTATTTTAACATTTTATTTAATTGATTCTCCTTAAACTAATTCTAAGATAAGCAAGATCTAATTTTAATCCGTTTATATTCATACTCGGAAGTGGTGCATCTAATGATCAGAAAGGGCCGGAAATGACTAGAAAGGACTAGTAGAGTAAAATCTACAAACACACACACACACCTTTCCCCGGAAATGCTATGGTGATCTTCTGATGAGCCGCAGTAGCGAAAGATCCTGGTAACTATATGTTCATTCCTGGTTGTTCGTTTCTGTGTGAAACAATTGTCAAAAGTTACATTGAATTTTATTTGAAATTCGGCAGGTAAAAATATGAATAAAGACTTGTTCATCGGAATTTAAAATACCATTGTTTATTTATATATGCTCTGTTGTTAAATGTTAGCAGTCATCAGGCTTTTACAGTTAACAGTTCTAGTAAATTTTCTTATATATATATATATATATATATATATATATATATATATATATATATATATATATATATATATATATATAAGGTGAGTCAATGAAAAATAGTTAGACCTGTAAATGGAAACAGATCGATATCTTCAGTTGTTCAGAACAAGGAGCATTTAGTAGATAAAAATATTCCTCTTCTCTTTCAATTGTATTCCTTAAGCACGGCTTTTCAAAGATCAAAATCTTATCATCAGAGGAAGTAGTGATTGATAAGTTGACAGATAAGAACAGCCAAAATTCAAAATTTGGAAAAAGTTTTTCAAAAAAAGTTCTTTTTAAAAAAAGTTATTTTAAATAAGTTTTTAAAAGTTCAAACGGGTGTGTAAATGAAATTCACCAAACACGGAGATCCAAGTTGTAAAGGGTTCAAATGTAATTGGTAAATCCAGAAGAATCTGCAAGAAAATCCAGCGGCGAAGATTCCACCCAAGTCTTTAGTCCTTAGAGGAGAGATCAGACAAAATTAGCCATATTAAGAAAACGCATTTCTTCCTGTTTTCAAGTAAACAGATCCAGAGGCAAAAAGCAGCGAGCCAAACCTCAATGAAAATTGGAAATCCGAATTGTTGTAAAGTGTGAAACTTTGGCTCGCTGCTTTTTGCCTCTGGATCTTTTTTTAAATAACTTTTTTTAAAAAGAACTTTTTTTGAAAAACTTTTTCCAAATTTTGAATTTTGGCTGTTCTTATCTGTCAACTTATCAATCACTACTTCCTCTGATGATAAGATTTTGATCTTTGAAAAGCCGTGCTTAAGGAATACAATTGAAAGAGAAGAGGAATAAATATTTTTATCTATCAAATGCTCCTTGTTCTGAACAACTGAAGATATCGATCTGTTTCCATTTACAGGTCTAACTATTTCTCATTGACTCACCTTATTTATGCTCTATCCAGTATATTGAGCTTTCCTCATCAAACAAATAGGTCTAATTCTCTAAAAGTTATCTTTTAGTTATAAACCTTCATATATATATATATATATATATATATATATATATGGGAAATGAAAACGGAAAAACCAAAAGATGTTTTTTTATGTATTCATCAACGTTTCGTCTTTATTTGTAAGACTTCCTCAGGATGATAATTTTAAGAAAAATGTCATGCAAGTACATGAAAATATTGGGTTGACATGATGGGTTAATGAGAAGAAGTAGTAGCCACTACTGGGAGCGCAGGACCGAGGTCCGGGTTGAAGGAAGTCGGTGGCAGGGAATGAGATTAGTGGCTACTACTGCTTCTCACTAACCCATCATGTCAACCCAATATTTTCATGAACTTGCATGACATTTTTCTTAAAATTATCATCCTGAGGAAGTCTTACAATAAAGACGAAACGTTGATGAATACATAAAAAAAACATCTTTTGGTTTTTCCTTTTTCATTTCCCATTATATCGGATTACCCTCATCCTTCCTTTCTCATATATATATATATATATATATATATATATATATATATATATATATATATATATATATATATATATATTGTGGATGTCACAAAGAAGTCAAACAGAAAAGTGCAAGCAAGTGTCCGCAAATCACGTGTTGTTAGGAAGCAACAGAAGGTGTGCATACTAATATAAATGAGATTGCCACAACCAGTCAATGGCCGTTACAATGCACAACTCCACATTGTCATGCGTTCTCGCGACTGTCGTTATAAGGTAGAGGTAGAGAGTCGTTGTTCTAAGCAGTTTGCATTAGCTAGCTGCCTAGTATGCTAACTGAAACTCCCATCCGTTTTTTGAAGATCTCATCCATTTGACAGTCTTATTTGAGTGAAGGACAGGCGACACGCAGTACCAGTTTTAGCAACATTATATATACTGGCAACAATATACTCCCTCTGGTGGCATATTTTTGTTAGTATATATGACGAACGAACTTATAGTACACTGCCCCATCCTATAAAGGAAAAGGTAATGCATGGGAGGATGGTATCAGAACAGAACAGATACTTTATCCACCCCCTCCTTCAAAGGAAGAAGGTAATGTCTGGGAGGATTGTATGATGGCAACCGAACAGATACTACACCCCCCCTCCCCCACCGCCTGAATTGAGCATTAAAAGATAGTAATAGTATAGTTACAGCTTCAGATATAGAAGTAATAGTATAGTTACGGCTTCAGATATAGAAGTAATAGTATAGTTTTGGCTTCAGGCAGACAGATACCAAATCTCCATAAGTAATAGATATATTTACTGAGAGGTATGTACATACAGCCATACATATATAATCCATATAATAACTCTAGAAGTTCGTCTAGTAGATGACCAGTAACACTTTGGGTCACGGGTCGTTTAAATAAAGGATCTCTTCCTGCCTCTCTCTGATTTGTTGGATAGTCATCATTTAGTGACGTCATCCACAGTGCACGGTTATCAGCCATCTGTTTTAATTGATGATGTAATCCAGTGTGCATGGGGACAAACAAGATAAACAAACAAACAAACTACATTCAGAGTTTTAGTAATTTTATATATATATATATATATATATATATATATATATATATATATATATATATATATATATATATATATATATATATAGCATTAGATAAAATGGAAGAATAAAATAAGGTGATATTCAAATTTTATTACAATTCAAAGTTCAAGCAAAGTAATTGAAAGTCCTTAACCTATGGGTTTTCAAAGAAAATTCTTCTCGTTGTGTTGCATATATTTATTTTTATTATTAATTTTATTATTTATTTTGTTTATTATTATTATATTTTTATATTTTAATTTTTATGTTTTCAAAGTAAAGTTTTATTTACTCGCTGTAATTCCACTGCGGTAATGATCCTCTGACGTGTTGAATTTTCTTTGAAAACTCATGGGTTAAGGACTTCTAATTACTTTGCTTGAACTTTGAATTGTAATAAAATTTGATTCGCACCTTATTTTATTCTTTCATTTTATCTAATGCTATTAATGCTCTATCCAGTATATTGAGCTTCATTTTTATCCGGATGTTCACTAATTAAAGATATTAGTTGCCTCTTATATCTTTTGTTGTATTAACCTTATATATATATATATATATATATTTAAAGAAGTGAGACTACCAACATTTGTAAAAACCTTTTTTCCACCATTGTTTGTTATTTTATTATTTTATTATTTCATCATTTTATAATTTTGTTATTTTATAACGCATTTCAAGCCTCGTGCAGCGCTCTTCAGATATATTTTCCATTCCACAAATGGAAAATATATCTGAAGAGCGCCGCACGAGGCTTGAAACGCGTTATAAAATCACAAAATTAAAATAATAAAATAACAAACAATGGTTGAAAAAAGTTTTTTACAAATGTTGGTAGTCTCACTTCTTTAAATATATATATATATATATATATATATATATATTAGGTTAATACAACAAAAGATATAAGAGGCAACTAATATCTTTAATTAGTGCACTGATGCTACATAACCCTCTACTCCCTCTCGCTCTCTCTCTCTCTCATATATATATATATATATATATATATATATATATATATATATATATATATATATATATATAGAGAGAGAGAGAGAGAGAGAGAGAGAGAGAGAGAGAGAGAGAGAGAATATTAGTTATTAGGCTACATTCCAGTGACCAAGATTTTATTTATTTTACTGATCATCTATTCAAAACAAAGACTTCGGTACATTTTTACGGCCCGTTTCATTCACAAAAAGAACATCCAACATTAATATGTCAATCTCTTTCAAAAAATACATAGCGAAGCAGTAAGACAAAAATCACAAAAAAACAAACAATTCACATTGATTACATTTTCTACCGAGGAAAGACATAGAAATCGCTACACAGAAAGGGCAGCCATTTTGATTTTATCATGAATAAAATCTAGGTCACTGGAATGTACCTTAATATTGTCTATTTATATATGCTCTATTGTTATATCGTAACAATCATATATATATATATATATATATATATATATATATATATATATATATATATATATATATATATATATATATAAACAAGATTTTGTTACATTCCAAAGACCAAGATTTTATTCATCTTACGAAACATTTTTTGAAAACAAACCCTTTTGGTACAATAGTGTAATGTTGTATTGTTTTTTTTTAGTATAGAGAGATGAACAGAGTGCTCGATTACGTATGTAAAAACATATATTTTTATTTCAAATAAGATTATACATTAGTTTAATCATCCATTGATACCTACGGTTTCACGAAACCACTGGAAACTGAGCCTGTAGAGTTAAAGATACCAGGTGTGACCGTTTTTCAGTCAATGGTCTGGTGAACTAACACATTTTCATCATTTTCAGATGACAATCTGTTAGTTCGCCATCAGTAATTTGCTATTATGGAGACATTCTTAACTCAACACCTTAAAAGAAAAATCAGTTAATGGGAATACTTCATTCTTTTAGTAAGATTTAGCTATTCTTATTTGTTTTTTTTGCTTAGATACTGAATCTAACTAAAAAGCCTGGTTATAGAACATAGAAATATTTACAGAACAAATTTGAATGCAAGGGACCATGGGTAACGCCGAGTCGGTACAGCTAGTCATGAATAAATATCAATGAGCCCATTTCAGAAGAAGCTATGCAGGTCTAAGCGCAACAGAGATAAGCTTGTTTGCTTTAGATCAGAAGCAGACCCTTTTTTTCTTCAAAATTTGACCTCTCATTCACCGGTAGAGATTTGTCAACCAAGGGAAGAAATTATCAGGCATGTGTACACAGTTTTTTTTTCTGTTGTTGTAAAAGACGAGTTCTTGCTGTGAATATCTTACACCTGTATTTTCTTTTCTTTTCAGGGCATTTCAAATTGTTGTTTAGGCTATGTGTAATGTTTGTCCAATGACTCTTATTGATTTCCCTTGATTTCTTAACTTTTTTCTCCCAATAGAAAGCTGTCTCGTCTTCATGCTGGATTATCCTTTTTAACATTAAATGCAGTCTTTACAGGTCAAACACAAAAGTTATTTAATATCTAAATAATCAATTTGTAAGGTCACACATGGACAACAAGAAACACATGTTCCAATAGTTTTCATCACTTGAAATATGGATTCAAACAAAAAATTTCCATACACAGACGTCAAGACAAACATCTATGTGTATATCCGTAAGAAATCACAGTCTAGATGGAGTAGTAATACATGCAATAAATTGTTGACAATACAACCTGATCTAGAAGAATGGAGGCAGGGCTGTAGAAAGTCACGAAGGGTGGAAGTCATCCTGTTTCGACTTTATATTAGCCACACAAAAGCCACACATTCATTTCTGCTTGAGCAGAAGGAGCCACCATGATATGCAACTTGTCAAGTACCATACACAGTGAAACATTTTATGTTAGGATGGGTTGATTTTGCTCTCATGCGACGAAAACACTACAATGTTGGTACTATGAAGGAACTATTTAAAGACATCAGAGTAGAAATCATAATGTCTTTTCTGAAAATGGTGGGTTTATACCCCCAAATCTAATATCTATAAGTTCAATAAACCAAATTCTCTATGAAAAAATTAATCAATTGCAGACTGTTTACTCAAGAAATATACACATATAAATAAAAGAAATTCATCCAAATCTGTTAAACATTTAAAAATATTATGCTCCTCAAGCATAAAATTCTTTTGCCCAATATAAATGGAGTCGCCATTAAATAACCCAAAAGGGTTGATATGCCATAAAACAAAACAAACAAAATGGTTGAATCATTCTACTACGCCAGAAACTAGCTCACTGATGCAATCCTCTACCTATATAAGAGCCAGATACGTCTTAAGATGGAGTACTGTTGCCATAGTATTCAGAGCACTCTTTCTTGCCTTGATAGAGTACAAACTCGATGTTGAAATCTAGGCTATGATCTCTTCTCTTCCCTATGGCCTCTTTCTCACAGAAGAAACATTGCTAGTCTCTCTCTACTCTTACGTTATTTTTATGGTAAGGATTCGACTGAGCTCCAATTTTTGGTTCTCTCCTGTAAAACATGAACAGCATAAACTCGTCTAGCTACAACCATAGCAAAGAGCTTTCCTTTCTCTGTGGGTATACCTAACACCAAACTTCTGTAAACAAAGTTTCTTTCCTAGAACTTCTCAACTATGAAACATAATACCACGGGACTGCTTCCCAACTGACTACAACATGATTGTCTTCAAGTCTAATGTTAACAAATACTTGTTGTGCATCCTCTTAAATAATCAAATTGCCCATTCCACCCATTGTTTCCAATCCTCTCATAGTGTTGTTCATAATTTTTAACAAGTTCCTTTTAGTACTTAACACTAATTGATTAATAGTAAAGAACAAATAATAGTGTGTAATCAATGTGGAGGCGCGACACACACACGAAATCGCATAAGTTGATGAATATATTTATTTTTGAAGAACTCAAGGGAGAGACTCAGTTAAACTGTTTTGATGAGTAAGGGAAAATGTCTCCACTCTAACAGTTTTCTTAACCGGAATAAGTATTTTCAGAAGAAACAAACAAACAAAAAAACAAAAAACAAAGCAAAATAAAATATATTTGTGCCAATAACATAGTGAAAGGGAAAGAAAAACGAAAAAAATGTCAGATGGATTGCTATTTGGGTCTGAGTTTGAAAATCTGAAAATATAATTTTATATGTTACTTGAAGAATAGCCGTCCCAGGACGGATAAAATTAATTCCCCAAACATAAATTTTGCACCACGTTTATGTCTCCTTATGAAGATTGAAATTAAGATATAATGCTAATAAACCTTATGTCTAGAATCCTTATTCCAATTTTGATTCTAGAAAATGTGTAGAATTTATAGCTTAAGCTTAAGGGGTCTTAAGAAATTGAAATTCAGAGGATCTTGCTTAATTAATGTCTAATGGCTATAGATAAAATTTAATGCAAATCTGAAATGCTTGAATTTTCAAATGAGAGGTTGTACCTATATTATGCTCCCTAAAAACACTTTAAAATAGTCTAAAGAAACTGAAATTTGGGGAATATTTATTAATTGATGTCTAATATCTATTGTTAAAGTTTCACAAAAATCAGAACTATCTGAATATCACAAAGGGCTTTCACCCCTTTTACATAAAACTTAATATAGCCGTTATTACCCACCCTTATGCATAGCAGCTGTGTTCCAAAATTTACAACGATCGGTTAACTAGTTTAGGAGTCAATCCTGTGTATATAAATATATAATATAAATATACAATATAAATAATATATAAACATATACACATACCTAAATTTATATATATATATATATGGTGCTGTATGTAAGACTAAAATGTAAATGGATATTCTCCACTGAAGTGCTGAAATAATGAATTGAAGGAACTGATGTAAATTATGTCTTTGGATTGCTTTGGAATTGAATTAATATAATATGATATATATGCTCTGAATTTTATAATAAATCTTCATTGAGCTTGTATTTCGAAATTTTCGGATAATATAAAATTGAAAACATTTTTTCCTTATAAAACCACAATAATTATATATATATATATATATATATATATATATATATATATATGATTATTTTTATTTACACAGACATGTACAAAATCTGCGACACTGGCATGTCGAATGTCGATGTTATCGATCAACGGTTATTATAAACTGAGATCTCATCAGGCAGAGTTAGAATTCGATCTTAACCTTAGATCATATTTAGAAAGAATGAAATGGAGAAAAGAAATTTAAAATTTAAAATTTGGAAAGTCACGTGGTTGGGACCGTTAAGAATCAAAATCTCAAAATCAAAATCAAAAAATAAATATATATATATATATATTCCATTGGCCGAGTGGATATGGCAACTGCTTGCAGATTCTAGGCTGACTCTGTGAACCAGGTTCGCGCCTCCCGACCGTCTGAAATTGTTACTTCCATGTACTGATGAGAGCAATAAGCTTGAAACGTTAGAGTCTGTAGGTATTAATAATTTAATATTTGTTTATAAATATTATACTAAGCCCCTTTAAGAAATTAAAGTTGAGCACTCTCGGAGATGTTAAAAATAGACTGTCAAAAAGCTCTAATACAAAGTTCCGAAACGTTCGTCGAACACTCTCGACTAGTCTTCTATCTGTGCCCGCTTCTAGGTACATATAGATCTTAATTTCTCTTAATTACGTGACAGTTTCCGTTGGCCAAGTGGATATGGCAACTGCTTGCAGATTCTAGGCTGACTCTGTGAACCAGGTTCGCGCCTCCCGACCGTCTGAAATTGTTACTTTCCTGCACTAGTGATAGCAATAAGCTTGAAATGCTAGCGTCTGTAGGTATTAATAATTTAATATTTTTTTATAAATATTATATATATATATATATATATATATATATATATATATATATGAATAGTCATATCTCTATGCTGATTAGTCCCAATTATTAAGGACGAAACGTATACGTACATAGATAATAAACAATAACAAATATATATATATATATATATATATATATATATATATAAATGCGAAGGTTTTTATTTATTTATCACACCTATATTACCATTAAAACAGGTTACTGTTATTCAAATCAACAATACAACATAGTATTTTGAAATACTCTCTATATTTAGACTCAAATACAACTATTTGCATGCTTAATTGGCACAACTTTTTTAAAAAGTTCAAACTAAATGTATGGTATTATTAATTTGTAATTTTATTGTCCTATTTTTTCCTTTATATATGCAAGTTTTGTCGATATTAACAGCAATTGATTAAAGTGATTTAATAAAAAAGGATCAATTACTAAAACATTTCCTAAATAATTGTTCATTAATTTTCAAGCAAGATAATTTAAATAAAACTAAAATCGCTAACTCGAAAGAAAGATATAGCTACGAGGCATAAGCAAGAGGAATTCATAGAGGGGGGGGGGGGGGGGTGACTGCTTCCATGTTTGCTCGGTTTCTCTCGCCCCCCCCCTCCTTACCTCCTACTAACATTTTATTTTTAAATACAATGATTGTTTTGATCCTGTGGACAAACGTTTCCCATGTGTGTTCAAATGCTCCTTTCCGGACTTTTCTTTAGAACTGACGTGATTTTCAACAAGTTTCTAAATTGTAAGTTAAGAAAAAAGAGAAAAAAAAAGACCCCCTTCTTACGCGCCACACACACAATCGCTCAGGCGAATTGATTTCTTCTTTCTTTTCGGTCTTATTTAAAAGATAAATTAAAACTGTATCCGAATTACAAAAATGTTAATATTTAT
>OY744528.1:40174296-40176796 GCA_963556195.1 Sepiola atlantica
TTTCCTTTTTTCCTTTTTTTTTTTATCGGCATGACCGTGACATTAGCATGATCGAACTCAACTAACGCTATATGTGTATGTGCATACGATGCTGCCATTAATACCGTTTCGACGTAGTTCAGTTTCCATATATACCGACCTAACAATTTTAAATTGTCAAAAGTAGTTCCCAAAATTATCAATTCAATATTTTGGTCATGATTTTTTTTTTTTTTAACTGGTTGATATTGCCCCCAAGAAGTTTCGAGTTCAATTCTTGGTCGCAGAAGTATTCTTTTTTTTCTTTTTTTTCTTTTTTTCTTTTTTTCTTCTTTTTTTCTTCTTTTTTTCTTTTTTTTCTTTTTTCTTCTTTTTTTTCTTTTTTTTTCTTTTTTTTCTTTTTTTTTCTTTTTTTTCTTTTTTCTTCTTTTTTTTCTTTTTTTTTCTTTTTTAAATTCTTGTGATTATCGTTTAAGCACTAATAAATTTTGCTGGTTTTTGTTTTGTACACCCCCCCTCCTAAAAAAAAAAACCCTGCTACCTAAAAACAATTAAGGTTTTTTTCTAAACAGTCATGCACCGTGCGCGCACACACCCTTGACCTACTTTTGTGAGTTTTGTCTAGACATGCATCAGGTTAGGGTTAGGCTGTACAAAATACAGAACAAACGCCACTGTAGAACGCATCGCGGAGTGGTGGACAGCTGTTTGTGTGAATTTATATGGGGGTAGAAATATAAGAGCTAATCTTCGCATAAACTGTAAGACTATCTTCTATAATAATCTCTAACAAAAGAGTCGCTATAGAAAGGAAAATAAGGCCATTCTATAAACGACAAATCATATATATTTATTTGAATGACCTACACCTTTGGGTGTAGGTTGGCAGAAGTTAAAACAGTGAAAAAAAAGAAAAGAAACGTAATAAAGGTCGGCTGCCGAAAGTCTTCTTCGAGCAGGTTATCTTCAAGTAAAGATAACCTTGCTCAATGTTTAACGGACAAGAGCAGGAGAGAAAGGATCGACGTCTTTCTTCGTGGGGGCCTGGAAGCTCTCTGCCTGCTCTGCAATTCCCTAAAGAACTCTGGGATGGAGTCCCTAAAAAGGTTCGGTAGAAAACCTTGAGGAAACAAACGTTGATTAACTCAGCTTTAGTATATAACTAGCAGGGTTACCCGGCGTTGCTCGGGGTCATAAAAATATAAAGTAGAAGAAAAATCGCGTGTGTAACATCTTTATATTCAAACTTCTATTTCTCTCCCTCTCTCTATAGCCGTCGCTTTATCTTTCTACTTTTCTCTTCCCTGGTCGCCCCATTTCACCGCCACTTTCTCATTTTGCGTTTTGCGAAAGCTGTTTCTTCCCCACCATTTCTCTTACGTTGCCCAGGGCAAAAGTATGACATATTTTTATAAAAAGTACCACCTCTGTCTGCGCCTTCTATATAAGTACATATCTCCACCCCGGTGTACATACTATATACGTACCTATCGCCGCCCCAGTGCACATACTATATACGTACCTATCGCCGCCCTGATGCACATACTATATACGTACCTATCTCCTTGCATCTCTAGAAGAGGCTTTGTCCGTTCGTTTGTCACGCTTTAGTTGAAAATAGTATTTTCATCGTTAAATGCGTAGATTGAAAAGACGCATCTTAAAAATATGTGTTTTTTTTGTTTTTAAACCAAATATGCGCATATTAGTATCTAAGTGTATCTGTGTTTGCAATTTGAATGTGTGCTTCTGCCATTGTGTAAATACATTTATCCATGCCAGTGCAACTCTATTAGTTTCTTTCCCCTAATATCTGAACCCAGTCTAAACCCTTGCTCCTCCTAATATCAATTTATCAAATATCAACTCTAATCTCTAGACTTAGTCTCCACGTCTACCTTCGCTCCCCTTTTTTGACACTACTTCTCTTGTCAACCAATCCTCTGACACAACTCCTTCACGTTTCTAACTCTCCCCACTACTTCCACCTTGCCGTCCCACTTATTTGTTCACTGCTGCTTATCTTGTTTCAAAATCTATTTTCTACGTTCGACTCCCAATTTTATGTTTTGCCGTCTCCCTCCCCCACCCTTTTTATTTTACCCTTCCACTCCCCCACTTTTCTCACTTTGCCCCCTCCGTATTCGTTCACTGCTGCCTGTTTTGTCTATTCCATTTTTATCTCAATGTTCGCTTTCATTACGGCTAGCTTTTTAGATTGAAATTACCACTTATTTCATTTTGAATTAATTGACTAAAAAAAACTCTGTCTACAAAGTCCATGGAAGTTCACCCAAATGGCTTTTAATACATCACTAACATCCTAAACTTTCACACACCACAATTTTTTTCCAACTGGACGGATCGTCTGGGCCATTGAATAGTCTTTGCCTTCAACGGATTTCTACAGCTTCTAATGCCAATTTTTTCCTAAAATAGGACTGGATTTTACGTGAGTGCATGGGTCTGTTCATAGCTTACTCTTCAGCATACCGCAGCCAGTCACGGTTCCATTGGCAAA
>OY744528.1:40181796-40201796 GCA_963556195.1 Sepiola atlantica
CCCTCGTGATAAGTAGGTAAATGTAAACAGACATCTCGCTGCACAGCTCCCAACTTAGGATGACACCCTAAACCTACTCCCTAATTCTCAGTAACCCCTTACGTCTACAGTGGCGACCTGCCTTGTTTGGGGTGAAATATCTTAAAAAGAAAGAGAAAAAAAAGAAGGTAAATAATATACAGGGTGTTGCAGCAAAATCCGACACTTGACGCAAAGTAAACGAAATACCAAGAGGTGCTGAGGAGCGTGATGAAGCCCTGGATTGACGAGATCCGCTCCAACACACAAGGCCAAGACGATGCATGCATGGCTGCTTAACAATGTTCCTCACCACTGGTCACAGGACTTGTGGCCGCCCTCCTCGCCCAACTGCAACCCCCTTGACTATATATTCTAGTGCATAATCGAGATCAAGATCAACAAACATGCTCACAACATGGTCGACTCTATAGACAAGGATATGATTGCCAAAGCATGTGACTCATTTTGCTCCCGCCTTGAGATGGTCGTTTCCGGCGGCGACGGTTACACTGAAAAATAACGTAGTATGTAACTCTAAATGTTGCTAAATATTTCTGCATGTACAACTTTTGTTTTCATTGTCTATTTTGCTGTTTTTGTCAGGTGTCGGATTTTGCTGACACACCCTTTATATATATATATATATATATATATATATATATATATATATATATAGTATGAAAATATATTTATGGCAATTAAGCTACACAGAGGCTCCCGCGTTTCATCCCCGGGGGGGGGGGGGAGAATCTTCAGGCTAAAATATATATATATATATATATATATATATATATATATATATATATATATATATATATATAGTGATGACAAGAGATTGATTTACTTACAAGCAAAGGAATTTTCCAACGAAGGACTTGAGACTAAAAAGTTTTTGTTTTCTTTTTTTTTCTCTTTCATATAGTATTGAAGGTTAAAAAACTTCCAAGAATATATATATATATATATACATACATATATATACATACATATATATATATATATATATATATATATATATATATATATATATATAATTACATAAACAATATTATAGCCTTATGTCAATCAACTAACGTTTCAATGCGTGCTACCGCATCTTATCAAAGGCAGAACGAAAAAAAAAAATTATATTATGTTTTAATGAAGCAATAAACCAAAATTCACATTGATCATTGTAAAACCTTTTCCGAGCCATGTTGATATTTACGAAATGCCTTAAGCAGATGTGATGTCATGTGACACAAAGTCATGTTTAATGCATGGTGGAGCTTCTATTTATCTTCCTCCCACAAGGTAAGTTGTGACACAAGGTCGGGAAAGTGGGATTTGAAAAACCAGCACTCGAGAATTTGAGCGCTCTGGTCTTTTAAAAATTGCCTGGGCAGCCCCGTCGGCATTCCCCAGTAGGGGCGCCTCAGGCGATTAGCAATAAACTAAACCCTTCTCAAAGGGTGAGAAGGCAAAGTCTGGGAGGGTGCACCTCCTAGAACTGCACAGGACGGACAACCGATAGACCGGCGTAAATCAAGACCCGAAGGCCCAGACAATACCAGTCTATTGCAGAGAGGTTCATTTACAAAACCATTCTGTGTCTCTTCAGCATTCGCTCGAATTGGCAAGAAGATACATATCAGGAAAGATATACGCATTTATCTTTTGTTGTATCTAATTTAAATAAACTCTTTTGAAAAGAAGTGTCAGAAATTTTGGATTTTGTATGTTAGTTTTGTTTGACTGAACACTGATTGGTATTTAAGTTATGTCATGATATATATATATATAAATATATATATATATATATATATATATATATATATATATATATATATATATATGTGTGTATATATATATATATATATATATATATATGTGTATATATATATAGAGAGAGAGAGAGAGAGCGAGCGAGAGATAGATAGATAGATATATAGATAGAGAGAGAGAGAGAGAGAAAGAGAGAGAGAGAGAAAGAGAGAGAGAGGAAGGGAGTGGGATAAGGCGAGATAGAGAGAGAAGACAAGAGAGGGATAGAGATAAAAAGAGAGTAAAACAGTTAAATATATATAGACAGAGGGAGGGGAGAGAAAAATGATTAAGGAAGAGAAAACAGAGAGACAGAGAGAGAGGGAGAGAGGGGGGGGGGGAGCGAGTAGAAGAGAGAAAAAGTTAAGGAGACAGAGAAAGAGAGATTTATATAGCGAGGAAGGGAGTGGTATAAATTGAGATCGATAGAGCGAGAGGAGGGAAAGAGAGAGAGAGAAAAGGTATATATATATATATATATATATATATATATATATATATATATATCATGGACGGCGGCACCGGGGGGGGGGGGGGCAGGGGGGCTCAAGCCCCCTCACTTTTTGACTTGGGTCCCTCCCCCACTTTACGGTCATCAATAATTAAGTTGATATGCATGTGTTTAACCGCCCCCCACACTTTTTAGGAGAACGCCCCCCCCCCACTTTTATAACTGTCCCGCCGGCCCTATATATATATATATATATATATATATATATATATATATATATATATATATAGAGAGAGAGAGAGAGAGAGAGAGAGAGAGAGAGGGGGTGGGAGAGAGAGAGAAGCGGGAAGAAGAGTGGGGGAGAGGAAAGGAAATATATAAAGAGTGAAATAGTAAAGGAGATAGGAGTGAGAGAGAGAAAGATATATATATATATATATATATATATAGAGAGAGAGAGAGAGAGAGAGAGAAAGAGAGGGAGAGAGGGAGAGAGAGAGAAAGAGAGAGAGAGAGAGGGGGGTGGAAGAGACGAAAGGAAACAGATGAAGGGGGGGGGTAGAAGGAAGCGAGTGAAAGAGGGAAAAAGTAAAAGAGAGAGAGACAGGCAGACAGAGATGAGAGAGAAATAGAGAGGGAGAGAGAAGGAGGATAAGAGAGAGAGAGAGGGAAAGAGAGAGAAAGAGAGAGAGAGAGAGGGGGGGGGGGGAAGAGAGGGGGGCAGAGTAAGTAACACATAACACAGTGATAAATAAGTTACAGTTCACTTAAGCAGAAAGTCTTCACTCAAATATGCATCTGGATAATAAGTTTTGTCCTACCTTTGATAATAACCTGATTTTTCCCACGTTATACAAATATGAACAAATATAGGCACATATATATAATAGATCTTGTAAAAGTAATTTATTTTCCATACAAGGCTCATTTAATAAATAAGATAATTTTTTTTTAGAGGAACAATTTTTTTTACAGAATTTTTTTCCTATAAATTTAAACTTTGCATTGTTTTGAATTCAAATCAAATTTATTGACAAAAAATAGTAAAGTGCAACAAGCCATGTAAAAAGACAAATGTGTACATTTGTAGCAGTCCTAAGCATTGACATTTATTTTCTCTCTTGGAGAGCAGCCCCTGTGAGGTGATTTGGTCCCACAAGGACCAATCAGCTTCTAGGGTGCACTAATTTTAACCGACCCTTTAAGGACTACTTCAGACCCCCTGGGATTTGTACAGAAGTCATCAGAGAGTTGGGTTTTTTTTTATGGAAAACTGCTCCAGACAAAGCATCAAGCCACTTGATGTAAGGAGCTAAAAAAATACCACTTTAAGGTTAAAACCTAGCCAATGATAAGTGTTAGATGGATGGATAGATTCCGACCCAGAAAACAGCAATTCTTCCGTGATTTTAAATTGATATAAACACGAAATACACTGATATTATTGTAAATATATTTTCGGGACAATCTTCATAAATGATCTCCCAAGCCGCATTCTAAGATCATTCGTCGACATTAATGCTGATGACATGACCATCTATGGAAACAATTCGAAGAACATTAATGATCAGGTTCTTTCTGATTCTCTCTCTCTTCCGACCTGGAGCAAGTGGTGCAATGGGGGGAAAGGTGGCTGGTTACTTTTAATGTGTCAAAGACCAAGCTCCTCTCCTTTCACCACCAACGCTCCGATCCCCATTTTGTCCCAGTTGAAATGAACGGCTCTCCCCTTGAGGAAGCCCATTGCTTTGATAAGCTCCTGGGACTGACCTTTTCTTTGAACTTAAAATGGAAGACTTACATCAAATCTGTTGCTAAGACCATTGGAAAAATGGTTGGATCATTCTACCACTCCAGAAAGTATCTCACGTCCGACGCCATCCTCTACCTGTACAAGAGTCAAATACGTCCTAAGATGGAGTACTGCTGCCACATATGGGGAGGTGCCGCTCAGAGCTCCCTTTCCTTCCTTGACAGAGTTCAAAACCGACTTCGAAATCTAGTGGGGGATGTCCTCTTCTCTTCCCTACAGTCACTCTCTCACAGAAGAGATGTTGCTAGTCTTTCTTTGCTCTACCGTTATTTTCATGGCAGGTGCTCGACTGAGCTCAAATCTATGGTCCCCCCCCCCCTTGTAAAACATTCACAACTAGAACCCGCCTAGCTACTACCACTGCCAATGGTTTCCCTTTCTCCCTCTGCATGCCCAAGACGAAACGAAACTTCCATGGGCAGAGTTTCTTTCCTAGAACTGCCCGTCTGTGGAACACAGTACCATGAGGGTGCTTCCTAGCCGACTACAATATGGTTGTCTTCAAGTCCAATGTAAACAAGTTCTTGTTGAACCGTCTCCGTAAATAATAAATTTCTGCCCTGCTACAACCATCGCGATGTTGTCTCACCGTCCACCAGTCAAACCCTTTAACCCTTATCCTCGAGTGGCCTTTGGGCCTTGATAAGCGGTGACCTTTATTGTAAAGAGTAAAAACTCTCCTACTATAGAGTGAAAGGGTCATCTGTAATTTTGGGGGTGAAGAAAGATTTTGACAATAATGAAGTTGGAATATGACTGAGGATAATTTATGATGAATAGCATGTGTAAGCATATTCAGAGGAACACAAAAATTATAGTAAAATGACTCCCAGGCAACGCCGGGTAGGTACAGCTAGTTTGAAATATATATAAGTATAAATTACAAATTACTGCAACTTCGGAAAATTTCCATTGTCAATTGGATTTGTTGTTTGGAAGGAACAGCTGACCGTGTAAGCTTGTATATATATATTCATGTTTCCTTGGGTGTTTTCACTTGTGGAATATTTCATTTTGGCCTCCAGATTATGTCGGGTCATGAGGAAAGAATACACACCATTTCGGGGCCTTCCTCTTGACAGCTGTTTTGCGTATCGGCCTCCCCTCACTAATGTGAGGCCCCATTATCTGAATTAAATTTCAATCAAATGAATTGTTCAATAAAATAAAACCAACTGAACGTTTAACGGCTTAGGGTCTCATGTGTCGTTTAACAGCTGAGCGTCTCATGTCTTTGTTGCGTGAAAATGTGCTCTTATCAAGAAAAAAATGAAAAAAATAAATTTCTCTCACAGAGGAAACTATACAGTGGACACTTGCTATTATATCACCATGTGATATTATTTTTTGCCCAGAGCCACATTGCACATTATTTGGTTATCTCTATGAGGCGTTTGCTGGCTTTAATTACAAGCTGGATTAAAAGCTAATACAGAGAGCCTGCAAGGAAACCCCTTGCTCCCACTATTTTAGCCGGGTACTAATAGTTGGTCAGCTGTATGCCTAGACCCGATCCACATTTTCTCTCCCTCTGCAAAAAAACTTTGGCCGTATGTTAGCTATTTCGGACTTTATATGGCTGCTAATTTATTGTGGTCAGTTCATCTAGTACCCTGTTGTGCCGCCACGTATATCGGCCATTAGCAAGAGCCACTCTGCAGGAACTAAGAACGTATTCCATTGTTTGGGTTTTTTCCTTACATAAAGGACAGGTTGAATCGTCCTCTTTCTTCCATTTGATGATGTTTGTCATTGATGGAAGCATATCGTAAGTTGAGCATATGATGAATCTGAACCTAAGTGGCGCTATATGTCAAATGTTATTCCATGTAAGACATCTTTGTATAGCTTCTTCTCAGTTCGTTTATAGATACTGTTGTGATGTTGGACACCTTTTACAGCCTTTTGCTTTTCTCCTTATTTCCTGAATGACCATGTCTCAGCGAACTTTGACTGAAGCCCGAGACCATCTTTGAATGATGGTCATTTCCAGCCCAGATCTTCCTGTCTGAGTCAGTTGGATGACTTCCTTAAGAGCTAGGCTTTCTTTAGCCTCATTTATAGTGTCTTTGACTTTCCACTTCCTTCCTGTTTTAAGAGAGGGTTGTACTGCCTTTACCACCGTGTCCTTAGAATCATCCATCATCATCGGGAACCTGACGTTTCCAGCTTTGAATTCCTCTGCAATAGAGTTGAGCAGTAATTTTAATTTATCTTGTTTGCTATATAGTGTTACGTTTGACAACCCCGGAGGCAAACCCAGCCATTTTCTCGTTTATCTACTGATCTTTGCTTCAATTGCCTCGACTGTGCTCATAGTGATTTCATATACAAGCAGAGGCCATAACAGAATTGGAGTGAGCATGTGTTGAAGACACCATATCTTGTATTTACCTTGCAGTGGACAGCGCCTGATCATTTTTAGACTCTCATCAACTGTTTTGATTGTCACTTTAACCGGCTTGGTTTTTTTCAAGGTCTCATTGTACCATCTACCCAAGCTATTTATCGTTTTTTCTGAGATGGTAAGGATGTTCTGACCACCCACTGCAAAGCAGATATCATAATGTATATTCCCCTTCCTGAGAGTGAGACTTCTAGACTTCTTAGGCTTGAAGGTCATTCTAGACCAGATCATCAGATCATCCATTATACTGAGTAACTTGCGCATCTCAGCTTCTTTTGATGTGAGGATCGTAGTATCGCCCATGAAAGCCTTTAGTGGTGGCATTTGGCATTTTACTCCTAATGTAGTAGGGTTTGCATTGCTTTCTGCTGCTTTGAGAATTATCTTCAGGGACACCACATTTTTGAACGGAAGTGTCGATATATCCATATAGTCCGGTAAAGGGAGATTTAAAGATTTAAATCTCCCTTCACCGGACTCCTTATCAACGGGCATTCACCAACTGGACAGCCTCCATATTCTTTTTACATGCACACTCTCACTCTTCATTACTTAATATTTTTTCAAATTTTGAATTTTGGCTTTTCCACTGCCAACTTATCCATCTGTGTAATTCCTCTGATGATAAGATTTTAATTTTTGAAAAGCCTTGAAGAATAATAAACATGTTTTTACCGAGTACACCCTGCATTGAACAATCGAAGTTGAAGTAGATTTGTCATTCGTACATGTTTATCCCTCTTCTTTCATTTATCTTTATAATTGCTCTATCTCGTATATTGAGCTTAAACCATTTCACTATAGGTTCTATCTACTAAAAGTATACTTTTAGTTTCATATTTTATATATATAGATATATATATATATATATATATATATATATATATATATATATATATATATAACATTATATAGATAGATAGATAGATAGATAGATAGATAGATAGATAGATAGATAGATATATGATTTGTAAATTAACCCATTGTATTTTCTTAACATAGGATGAACGGCTATAAGGGACATGAAATATATAATGTTTTAAAAAAGATAGGAATTTGTCCAATTATATATATATATATATATATATATATATATATATATATATATATATATATATATATATATATATATATATTCTAGAAAAAGAATGTTACTCGTTGGCTCACCCACTGAGCTTGGATTAAATTGCATGAAAAATATAAAAAAAATAACTACCAAGATGCTGAATTAATATGAG
This sequence comes from Sepiola atlantica, assembly GCA_963556195.1. Classification (NCBI taxonomy): domain Eukaryota; kingdom Metazoa; phylum Mollusca; class Cephalopoda; order Sepiida; family Sepiolidae; genus Sepiola; species Sepiola atlantica. Next base: position 40,189,530 of record OY744528.1, read on the forward strand.
ATTTGGCTGAAAAGTAACGGGACTGATGTCGCAAACAATTTATTGAAATGAAAAACAAAACAAAGTTCACGGTTACCCCTTCAAAGTACCCCACCCTACCCCCACGAGTATAATGGACTTTCCCAACCTTCTCTGTCATGCTTCTTGAGGTTGGAAGAATTTTTCTGGAATGCCCTTCGACTTTATCATTAAGACCCACTTGATGCCCTCCACATCTTACAAGACCAGATCATCAGATCCCCTGGAGAAGAAAAAAGTCACACGGAGCAAGACCATATGGATATGGAGGTTGTTCCAGAAGAGTGATGTTCTTTTTATTCAGTGCTTATAGCTGAACAACTCGAAAAAGAAGTGTAAACAAAAGAAATATAATGATTCCAGGAAGCTAAAATTACACTTTGATACTCCAAAGATATCATATTAGATGATAACACAGTCCATTTTCTCTCTGTGTAACAGAGATTACCCCAGGATGATCGAAAAAAAAAAACAGGATAATGAATAGAAACGAGTATTATAACCTAGATGGTAACGTCATGGTGCCAGAAAATAGAAAGGAGTTCTACTTTCTGGCACCCATCTTAGTGAATTCCACACAGTCTGACCTTTGTTTTGTGTCCATTTTTGACTAGGGGAAGATTTTCCCGAAATATCAAATGATTTCCAATCATTATCCGGACATCACACACAGCTAACTTGATACTTGCTGTTTATGTAAGATTGAAAATAAAATAAATAGATAGTTGTAAGTAATCTCCTTCGATTGTTTATTTTTGTTCTTTCCAGCTTCTCATCAATCCGACTCTCTGCATTGCCTTCAGCCTTCTTAATAAATTATATATATATACATATATATATATATATATATATACTTAATATTTATCTATTAAGTGGAGCATACATATAAAACAACTAATATATATATATATATATATATATATATATATATATATATATATATATATATATATATTAGTTGTTTTATATGTATGCTCTACTTAATAGATAAATATTAAGTATTGGCTTTTGAAAGAGATGCAGATTGTAAAACATTAAATACAGAAAACTGCAACTTATTGTGTTTATTTTTTCATTTTAAAATTCCGTCCAGCAGTTTTGGGGACAATAGGAAGCACAAATAAATGTTTTGTTTTGTTTTCCCTCACCCCCAAAAAACCTACAAAAACAAAACATTTATTCATGCTTTCAATTGCCCCCCAAAAATTAATGTCAGACAGAGTTTAAAAAATATATATATAATGCTATCGTTTCTGACAAAACTAAAAATCTCGTATCAAGCAAATTTGTCTTTATTGAAAAGTCAATATTTCATCATGGTCGTTAAATTTGCTATTTTTATCTTTGCAGTTGCACTCATGATTGTCTGCTACAAGAAAAATGTTTGGTAAAGAGTATAGTATATTTAGGAACAGTATACCAAGAAAAAAAGATTTACGTAGGTGAGACAAGTACTGATTTTAAGTCCAGGTACAAGAGCAATAAAATATCTTTCAACAACCTGGGAAAACACGATGACACCGCATTTTCCAAATAAATATGATTTCTAAAGAAGAACAATAGTTTACTTGTACTTAAATAGAGCGTCCTGAAGAACGCTTCAACCTCCATGCTAAATAACTTCACATGTTTCCTTTGCCTTAATGAAAAATTAGCTATTATTACGTTTTCTGAAAAAAATAAGTTGTTGAATAAAAGAGATGAAGTGGCTATTAGATGTAGACATTTCAAACAGTTCACATTGGATAAACATAGTAGCAACCAAGTGAATTTACCATAAAATCCTGATAAACGATCATTAGTTATTATAAACAAGTTTACAATAACAATAATGACCCTACTAGTTAAATCTGTAATAAATATCATTCTAATCCCTTTACTAATATTAAATAAATGATTAAGCTAATAAGTTAATAGTTAAATAAATAATGTCAATAAAACCACAATAAATATTCATATAAGTATAGAATATACGATTATATTAAATAAATAATTCAATAAATTGGATAAATAAATGCAAATCCCGAAGTAAATAATCATAATTGAATAGAATATTTTAATTAAATCCGTTTTACTTCCATTATAATAAATACAAGAAAAGGTTAATGACAAATCTTCGAATTTTTTAAGTCTTCCATGCTGTATTATTCCGTTATGTGGGTTGATTTTTGTAATTGTGAGCTCACATACATATCATTTTTATAATTATGGTTATGAAGTGATTGTGGTGTTTTGGGTGCGCTTATTTTTTGAAGATTCTTTTTGCGACAATGTGACCTCCATAATTGTGTTTGTTTACAGTAATATTCTTATTGTGATAGGATGTTTTAAATAGCAAATATTAGTACATGAATAAAATAGATAGGTTTGAAAAATTAATTATTGAGTGAAGTTAATAGAAATTAAATAAATAAAATCCCAGTTAACTGCAATAAATGGATTAATATAATATAGTGAGGATGTAAGTAAAAATAAGAGCAAATGCCCGTTGCAGGTAAAGTGCTTAAGTAAAAGTATAGTATATCTGGGAACTTAAAAACATTTTACATAGGTGGTACAAGTACTGATTTTAAGGCTAGATACAGAAACCACTAAAGATCATTTAATAACCCAGATAATAAAACAAGCACCCTATTTTCTAACTACATACTATCTCTAAAAAAAGAATATAGCACCTGTACTAAAATGGAGCATTCTAAAAAAGGCTTCAACACCTATACTGCACAACCCCACCTGTTTTCTTTGTCTTAGTGAGAAGTTGGCTATTGTTATGTTCCATGATAAAAAATGGTTTGTTGAATCAGAGAGATGAGAGACGATTTAATTGTAGGGACTTCAAACAGTTCACCCTGAATAAGTATGGCAATAACCTAGTAAATTCACTATAATTAACCTTAAAATATAACATAAAAACTAAAGCATCTCTTGATTAGTACAAAATTAATCTCATAAATAATTGTAGTTTAGTAGGTTTTAAGTGAACAAATAAATTTGGAGGTTTAATTTTAATTTCAATTAAACTAAAAATTCAAAATTAATAATACAGTTAAGTTTATCGATATGACCTCCATGTTTTTAAAGCAGAGTAAATTTTAAGTGAACTTGTAAATTAGTTATAAAATGTGTTGGGTTAATCGAGGTTTGTAATTAAATTAACAATCAATAATACGGCTAGGATTTTATGTATGTCCTCTACTTAAGTAATTGTGACGATGAAAAAAAGTAGTTGATTTCAAGTAGTAAAAATAGTGTATAATATGGTTTAGTGGGCGTACCAACTTCCGATTGCCAGTGATATGAAGGATAAAGTTTTCATAATTTGATAGTGCAATCTAAAAATATAAATATCAAGTTCAAATTTAAAATAGTTGAATATTCTGATAATAAATTTATAGGGATGACTTTTACATTGTTTTTTATATAAAAATATATCTTAGTAATTTAACTCAAAATAAACTTTAATTTTCGTTTAACCTTGTACTCAAGAGAAGCAAATCTCCCCCGTCCTGAACCTAACCGAGAGGAAGTCAGACGATACATCCGGTCGACTGTCACCTCTTAAAACATTTATGAACGTCTTGACCTCACATCAAAGGGTAAAGTATCGTCGCCTTTTAACTCTTATTTCCGGTTAGAGACACACTCTCTCCCATCCTAAACCCCTAGCCGAAGGGAAGTCAAACGTCGGTCAAACATCACGTCTGATATCTTAACATTCACGAACGCTGTGCCCCCAAATCAGTGCAAAATATCGTCGCCTGATAACTCAAAGAAACCCTTCACACACCCACCTCCCAGCTCACGATTCTCAGCAGAGAATAGATATAAAAAGGGAGTTGACGAATCTACCAGTTAGTTCCTGTCAGTCGAAGAGTGAGCTGTCGCGGTCGAAGAAACCAGTTACCACCAGTGAGCTATGAAAAAGAAGAAGAAAAAGACGAAGAAGAAGAAAAACATGAAGCAGAGAAAGAATCTGACTCCACGACCGGGCCGATTGCCCCAAGATGTTCTTCTATGCCAAAAGTTAATTTGACGAAAGCCAAGGCTTTTCGAGATTGCATCACCCAACCTGCCGTTGATTGTAAATATATCACACTACCGCCAAGATGACGAATACATATCCTATGTAAATATTGCATAGCACCCATTTGAGACTTGATTACACCTGTATATATATATGATTCCTAAACACTTATATTTTGATATCTGCTGATAACTTTTTCATCCAAAGATCAGTGTGGATCTTGGATCAGTGTGACTAGTGACATTCCATTCAGAACTTTTCAACTCCTGTGGGGAGTCTTGTAACAACCTTACACATTCTGTGAGTGAGTAATTCTTTTTCTTCCGTTATTTGTTTAGGACACTATTTAGTTCATAGATTTTGCTTTCCATTAGTTAACGTTAAACATTATCCCTCTCCCCTAAAATATTACTTTTTTTGTTGTTGTTTTGTTTTTGACATGTTTATCCCTTCTCTTACTATTCTATAAATAAATATTGTTTGAATCTTAAGTTGGCGTTTGAGTTGTCTTTTACCTGTTCGTTATTCTTCCTTGTTTTCCATGTGATGTCTTGAACTGGAGGATCCCCTTTCCCCTGTATTCTGTTGATGAGATTGGACCCTAGGAACCTACAAGCCACTTGCGGACACTTTTACCTTTTTTATTATATATATCATTGTCACGCACTCGCCACCATGGTCCTGACGAAGGCTGTGTTTGACAAAATATAGTGTATCAAAATTTGTTAAAAAGAAATCAATGAAGTGCTTGATCATAAGTTTTGCAAGAGCTAATATGAATTATTTCTTTAAAAACATTACAGATACTATTTGGCAAACCAGGGTTTCATTGTTACGGACAGGTGGTTTTTGGGTTAGAAAAGTCCTTATGGTCTGTTCCAAATCCTCAGAACCGCAGCAAACGAAGACAAATCAATCAAATGTTAATCAATTAAAATACGAATCAATTAAAGCACTAATCAGTTAATACACTTATCAATAAAAACACTAATCAATGCTAATCAATTAAAACTTTAATCAATTAAAATACGAATCAATTAAAACACTAATCAGTTAATACACTTATCAATTAAAACACTAATCAGTTAATACACTTATCAATAAAAACACTAATCAATGCTAATCAATTAAAACTTTAATCAATTAAAATGCGAATTAATTAAAACACTAATTTGTTAATACACTAGTCAATTAAAACTCCAATGAATTAAAATACAAATCAATTAAAACACTAATAAATCTAAACACTAATCAATTAAATGTTAATCAATTAAATCACTAATAAATTCTACTCTATCCTATTTCTATCCCATTCTATCGTTATTTCCATGGAAGGTGCTCTGCTGAGCTCCAATGTCTGGTTTCTCCTTGTAAGACATTCACGGCAAGAACTCGTCCTCCTACCACAACGAAAAAAGAAGTCTTTCCTTTTTCCCTCCATGTGTCCTGCGTCAGGCAAAATTTCCATGGACAGAGCTTCTTTGCAAGGGCTTCTCGTCTATAGAACACATTACCGCGGGACTGCTTCCCTGCTGATTACAACTCGGTCGTCTTCAAATTCAATGTCAACAATTTTTGTCTCAAACCACCCCATAGACAATCAACCGTAGTTTATACCTTTGATCAATGTTAGTACTCCCATAGTGTTCCTCATCTATCGTCTCATTAACCATCATCCTTAAGTGGCTCTTGGCCTTGATGAGTGGTTACCTCAATAGTAAGAAGAAAAAATATTCCAATCAATATGGTTTGTTTTCTCTTCCAGTTTTTCTTTTGTATATTTAATAAGCATCTTGATTCTTTGATATGACAGAGGCACGTGAGAAAATTAATGTTTTCCTTTGGTTTAGAAACACAAACAAACCATTATACTTGACTTTTGTATTTAAACTTTAATTCAAGACAGAAATTACTTTCTATTCAACAGTTTAAAAACTTCAAAATTACTTTCGAATTCCGAATAATCACGATAGTAAGTAAACACGTCAGACATTTTAAAATACTCCACTCTATAATACAGTTCAATGTGAATTTATTTGTATATTTATATATATATAGATAAAAGTTAGCCAGTAAAACACATGCCTTTTTATAGCCCTCGGACGAAATCATTTCAAGTGGTGAGGGGAAGGGAGAAAGCAAATAGCAAGTCAGGCAACCACCTCAAACTTACCGCACCGCCTGAAATGAATTTGGAAAGGAATCCTCCACTCTATAATAAAAAGTCATCATAAATGATAATAATAATAATAATAATAATAATAATAATAATAATAATAATAATAAATGATAATAATAATAATAATAATAATAATAATAATAATAATAAATGATAATAATAATAATAATAATAATAATAATAATAATAATAATAATAATAATAATAATAATAATAATTTACATATGAAAAATTAAATTACTGACGTAATTCTATGATTTTATATGAATAGTTTAGTAATATATCTAGATAAATAGCGAATGCAAACATTGGCGAAGCATAATTTTTTCCTCCACTTTTGATGGACGGTGTACACTAGTTGATAAATAGTTGAATCATTAGCGAAGTGAAACATTATAAATTGTTTTCCATCTGTCGTAGTTATACGTTGGACAGAAGTATTTTCTGTTGTGCAAGCTTACACTTTTCCACACGGAGTGATTGATACATTATCCAATCAGAACACTTTGCGTGGGATGCACTTATGCTGAACTGTTTGTACACTTTTTTCTCACTTTTCAGCAGTCGGATGACTGAACGGATGTGCAATGTCCTCGTCACACTCAAAAAAGACTTGACATGCACGGGCAGCTGGATGTAAAACCTAACCTGGTTAAATGTATGCAGGCTCAGCCGACTCCGCATGCTACGGCGTTTCTTCTTAATTTGTCACAAAAACCCGTTCATGGTCCCTTGCTGTTTGAATGTATGAATAAAACCTATTCAAAATGTGGAAGAAGAGTTTGTCTTTGTAATTGAGCTACGGGTAACCACTTTTTCTTCTTACTAAATGAACTCCTCTACCTAACAAAATGGACACTCCTTCTTGGAAATTAATTATTAACCAAGTTATTTTCCTCTGATGCAAAAGTTTTTTTGTTTTTTGAAATAAAATTTCTCCTGCTGATAACAAAATCCAATTTTTAGATAAAATTTTGATGCAAAAACTAAAGTGTATTTTCTATTATTAATATTGTTGTTTTTTTTTCATACCATTTTCACACTTGACGATTGTATATTAAAACTATCGAAGTTACAAGATCAGGGCGAAGAACCTCAGAACAAATATGGCGTCTTGAACTTGACACATTATTCATTGTACATTATGATAAATAAAATATTTGTTAACCTCTAACATGTTTACGTTGTTCATCACAATCACACAATTCAGGTCGTTTATACAGTCACAACCCATTTTCTTCTTACTAAACGAACCCTATAACATGGACACTTCTTCTTCTCGGACATCTATAATGAGAAAGAATATTCAGCCGATTGATATCAGATATATGTGGATTTATATATATATACATTAAGATGTCATATAATCGTCAATTTTGTGTGTGTCTGAAGTAATGTATTTTTTCTTTTGCAAATAATAAACATGAAATAATTAAACATTTATTTGAAATTAAAAATACGATTGTTGGGGAATAATTACACAAGTTATCTCCCTTGGATTTATTTAGTCCGACGTTAGAGAACGCACTCTCCTACGCAAGAGTCTCAAATCTCGTTCCACCCACGTACGGAATTTAGAACAAGGTCTTATTCTCTTTCTAGCTCATCCTTCAAAGGGAACAGACGTTTTATACAACCCCTTCTTGGTTCATGCCTTCTCAAACCCTAGCAGGCCTTGTCTCTAGGTCATGTTTAGTTTTCTGATAGCAGTCACAGAGACTCTCAGAAACACACAACACGAAGTAAGTAAAATCTATTTTCATTGCTCATGCATTGTTCTCTATTTCCGACCCATACAACATGTGTTCTTTTCTCATTGTATTTTGAGACAGCAATGTATTCCTTGATTTAATGTCTGTTTTTCTTTCCTTCGTGTATCCCACTGCACGTTTCAAACTGTTTGTATCACATTACATACACACATTTCAAAATGTATGTATCGCATTACATATTTCCATCACCTCTGTAGCAGTTACATGATTGAGATTTATCTTCTGTTGTACTAACATGTAATCTCTCACGTGGAATTGCGCATGCATTATTATGCTCGGGATTGCATAGCAATGATGTGGGCATTTAAAACACAGTGCACATGCTCACTTTTCGGCATTTCCACCCAACCTTATTTGACGCTTTTTATGAACAGTTCTCGGAGAAACACCGTTGAGACCAAACGCTACAAGACTCTTTCCATCTGTTGCCATAGCGTGACATGGACGACATGGAACTTCGAAACTGAATTCTCTTTCTATAGTCAATGTTTGCTGGCCAAGCCGACCTGTCTTATGTTTTTATATTCTTGTGCTACTAACTCCTTCCGGTAACTATTCTGTGTTGATGAAACTGTTAAATAAAGTTGATATAATTGTAGAGAAAATGTTTGTCTTTTTAACTTGAACCTGGTGACCCTCTATTTATTTCTTCATCTCAAACAAGTCCAGTCAGATGAATACAGACACAGCAACTCTACTACAGAATGGCTGTCTCCGACAAGCACTTCACCCAAATCGATTAGTATTAAATATTAATAAAAATAATGGGTAAGTCACGTAGAGGCGAGAAACGCATTTTATTAATTTGATTAGAATTTCAAATCCACTTTGTTATTCTTGTTTTTATTTTTTACTGTAAAATCAATAAATTAATAAATCGATAAAATAAAATAAATGTTTGACTTCTTTCTTAACTCTAGATTTATTTTCTGTCTTTTTAAAAAACGAAAACGTTTGCTTAGACTTATTTATAGAACATCACTCAGTTTTAAGGTTCCTGAATCACCTTCGAATTTCAAAATGGTTATCTAAATATATATATATATATATATATATATATATATATATATATATATATATATAAATCAATTTTTATTTTTATTACAGAGTGCCCCTTTGTGGGGAGCTGGATATCCCCCACATGAATCATACATTGTGGGGAGATTAGCAATGCGAGGGAACGTAAAAAAGTTACAAGCTTGTATACGTTACCTTCTTTCTTTTTCCGCTCGTTCAGCTACCCTTTCCTTTTCACCGTCCAAGAAAGTAGAATTTCACATAAACTTGCCAAACTTAAGATCTTCAACTAATGAAGATAATTTTCGTTCGTTTGAAACGATTCTTTTAGCGAGCCAGTGTGAAAAATGAAATCAAAATAAATCAGACAACCAAAATTTTAGGACGACAGATCCAGTTGAACTTAGCCCGAAAGAAGCCCAAAACGCAGCACAACATTACACTTCCTTTCCTTGACCTTTGGTCAAGAGAGGCGAAAAGAATACTCAAACTCCCACACTGAACTCACACACACATTCTCGCACATTAACAAATGGCAAACACATTTACACACTGATAACAGCTACATAAGACACACAAAAAAGCAAACAACGTTCAAATCTTTTTTTAGTCATAAACATTTACATTTCTTTCTTCTTGCGGAGAGTAGTTCCTGTGAGGTGGTTTGGTCACTCGAGGACCAATCAAACTCCAGAGCCTATTAATTTCGACCGAACCTTTGAACTTGCAGATCAGAGAAAGCTTCCGGACATCTACAAAGAAAGACGTTCTCTCTCCTACTTCCATCACCTAGATGCCGGGCAAAGATATCTTCATTTGAAGATATATTGCTCCAAGAAGACTTTTGGCAGACAACCAACCTTTTTTACTTTATTATTATTTCCTTCCTTCATTCCGACACTGTCTTAACTTTCGGCAACCTACACCCAACGGTGTAGGTTACTTAAATAAATAACTATGTTGTTGGTTATGGAAGGGCTTTTTTCCTTTCGTTTGATTCTTTTGTTACAAAATATTATAGGAGTTGGTCTTACAGTCCATGCAGACACACACACACACACAATGCCACATTGCCTATTACGCAGATGCGCATATTCACGCTGACAAACTATAGACACACCCACACTGCTAAACCCCGTGTCTTCTTACACAAAGGATTATTCTCTACCAAACACGAGTACATTAATTTTTCTAAACCAATAATTATTCACTAAAAATATCTTCACATTACTATAAATTTATAGATATAAATATGTAAATGTTTTGTTTTGTCGGCCATGTTTCAATCGTTTATTCACAACACCATGTCGGTGGATTTAGCACTTGTTAAATGGTGACCATAATATGCATGTTTTTATCCAAGCCAGGAACCACGCTACAACTTACTTTGCCCTCATGGGGATGCAAGTAAATAGGGACTATTGTTAACATCGCTAAAGAATACCAATACCTGATAATAAATATAGGCTCCCTATTTTAACGAATCAAGGTAAAAAAAAAAAAGTCACTAGAAAAAAATAAACAAACAAAAAGATAGGACAATGTTAGCATCGTTTCTGTGTCTTTCTTTAATAGGAAGGTTAACTATCGAATTTTGGCGATTGTGCAGTATAGTATACAGGAAAAAGGGGGGGAGTAAACAAGTTTACAACAAATAACTTTTACTAAACGCAAGAAAATTTAATCTTCTAGCGATCTGCATAGCTTTTCAGATTTTGAACTTTTTTAAGTGCTTGTTTTTTTTTTTTTTTCAGATTTTGTATTGTCCCTTGAAGGCTTTGAAAAACAAAATGTCCGCCACGTACGATCGAATAATTTGGTATAGTGGAATGTATTTTGAAATAAATAAGAACTTAAAAACAGATTCAGTAAGTTAAAAATATAAAGATCGGTCGAAAATTAAATATTTTACCGAGTAGTGACAGTTATTAGCTGTATTTTTGTTTAATTTTCGATGTTTTGGTTTAACATATGACATCGAATTTTCACATCAGTCGGCTATTTTGATATTTTTTACAAGCCTTCAAGGCAACGATAGAAAATCAAAAGAAAACGAAGACTTTAAAAAAGTTCAAAAACTGTTTGAGTCGATATAAAATTAAATTTTCTTGCGTTTAGTTAAAATTATTTGTTGCAAATTTTTTTCTTCATCCCTTTTTCTTCTGTTAACTATACTGCACAATCGCCCGAATTTTTAATCAGCGAGCGAGTGAAGAAGGCAGTCAAACAGATTTTTTCTTAACGTCAAAACTTCACATGGACGATAACTCTGGTTCAACTACAACAATTTCTAATAGAGTTATTGCCCTTGTTTTTTCGCTCGTTTTCTCAGACTTAGCCGTGGTTTACAATTTTCTTTGCTCGATGAGAAAATTTAAAAATCTAAAATAAATGATAAACTATGTGTTTGTCTTCACAAAAACTTTAAATATATTGCGTATTCATTAAAAACAGGTTAAAAAATATACATGAAAAAATAAGACAATTAAGAGATCTTGGCTTCGAACGCTGCTTCAAATATGTGCTTTCAACAGAGAATCCTGATTTAATAGCAAGATGTATTTCTCTTTAGAAATTCCAAACTGGTTATATGGCCCTCTGTGGTTGTCAGGTGAGGTCGTGCAATGGCCTGCCAGTGATTTACGCTGTCTTAATTCTGACAGTCAAAGGTTGGTTTTGACTAATTTCAGATGTTGCTTCTGTGTTAGAAGTAGAAAAATGTTCTTCTTTGTCTAAATAGATAGAAGTTTTTAATCTTGTGTTTAAATTTGTTAATGTTTTGAAAAAATCTATCTTCGATCCTGTTTTAGCTGCCAGAATATATTTAATAAAATTAATGCAATTTTTATTTCTCCCAAAGGAGAAGTTTTTCTTGTTGAATCCTTCCACTAGAGACATACCTTCTCTGATGTCTAGTTTAAATCTTTTTGGGGATTGTCAGAGATTGATTAGGTCTAAGGGTAGAATTAAGAAATCTCATGTTTATCTGTTTGATGTAGTTTGTCCTATTTTATTACCCAGATACTCTCATTTCACAGATTTGCTCATAATGGATTCTCATGTAAAATGTAAGCAGTTGAGTATTGTCGATACCCTTGTAGCAGTTATCTCCTCCTCTTAAACATAATTACTCCAGTTTGCCAGTAGGCGTCGCTTTTCACCATCAGATGGCGCTGGAGAACTGCCCTTCTTGATTATATAAACCGGTGCACAATGGCAGACAGGGCTCTTTTTCAGTTGCGGCCATGGCAGACGGT
>OY744528.1:40206796-40244296 GCA_963556195.1 Sepiola atlantica
CAGGCAACCTTTTCAGAGAAAGGGTCAGATGAGACTTTTGGAAGGAGATCGCGGGCCGGAGTGAAAAACGAAATCTCAGAATTACTATATTTTGTTTACATGAATAAATTGTACAAAAATTTCATTGAACACTCTACAAATCTGATATTTTTTTCTCAAGAGACTTCTGTATGTAATGTTATAAAAGGCGAAGAGCCATTTTGGAATCACAAAAAATAATGACGGGGGGGGGGGGAGTAGCAAGTTCATCCAGCATTCGTTTTGACACACCTCACATAGGTTCTATGTTTTATGCCCTTTCCTCGTCTCTCATTTCCTCTTTGCCTCTCTCTTTCTCTTTTTCTATTTTTATCTCAGGCCAAGGATTTGAAATTAATAGTTAAAGAAAAATGAAATATACATGCATCATCACTCGCTGATATTTATACATTTTCATCCCACTGTAAATCTCAATTGAAACCTACTTTTACGTCTATGTCACAAAATGATATGAGTTTTACTGGGAGGTCCGCGGGCCGGATTGCAATAATAAAGCATAACAGGGTGGCGAGCTGGACGCTAAGTCTTCGCGGGCCGGATGTGGCCTGCGGGCCGGAGGTTGCCCGCCCCTGCTATAGACCATAACATTTTATCATATATATATATATATATGTGTGTGTGTGTGTGTGTGTGTGTGTGTGTGTGTGCTGGCACAGAGATAAGATGTCTGACTACAATGATCATAGTTGCGGTTTAGAATCCTGACATGAATATGTTGGTTGCATTTAGTCACACTGATGAGTCGTAAACGACAAAGCAGTTGCCTGTGCATCAGCATATTATTTCTTTCTGTTTATTAAGTGGTTAGTCATTTCGTCGTTTGATGGAATTACAGTTTAGTTTAGGAATCTAAAAACTGAAGAGAAAATTTTTTTTTCTTAAATTTTATTTCATTCACGTTTTGTTTTTCAATTTTGTTTCTTTTTCTTTCTTTTGTTTTTGTAATGTTATTTACAACTTTGTCATCTGCATCACTTCTATCTCCAAAATGGCTGGCTCATCCTCAGGATCTGTGAGTGATGATATTGTTCCACTTGACAGAGATGGAGATGTTGAGGATTTCGCTTCCTACAAAAACAGAGAAAAAGCGAAAAAGATAAAAGGCGAACATTTTAGGAAGAACAAAAGCAAAACAAAAGATTACACGGAAAGAAGGAAAACAAAAAATGCACAGAAGACAGATGTAAGAGCACGACTTTAGTGTGATTCATAAGCCAGTCTATACTATATATGTCTTGTTAATCCCTCCTCGTTCTCTTTGTCTGGCTTTATCTAAATGTTTCTATTTTGGGGAGCTGGAGTGTATTCCCCCTATTAAAACTGACCTTGTGTCTAACATTGCCCTCGTGAGGAGGCAAGTAAATAGGAACTTATTACCTAAATTTCAAACCAGCAGAAACAATGAAAGTTGATTAATAGCTTGAAATATGACTGGCAAAAGTAGTGATTAAGGATGTTATGCTCTAGCATACAAACATTTATTTTACTAGAACCAGATTTTATTTAGAGGTGTTCTCACATCTCCATATCATCTTTTTTCCTTTGGTCGGTTTGTGACGCTTCAGTTTGAAATAGCATTTTCGTTCGTCTGTCATGTTTCAGCTTAAAATAGCATTTTTGTTTGTATGTCATGTTTCAGCTTGAAATAGCATTTTTGTTTGTATGTCATGTTTCAGCTTGAAATAGCATTTTTGTTTGTATGTCATGTTTCAGCTTGAAATAGCATTTTTGTTTGTATGTCATGTTTCAGCTTGAAATAGCATTTTTGTTTGTATGTCATGTTTCAGCTTGAAATAGCATTTTTGTTTGTATGTCATGTTTCAGCTTGAAATAGCATTTTTGTTTGTATGTCATGTTTCAGCTTGAAATAGCATTTTTGTTTGTATGTCATGTTTCAGCTTGAAATAGCATTTTTGTTTGTATGTCATGTTTCAGCTTGAAATAGCATTTTTGTTTGTATGTCATGTTTCAGCTTGAAATAGCATTTTTGTTTGTATGTCATGTTTCAGCTTGAAATAGCATTTTTGTTTGTATGTCATGTTTCAGCTTGAAATAGCATTTTTGTTTGTATGTCATGTTTCAGCTTGAAATAGCATTTTTCTTTGTATGTCATGTTTCAGCTTGAAATAGCATTTTTGTTTGTATGTCATGTTTCAGCTTGAAATAGCATTTTTGTTTGTATGTCATGTTTCAGCTTGAAATAGCATTTTCATTGGTACCAATAATAGAGATACTATTACTTCTATATTATTAATGGAGATTTTGCATCTGTCTGTCTGGAGTTGAAACTATACTATTACTATCTTTCAATCCTCAATTCGGGCGGGGGGGGGGTAATGTAGTATCTATTCTGTCCTCATGATACCATCCTCCCAGATATAACCGCCTCCTTTTTTTTCGGTGGAGAGGTAATGTTAGGGTTGTTCCATCTTCCTAGGTATAACTCTTCCTTTTTTGGGTAGTGCTGGAGTAGTGGAGTATATGTTCTGTTGTCATGAGACCGTCCTCCCAGGCATTACCCCCTCCTTTGGGTGGGGGGTAGGGTAGTATCTATTCTGTTGTCATGAGACTATCCTCTCAGACATTACCTCCTCGTTTGAAGGAGTGTAGTGTAGTATATGTTCCTTCATCATGATACCATTCTCTCAGGCATTACCTCCTCCTTTAGGAGGGCAGTAGAGTATATGTTCGTTTGTCATATATAGTAGCAAAAATAATTGCAGTTCAACGATGCCTCTTTTGCTGTGTGCCACCAGAAGAATATGCCAATTGACTGCCCCACTCTTATAAATCCTCTTTGGGGATCATTCAGAGTAAGGGGTTCTGAAACTTAAGTTTCACTTGTTTCATACTAGTCCCCTCTGTTTTTACTTGTGGATAAATAAAATGTTCAATGGTATCTAACACCATTTTCCCTTTAAGTAATATCCTGAGTTTCGATTACGGACAGACAGACGCCAAATTTCAATTATAATATGATTGTTTTAGAGATCAAAGGAATTAGTAAGTTAAGTTAATATAAAAATAAAATTGAACAAGAGTTAAATCAGTCAACGCACACGCACTGAGAAATATAAGTTATTTGGCTTATACTGACAATGTCAATGTTAAAACCTATTGGTTTCCTCAGAGCCAAGTGCCCTAACTATGTAAAGCATAGCGCCACAGAAAAAAATGAAACCTTTCCGTTTCAATTTCTATTCTTTTTCTCTTCATTCTTCTCTCCTTATATACATGTCATATTTAGATGAGACAATCAAACGTCACCATTCTATCAATTCACCGGATGTCAGTTATGCAAATAGTGTTAAATAATTAATATATCGCTATATATTGCTACTGTCATTAAATTTTAGAGTTGTCTTAAAAACTAAGGAACAAAAGAAAACAAACAATAAACGCATTTGGCTCTAAGGAAACCAGTAGGTTGGAATTATGAAATAACGTATACATATATTTGGGGGCACCAATTTTATTATTGAGTAATATAAGTTATAACTTTGAATATATATATATATATATATATATATATATATATATATTAAAATTAAAGTTCATATTTTTTTGTAAGCATCTAATTGAAATTTAATAATAAGGAATGAGGTAAAATAAAATACCTTCAAAGCATGTTTAAGATGCACACACACACACATATACATATATATATATATATATATATATATATATATATATGTTGTGTATTTAGGCAGCATTCTCTCATTTAAGCAAACATTGTTAAACATAACAGAATTTCTCTGCTTGATTATACCTTTTTTATTTAAAATTTTTTTCTAATGATCTATTTTGTGTCAAAATCAAAGACATGTATGTTCTATATCTATCACTAATATTTTTGATTCTTTGTCGAATCATTTTCAGGTGACAAAAACAAATGAACAAAAAAGCTTTGTGATCTATGACGACCAGACACTGCCAGGCGATTACAGGTCGATTTCGGATTTAAATAAAAACAAACAAACAACAGTGTCAGTTTTTCTTATCAATTTTTTTCCTTTTTCTTTTCTTTTTCTAAAATTAACAACATGCTGAAATTTACATGTAATGTGAACAAACATCTTGCTGCCCAACTTCCTACTCAGGTTGCTTCTTATAAATCTGGCACCTATCACGAGGGTCCCTTCCGCTCAGTGGATATATGCCTTGTTTGGAGAAAGAAAATTAAAAAGAAAAGAGTGTTGTATGTAAAACTCGGTCTTAGTGACCTTGCAAGTCGAGAGCTGGGTACCAATCTGCGACTACCGGGATATTCGTATTATCTGCTCCGACCAGACATCTTGCTGCACAACCCCCAAGTTTGAATACCCCTATAAATATGGCTCCTAATTCACAGTAGCCTGTGCCTTGTTTGGAGTGAATAAAAGTAAAAAACATAATACAACATAATATTTTGAAATACTATATATATAGTACAGACGAAAGATCCAAAGACATCTATTTGAATGCCTAATTTGCATAACTATTTTTTAACCGTTCATAATAAATTAATGTTTGGTGTCATTCATTTGTAACTTTATTATCCTATTTTTCTAGTTTTTTTCTTTCTTTCATACACCTATATTATCATTAACACGGCTTACTGTTAAATCAATAATAGAACATCATATTTTAAAATACTGTATATATAGTAAAGACAAAAGACCCAAAGACAAAAAAAGGTCGATTTCAAATTTCAGATTTAAGTAAAAACAAACAAAAGTGTTACTTTTTTTTTCTTATCATTTTCCATTCTTTTCTTTTTCTGAAAATTTCATAAGGCTATGCAAAACTAAAAAGCGAAAAGGCTCTCAGGTGGAATAAAAAAAAGAAGAAAGTTGGAATGCGTAAATCGTGGCAATGCGTGCATTGTTATTCTATCAACTGCAAACAAATGGAACAAAACCAAAAAGATAAATGTTATGTGTCTGTGCAGCCGTTGTGTTATTGCAGCCGTGTACTCCTCTCACCTGATCTGCAAGTCTTGCAGAAACCGAGACGATAGATTACGATGACTTGCAACTAGATCCACTCCGAGGTGGGGGTGTGCTATCCAGCTATGAAGTACAAGAGACAAAGATGTTTAGACGTCTGAACATTTAAAAAAAAATACTGCCACCCCCCGCCCGAAATACACCTCGATGCTGAAATGTGGCGAACAGACAAAAGAAATATCTTTGTGAAGAAATACAAACTGTACAGCTTATTTTTTAAAATAAGAAGTTAATATTTATTTACATTGTAAAATTACAACTTCTATTCCTTTTAATATTAAACTTTGATGACAATCTCGTGTTTACACGTGTCCAACGGTTTTACTTAAAATTCTATGTTTGCATCTCTTTTTTTTTATCAAAATGAATAAATGCGAAAGTTTTTAAAAATTTACACACTTATATTACCATCAAAATGGCTTACTGTTATTTAAGTCAATAATAGAATATAATAGTTTGAAATACTGTATATATAGTAGAGACGAAAGACCCAAAGGACAGTTATTTGAATACCTAATTTGCAGAAATATTTTTTTCAACAGTTCATAATAAATTAATGTTTGGTGTCATTCATTTGTAACTTTATTATTCTATTGGGATCAAGAGAAGAATAGGGACCCCAGATCATTAACACAAGACGCGGGACATATTTTGAAATCACCGGTTGACCTCGCAATACACGTGGTCTCTATTTACAAAACACTTGTAAATAGATCTTTTATTTATGTTAATAAATGCAGTATATTTCGGAATTTTTTTTTCTTTTAACATGTTAATATTTATTTTAAGGCAGAGAGTTCATAAATAAAACAAATAAATATTAACATGTTTTCTTTTAAAACATGTTTTTGTGTCACTATTTACAAAACAACTCGGGTTTTTTTTCTTTTAACATGTATACGCTTTTTTAAAAATCGGCTGACTTGTAATCTGTCGTTTTGCAATAAACAAAACAATTTATCATTTTTTTTTTTACTTTTATTTACTAAATAAAAAACAAATTTTAAACGCAATTCTATATTTCGTGTTGTGTATTTTAAGAAAAAGTGGATACTTTTTTTTCTTTTCGTAGGGAGGCGAGTAACTAGCGAAGTTTTATTTATTTGTTTATAATTGTTGCTTACAGAAAAAAAAGGAAAAAACTTCACGAGGGCAGAAATGGGGGGGGGGTATGAAATATTTATCACAGTACTTAAGTAATCTTTCGTTTTGTAGGGAAAAATCAAGCTTCCCAAAAAGGGGCACTCTGGATCTTACCTCAGTTTAGAAGGATTTTTCCATACTACACATTGCTCCTAGCCTGAGGAGGCAAAACGGATGATTACGCAAGTTATTTTAATAAATAAACGAAATATATACGCTTTTTAAAAAATCGGCTGACTTGTAATCTTTCGTTTTGCCTCCCCACGAGGGCGGAGTTAGACTTCAAAAATCAGTTTCTAAACGGAAGCAATTTAAAATTTATGAAGTTTTTTCCTTTTTTTTCTGTAAGCAACAATTATAAACAAATAAATAAAACTTCGCTAGTTACTCGCCTCCCTACGAAAAGAAAAAAAAGTATCCACTTTTTCTTAAAATACACAACACGAAATATAGAATTGCGTTTAAAATTTGTTTTTTATTTAGTAAATAAAAGTAAAAAAAAAAATGATAAATTGTTTTGTTTATTGCAAAACGACAGATTACAAGTCAGCCGATTTTTAAAAAAGCGTATACATGTTAAAAGAAAAAAAACCCGAGTTGTTTTGTAAATAGTGACACAAAAACATGTTTTAAAAGAAAACATGTTAATATTTATTTGTTTTATTTATGAACTCTCTGCCTGAAAATAAATATTAACATGTTAAAAGAAAAAAAAAATTCCGAAATATACTGCATTTATTAACATAAATAAAAGATCTATTTACAAGTGTTTTGTAAATAGAGACCACGTGTATTGCGAGGTCAACCGGTGATTTCAAAATATGTCCCGCGTCTTGTGTTAATGATCTGGGGTCCCTATTCTTCTCTTGATCCTTCTATTGTCATATATATATATATATATATATATATATATATATATATATATATATATATATATATGCAATAGTTTTGCGGATATTAACAGTAATAAATTAAAGTGATTTAATGAAAAAAGGATAAGTTACTAAAACCTTTCTTAAAATATTTAGCCTGATTTCCTTCAGGAATGAAACATGAACGTTTCTGTGTGGCTTACTTGCCATAAATATATTTGTATACTATATATAGTGTGTCGGGGTATGTTGAAAAAAAATCAATAAACTGCAAAAATGTGAGAATTAAAATACAAATTATTTATTTAAAAACTATATGTTACATATTTCAGAAACGTACCATGGTTTCATTGACATGACCCTCACCCCAAATCTCACACACTCACCGACCAATAAACTACACCACACACCATCACCCTAAAATATGATACATCATTGAAGCAGGGTAACATACAGCATCCGTTATCAACAATTTAATTATTCTAAATAATACTTAGTTATGATTAAGACCCATATAAACATACAGTCCACCCCTATTGATTCGGTACTTTCTCCAAAAGGGACGCTTGAGCGAATTCACCGGAAAACGTTACCGGTGATCTTTGAACTCCATTCTTCTATTTGTTTTCATTTCGTGAGTCGCTGATGATTTGAATGAACTCGAACGGCCTTTTTAAACGGTAAAAAAGGTCAGTACGTCTCTGAAATATGTAACAGTCTTTAAATAAATAATGTATATATATATATATATATATATATATATATATATATATATATATATATATATATATATATATATACATAGTCTTTTATCACAAGTTAGTTGAAAAAATAAAAAATAAAGTGCTCGTTCGTAGCTAATATAAATTATTTTAATTAAATACTATACATTACGGTGTCCGTTGGGATAACTGGGTTTCATCAACCTAGTCATCCTGGATTTAGGATAAAATCCAGCTGGTCATCGCAGAAAGATTCGTCGGCCCCGTTTTGTATACAGAACAAAACAGATACAAAAATAGAATCGTTGATTTTTACTGTAAACTAGCGTTTATAGGACTGGTGAATGAGGATTTAATTTTCACGTCTTTTTTTTTCTTCCATAAACTAAATCGGGTCTTCTCGTGAAACCCCGATTTCCTTAAAGCATTATTGCCTGTATATTTATGAATAAATAAATATTATGCTCTTATCCTCATAACCGAGCACTCTCTTGTTTTTTTTCTGCACATCTCGGAATAACTATATATATATATATATATATATATATATATATATATATATATATATATATATATTGTATGACTTGGATGGACTTTATAGCTTTAACAAAAAAGCATGTTTGGGGCTGATATATTTGATGTTTTATATATTTGATGTATTTTTATATATATTTTTATATATTTTCAAAGTTTAATTTTATTACCTGCAGTAATGTCATTGCGGTAATGGTCCTCTGAGAAGAAACATTTTCTTTGAAAACTCATGAGTTAAGGACTTTAAGGTACTTTGCCTGAACATTGAATTCTAATAAAATTTGATTTGCACCTTATTTTATTATTTCATTTTATATTATGCTATATATATATATATATATATATATATATATATATATATATATATATATACAATAGAATGTAGATTCCAGCGACTACATCTTTATTTATCAGTGAAGAGGTTCATTCTTTTATTGCCGTTTCATCATTTAACCAGACAAACAAAGTATACAAACATATCTTGAATTTTCCAAAATGATGATTCGTCAGAAGAAAAACTAGAAAAAAACATAAAAAAAACAAATTTGTTTTGAAAAAGATGGACACAGAAATGTTTACAAATATAAGTTTTTGCTTTGTTTTTCTTTTTAATGATTTTCTGCTCTATTTTTCTGACGAATCATCATTCTGGAAAATTCAGGATATGTTTGTATACCTTGTTTGTCTGGTTAGATGATGAAACGGCCGTAAAGAATTAATCTCTTCAATGATAAATAAAGATATATTCGCTGGAATATGCATTCTATTGTTTATTTATACATGCTCTGGAATTATAAATTAATATATATCGAGCTTAAACCGTGTAAGTTTTACTACAAATAATAAACATATACACATATGTATGCATATACTGCTCCACGAATTTGAACTCTCTAAATATGTTTTCTCAGGAGAAAAGGCCATGCGATTCAAACTTCTAGATCTTATTCAATGGATCTTATTCATGCAGTCAACTCATTTGTGAAGAGAATTCGTTGGAAAGTATTCCACTATCAGCCCAACACTAGAAATTAACAATAGACTGAAAACTTCACGCAAAGGAACATTGAGCCTCCAGATTACAATACAATTACAGATTAATTGCACTTTAAAAACTTATAATATGCAAACTTTTACAATATTAAGATCATTTTAAATAGTTTAAATTTTCAAATAGTTAAACATTCCATTGTGCGTTCTTCTTTTTTCTCTTTTCCTATGTTTTGCCGTTATTCAATAAATTTTAAAATCTTCACTTTTTCTGAAACTGATCCAAACAGAATGATTTTTTTTCCTGTATTTGATATATATATATATATATATATATATATATACATACGAGGCCTGTCTAAAAAGTATCCGACCTTAGACCAGAAAAATATTTCGAATACCTGACGGGTTTGAGACCCTAATCCCCTTCAAAGTAGGCACCTTGTGTTTGCACACACTTAGCCCACCGATCCATCCACTGCCGGAAACACCTCTGGAAGTCTTCTTTTGGAATGGTGTTCATCTCCGCCGTCGCGTTCTGCATTATCTCTTCTCTAGTCTAAAAACAGGAACCATGTCTGGAGAGGAGGGAGGTTGGCGAACGACTGGAATTCCATGTTTGGCCAAGAAATGTTGTCGTGATGCAGTTGCCAGTTTTTTGCCATCCACGTGTCTGGTCTTTTGCGCCGAACTGTGTCACGGAGACGCCGGAGAACATCTTGATAGTACTCCTTTGTCATTGTTTGTCCTTTCGGTGTGTATTTGTGATGCACAATTCCATGGATATCAAAAAGACAGTCAGCATCACCTTGATTTTGCTTTGCACCTGTCGCACTTTTTTGGGCCTTGGAGACTGGGGATGCTTCCATTGCAATGACTGTCTTTTTGTTTCTGGATCGTACCCGTACACCCATGACTCATCTCCAGTTATCACAATGTTCAGAAACCTAGGATCAGTGTTGGCGGTTTCCAGAAAGTCCTGTGAAACTTGAAAACAGAGGTCCTTTTGTTCCTGCGATAACAACTTGGGTACAAATTTTGCAGCAACTCTGTGCATTTTCAAATCATCACGCAAAATTTGATGTGCAGAATCTTTACTCATACCGACCTCTTGGGCGATCTCCCGCACGGTTGAACGACCATCTTCCATCACCAAATTTCGCACCCTCTCAACAGCAGCTGCAGTTTGAACAGTTTGGGGATTGCTAGAACGCTGGTCACTCTCCGCTGATGTGCGGCCATTTTTGAATCGGTTGAACTAGTCCTTAATTTGTGTTACACCCATCGCATTTTCTCAAACACCTGCTGAATCTTACGAATTGTTTTGCTTTGAGAATCACCAAGCTTTTGACAAAATTTGATGCAGTACCTTTGCTCAACACGTTCAGTCATCTTGAGAGAATCGGTAATCCGACGAACACATTGTGTAGCACCTCACTCAGCGACCGACAGGCAGCGACTAACGTGCAGGAAGGTCGTGATAAAATTCACACATGCACATAAAGGTGTCTTCCTTCACTGTGTAGAGTGGCGCCGCCCTATCGTCTCTAGTTCGCACGGAAAAAATAAAGGTCGGATACTTTTTAGACAGGCCTTATATATATATATATATATATATAACCGGAAGTGGTTTATATGAGTTTAATAGACAGCGATATGCTGAGGTGTACCTTATGATGCAAGGATAACAGAAGAAGAAGAAGAAGAAGAAGAAGAAAAAAGATAAATATGGTGGGTGTTAATTGGTTATTCATTTATATGTGCATTTTGTGTATTGTTTTTATTGATCGGGTATGAAATTTTTGAAAGGAACACGTGAAAAAGAATCCATTATCATGACATATTTTTAACTTTTAACTACAATTGAATAGGGTTAAAGTAAAGATTTCCCTTTGGTGCAAGTGAAAACAGAAAAGAAGAAAAGAGATATATAAATGAAATCAATACGGTTGCATTTTAATTTTTTTCTTCGAACCAATTGTGGCGAATATACACCGATAAAGCCTTTTCATAAGTGTTTTTGATATTTTGTATATCATGAAAAAATATATTTTCAGAATGGGCAGAAACAATTGTTTGATAATAAAGTCTTTTGGAATAAGATCTGGAATATTTTCTGAATAATTATAATTATATAATATTACATGATGAACTTCCGTTGTATTATACACTATTGAGTTACTACATAAATTTTTGTGTGAATTTAAAAAAATACATATATAATACAGGATGTTTCAAAAGTCTTGGGAACATTACAAATGCGTATATCTCATGAACTATTCCAGGTAGAAAAATGAAACTGGTGCCATTTTAAAGCTTGCTTAATCAAGTTTTTGGTCATACTAATGATTTTCGTGTTATCTTTCCAGGTGCAGTAATGGCGTTCTCTAAACAAGACAAGGCATTTTGCGTCCTCCAATTTGCAAAGACTGAATCGTGGACATGTGTTCAGCGTGCATTCCGCAGGAAATTTAAAAAAGAAGCCCCTGAAAGGAAATCCATTGTCAGATGGCATGCTAAATTTGTGAAAGATGGGTGTTTGTGCCCAAGTAAGCGAACAGGTCGCCCTTCAACTTCAGAAGATGCAGTTGAGCAAGTTCGGACAGCCTTTCAGCGGAACCCCCGTAAATCAGTGAGAAAAGCCAGCAGGGAACTTCAGCTTGCTCCAGCAACTGTCTGGCGTGTCTTAAGGAAACGACTGCAAATGGTACCTTACAAGCTCAAGTTGGTCCAAAAGTTGAAGGACACTGATAAGCCACTTCGCCGTGACTTTTGCATTGCAATGCAAGAGAAGTTGGAAGATAACGGCTTTGATGACCGGCTTGTTTTTAGCGATGAGGCGACCTTCCATCTGAATGGCAAAGTTAACAAGCATAACACTCGCATATGGGGTACTGAGAATCCTCATGAACTTCTTGAGCACGAGCGAGATTCACCAAAAGTGAACGTGTTTTGTGCAATTTCCAAGAAAGGTGTCTATGGACCATTCTTCTTTGAAGAGGCAACTATCACTGGTGAATCCTATCTCAACATGCTGGAAGACTGGTTAATGGCTCAGTTGGAACAAGCAGAATCTGATGACTTCATTTTTCAACAAGATGGTGCACCACCACACTGGAGTTTTAGAGTAAGGCAGTTTCTTAACACAAGGCTGCCTGGTAGATGGATTGGGAGATCTGGGCGAGGTGATGACGTTCTCATGCCCTGGCCTCCTAGCTCTCCAGATCTTACCCCGTGTGACTTTTTCCTTTGGGGCTTTGTCAAGCAACAAATCTATGTGCCGCCCTTTCCAAGAGATATTGACAGAACTAAAGGCTCGAGTAACGGCAGTTGTGGGAACCATTGACGTCAAGATGCTGGAACGCGTTTGGCAGGAAATGGACTATCGACTAGATGTCTGCCGTGTGACGAATGGTGCTCATATTGAGCAACTTTGAAGATTCCCCACAAAACTTGAAACTTTAACCTTTCCAACGGTACCAATTTCATTTTTCAACTCCTAATAGTTTTTGAGTTATTAAAAATCGTTATGTTCCCAAGACTTTTGAAACACCCTGTATATGTATATATATATATATATATATATATAATTAATAGATACTAACTAATATATATATATATATATATATATATATATATATATATACATACATATATAATTCTACAGAAATCCGCGTTGGAACATTCGAAAAGTAGAGATAATAAAAAAAGACTAATTAAGCACAAACATTCTGTGTTCTACAATAACGTTTGTCTTGATGAAAATATGCTGCCTAAATACACACAATATATATATATATATATATATATATATATATGATGGACTCTCCGGTCGATTTCGACATATGAGTGCCCCACCAGGGGCTGCCCGCGCGTGAATTTGTAATTGCAAGGGTTGCGCAATCCCTAACAACCGCTCTTCTGAGTCGGCATTGCTGGATTCCAATGGCAAGTAGTAACACAAGACGACTGGAAACAATGCCGAGATAAGCAGAGAGCACATACAGCACCTGGTATTCCCAAATCGTCACCCATTTAGTACTCGCCAGGCTCGACGCCGCTTAACTTCGGTGATCTAACGGGAACCGGTGTGTCAACGTGATTGTGCCGTATATATATATATATATATATTACAAACTGAAAAAAATGGGTTTCATAGAACTGAAGCGGGTGCATCATTGGACTATTGGATAGCGTTGATGGTTATGGAATTGATTATATCAAGTTCACATCCTTTTGAGCTTATTGTGACTATCTATGCACTAATATCCTTGGTATGAACGCGCACCCCAACTATGGGTAAAAATCACGACTTGTGTTCAATCAATATTATACAATAAATCGTTTTATAATAGGTATTGTGCTTTGGCATTGAATAATCTAAAACAATGTTGACCTGGTATAAAAGAGGTAAACAAATCGATCATAACCTTGTTATTGGAATTTATAACTCATTCATCGATTGTTCAGTAGTTGTCTCCCTTGGCCCTTTAAGGGTAGAATGGATTAGACAACAGGTAACCCAATTACCGCTCCTTTAGGGGTCACATGAGTCAGTCTATATAAACTCAAACGCATGCTGCCCGAGCCTCTTTTTCCAGTTTTCCTACCTTGGTTGACGTCGGCCTGACTGCATTTCGACAGAAGCCCTCA
The DNA here is from genome assembly GCA_963556195.1 of Sepiola atlantica. NCBI lineage: Eukaryota > Metazoa > Mollusca > Cephalopoda > Sepiida > Sepiolidae > Sepiola > Sepiola atlantica. The sequence goes on from OY744528.1 coordinate 40,220,738, forward strand.
GAAGGCAGTTTGCGTGCATAAGCAATTCCTCTCATCATGAAAAGAGCCAGATCAAGCAAGCATGCAGTTACCCGAACAATCTTTCTCAGATAAGTTCTCGTGAAGGTATGCAATAATATGGGGATAAAAGTTCTCATTCTGTGACACACCTGAAGTCTTTAATCAGATCCAAAATTACGTCAAAGCAATCAAAGACATTCTACAGAGTGAAAACTGTGGGAAAATAGATGTTACATAACTAAATCCATGGGCTCAAATTACATTAACAATTAGTAGTAATTAATAAGTAGTTGTATCTACCTGCCCCCTCCCCCCCCCAAAAAAAAAGAAAGAGGTAATGCCTAGAGTCTTTTTTACTTTTATTTTTGATTTGCATTTTGGGTGTTGCTTTATTATTTTTAAATATGATTTTGAAATTTAAATATTGCAGTATCGTGTGTTCATGGAAATATAAATTGACTCATCTTTTAAGTATTTTCTTGAAACTCTAAAAGAAACTGTAAGAATTTCAAGTTAAATTCGTAAGATGTTAAAGTAATCAAATTAAAGTTAGTTTTAAAATACTGAAAAGATCGGCCATTTATTTTTCCTTCCACTCCGTTAACGTCTGCTACTATATCTAATTTTTTAAACGAAAATTGTTCACCTACTATTAAGAACTACAATTAATCTATTTAATTTAAAAAATATAATTGTTAATCTGATTATCTGAAATACGACATAGGTAGAGTAATGTTGAAAATTATTTTATATAAATTTCGTAAGCGGCTGGAGTTGTTTAGGTCATAAACTAAAATGTCTCCATTTTAAAAATCTTCCAATCCAGAATAAATATTTTTTGAAAGAATTACATTGTTTAGTGAAAAGAACATGCTGCAAAGATAAAAAGGAAGACGTCGCTAGTCAGAATCAAATATGGATTTGTCAGATACAATGCTATATGAGCTTAAAGTCGATAATCCGATTGACTTTTCTTTATATATTAGATTAAATAAAATATTAGTCACAGAAAATAGTAACTTAAATTCAATGTTTTAATTTCTATTAATTCAAAGTTTTAGAAATTTATGTATATCTGTTTCTTGCCTCAACCTAACTTTGTTAATTACATGTTGAAATATTTATTATTATTATTTATGAAATAACATTAAAAATTAATAGTTATTAATAATTAAATAACATATTAATCAGATGAAATAGAAACTTAAATTCAATGTTTTAATCGCTGGCAGCTAGGATGTCTTCAATCAATCTGGGTGAAATAAGTGAGGTACTTCAACGGTGTTATACTACAATTGAAACTTTTTTAAAAGAATTAGTTTTTATCAATCAAAAGATGCCCGGGCAATGCCGAGTCGGGGCAGCTAGTTTAATATACAATATATATGTAAAAAATATACTTACATCAGAAAAATATGTTTCTGTATTTTGTTTTGGTTTTAGTTGCTTTCCAGTCGTATCAGCATTCATATTCACACTTTGCAGAGCCATTTCTTCTCCAGATATATTCTCCATCGTACCCTTCATAGTAATTTTTTCCTGGGGTGATATCTGCCCTTCATTGTGCTTAAGTTTCAACTGTACGTTCTTTTGGTGTGTAGCTTCTTCAGAGGTTTTATTGCTCGTTTTTTGTAACTTGTCGACCTCTTTTTGAATCTGCATCTGACTCTTCGGGTCATCGGATTTTATCGTCTTGATCGCTTGTAACTGACCCGCAACCTGCATGTCTCGGGTTTTTGGAATTTCAGGTCTTTTTACGACACCGTGAATCGATCTTTTTGGAACTATGCTCGTGTTGCTTGATCGAACGTTTGGGATCTCTCTTGGTTTGGCAATGCCACTGCTGGATTGTATGTGCTCAGGATTTTTCTCTACCATTTTACTTCCTGTCGGACTGTTGAGCACTTTCACCGGTGCTTTATGGTCTTTTTTGATGGCGCTTTTTTCTTTGGGTCGGATGACCGGATTGTCGGTGACGGATGATTTGTCAGAGTTATTTTTTAACTCCTTGGAAGGGCTTGTTTTTTTTATTTCGGGGTTCGGTTTTTCTGGGCTGATCTTTGGTGCTGGTGTCTTTTTCTTAAAATCTTTACGCTTTGGTTTCTCTTCCTTTTCTGGCGAATTGGTTCTGACAGAAAGGTTACTTTTATCTTCATCTTCTGATGCTGTTTCATGTTTAACTTCATTTTTGTGCTCTCTTTCAGCTTTTTTATTTTCAGTCTTTTGTGGATTTAATTCCTTATCCGGATTATCTCCCTTTGTTGACTTTAACTCAAGGATTTTCTCTTCTTCTACCTTTTCTTTTTCTTCTGCTTTTCCAATCACTTCTTCACCCAGGATAGATTTTATCTCTTCCGGACTGAACACAAGCCTATCCCCAAAATCATTATCGGTTTCTATATCCGAATCATCTCCTGCTTCCTTTTCTGGTGATGATGCTGACGTCAGCTCAAGTCGAGGCAATAACCTCTCTTGATCAGCTGGTATCTCGAATAGGTTAAGCTGGCTTCTAATTCTGCTCGATTGATCCGGATCAAGGTCTGTGAAAAGTTCTAGGTCTGTCGAAGTATCCCTGTCTTGTTCGGACAAAGAACGGGTGTTTTGTAAGTCTATGTAGGCATCACTCTGTGAAAACCTATCATAATTGCCTTCAGCGGACTCACACATGCGTAAAATCTCTTCTCCACCTGAAGCGTCAAGTGAGTATTCTTTGTTGTTGCTTTTTGATTGACGTTTGAAAGACGATCCTTTACTACGACGCAACTCCTCACGGCTGTCATACATTTTTATCTTTTCTGTGGACCCCCTGTAGTCATTGGCACTGAGCTCACTGCGGATGCTGTTCCGATCCAAACTAATAGTGCTGCTTTGGCTGAAGATGCTGTTGTGACTCATCCGAGCATTTTGCCAGGAGGTTTCTGATTTGTTGGCCAGATCCAGGTTTCGTTGGTCCGTCTGGGTCGCAACATCATGCATCAAAACCTTCACTCGACTTCTTGGAACAATGATGACTTCATCGTCTGATTGATCGTAAAGCAATGGACGAGTCAACTTCTCAGTTGAACCTGATAAATAAAATAAAGGATAAATTATTGAGATAATTAATCTTACAGTAATGAGCGAAGCTTTCTTTTGATCCTGACTCTGAAAAACAAGGATTTCATTTATGATCAAAAAACAATAGATTAATAACGGTTTTGGTTGATCCTGACTCAGAAAAAATTTAGTAACTGAGACCAAATTGATCTAAGAACGATAGATAAATAAAGCTTTTGGTTTATCTTGGCTCAGTAAAAATGAGAAATAACCGAGACAAAATTGATCAAAGAACAATGGATAAAGCTTTTAGTTGAACATGGCTCAGTAAAGAATTAGAAAGAAATGAGACAAAATTAATCAAAGAACAGTGGATAAACAAAGCTTTAGTTTGATCCTGGCTCAGTAAAAAAATGAGAAATAACTGAGACAAAATTGATCAAAGAACAATGGATGAATAAAGCTGTTGGTTGATCCTGGCCCAGTAAAAAATAGAAATAACTGAGACAAAATTGATCAAAGAACAATGGATAAATAAAGCTGTTGGTTGATCCTGGCCTGTAGTGAAAAGAAGAAAGAGAGAGCCGAATTCCTTTGTAAAGGTTTTATTCACAAAAGTAAAACACGAAATAAAGTTAAATGACGTAGCATTTATAGTTAACGCCTGACGGAAGAGTTCATTCAATGGGAGGAGGGTTAAGAATATCACACTTTCCCCTTCAAGTTTTTTTTTTTATTTTACTTATTTTTTTTTTATTTTTTACCTTTTTTTTTTACCTTTTTTTTTAAATGTATTTTATTCTATGATTTAAACTTTTTTTTTCTAATGCCTTATTTAGTAACGAAGTCCTTGTATTTCTCAGGAAATTTCCGTATTCTGCCAGATCTTCGCAGTGGCTCGGATGGCATTTCGCTCTCAACTTTCTCCACACGAGGTGTTTCTTCTATCTGTTCAGAATATTTTGTATTTTCTTTTTCACTTTCTGGCTTACTTACGGGTGGCATGCAAACATCCCCTGACGTGTTGTCTCCATTAATTGAGTTGGGAGCCAAATCTCTAACGTTGACGGTAGTTTCGATGCCAGAAGGTAGTCGTACATGGGCATAATGAGGATTGATCTTCAGTAACGTAGCAGGTGTAACCGGAGGGTCATTTTTACTCGACCTAATGTGATCTCTGACGTATACTTGGCCTGGTTTTGCCCACAGGGGAATAGAAGTACCAGAAGTGGATTTACGGCTGTACTTAAATAGTCTATCGTGAGGGGTCGTATTCGTAGCTGTGCAGAGCAATGATCGAATTGAATGTAGAGCATCAAGTAGAATATCTTCCCAACAGGATAGTCTCATATTGCGAGAATGTAAAGTTACTTGTATGGCCTTCCATAGTGTGCCATTTAGTTTCTCAATTTGAGCATTGCTTTCCGGGTGATATCTACTCGTCTTCGAAGTCGCAATGCCTTTCCCATGCAAGTAATTTGTAGTTTCCTCTGACAGAAAATCAGGCGCTCTATCTGTGTGAATCATATCGGGCATACCAAATATCGCAAATAGTTGATTCAGGCATTGTGTGACCGTTTTGCTTGTCATATCTTTACATGGAAATGCAAAGGGAAAACGAGAGTATTCGTCGATTATCGTAAGTAGATATTTGTTACCATGTGTAGACGTAGGCAGTGGTCCTTTGAAATCCATGTTTAATCGCTGAAATGGTAGTGTTGCTTTTATGAGAGTTCCGGTGTTACCGGTAAAGAATTTGGGTTTTAAATACTGGCAAGACGAGCACGAATTAGTTACACCTTTTATTTGGTCGAGTGAGAAAGGAAAGTTTCTTTCTTTGCAAAAATGGAACAGTCGTGTAATGCCTGGGTGGCATAATTTACAGTGTAGGTCGCGGAGATCTTGTAAGGAATAAGTGAGAGCAGATATCCGGGAAAACGTATCAGCAACAGTATTTTCTCTTCCAGGACAGTAGACGATGCTAAACTTAAATTGGGATAGTTCAATGCGCCAACGACATATTTTGTCATTTTTGATTTTTGATTTCCTGGTATTATCAAACATGAAGTTAATACTTTTTTGGTCTGTAATTACAGTAAAGTGTTTACCAAGGAGAAAATGTCGCCACTTTCGTAGAGCCTCAACAATAGCAGCTGCTTCTTTTTCTACCGCATGATGTTTCGTTTCACTAAGGCTTAGTGTCCTGGAATAGAATGCAACCGGACGGTTTTCTTGATTAAGGGTAGCCGCAATACAGTTGTTACTAGCATCTGTTTCTACTATAAATTCTTTTTCTGGGTCAACCGTTACCAGCATAGCATCTTTCAAGTCGTTCTTCAGCCTTATAAAAGAGTCCAATGCCACAGAAGATAATGGGAATTCTCTATTGCGGTTTAGTGCTAATATTTTCTCTGAAAAATTCTGGATAAATTTGCTGTAGTAGGAGAACATCCCAATAATCCGTCTTTGTGATTTTAGATTTAGAGGAGGTGGCACCTCAAGTAGAGGTTTAAGACGATCGTAGTCGGGTGATATCTGGTTGTTTTTGATAGTGTACCCAAGTAAAGTTATCGTTGAGACTGAAACGATGCTTTTATTCTTATTAAGCGTGATGTTGTACTGTTTAGCAACCTCATAAAATCTTTGAAGATTGTAGTCATGCTCTTTTTGGGGTTTTCCACAGATAGTAACGTTATCTACATAGACAAATGTATCTACTAATTGCTCCCCGCTGACAATGCCGTCAATGGTTCTTTGGAAGGCGCTTACTCCATTAGTAACCCCGAACGGTAGGCGAGTAAACTGGTACAATTTACCATCCATGTCGAATGCTGCAAATTTACGATCCTCCTTACTGATGGGGATTTGATGGTATGCTGATTTAAGATCAAGAGTAGTAAAAACATTATACCTGGCTATTTCCTCGACTATTTTAGATATACTCGGTATCGGATAAGCGTCTAATTCTGTAAATCTGTTGATTGTGTCACTATAATCGATCACCATACTTTTTTTTCGGTTTTCATTTGATGTTACTAGAACCTGCACTCACCAAGGTGAAATTGAGGGTTCTATTATATTTTCCTCCAACAATTTTGCAGTCTCTGTTCTTATGAATTTGCTATCAGCAATTGTGTGGCGACGTGACTTGGTGCTGATTGGGGTTGTGTTCGTAGAAAGATGAGAAAATAATGGGGGAGGATAAACGTTCATGAATAGAAACATTTTTTTTGGTGACTGCCCCTATAATAAGTTCGTCCTCTGCTCCATCAAATTTGAAGGTTACATTCTTATATCTGCAGAGAATATCTTTCCCTATTATTAAGTCGACAAATAAATTCTTAATGACCTCCACTATTACGTTAGAATGTACATTATTGTTAAGAGATATATCGACTTTAGTTTTTCCCACAATTTTCGCACACATATTAGGGTCGGCCAATGATATTGCTTTTTGTTTGGGAATAATTTTATGGTTCATTTTTTTTTTTGCAATATCGCCGTTAATAAAAGTCCCCACACTACCAGAATCCACCATGGCATTGACTGTGGATCCATTTATTTTACACTTAGTAAATGTAATGTCTTTTTTTCTTCCTAGTCACGCGAGACTAGGGAAATCAGTGTCTTCATTCAACACTGCCGACACGGAAGATTTACAGACTTTGGCCCAGTGTCCTTTTTTCAAACACTTATTGCATTTTGAGTCACGGCCGGACAAAGGTGACGCGGATGACGAGAATTCCCGCAGAAAAAGCAAATTTCCTTCGGCCTCATATTTTTTTGTGTCACTGCCAGACTTGTATTTTCTCTTGAAGTGATTATTGACGCGGAAATCATATTCTCCTGGTTGTAACACGCAGAGTGTTTTCCTGCTTGTTCAAGAGATCTTGCCATCTCGTATGCTTCCTGAAAAGTTAGTGAGGATTTCTCGAGAAGTCGTTGTCGAATTGAGGGGGAGGAGATACCGCTAATAAAAGCCTCCCGCATATACTGGCTTTTATTTATTTCGGCACTCACGGCCTGGAAATTGCATGTTTTAGCAAGGTTTTCCAACTGTAACATAAAAGAATCCACTGGTTGTTGTTTCATGGTGATAAGCTTGTGGCGGTTGTAGACTATATTAGTAGGCTTGATGTAGGCCGCATCCAGAGCTCTTATGGCAGATGTATAGTCGTTTGTGTCACTAATTATTTCAAATACCTCTGCCGATATGCTATTTATCAAAGCATAGAAGTCGGTTTGGGTGTTTCCAGGTTCTTCAGTGCCGTTAACCGTATGTAGGTAATTTATAAACATAAGCTTCCAATGTTTGTATTTTTTTTCTGCATTGAAGGCTGTAAACTCGGTGTCGAATCGTTCAGGACAAAGTACTCTGTCCATTTCTTTTGTGAATAAAATTGTAGTGAAAAGAAGAAAGAGAGAGCTGAATTCCTTTGTAAAGGTTTTATTCACAAAAGTAAAACACGAAATAAAGTTAAATGACGTAGCATTTATAGTCAACGCCTGACGGAAGAGTTCATTCAATGGGAGGAGGGTTAAGAAAATTACAATATTAATATAGTAAAAAAATGAGAAATAACTGAGACAAAATTAATCAAACAGTGGATAAATAAAGCTTTTGTTTGATCCTGGCTCAGTAAAAAAATGAGAAATAACTGAGACAAAATTAATCAAAGAACAGTGGATAAATAAAGCTTTTAGTTGATCCTGGCTCAGTAAAAAAAATGAGAAATAACTGAGACAAAATTGATCAAAGAACAATGGATAAATAATGCTTTTGGTTGATCCTGACTCAGAAAAAATTAACTGAGACAAAATTGATCTAAGAACGATAGATAAATAAAGCTTTTGGTTTATCCTGGCTCAGTAAAAATGAGAAATAACCGAGACAAAATTGACTAAAGAACAATGGATAAATAAAGGTTTTTGTTTATCCTGGCTCAGTAAAAAGGAGAAATAACCGAGACAAAATTGATCAAAGAACAATGGATAAATAAAGCTTTTGGTTGATCCTGGCCCAGTAAAAAAAATTAGAAATAACTTAGACAAAATTAATCAAAGAACAATGGATGAATAATGCTTTTGGTTGAACCTTGTTCGGAAACAGAGTGAACAAGCAGATGCAATCATTAAACATATATAAGGGGATGTGTCTAAACAAACCACACGTCGATTCTGTTGTCTTTTTAATTTAATGCAAGGCCTAAAAAGAATGATTTTTTGTTTAAACTTACGCTTACTTAGAATAAAAAAATTCTTAAGTTTACTTAGAAATGTTTACCTTTGCAATACTTGATCTACAAAAAATATGAGTTTAAACCCAAGCCCTAATATTTACCTTAAACTGTTTACACTACAATTAGTAGTTGTCTGTTAGCCCCCCCACCACCACCACCACCTATTTTCATCATAAATTCGATTTAAGAATGCTCTTTTATTTAATCTTTATTACAACTTTTGTTTTTTTATGATTTTACTTCATGATTACTACTTTAAAATTAATAAAGATTTTAACAATACAATATCTTGCTTTCTTTTACAAGTAGACTCTATAATCCTCCACTCTATAATAAAGACCAATGTGTATTCAGTTTTATATAAATATATATATTTACACATACATATAAATAAATGTACTTCTCTTTTATTACGCGAGTAAAAAACATGCGGAACGAAACTATTTATAGTGTTTAGAGGAAGGAAGAAAGCAAATGTCAAGTCAGACAACCTCCACTGTCTGAAATGAATTTGGAAAGAAATCCTCCACTCTATTTCCACAATGAGACGTTTTCTTTCTTTTTTCTCTCTTTTCTTTCTATTTGATACGTTTTTCTTTTTTAAACTTTCCAGTTTGAGACGTTTTCTTTCTTTTTTTATTTCTGTTTGTTTTAGCTTCACCGATTTAGCGGTTATTTTATATGAATATTAGTGTGAACACTGGCGAAGCATAATTAGTTTTACGTCATTTTTGACGGAGGGTGTATCCTTGTAGAATAGAATATTACAGGTAGACCACAGCTAACGTAGAAACATGCAGATAGACCGTTTACTAAACAGCACCGAATTTTTAGTAATGTGATAAGACAGGAATGAAGCCCCGTCTTCGGTTTATTTTCGCTTTTTATGTATTTGTAACATAATCTTCATGTATATATATATAAAACTTAATGTATGTGTGTGTGATGTTTGTGTGTTTCCTATAGAAAGAAAGGTTAGAGAATTTACATAAAATCTAAAGGTGTATTCTTATGTAAAATTCACCGGGGAAAACAATGGAAGTATTCCCGAATCTCTAAGTGTACCCCTAAGGGAGTATGAGGACATAACCTCTTTAAAATCTCAAATATATACTATTTTTATGAAATTTAAATAGGTAGTTTATTCTTGAGTGTGTTACTGCCATAGCCCATAGAAATCACTATTTTAATATCAACGGAATAGATACCCTTAAATAAAAGTCAACTTTAAAACTGTCCACAATTGCTGCAAATGAATTATTGAAAATGCCCAATCTATGCCAAATCTGTTAAAGCCAGTATTGCTGAGAAGAGTCTTGGCTCACGTGAGTTTTAGAAAATAACAAACAGGGTACTGAACAGATTTAAAACCTCTATTTCTGCCATCATCATATTCAAAAATACTGGTGATCAATCCTCTGCATCTCTGTACAGACCAATTAGTTTCCCAAGCATCATGCTTGAATCTATGATAAATCAAGCAATTGTAAAACCAACTCAGAAGAAATAATCTATTTAGTGACAAGTAATATGGGTTTCGTCCTACAAGGGCGACTGCTGATGTGCTAACTGTAATATTGCATAGGTACACAAATCTTTTCACGGGGGGGGGGGGGGGGGGTTCTAAAGCAATAGCCCTTGACATATCAAAGACCTTTGATAGGGTCTGACAGAAAGGGTTTCCAGCTATGGAATATCTGTCAATTTTTTGCAACCATTGAATATTTTCTCTTGAATAGGTTTATAAAAGTAGTTGTTGATAGGCAGAGGTCAGAAGCACATATAATCATGGGGTCAACACTCTTTGTGATCTTCATTAATGATGTACCAAATCATATTCTGAGATCATTCATTGACACACAGACGACACAACCGTTTATGGCTGCACCTCAAAGAGCACTGGTGATCAAGCTATCACTGATTCGGACATGGAGTATGTGGTGCAGTGGGGAAAAAGTGGCTTGTTACGTTTAACACTTCTAAAACCAAGCTTCTCCCTTTTTTCACCATCAACGCTCGGATCCCCATTTTGCTTCAGCTTCAGCTTCTTCTTGAAATAGCCCCTTGTTTTGATAAGCTCTTAGGACTGACTTTCATGCCAGATCTAAAATGTAAGTTGCATATTCAGTCTGTTGCTAAGGTCACTGGAAAAAGTGTTGGATCATTCTACCGCTCCAGAAAGTACTTGACTCCAGATACAATTCTCTAGTTATATAAGAGTCAGATAAGTACTAAGATGGAATACTGCCGCCACATCTGGGGAGGTGCCGCACAGAGCATTCTTTCCAACCTTAACAAAGTAGAAAATCTACTTCGAAATCTAGTGGAGGATGATCTCTTCTCTTCCCTCATACCCCTTTCTGACAGAAGAAACATTGCTAATCTCTCTCTGCTCTATCGTTATTTTCATGGAAGGTTCTCAATTGAGCTTCAGTTTTTGGTTCTTCCTTGTAAAATATTCACAGCAAGAACTCATTTTTCTACCACAATGAAAAATCTATTTCCTTTCTCCCTCCATGTGCCTAGCGTCAGGCAGAATTTCCATGGACAGAGTTTCTTTGAAAGGGCTTCTCATCAGTAGAACACATTACCGCTGGACTGCTTCCCTGCTGATTACAACTTGGTCGTCTTCAAATCCAATGTCAAGAAATTCTTGTCATGGACTGCCCCATAAGCAATCAAACGCAGTTCATACCATTGATCAATGTTAGTTCTCCCGTAGTGTTCCTCATCTTTTGGCTGGATATCATTCCTGTCTCATTAACCCTTATCCTCGAGTGGCTCTTGGCCTTGATAAGTGGTGACCCTAATAGTAAAAACAAAAAAAGAAATACAAAGATCAAACATAAAATGCCGAGTAAAATTTTACGACAAACCTAATGATGGTATTAATTTTGATTTTAATCTTCCTCTGAGGTCATCAGATCTAAGTTTGTCTTTAAGACCTATATTTCACATCCATCATATTATTCTCATATCATATTCTCCATACAACACATATCCTAAACCCTCACTATAACAAACAAATAATAAAGCACATGCAAGGTTCTAAGTCTTTTGTTTTAGGAAATTTTTATGTGTCCCTTGGTATTTCAACGAATTTCTTAGGCTGATCAACTGTAGTATTGTTGGAACTTCGTTGAGGTCTGCACTCTCAAAGTGATCATTTAAAAAAAAACATTATAACATTAAATCATGTTTACAACATTTCCAAAACATTTATTCCCCCAAACAAGCCATGGTATATTTTTACATTCACTCCAGTAACTAACATGGGAGATAATCCAGTATAACTATCCGAATCAAAATGTAGATTAATCAAAAATAAAGTAAAAAAAGAAAGTTAACAAGAGTACCATTGCTGGTTGAAAAGAAGTTCTATATATACACATTTCAAATTTAGGGACCCTCAAGGTTTCTAGTCAGCTTTATACCATATATATATATATATATATATATATATATATATATATATATGATGGACTCTCCCGTCGATATTTCGACGTATGAGTGCCCCGCCAGGGGCTGCCCACGCATGAATTTGAAATTTCAAGGGTTGTGCAATCCCTAACAACCGCTCTCCTGAGTCGGCATTGCTTGATTCCAATGGCAAGTATAGTACAAGACGACTGGAAACAATGCCGAGATAAGCAGAGAGCACATACAGCACCTGGTATTCCCAAATGGTTACCCATTTAGTACTGGCCAGGTTCAACGCCGCTTAACTTTGGTGATCTAACGGGAACCGGTGTGTCAACGGGATTGTGCCGTATATATATATATATATATATATATATATATATATATATATATATACATACATATATATATATATATATATATATAGTGTAGTGAGTAATATTAATACAGCCGCCAAAATCATAGCTTTAATGCATGTTCCTTCATAAGTTGAACACTGTTGACATCGGCTGCCTACAATAGGTGTAAAACTCTCACCGTTTATGTAGTTGTTCATGGTGGCCGTCGGAATTTGAGTTATAAACATGACTTGTTCTGGGGTTTCGAATCCTGCGACCGGCTTGAATAATTATCTCTACACTGACGATTCCGGAAGGATGAAACATACACATATGTAGATAAACAAATATTTATAATTATATATATAGTAATCCAGGTAAGGTTTGTATTGATAGGGTAAAAATCCGGAGAATCTTCACTGTGCTTATATCATAGTGCTAAATAATAAATATAGCTATTTACATATAATAAAGGGTTTATTTATACAAACATAAACATGTTTCAATCATAGCTTTGATAACCTCGATTTCCTCAGGCCCCAAAATACATGTTTTCATATTGAAGAATGGAGCGAAATTTTTATCGTTGCTAAATTAAAAATATCACTTTAAGCTTATCGTTAAATCTATCTATATTCAAATTTAAGAAATTGGCCGATCAAATTATTTTACATAAGAGTTTAAAGTGGATCAATTACAATCTAGCCCACAAGGTGACATGCGGGTGGGGGGTGGGGTGGGGGGTAAGAATGTATCTCTGTCTATGACATGTTGATGGGAGGAGGCATGTATCTGTGTCTCGTGAAATATATCTCAGCCTAATAAAATTGCACATGAGGCTTACACATCCTTTACACATCGAATACGCAGACAAACAACATTTACACACGTAGATACGCAATTCATAAGTCGGGAAGAGTAAAATTATCGAATAAAGTAAAATCAGAATTATGATTTTTGAATAAAATTTCTAATGGGCTTATTCAATAATAAGAATAATAGTGAAAAGAATAAAATAATAATAATGATAATAATAATAATAATTTAATAATAATAATAATAATAATAATGATGAACTAAAAAAACTAAAAAAAAACAAATAAAAAAAAAATAGAATGAAAATGGATTAAATATTAAAAATTATCATAATACATAGAATGATGATTATTAACACAATAAATATAACAGTGACATATGAAATGGAATAATACTAATAATGATGTTTTCCCTTATTTTTTATTTTTCTTATCTTTCTGTTTTTGCTGGAGATGGGGCATCCTACAGGATGCCAGACATTCACCAGCTATTTCAGACACTCCAGCCTAGAGATCTTATTAAGATTCTAACCGTCCCTTTAAGTGCAATTGTTTGTATTTCTCTTGCACTCGGTTCACCGGGTATACTCACCAGATAGCTTTTGAAATTATTTTTCATTAGTCTTATTGCTCCTATAAATACTGAAATGATGGAGATTTTCCTAAGATTCCAGTTTCTTTTCATGTTCTGGATATATATATATATATATACATATATATATATATATATATATATATATATATATATATATATATATATGTGTGTGTGTGTGTGTGTGTGTGGGTGGGTGTGTACAAAGGTAATCTCCTAAACTAATCAACAGATCATTATGAATTTTGGAATATATATTCTCGGCAACACGATGAGTAATATGGGCACTTTTTTTTGTAAACTTTACCATATACCCGCACTCACTCTAAAATACTTTTAATCTCCTAAACTAATGAATGGATTCTGAATTTTGGAATATATATTTTAGAAAATACGGTGAGTAACATGGGCACATTATTTGTTTTGTAAATTTTAACATTTAGGAAGTGTATGTTTTTTTATTTTTTATTTTTTAATGTACATTTTAACATTTAGAAGGTATATATATAAAGTTAGGTATGTGTATATGTTTATATATATATATTTATTTCGTTGTACAAACTCATAAACTAATGAACCAAACTTTACAATATAAGGGATTGTGCCCACCCAAACATCTGTTAAAATAAGTTAGATACAAAAAAGTAATAGAGAAAAGAATTGCTCTACATCAAATTAATAATATATTTTTAAAAGGATCGGTGTGCATGAGCATCAATAATATGTATGTGTTTGGTAAAATCCTAAACTATTGAACTTATCATTATGAACTATGGAATATGTATTCTAGGCAACAGGGTGAGTCACGTGGGCACATTATTTATGTTTTTTGTAAACTTTAACATAAAGTGAGTGCCACTGAAACCGTAAAGAAAGAAACAACATTAAAATTTAAAACTAATATCATATTTATTGCTTACACTTGTTCTAAGACTGATAGTCTTCTAGTATATATATATATATATATATATATATATATATATATATATATATATATATATATATATATATTAAACTTTAATATATATATATATACTAGAAGAATATCAATCATATATCGTACTAGTGAGATTTGAACAGCAAATTCATATTCACAATATAAGACGAATAGCTTTCTAATATACTGATCATGTGTATGCAGTCAACATCGTAAAATTATCTAATTTGCATATTGATTTTCAAAAGGACATCTCATTAATAATTCAATGAATTTTAAAATTTTAATATAACAAATAATTCTATTTTTTTGTTGTGGGTAAAGGTTTAGCATTTTCAGTGAAAAGAGTCTTTCCGGTCCTTTTCGGTAAATTTACTTCTGATTGTTGTGATTTTTTGGTTTCTTCAATTTTCCTGGGCAACGCCGGGACACAGGCCCCGTTAGTATATGAAATATTGTCATCCACATACAGCTGTTTCATCTTTTCAAAACTTATCATACAAACCCCAAGATTGGAACTCCAGACATTAGACATATGAGTTAATCGAGCAGCTGGCTTTTGAGCTAATCTTTTCTCTCTCATAACTAGAATAAAGTAAATTATATAACATTACTCGTTCGATTAGTCTGCTTCCAGAATTATTTAGGTTTTCAAATTTTAATATTAAATATTCATACAAATCGATGCTTTTTAAAATGTGATCAAATTCTTTCAAACACGCCAACCAGTGCCACACATCGCCCGGACTTGACCTTAGTTTAAACTTGACGTATATTTACGTAAAATTGACGTATATTTGTTTCTGTTTGCCCTCACCCTCCCTCCTGGAGTTAATGCCAACAAAATGAAGAAAAAAAGAGGAAAAGCTCTTGCTTGAAAATGATATATTTATCGAAAGTCTTGCTTAAAAAAAATTATTTTAGATTGTATCATGCATACAAATGGATGCTTCTTAAGATGTGATCAATTTCCATATATATATATATATATATATATATATATATATATATATATATATATATATATATATATATATATATTTTATATATATGTATATATATTAGACTAATGTGCAATGTGAGTCTTAAAAACAGGTTTAGTTCTGATGAAAATGAAATCTGGACAGTATTGAGAAAGTATATTTGGAGGGTGAAGCTATTGAGGTTGTCAAGAAGTTTTGTTACCTTGGTGATACGGTTGGAGCACAGGGTGGAGCAGGTGCTAGTATGATTGCAAAAGTTAAAAGTGGACGGAGAAAGTTCAGGGAACTTCTGCCATTACTAACCAGTAGAGTGTTATCACTGTCAACCAGAGG
The DNA here is from genome assembly GCA_963556195.1 of Sepiola atlantica. Classification (NCBI taxonomy): domain Eukaryota; kingdom Metazoa; phylum Mollusca; class Cephalopoda; order Sepiida; family Sepiolidae; genus Sepiola; species Sepiola atlantica. Next base: position 40,236,432 of record OY744528.1, read on the forward strand.
AAGTGAAACCTGGCCAGTAAGGGTTTAGGAGATGCATTGTGTGGAGAGCAATTATATGAGAATAATAGGATGGATGTATAATGTGAGTCTTAACAGCAGGCTTAGATCTGATGACCTCAGAGGAAAATTAAATCTGGACAGTATAGGGAGATGTGTGCAGAACAGTAGACTTCAATGGTATGGCTACATAGAAAGAATCGATGAGAGTTCTTGGGTTAGTAGATGTAGAACAGTTAAGGTAGCAGGTGCAGTTCATAGTGGAAGGCCAAGGAAAACATGGGAGGAAGTGATAAAAATGGATCTAAAGTCAAGAGGGATAAATAAAGACCTGGTCAGAGATAGGTTACCTTGGAAGTCAATTTCTTAAAGCTCTCTAATGTATTCCAGCATGTAAAACGGACGTTAAACCAAATATGATGATGATAGTAAATAGTTCGCAAAGCATAGTTAGTACATAAATATGTTAGAATTAACTTGGGTAATTGCGTAGTCTTAGTAGAGAGATTAATAGGGTTATGAAATTAATAAGTTAAAACGAAGGCAACAATTAGATTAATTATGCGAATTGATATATGTATATTTTAGACTAATGTGTAATGTGAGTCTTAAAAAATAGACTTAGATCTGATGAACTCAGGGGAAGATTAAATCTGGACAGTATAGGGAGATGTGTGCAGAAGAGTAGACTTTGATGATATGGCCACGTTAAAAGAATCGATGAGAGTTCTTGAGTTAGTAGATGTAGAACAGTTGAGGTAGCAGGTTCAGCTGACAGGGGAAGGCCAAGGAAAACATTACAGGCAGTTATAAGAATGGACTTGCTAGAATTAACTTGGGCAACTGCATAGTTTTAGTAGAGAGATTAGTAGGGTTACAAAATTAGTAAGTTAATATGAAGGCAACAATTAAGATTAATTGGGTAATCCTATAGAAAAGACCAACTTAGCCTAATGTTAATTCAAAGTAATGCAACGCAATCAAAACAATAAAAAGTAAAGGAAATCATTATATAGGAACCGAGGAGGGATTAAAACTTTTATCAATGAACGTGTCTCAATAAGAACAATTGGACCTTGTCGCTTAGAACTTTTGCAATATTGACGTGTGTTGCACAGAGCTTTCAAGGAGGCCGCTTGACACTTCCGGCGTCAACTCGAGGTTGCTGTCTGAGCCGATACGATGCAGAAACCGAAATCGGCAGTAAGGACAGTGCATCACTGAAGACCACCCATGATGCATCTAAAAATGTATTTTGATTATCAACTACCTGTCGTGACACACTTACCTGGAGAGGAATTGCATTGAGGGTTGCTGTAAGCATGATTTAAGATGGCTCGTTGTCGCATGTCCATTTGTTTACGGTTGCGAGCGATTTTCGGAGACAGGGATATCAAACTGGTTGTTTCGGACAGACTTGGAACTCGTATTCCGGATGTTGTGAACTCAACATGGTCTGCACGGAAAGAAGCAAAAAGAAAAAAATCATAATTTGGAGATTCAAAGACGAAGTAATTTCATTAGCAAGCACTGATCTTATCAGTAAGCCACTTTATTTATAGAATCCTTCATCTATAATAAAGAGCAACGTGTATTTATTTGTATAATTATATCGATTAATAATGGAGATTATGTATCTGTCTGTCTGTCTGTCTGTCTGAAGCCGAAACTATATTATTAGTTTTGATCGCTCTCTTTTTATATCTACTTATCAGCTCCTATATATACGTATTCCAAAGCTTCCCCAAACATTACACGTCTTGCAAATTTATTTAATTAATTTGTTTTAAAACTTCTAATAAATTAATATTTGTAAATGTACACTCATGATTGTTTTTTTCAGATTTCCAGATGTATTTAAAATATTTTCCTCGATAATAATCTTAATAAAAATTATAAATAGAATTAATTAAAGACATTGTTTGTTTTTTAAATCTATATAATTGAATTACGTAATTAAATTAGATTGTAATGGAATGATGGAACAGCCGGCGTCCACTCCAACATTATGTTCCTCAACCTCTGATTATTAAGTATACCGTTCTATTTTGAATGCACAGAAATTTGCAGAGGAATTTCAGATATGAAAAATCTGAGGCTATACCAATTAGCCCTCGACTATCGATACACTCTGAGATGGAAAGGGGCATCGGAGATCTTACTGAACTTTCAATTTGATCTTCATTGCGACAACTAAGTGGTCACAGGGCCCCAAAGGAGACAGGACAGTCGATGTGCACTATTCAGGGAAAGTTGTCAGGAAAAGACTAAGAAGGCTTGCAAAATGTCTTTCAGCCTCAGGAACGCAAGTGGGTTTGTTAACAATTTGAGTTTTTTGCAAGGGAAAAATCGTGACAAAACCTCCTTTCCTCATCCGTTTGTTTGAGTGGACTCGCCATTTAATATTCTGAGATACTCTCAATGACAGTAACTCTATCATTGTGAGGACGATAGAGGGAGAAGATGAATGCAGTGCTATGAGCGAGTACTACATGGACACACATATAGGGCAACTCGGGGTCTTCATTGGAGATGTTCCTACCACAGAAAACCGTCCCTAATGTAAGCACAAATTTTGTGTCCATGACAATCTTGGCGGTAAGGTTTTGAGGTCATGTTCGAGTAACCTGAAATCTTGAAGTCATCAATAAAAACTGACGGACCAATGCCAGCTCACACAGATATAACAGGTCCGGTTTGGTCCTTAGTAAGTAGATTTCAACCTCTGGAATGTTGGAACACAGACTCCTAATTTTTTAAACTGACACCTGAAAGTAGGGATCCACGTATAAAATTGAGAATCTGAGTTTATGCTTATCTTTTGTTTTAAGACGTTTTATGTTGAGATTTGGAAAATTTGTGGAAGAGGTAAATAGAGGAGTTAAGACGAAATGCAGAGAGAATGAGTAAGCAGATTATCTTTCTTTGCAAACTATTGAAGAAAGAAAAGCCGCAACAGTTCTCACTAATATGGCATCGAGAGGCCTTACCGGAAACTACTGCATGATCCAAACTCCATTCACTAAATTAAAATACAGCAGCCCTGATATTTTACACCTGCTAATAGGACAGTCTCCTTGAGAGTTACTGCAAGTTCTGATTCTTGGATTATCAGGCAGATAGCGTCAGCTCACATAAAACGTTTACATCCAAACATGGCAACAAAGATAAGAAAATAAAAATAAAATTACTCAAGACCCACAAGACAGCATTTACTTCCCCTCTTTGTCAGAAGCATCATTCTTGGAAGGTGAGGACTAAGGGACAGAGAAGGGGAAGCGAGAATTAGAGGGCTGCTGAAAAGTACATCCACGGTGCGTTTTCTGTTACTCATCAGTATGGGTGCACCTATAGATGACCGTGTTGTGTGCTGTACAACATGTACTCCTTCTACAAAGACTGGTTTCAGTGACAAGCTGGGGAAAGATGGAAGATTTGACAAGATCTACGGGTCAATTTCACTGAGTGGGGTAACCCTGCGCCTGGGTACTAGACCAGGTATTGCCACAAATTTCTAATTTGTGCTGTTCTTTTTAATATCGTTTATAAGAACTGCTACTTAAAAGAAGAAGAAAGCATCTACAATGACAGAGAAAGGAAGATGAAAACTTCAGCTGCCACATCACCACTGCAACTACAGAAATACTACCAGCGAGTTCTGGCAACAAAGTGGACTAATTGTAGGGATCTAAGAACACCCCAGACTATGTAGACTTCGTGGATACAATAAAAAGTTTATTTCCATGATACTTATTTCACATTATTCTTTTGGCTCGCATTTGTCTTCAATGCTCAGATATTTTGGCATGCAATTTTTGGGAGACAGATAGAATTGTAGGTTATTGTTTATTTTTATTAGCCTAAGAAAGCTTTCTTCTTCTTTTTAGATTTACTAATGTTTTAAAATATACTAACGAGTCACTGATTATCAAGACCTGAAGGCCATGTGAGGATAAGGGTTAAAGAGATTTTTAGTTGGCGGTGAACAACATCTTTGAGAAAATTGGAAACGATGGTAAGAATTTGATTTTTTCAGAGGGCGGCTCGACAAGAATTTGTTTACATTGGACTTAAAAAAAACCCTATGTTGTACTCAGCAAGGAAGCATCCCTGCGGTATTGTTGAAATTTTTGGAAGACAGATAGAATTTGTGGGTCTTACCTGACACAGAAGTTATTGGCAACTTCTCAACACCGAAACCAGTAAAAGAACCAGAGCAGGTGAAAACGGTCGGAACGTACTCAACGTGTTCCCAATGCTTTTCTAGTGCAGGTCCCCAGTCAGGCTCAGGCTCACACAAATACCGCAATCGCTAAAAAGAATATTTAAAAACAAAAAGGAAGAATTACTATCACAGTTCAGAAATAAAATGTATCTTCTTGGATTAAAAGTTTTTTCTTTTCTAAAAGGGTGTACCCTAAATGTAAGTGTAGAAATGTCCTATTTGTAGGGAGAAATGAAGAAGAGATCCTGTTGTATGAAGGAAAGGGGTGCTGTATAGATATCTATCCTTCTGCCCTTGCAGTGTATGAAGAAAAATGGGGTACCATAGTTTGGTTATAAGGACAAACTTCTACGATTTCAATCAATTTTATTAATGCAGTTTCATCAACGCAAAAGACGTGGTTAGTAAAGAGTTATGTAGACAAGAATACCAAAAATATGTTGAGTCAGCCTTGCCCCCCCCCCTTCTTTGAAGTTTATTGCTTACTGCCTGAGGCGCCCTGACTGGGGAATGTCGACGGGGCTGCTCAGGCTATTTTTGCTAGGCCAGTGTGCTCCTTTTTTAGGGACGCTGGCTTGACTCTCCCCCACCTTCCGACCTTGTGTCACATATTCCTGCGATGGGAAGGAATTAGATAACTGCGCCAACCCCAGCCTGTTCAGTCTTTAAGTAACTCCAGTTGATTGAGGACTTCGTTCTCGACAATCAGTTCGGTAGGAACTGGGCCATTTCGGTGGTCTTTTATCTGCCAGCCTAAGGTATTAGGTCCCGGGTTGTTCTAGGAGGTCCACCCTCCCAGGCCTTGCTTCTCTTCTTTAAGGTGGAGTAAGTTTATCGCTTGTTGCCCAAGGCACCCTGACCAGGGAATGCCGACGGGGCTGCTCAGGCTATTTTTGCTAGGCCAGAGTGCTCCTTTTTTAGGGACGCTGGCTTGACACTCCCCCACCTTCCGGCCTTGTGTCACATATTCCTGCAGCGGGAAGGAATTAAATACCTGAGTCAACACCAGTCTATACTAGCAGTCAAGACTGACGTACCACCACTCTTATTTCTCTGTTGTATTATATTTTCTCTAATATACTTGTTTTCTCTAAACCCCGAGTTTGTGTTTTTATTCCACCCCCCCTTTGCAGGACCACAACAAAAAGGTTTGTGCGGAAGTGCCTCCCGTTGCTACATAACCTTCAATCATTCACATCATTGTTGAAGTTTACGTATATTTCATATTTTGTACATTATATATTTAATAATTGCTCACATATAACAATTTGTGTACATTGAATGATTTCCTAAAAGAATGTAATCCGAAATTCTGAATTTTCCAACAACAATATCAATGCATAATGTTACAACATTATGCATTGATATTGTTGTTGGAAAATTTAACAAAAACTATTTGAGAATATACATATGTAATAATAGTCTATATAATAATAGTCTATATAATAATAGTCTATATAATAATATGTTACGGCATTTTATGTTCGTACGTACGTTATCATCTTGCACACACATTTAAAAAAAATGAGATCGTCCAATCAGCAAAGATGGTGATTGATGATTAATCTGATGTTGCTAAGGTAAAAAATCTCACTTTACTCATTTTAAAATGAATTGTTCCCAAATCAAATTATTCTGTCCTATTGCCTTAACTAGTACAATCTTAAATAAATACATTTAAAAAAGTGTGATTCGTTTTATTGATTTAAAGAATATTTAGCCGCCAATTATTTTACCGTAAAAAATGTTTATTGTTTTATACAGAATTAAATTTCTTCAAATTTAAATGAATAAATAAGGAAGAAACATATTCGTTTTTTTATTTAAAGAATATTTAGATGATAATGACAATTATTTGTATGGAAGAAGAGCCATTTTTTCTTAATAGTATTAATCCTGACAGAAATTTATTATTTCAAAAGAAATATTATTATTAACAGTAAATTAAACAGATTAGTGTAGAAAGCACTGTGGGATTTCCACGGGTCTTGCTAGTAATAATAATACTAATTAAATAATACTAATAATAATAAAAAAAAAAATAAAAAAAAATAAATAAATAAATAAATAAATAAATAAATAAAAAAAAAAATAAAAAAATAAAAAAAAAAATAAATAAAAAAATAAAAAAATAAAAAAATAAATAAATAAATAAATAAAAATAAAAATAATAATAATAATAAAAATAAAAATAAAAATAAAAATAATAATAATAATAATAATAATAATAATAATAATAATAATAATAATAATAATAATAATAATAATAATAATAATAATAATAATAAACAACAACAACAATTGGGCAGTATCACTAGTAAGATATACTGGACAATTCATAGGCTGGACCAACGACGAACTGAGGCATCTTAACCAGAAGACTATGAAACTAATGACCATGCACAATGCACTACACCCGAAGGATGATACTGACCGACTCTATGTGAAAAAGAGGGAAGAGACTGCTAAGTATAGAAGACTGTGTGAATGACACAAAAAAGAATGGGAAAATACATAAATCAGAACACAGAAAGTTTGATAACTGCAGCAAGAGACACAGTCAAAATGAACAATACATGAAGTAGTGAAACCAGAAACAAAAAGACAAGAAAAGAAAAGTGTGAAGAGAAAAAGCTACATGGATGATTCATAAGAATGACAAGGGAAGAGACCCACGAAAACACCTGGACATGGCTAAGAAAAGGACAACTGAACATAGAAATGAAATCGCTACTGACAGCTACACAGAACAATGCAATTAGAACAAACTACATCAAAGCTGAAATACATTAAACCCAGGAAAACAGTAAATGTAGACTCTGTGGACAAAGAGACGAAACGGTAAATCACATAAGTTAATGTAGCAAACTAGCCCCCCCCCCAAAAAAAAATACAAAACAGACACAACAGTATTGGGAAAGCAGTACACTTTGAACTATGCAAACGACTGCATTTTGAACATACAGACAGATGGTAAAGACACAAACTGGAGACAGTACTGAAAAATGAAAATTACAAAATCCTCTGTTACAAAGATATAAACTCATCCAAGCAAAGAGACTGGACGTCATAATAGTTAACAAGAAAGAAAAAAACTGCCAAATTGTTAATTTTAGCGTCCAAGCAGACAACAAGTAAAGATGAAGGAGATAGGAAAACAAAGCAAATACACGGAACTTGTCAGACAACTGAAAAGAAAGTCAATATAAAACCAATACTCGTAAGAACACTAGAAACACTCTCGAAAAAACTGTAAAAAGGCTAAGAGAAATTGGAATCAAAGGGAAGACTAAGTATATATATATATGTATATATATATATATATATATATATATATATATATATATATATACATCAATATCAATGAGTGTGTCCAAAACATCAGGAAAAGAAAAAACAATTCGTACATTATTAAGCATTGAAAATCCAAGATATACATCTCTGTATTTTGTTTGTCCGAGTGATGATGAAACGGACCATAAAGAATTGGATCTCTTTAAGAAAAAATAAAGACATGGTCACTCAAATCTAATTTTCTATTGTTTATTTATATATGCTCTGGAGTTAAAAATCTATCTATTGAGTGTAAACCATGAAAGTCTGACTACAAATAAACACAGACACAAACACACACACATATATA
>OY744528.1:40249296-40302922 GCA_963556195.1 Sepiola atlantica
GAAACACTCCCTTCTCTAAAACAGGTGTTAGAATATATTTTTAAGTGTTACAGCAGATGTCATAATATTTAGTACACTGTTAAACAGCTGTTAAGATACATATTGAAGTATTATAAAAGGTGTCATTATGTTTGTTACAGTAGTAAAACAGGCGTTAAAAAATTTATTGAAATGTTACAACAGGTGTCACAATGTTTTGTAGAGTGTAAAACAGGTGTTGAAATATATATGGAAGTATTACAACAGATGTCATAATGTTTGCGACAGCTTTAAAACAGGTGTTAAAATATATTGAAATGTTAGAACAAGTGTCACAATGTTTGTTACAGTGTTAAAAAAGCTGTTAAAATTATACTGAAGTATTACAACAGATGTCATAATGTTTGTTACAGTGTTAAATAGCTGTGAAAATGTATATTGAAGTGTTAAAGCACATGTTATAATGTTTCTTACAGTTTTAAAACTGGTCTTAAAATATGTACTGAAGTGTATAGCAGGTTTCATGATGCTTGTTACACTGTTAAAATATCTGTTAAAATGCATATTGAAGTTTTACAACACATGTCATAATATACTTTACAGTGTTACAACGGATGTTACAATATATATGGACTTATTACAACAGGTGTCATAATGTTTGTTATATTATAAAAAGGTGTTAAAATGTACATTGAATATTACAACATATACCATCATATTTGTTACAGTGTTATAACAGATGTTACAATATATATCTAAGTGTTACAACAGGTGTCATAATGCTTTCTATAGTGTTACAATAAGTGTTAAAATGAATGTTTCAGTCTCATAACAGGTGTCATAATGTTTATTACAGTGTTAAAACAAATGTACATTGAAGTGTTACAACACATATCATAATATTTGTTACAGTGTTAAAATAGGTGTTAAAATGTGCATTTAAGCTTACAACAGGTGTTACAATGTTTGTAAGAGTGTTAAAACAGGTGTTGAAATGTACACCTAAGTGTTAGAACGGGTGGCAAAATGTATGTTATGGTGTTAAAATAGGTGTTACAATATGTATTGTACTGTTACAGCAAGTGTCATAATGTATGATGAGGTGTTACAACTGATGTTCAGGTGTTACAATAATTTATAAATGATTCACAGGTATTATATCGGGTGCTCAGATGTTACAATACAATAATGTATTTTGGGAGACGTTATGCGAGATGCCAGGAGGTTAGGTTTGGTTGTTTTGTTTTACGGCATATCAACCCTTTTCGGGTTATTTAATGCCGAATCCAGTCATTTTTGTAAAAGTTTTTATGCTTCAAGTTTTTGATACCTTCAAATATTTATCAAGAAAGAGGAAAAATGTTGTTTTTGTCTTTTTAGAACAGGATTGAGTTTTGCAAAGGAAAGGAAAAAAAAGTTTTTATGCTTCAAGTTTTTGATAACTTCAAATATTTATCAAGAAAGAGAAAAAATGTTGTTTTTGTCTTTTTAGAACAGGATTGAGTTTTGCAAAGGAAAGGAGAAAAAAACAATAACATCAATGTTTGATGCATTTTTAGCCAGTATCTTCAGACAATCTGATCTGGTAGCACCAGGACAAGATGTCAGGAGCTATCTGAGTTGAACATATATACTTGAAGTTTTTACTTACCAACAGCATGGTTGGTGAAACTCCCAGCCAGAGGATTCGCCAAAAGAGACTGACTTCGTGTCTTATCATGTGCTTTATATTACCACAGAACTTTTTGACGCCATACACCCAGGCAATGGCTATGCACATGCTAATGCCAATTATCATCAATGGGAAACCTGTGCACTCATCCATCAGTTGAAGGATGTAGAGGCCACTCTGAAGAAATAGGAAAACAATAAAAAATATTAGCGGCAATGTTTTAAGAAAACAATTAACATTAAAAAGAAAAAAACGCACACACAACGAGAGTAAGTAGAAATGTTGATTCTTCTTTTTTTTTCAGAAAGGGAAATACTTCCTATCAAGTGAAGAAAAAATATTAAATATAAATGATATCTTTTTATTTTTAAAATGTGTAAGGAACATATGTGGATAACCTCCACTCTATGATAAAGATTAATATGTATTTATTTGTATGTTTATATAAAGGGTCTTCTAAAATGTCATAATTTATTTTAAAATGTTATAATAACTTCAAAACTGTATTTCTGATAATAACAACACTTATAAACTAATAAATATATAAAAATAAAAACTTGTTTTATTGCAATCAGGGCTGGCAGGACAGTTATAAAAGTGGGGGGCTCTCTTAAAAAGTGTGTGTGTGTGTGGGGGGGGGGCCTGCCCACAGTGCGCCCAGAATGCCAAATATGAGAATAAATTCAATATCTTGACTAAAAATAATCGTCCAATAGTGGTTGAGAGCTCGTTAGAAGCGGAATGGAATTCTCTTGATGACAGAAAAAGAAACATTCAAAATATTTCAATTTTTTGGCGTCTGGGCTCAAATTACCGTATTTGGGCAAATTGGGGAAAAATCACTGTTTGGGGCATATTTTGGTTTAAAATGATCGTCTGGTAGTGGTTGATGGCTCGTTAGAAGCGGAATGGAATACTCTTGGGGATAGATGAAGAAACATAAAAAAAAATTCAATTTTTTGGCGTCTGGACCCAAACTACGATATTAGGGCATTTTGGACCAAAAATACCTTTTTGGACATAATTTAGACATGAAATGATCTTCTGATAGTGGTTGAGGTCTTGTTAGAAGCATATTAGCAAGTTGCTTCTGGTGTAAAAAGAACAAACAGAAATTTCAATTTGGGGGGGGGGGGCTGGGCCCAAATTACCATATTTGGTCATTTTGGGCCAAATACACCTTTTTGGACTTAATCTAGACATAAAATGATTTTCCGACACTGCTTGATAACTCATTTGAAACATCAGCAAGTCGCTTCTAGTAAAAATGACAAAATTCAAGAATCAATAGGTTTATCAAATATAGAGAATACATAAAGTTAAAAGTATTAACTGACAAGGTGCATAGAAAAGTGCAAAAGTAAAAAGCTTAAATGTATTAAGTATAAAAGTATAAATGTATGTATTGGAATTGGAATAGCTCGTTGGAAGCGTATTAACAAGGCAGACTTGCATTTTTTCTCTGTTCTTCACTTCAAATTGCGTTCATTGGACTTTGCTCAAAAGATACTGTATCGATTTTTTGGAGAAGAAAATGAAAGTCTGTAAATATACCTATAGAATAGGGACTTTTAACAAAAACTCAACCATTTCGCTTGGTTTTCGCCAAATTTTAGATAAAATTGATTGTTGGTCTTATATTGTAATGATGACAATATGACCAACAATCAATTAATAGATAAGCTAATTAGATAAAATTAAACACATGCATATCAACTTAATTATTGATGACCATAAAGTGGGGGGGGGGCCAAGTCAAAAAGTGAGGGGGCTTGAGCCCCTCCCCCCCCCCCTGACCCCCCGGTGCCGCCGTCCATGGCATTACTACATTTTTATTGTGGAAAGTCCTCAGAAAGAGGAAAGTTCCCCTGTTCAGTTTGTGGAAGGGAGTTGGAAGCAGCTTATTTTTTGTTGTGATACCTGTAAGCATTAATGGAAACAGATGAGAACTCAGATGTGGAAAAAGTATATTTGGATGGTGAGGCTATTGAGGTTGTCCAGAAGTTTTGTTACCTTGGTGATAGCATTGGAGCACGGGATGGAGATGGTGCTGGTGTCATAGCAAGAGTTAGAAGTAGATGGAGTAAGTTTAGCGAACTTTTGCTATTACTAACCAGCAGAGCGTTGCCGCTGTCAATCAAGGGTAGAGTCTATCAGGAATGTGTGCACAGTGTGATGATGGATGAAAGTGAAACCTGGCCAGTGAGGGTTGAGGATATGTGTTGCATGGAGAGAAATGGTGTTAGAATCATACAATTAATGTGTAATGTGAGTCCTAAAGACAAGCTGAGATCTGATGACCTCAGAGGAAGATTAAATCTGGACAGTATAGGGAAATGTGGACTAACCAGCAAATTTTGTTGGTTTGGTCAAATTGAAAGAATGGATGAGAATGCTTGGTTTAGTAGATGTAGAACAGATGAGGTAGCAGGGTCGGTTGTCAGAGGGAAGCCTAAGGAAAACATGGGAAGAAGTAATAAGGATGGATTTGAGAGAAAGATGGATAAATAAAGACCTGGCCAGATATAGGTTACTTTGGAAGACAATTTCTAACAGCTGCCAAACATATGCCAGCATGTAAAACAGACGTTAAACCGATGATGATGATGATGATGATGATGATGATGATGATGATGATGATGATGATGGAAATATATTTATCACTAGCAAGGTACACAGGAACTTTTGTATTTTGTATAAAAAAAGAGCTCATCAAGCTAACCGCTGCAATTAAGATTCTAAAATCCCTTTTATAAGCAAATAATATTTACATTCAACTTATTTCTTTTATTCATTTTACATCACTTTTCCCTTGTTCAGACGTTTCTGATATTATGCAAGCTCGCTCTCCACTTCTCACAGTTCAGCAGATAAGCAGTCTCCAAACTCTACTCTGTGCCATCTTGCTTACAAGTTTTCCTTGGCCGGTCAACCTTCCTGCGATTTAGGACATTCATGCTTCTGCAAAGGTTTATCCAGGAGGATGAACGTTCCACATGACCATACCAGCATAATCGATTCATTTTTAAGATGACCTCCATGCTGGGCAAGTGTAGTACTTTCAGCAAATCATCTGACCCGATGTGTTGGGTTTGGTCAGATTTCACATTGCAGATCCATCTGATTATGGATCTGTCATTGTGCTGCAGACGGGCGAGAGAGGACTGGGTGACGGCCCAGCATTCATTACCATATATCATGATGCTCCTGACACAGCTGCTTTACAACTTATCCCGGATGTGGAGAGGGACAGCGCGTGATGTTATCAGAGGCAACAACTCATAAAATTTCGGCCAAGCTGCCTTCACTCTTGTGTCCGTACGGAGTTCACATCCACCACCTGCACTCGGCATATCTCCTCGATAGCAGAAAGAGTCTACTATCTCTAATGCCATCTCTTTGTGAGGACAACCGTAAATAGGATGTGCCTGTCCCATGCATCTCTTACACTTGAAGTTGGGGTTTAGGGCTAACTTAATCTTCGGGTCATTGCACTTTTTGTGAACACACAGTAGGCACAAATTACACTGTATTGCATTGATTCTAACACCCTTCCGGCACACAGATATTATACTTATGTCTATCAAAATACTTAAAACCCTTCCCTCCTGATTCACTTCGATTAGCTAATACAATTTTACCGGTTTTAAGAAAGGCAATATAAAAAAAAAGAATGATAAAATCTATCCATACAAAAATAATTAATTTTTATTGAAAATTTATTAAGACAACTAAATCTAAAGAGTGTGTAGAATAGTTCAAAGAGTCTTAGAACGTTCCAAGTGAAGAGAAGTTGTTTTTTCTGTAAGGAGAATTGAGTAGACCTGTTCATTTTGGCTGGCGCCATGTGCTTTATTTGTGACAGTGTGTCTGTAAATAGGATAGGCATTGTAGATGTGCATGTATATTGGGATGCCTGTTTTGTTAGTGAGAGACTGTGTGTATGAACTGTGTACATGAGGTCGGTTTGCAGTATATGCAAATGCAGGTTTGTGTATATGCTGTTGTTCATGTGTATCTCCCATTGCCATAAAAGGCCTAATCAGGATAGTGTCGTGTGCACATCTGCTGTCTCTGAACGAAAATTGGAAAGAGAGAGAAAAACGCTGTGTTTGGGTTTTAATATTACACATGAATATTTGGAAGTGAATATTTCTTGCACGTTGATTGGTTGAAAGAAACTGCTGATTTAGGCTTTTGTCCAATCAAGAGTCGATACGTAAAAACAATATTCACTTCTGCCGCTGCTTCTAACAGTCGGACTCACCTTATTTTTAAGTGAGTTAAACAAATAATGTTTACACTAACTACTTTTTTATGTCTATTCTAGTTAGTGTAAACATTATTTGGTTGATCCACTGAAAAATAAGGTGCGTTCAACTCTCAGTGGAAACCAGTAAAACTTTATTTCCTCACGGGCACTGATGAAATCATCCGATCCACAGGGGTCCCACAGTCAAGATTTTTGGAAGTAGTCTCTCAACTGAGCGTCAATCTATGCCCCTCCCCCCTGTAAAACATTCACAACAAAAACTCGTTTAGCTACAACCACTGTAAATAATTTTCCTTTCTTCCTCTGTGTAACTTACACTAAACAGAACTTCCATGAGAGAGTTTATTTCCAAGAACTACCCGTTTGTGGAACACAATACCGCGAAACTGCTTCCCAGCTGGCTACAACATGGTCGTTTTCAAGTTCAATGTTAACAAATTCTTGTTGAGCCGACCTCTTAAATAATCAAATTCTGCCCAGTGTTGTCTCACCGTCCTCCTGATAAACTCAGTAACCATTATCCTCGAATGGTCTTTGAGCCTTGATAAACAGTGACTCGTTAGCACATAAAGAAAAAGATAGAATTGGGTTTGTGTTTTTTCACTTACCTCCGTTCTCATTCAAGATTCGGCAAGGCATTTGTTATAGAGTTTGGAGGGGACAGGGACCAGCTCAGCAGAGCATTTCTTATAACTATAACATGGATAAGATTGCATTCGTGTTGGGTTGTCTCACTTACCTCCGTTGTCATTGGTAACCCTAAGAAATAAAGGAGGATGCAGACAATGAAGAGGACAGTGACCCGCTTCTTTCGTAGGACTTCAATTTTTTCATCGATGATTGCAGTCACCACCGTCTCGACGATGGTGATCTCGGTGCTCAATCCCATCATGACGAGCATGAGGAAAAAGAGGATGGCCCAGACTGGAGCGGCAGGAAGGTAAGTCAGAGCTGCTGGATAGGCGGTGAAGGCCAGGCCAACATCTGTGCAGCAAAAAATACAATCACAATTATTATTAAGAAAAATTGATATAAATAAATAAATAAATATATAATAAAAAAGTAAATAAAATATATATGATATAAATAACTAAATATATATAAAAATACATAACAAATAAACAAAAATAATAACTAAATATATAAGAATTAATCATAAATAAATAAAATAAATAAATAAAATAAATAAAATAAATAAAATAAATAAATAAATAAAATAAATAATATATAATATAACTATATACAAAAATAAACAATAAATTAAAATAATAACGAAATATATAATAAATTATAAATAATAAATAAGTAAATAAATAAATAAATAAAATAAAAAATGAATATATAAATATATATATATATTATATAAATATATAAATATATATAATATATAATAAATGAATAATATATATATATATATATATAATATAAATAAATAAATATAAAAATAAATAATACATAAATAAAAATAAAAACTAAATATACAAAGATAATAAATATATAAAAATATAAATATATAAAAATAAGAAAATAATAAATAAGAAAAATAAAAATAATAATATGTATAATATAAATAAATATATATAATAAAAAATAAATGAATAAAATAAAATAAAATAAATTAATTAAAAAATAAATATATAATAACTAAATACTATTTTGTTAACATGTTGCGAAACGTTTGTAAGATGATAAAAATAAGCATTCACAAAAATAAAGGAATAAATAAGTAAATAAATTATGATTGTGGACTGACGTTTTATATTGGTCATTGGAATTTAACTAATCAATATATATATATATATATATATATATAGAGAGAGAGAGAGATATAGAGATATATATAGTGGTAGATCTTGCGACAGATCGGTCAGAGTAAATAAACATACATCTATATTGTAATATAATGTAATATATAATAAACATAAATATAGGTATTACATAACGAGGTTCATGTTTGAATGGAAAACTTTTAATGACACTTTTAAGGATTAGACGGAAGTCGATGAAACCACGTAACTCCCGGGGTCGAGATTTTCTGTCTCTTAGTCTGGCGATACTTCAAAAAGGATGACATGTATAGAGCGCCATCTCCAATGAAGGGGGGTTGGGCGAGTGCGCACAATATAATTAGGTGTAGTGGAACGAGCTATCCGTCTATCTATCTATCTGTCTTCCTCTCTCGCTCTCTTTTATGCATACGAAAGTAACCTGTCTCTCTGATGTTTTCTGTGACAGTTCCTCTCTTTGTAATAAACCTTTAAATATAGACATCAACGTCTGAGTGGGTTTATTTATCAGCCGACGAAAAGAACCTGGATCCACGACGACAACGACACGGGTTTATAATGGCTTATACACGCGTGGGTTAGGAAAATACAATATAGGGAGAAAGATGCAGGAGGAGAGAAAAAAATTAAATGAACTAAGAAAGACCAAGTGCGATGTCACTTAAGAAAAACGATCAATTTAAAATAGGATTTATGGAACAAAACGTGTAAGAGAAAAAGAAGAAAAAACACAAAAAGAAGAAGAAGGAGGAGGAGGAAAAAAAAGAAACAAAGAAAAAGGAGAAGGAGAAGAAGAAGAAGAAGAAGAAGAAGAAGAAGAAGAAGAAGAAGAAGAAGAAGAAGAAAGAGGAGGAACAGAAGGAGACAAAGAAGAAGAAGAAGAAAAAGACGAAAAAGAAGAAGGAGACAAAGAAGATGAAGAAGAAGAATGTTCTAAACTTCAGATGTCTTTGGTATGACATAAAAAAGCCAGAGAGATTGGAATTTGAGAGCTTTTGAAGAGTGTGGAGTCATCCTTAAGCTATCATTACTCCCAGGTCCACTACGACTGAGAGTGGTCGTACCTATCGGAGGTTCATCTATGGGTTAAATCGTATAAGTTCTTCGTACGATATAGAACCTTATCCGATGGTAAGGTCTCAATTTGAGATATTTGGGGAGTTTGGAGTTATCCATTAGTTTCCAATACTCTGAGGTCCATGCTGAACCGGATTTGTAGTACTTGTCAGGATCCTATCGATGGGTTAAATCCAATCTGTCCTGCGTATAACATGAAACTGCATCCGGTTGTATACACATACATTTACATGATGAATAAGTAACTCAATCCTCCCATAATATTCATCATCATTCAACTGTCAATCTATTCATCTCATTAACCTTCATCCTCGAGTGATATTTAGCCTTGTTAAGTGGTGACTCATTAATACAATAAAACAAGGAAACAAAATATCATGTCGTAAAACCAACCAACTCCTCCATGACTTAAAGAGAATCTTTCCTATGGATGACTAGAAACTGATGCAAAGAAGGTAAGCTCCCCTTACCGTGCTAGAAAACTTATCACACTGCTAGTATCCTATATCTCTATAAAGCCACCATTCGCCTGTGGATGGAGCATTGTTACCACATCTGGGCTGGTGCACCAACCACTAGCCTCTCTCTCTTGGACTGGGTGCAAAAAAGAATCTCTAACCTAATTCGTGCTGCATGGTTTTCCAAGCTCCAGCCATAACGATAGTGTTGCATCTCTTCTTGTTTTACAAGTACTTCCACGGAATTTTTTGCGATGAACTTACTACACTTGTATCCCCTTTAACGAAAATACCTCCAACCTACACGACTAACAACAAAATCCCATCCCTTCACTGCCGGAAGATTTTCTACTCTGATAGCTTCTTTCCTCAGCTCGCTTGCCCTTTGAATTCTCTTCCTGTTCCCCATTTCTCCGACCGTACCAACATGCAAAAATTTAAATGTAATGTGAACAAACACCTCACTGCCAAACTCCCCTCCCCCCTCACAAATAAATCTGGCACCTATCACAGTAGCCCTTTTATGCTTTAGCGGCAATATGCCTTGTTTAGGGCGGACTAAAGTTTTAAAGACTTAAACAATACATATAAATTTAGATCATGAATAACTAGTTCAAACAAACACCTACATATTTGAAGATATTACGAAGTTGAAGCATAAAAACTTTTATCAAAATGACTGGATGCAACATTAAATAACCCGAAAAGGATTGATATGCCACAAAACAGAAAAAAACAAACACACTCTCCAGAACAATAAAAGCCTTCATTAACGCATTTTCTTATCATGTTATTCATAATAACAACTAGTGGGGTCTGTGGAAATTCCACAGTTGTATCCTTCATTTGTTTTATATTGCTGCCGTGCTTGAAACTATTTCCATTCTATGGACACCCGGCGTGAACGCAGACTCCCCGATATTATTGTACCACCTTTGTCCAAACTGAAATATACTTATCTATCTACTCTGGTTAATGTAGTTTCACAATATACTTAGTTATCTCACAAAACCCTTGTATGTGTTTGTGACATATTTCCATTCTATGTATGTCGGGCACAAACTCAGATCGTACAATATTATTGTACCTTTTTGGGATAGAACAGATTGCACACTATGATCCAAAGACCAAGAAAGTGTAATTTGTTCGAGTTTCACGTTTGACACAATAGTGACATCAGATGAAATTTTTTAAATTACGTTTTTTGCATTGCATCTTCGGCTATCAAACAATCCCATCCTTTAAAAAAAGTGTGGAGGGTGATAACGTATGTACAAACATAAAAATTGCCTTAGCGCATTATTATGTAGATAATAATAAACATCTTTATTTAATATTTTTCCAAATACAAAAAACTCAGGGACTAACCGAAGAGGTACTCTTCCGCCCAATACCGCAATTTATTTATCCTTCATAACAATAAGAAGTAAAGAAAAAATACAAAACACAAAAAAAACGACAACAAATTCGTACTAAATGTACTACAGTATGCGGAAATTGTGCACTCCAAATACAAAAATGCACACTAAACAGACACACACATATACACATACATATGCACGTACATACATATGTACATATGAGAATAAAATACACAATGTATCATAAAATGAAATTTTGTGGTGATAGAATGTATGAAAGACAGAAAGGAAAAAACAATTAAAAGGAAAAACAATTAAACACATGAAGAAATAAAAACCAAACAAGAGATTTTACCAGTTTCGTTCATATCAACGAACGTCTTTAAAAAAGTGAAGATTACAAATTTTCACATTTCTGAAGACATTTTTGATTTTTATTTATTCCTATGTTTAATTGTTTTTCCTTTCTGTCTTTCATACATATATACATATACACACATATATCTGCTTACATCCATTCTGAAAAAAAAACTCCACCAGAAGCAAACACAATTGTGAATTAGGATAAATCAATAGATAAACCATCCACTGCACGGATGGTGAATTATACACACATTTAAACAATCTTGTATACATAAAACATGGAAAAAATATTATTGATTACTTGAGAAATTATGAAACTTTTGATGGTCTTGTGAGAAATTCAACATCTGTAATTTAGCCATAAAAAGCAATACCTGTGCGAACTCCCCCTAAAAAAATAAGTCGTTAAGGTTCTCCTACCTGGAGCAATGACATTTTCAACAGTGGTATTAAGTTCTTTTCCAAGTACTCCCATGACAGCAAACACGGAAAAGCCAGCTAAAACACTCATCAGAGAGTCTCCTAAACAAACAAATACAGCGTCCCTACAAAATAAATAATAGTAAACATCTTTATTTAATATTTTTCAACATACGAAAAATACAAATGTTAACAGGAGTGAGGAGTGTGAGTATGATCAGCAACTGATTTATTCAAGGGGAGATAACTCAGGGGATGACAGACATGTTTTTACATATTGACTATGGATTGGACAAAAGCTAAAATCAGCAGTTTCTTTCATCCAATCACAGCACAAGAGATATTAAAACGAGAAAAAAAATATATATATGTGTGTGTATGTGTGGCGACAGATGGTGTGACTTATCGGTCAGAGTATAATCGTGACAATCAAACAAATCTGGATGGAAAAATCCAATGTGGACTCTGTTTGAACTGATAAATGCAGAAATTAAAACACACACACACACACACACACAAATATGTAAATTGATTTCGATACCGACCGGACCAAAAACGGTGTCAAATAAATTCTTTATTATATTTTTACAACCGTTTCATCTCAAGTGGCTATACAATCTAAAGAGGTTTTAATTTTACAGTCAAAAAGAAATCTTTGGAGAGAAACGTTTACATATACACAATTGACAAGACACAAATCGATATCGAAGGAACATACATGCACTCGTGCCTTGTATTGACTGCAAATAACAGAACTGTAACTATATTGACATTCAGTGAATTATAATAAACAGTAGGGGGCTGTGAAAATTCCACGGTTAATTACAGAAAAAGTTTTAATTTTATCATCTTAGAAACAAAAGTGAATAAAACAACATTTTTTCAGTAAATAAAGGTTACTTTCTAAACACACAAATATTTGATATCTTCTCTCCTCTCTCTCATTTTCTCTCTTTATCTTACTGTCAATTCATGTGAAAATTTCCTTCTCTGTCTCTTGCTCAACTGATATAACACACTCTTTCTCATTCTTTCTTATATATCAAAACACGTGAATTACGTTCTCTACCCTACCCCGTATGTTTCCACCTTCCTCTTTTCCTCATCCTCATCTGCTTAAATGCTATCTGCTATTAAAGGAACCAGATCTAATCTCTCTCATATAATATATAAATTTTTTTGTCATCAATAGCTTTCTTTCTACAAAATCAATATTTGATTCTGGTTCGTTAGTTCTTTTGGTGGATTGTTGCAGCATGTTATTAAGAACAATAAAATGTAATTCGATTTAATTTCTTCCAGAAAATACTTTGACTGGGTTGGAATTATTTTCATATGGACATCATCTTAAAAAGAGGATGTAACTCTGTATTCATAGAAAACCAACAATCTTTTTAGATACATACTTTACACACTAATCATGTTGGGAAAAATATGAAAGTAAGTTTTGATTTCATTTCCTTATAAACAGAACAACAATATAATTCTATCACTCTAGAAAGTACCTCACTTCTGACTCTTGTAACTTGAAAGAGTAAAACAGTCGCAGCAATAGCTCAACTAGCTACAACCACAGCAAAGAACTTTCCTTTCTCCCTTTCTGCATCTAAAACCAAACAGAGATGTTCAGAATGGTGGCGCTAGTGTATGAATTGGGATTCACCTTGAGACGAGCAGATGGCAGGGTTTTGCTGTGTAAGCTGAGTCTTTAGGAAATCTGAAGCTGACCACATGGACAGGAGTCGGGAGTGTGAGGATAATCAGCAACTGATTTATTCAAGGGGAGATAACTCAGGTCATGACAGACATGTTTGAAGCAGCAGCAGTAGTGAATGTTTGTAACGTATCGACTCTTAATTGGACAAAGCTAAAATCAGCAGTATCTTTGAACAAATCACAGTATAGTCCAAAAATCTTGCATTGACTATAAAAACCCAAACACAACATTTTTCTTTCTCGTTTTTCTCTTTTTTCTTTTACAGACATGCATACATCACAATCCAGTCTGTTCTTCTTTCACATTCACGGACTACTGTACGACCAACAAAGCACATATATATATTACTCACTGAATACACATACACACGAGTTCCAAGATTCACACACTCTCTCACTAACAAAACAGGAACGCTAATATACACACGCATCTTAATGCCTATCCTATTTCCACACACATAAATGCACACATCGACAGCCGAAATAAACATGTGTGTTGAATTTCTCCTGAAAGACAAAACAACTCTTCTTTTACCAGAACGTTCCTTGGACACTTTGGACTCTTAATCTTTATTCAACTTTATTATCGTTTGCCACACAATTTGTCTATGCTAAATTTATATATTTTCGTTTATTTCAAATCCAATATACAAGATACCAGATAGATAATTTAAGACGTTAATATACATCTCAAAAACAAAGCGAACACACTTTTTTACAGTCTATTTCTTCATAGTTTTAAACTTGACTAGGCAAAAATCAATCCCGAGTTAAAATGAGTCTCAGCTTATTTCACAGTAGGAAGTAGTATTATCAAAGCGAGATAACTCAGAATTAAATGTGATATTAATTAATGAGGATTTCTCATGTTAAATATTGAGGGTATGTCAGCTAGTAATCATTTAAAGATTTATGTTAACTGAGAGATTGTTGTTAAGTTAGGCAGGATGTAAGGGGCGATAACAGGCCAACCCGTTGACCTGAAGGCATCGTTTTTTGTGGGAACAATAGATAGAGGAAATGACGTCATAGAGATGAGATAGGCACAAGGAGTGGACACTCTGACTTGAAGCCCGATGCCATCAGATGTGATAAGAAATGATTTAAAACTCGATGATGAAGAAGTAAGGGCAAGGTCTCAAATATCTGCAGCCCAATCTTTCTTTTCACCGCCGCTAGCAAAGATTGATGCAATACCAACTTCCACGTAAAATGGTCCTTCTACAAATTCAAATTTTATGATAATGTCAAATATTAAAGTCTGTCAGTAATGGTTTACGTTTGTAAGGATTTATTTTCACTAAAAGATTATTATTAAGTTAGGCCGGATGTAAGGGTCAGCAACTGGTCAACCAATTAACGTTTGGGGTGTCATTATTCTTCTGTGTGAACAATAAGACATTCACAGCAAGATGGGTTTTCTACCACAGCAAAAAAAGTTTTCATTTCTCCTTCCATGTGCCTAGCGTCAGTCCTTGCTGATAACAACTCGATCATCTTCAAATCCAATGTCAAAAATTTTTTGTTATGGACCACCCTAACAGTAATCAAATGCAGTTCATACCATTGATCCAACGTTAGTACTCCCATAATGTTCCTCATCTTTCAGCTGGCATTGATTCCCATTTCATTAACACTTATCCTTGAGTGGTTCTTGATCTTGATAAGTGGTAACCCGATAGTAAAACAAAAGGAAAGTAACGTCAGACGATACAGGAAAAAGCAAAAAGCTAACGAATCTGGCTTGGGACACTGACACGATCAGACGTAATAAGAAATGACTTAAGAATCGATGATAAACGAAGCAAGGTGTGCGGTTCCAAATCTTCTCCCCGCCAGATGTAGCAAGATGTAGACAATATCAACAGCCTAAATACAAACCCATCTTCTGTTGTGTTTGCTTGGGCCCAATTTAAATTCCAGAACGATAGTGTCCATAGTCGGGGGGGGGGGGGCACTGCAGGAACTGTGAACGTTGGGATGCAAAGTAATCCCAGGTATGATTTTAACTTATACTGATTATAAATGTTGGGGATCAGAATCCCCTAAAAACAGTACGTATTCAAATATCCAAACAAAAAAATAAAAATAAAAAGGAGTTTAATAATGTTAATATTGCCTATAGGAGAAAAGAGAGCTTTATTTTCTTTATTTTAATAAATCGTAAATAAATTTTTAAAAACATGATTAATATATGCAAAAATAAGATTATAATTATAACTTCTCAACTGATGTAGTCTGGTTCTCATTAGATCATCGAAGTTAAGTGACGTTGATCCTTGTCAGTACCAGATGGGTGATTATTTGGAAATATCAAGTGCTATGTTCCTGCATAAAACTGACAAAAAGTAATGTGAAATCATTTCGCCTGAGTCGGACACACATGTGATTCGGAACCGCTTGCAAATACAATATCCTTAGACTTTAATATTCCTTCTGTTATGGTACCTATTTTTTACGGACTACATGAACTCTTTTGCTTAACTATAAATACCGGAACACATACCTCTCGGTGTTGGAACTATCCCAGTCTAATACTAGCAGTCAGACAGATGTTCAATCACTCGTGTCTTCTTTTCGGATCTTTTACAGGTCCACAACACCTTCAGAGGAAGCTGACTCAACACACCAAAGGTACTTGCCACACCAGGAGGACCCATTGTAGTGTTGTACTTCCACTAGTATTCCATATGTTTTTCACACTACAAATTGCTTTACTTACCTGTATATGTTGTTGTGAAATTTATTGTAACTAGAAAGAGTTGAGAGGCCACCCCAACAGAGCGAGAGGGAGAAGAACACCTGTGCAGCTGCATCACCCCACACGTGCACTTTTTTAAGCTTCTCCCACTTTGGCGTCAGGTAAAACTTGATCCCTTCCATGTGTCCATCGACGGTGAGGCCTCGGATCAACAGCACAAACATGATGACATACGGAAATGTAACAATCAGGTAAACAACCTGCAGCAGAAATGAAAAGTATTTTAATTACAATCATAAAAATTAGAGAAAGAAGTAAAACATTCTTTGTTCGATTATCAACATGGCTACACGGAAGACACCTAAAACGTGAAACAGTTTATCTTACTGTTGCATTCGAAACAAACACATGAAACTTAATGATGCCTCCACATATTTTTGCTAGTTTGACTGCACCCTACTCAAGACTGATACACCATATAATGTTAACCTCAGGCATGGCTCTTACTCCTTAACAAAACATCTGATAAAAATCGCACTCAAACAAGGTAATATAACCCACCATTACACTATCAACTCCGACCCCGGCTATGTACTACTTATTTTTTATCACTATCTGTTCTCGTCTTTTTCTTTATCTTCTTCTTCTTTTTTTCTTTCTCTTTTCTTCTTTCAATTAAAGTTTTTTTGCACGTGTTGCATATTTTCAAATAATTACGCACGTGCCAAAATATCCTGTTTCACGTCTTTTTCGCTGTTTTGTCGTTTTTTTTTCTTAATAAATTTCAAATCTCCAATTTTTCTGATAAACTTCGTTGATCTGAACGAAACTGGTCAAATTTCCACTTTGTTTTTATTCTTCATGTGTTTAACTGTTTTTCTATTCAAACAAATTCAAGTAGTAAACAAAAATCTTCTATCATGAGAGCATTGTTGTCAAATGAAAACCGTACACCACTGTAATAACCATCAGACACATGGACAATCCTAAAAAAAACGGATGAGATGCTTTACATCCAACATCTGCTTCTTTAAACTGCCTCATCTCAGTGATAAATCACAACTGCAATCCGCAAGGCCATTAGAAGAGAGGGCTTGAACATACAGCTTGCCCATTCAGGTCCATCACTAAGGAAGCAGCTAGCTACATGCAAACACCAATATAACCCAACACTGTGCACCCTGGCTATCTGTCCAATGAATACCACGGACATTTGTCACTGCATATATATGGTGTACAGATTAGAATGCGCCATCTGCAACAAATGTTACATAGATAGTACCATGAGACCCCTACACATCAGGATTAAGGAACATACACAGACACAATCATCATCATTCTTCAAACACCTTAACACATGCAAAAACACTAACAGACTTATGAAAGTTAACATCTTGGCCACAGGGAGGGACATTGGAAATCTTCGAATTAAAGAAGCTCTATTCATCTCTAGGTTACGACCTTAACTTAATAGTAGGCTTGAACTTAGTTCCGCATTTATAATATAATATATAGTATAGTATATATCGTATTTAACCTCAGCCCACAGACATCGCATTAATACAATTCTAAGCAAATTTGAATCAGTTTAAAAGATATAAATTATAGAATCATTAATAGAACAACACACTTGGTATATGGATTTACAATTACTCCTTCCCCAAATAAAAGAAAACAGGGGAAAAAAATAATTAATTAAATAATGTATTATAAAATAAATGTAATAATAATAATAATAATAATAATAATAATAGTCAAAATAATAACCATCAATTTAATATGCACACTGCAAGCCACATTCACATTCACTGTTGTATGTAATATTACAGCATTGCTGTTAAAATAGATACATTATGTAATAAATATATAAAATACAATGAAATAAATAAAAATGAATATTCTTATATTAATAGAATAACACACTTAGTATATAGATACACATTTCGTCTTCTTCCTCTACAAAATGTTAAAAGTATCCCTCAAATAAATTCTATAAATAAAAAAGAGAAAATAAAAATCTAAAAAAAATATTTATAAAAAAATAAATAGATAAATAGTAATAATAATAAAGTAAATGAATAAACAAATAAATTAATAAATAAATAATTTGGAAAAATGTAATAATAGAAAAATAAAATAGAATAAAATAACAAACTTACTATATAGATTCACTTTTGCCTTCCAACTACTGAATGCATACACGTGTGTATGCGTGTGTGTTTGTTTTTTGTATGCTTGTTTATGTGGATATTGTTGGAATTACACACTTATATATGGGTGACAGGTCACTATAAAAAGTTTCAAGTGATTTTATCACCTTGTTAAAACTGAATGTTTGATTGAGGAGGGCAGAAATACAAGAAAAAAAGAAGAAAAAAAAACTAATCAGTTAGATGTTAGATTCTGATTATAATTGACTAAAACCTAATTAGAAAAATAAATATCCAAAAGTAAGGTAAAAGATTTAAAAGTTTCAAATAAATGTAGAAAATCCTTCTCAGCATTTAAAAGAAATTATATATTGGAGATTTAAAATTTAGTGTTACATTTGTATGTGTATGTGTGTATATGTATGTGTGTGTATATATATATGTATATATGTGTATTTATATTCAGCGACTTTAGTATTGCCTTCTGATCGGCGAGAAGAGGTTCTGTTTATTTGGCTTGCGGGGGAGTGATTACCTTTAAATTTGACTTTTTTCATTGGAATAATTTTTGTCGGACCTGGAAGAAGAAATGGCCGAATATGTCAGCTCAATTTGATTTAATTTTATTCGAATCGGATTTAGCGGATTTTCCATTTAACCAGCGAATTATGGTTTGCACTAATCCGATCAAATCATTGGAACCCTGAATTTTGAACATTATGATTTCAACACTAAGTGAGTTTACTGAACCTTTTATTTGATTTGGTTCGTTTATCGTTTTATTAATTTAACATAAACATTGGATGCATTTTTAACTGTCATTTATTGCATCGTTTGCGGACGCATTTCCAGACTGGATAAACTTTTTCAATTTAATCAATTTTTTCATTTTTGGACTGTCACTTACTACCTGGATCAATCTTCAATCAACCTTTTGGATATCTTTCCTGAATTTGTTTTAAAATGTATGACTTGGATTGTATAGCTTTAACAAAAGTATGTTTTGGACTGATATATTTGATGTGTTATATACTTTTATGAATTTTTGCATATATTTTTATATATTTTCAAAGTGTAATTTTATCACCTGCAGTGATGTCACTGCGGTAATGGTCCGCTGAGGAGAAGAATTATCTTTGAAAACTCATGAGTTAAGGACTTTAAGATACTTTGCCTGAACTTTGAATTCTAATAAAATTTGATTCGCACCTTATTTTATTATTTCATTTGATATTATGCTATATATATATATATATATATATATATATATATATATATATATATGTGTGTGTGTGTGTGTGTGTGTGGGTGTACATGTATGTGTGTATCTGTTGGTACACATTGTTATAAGGGAGATAATTCATAACGATTTTATAAGAGGTGTTTCCCCCTTTTCGGAAAGAAAACAAATTTAATTAAATTTTAATTAAAAAGAATCGTTAATAAATTAAACCCTGAATTTTAATAACATTCTACTAAAATCATAACAGCATTAAATAGTTTCAGAATAAGTAGATAATGATAGTATTTACAGATAAATAAAACAAGAATTACTCCGTCATTTAAAGGAATTTATTTTGTTTATTACAGTTACTGCGTGCTACACACAATCTGGCCAGGGTATTAATCATAAAAATAAATTTTTAAAAAATTATCAGAAAAACAAATAAATAAATACTGTTAGAATAAAATAAAATAACAATAGTATATAATAAATAAATAAATAAATATTAAATAGATAATATTAGGAAAAAAAATTAATTGAACACCGCTCTTAGCTGTTACCCCTATTCCTACCTCCCCCCTCCACAAAAAAATATTTAAATAGTTAATTTTATTTAAACAAATATAACACTTCATCAGTTAAGTCAAATATGAAATATTGAGGAAATATATATATATATATATATATATATATATAGATAGATAATCAGTTATAGTTTTATTCCATTTGCTGTGGATATTAATATTGACTGTGTTATAAGCAATATTGCCATTCCACACGTGTTTTTGAGATTTGAATCACCCACCATTTGATAAAGAGGTCTTCCTCGAAATATATTATGGAACACGGTCACACACATTAGATCACAGTGTTGAAGTATTGCCTAATCAAGTAAGATTTGCTATATATAAGAAAAATTATAAAAAAAATTTTTTTTTAAATATATATAAAAAATCACTTGTTTTTGTCTTACTTCTCAATGCCGACATATTTCCATTTCTTGCATTCTAATACTCCTCTATATAAATATTACACACAATGATTCAAGCAAACTACCTCTCCTTTTTACTTCCCACCTTCTGACCGTCTGTCAGATCTTTCTGCGATGGGAGGAAAGTAAATACCAACATTCTAGAAGTGAGTTCTTTTTCTATCTGAAATTCTGTTCTTTTGATAAGATCTTGTCATGGGGTGAACTGACAATATGTTGGGTCATCGTTCGGATGATTTCTGTTTGCTTGGCCTTTTGGCTAGGAGCAAAGTGAGTAAAATGGCATAACGACCGAGAATTGCCACTTCCGTTCAGCGGTCAGCAGTGAATTGCGAAAATCAGTTCCCGTTATATTACGTTTCAGCCAAGGGCTTTGTTAACTATTCTTATTTTGGGACAAAAACACATTTTCTTTTGTTTATTAAATTGTTAGGTGAAAGTACAGAATAGTTAACAAAGTTCCCCCTCCCTCCCCATGTTAAGAATGGCTTTCTAAATAATAACGTTATTATTTAGAAAGCCATTCTTAACATGGAGAGGGGGAGCTTTGTTAAAAATATTTCTTTTGAGTATTTGTAAAAAGGAAACATTCCAATTATAATGAATATATTTGTAATAAAAATAAAATTCAAATTTTCCAATGAAAGAAATCACTTTTTGAAATTTGTTATGTGTTGACCTAGATTTTCTTATGTGTAAAATACACGGGAAACTGATTTTCACATTCTTAGCCGGAAGTTGCAAATCTCGGTCATGATGCCATTTTATTGCAAAGTATAGTATCTGTTCTGATACTACACTTTATCTGTTCTGTCGTCGGTCAATGAATGGAGAAATCCTTTTAGACCAAGGCAATTTTAATTTTTGTTCTAACTCAGAGTGCCCCTTTTTGGGGAGGTGAAAAATTGAAAATAGTGACATACACTTACCTTGCCTGAAGATTTGATTCCTTTGAAGACGCATAGAAAGACAATTACCCAGCATAGAAGAAGGCATAACGCTAATTGCCATCGTACTGGCCCAAGAGTTCCAATGTTTTTACTCGTATGTAACACCCATATACTGAAATAAATAAAAAATACAGAAAAAGTCAGAGTTTGATTATGTGACCTCTTTCCAAATCATGCATGTTCAACTCATGTGCAGGCCAGCTTTCATTGTCTAATCTAACCTGGACTAGGATGGGTGAATTCAAAGTATTGAGCCTCACACAGACATCTATAAGATAAACGAATAAAAATCCTCCCTCGTATTCTGCCACTATTTATATGCTTAAGTGCCAAATTTGTAGGTTCTAACATTTTCTGCTTCATTTTTGTGGGTTGTTCAACTGAAGGAACTGATGCTTTTCTAGAAAATGGAGAAAATTGCATATCGGACACACACCTCAATGTTAGCAATGAAAACACTCCATGACTGTGGCTTCAAACTCCTCTCCATACACCCTACTCGCTAAATTTGGCACCCTCCGACTTCTATCTATTTCCAAACATGAAAAACGATATGGCATAACGGTGCTTCCCTACACATGACAAAGTTATGTAGACTGTGGATACCTACCTATAGGACAAAGGTTCAGAGTTCTATAGTAAGGGGTAACAGTCCGTCATTACTGATGGAGAAAATATGTGAACGTAGAGGGGGAATATGTTGAAAAATAAAAATCTGCTACATTTGTATTGTGTTCTCATTGTCTGGAGACTCAGTAAGTTTTATTCACCCCATGTAGGCCCGGAGTCTCAAACACACAGCTCGAGAGACACATTTGTGTGATCGATATTTTCCTCAAATTTGAATAAGTTTCATAAATTTGTTTATCACCTCTTTCCATACTTTTCATTAGCAATATTGAATTTGGCCTAACACACAAAGTGCAGGTTAGTCAATATTAAGATCAGCAAGTTGTCTTCTAGGGAATAAAACTCTATGTCCTCACCACAACAAAAGAGAGGGAATAGAGAGGCCTTTAGGGATGCAAAATATCATTCGACCGTACTTAAAAATATATGTAATGGAAAATTAAAAAAAAAAATTTTTTTTAATTTTGAATATATTAGTGTTAAATGTATCTTGATTAAATTACATTAGAATTATCTTAAAACTTAAAATAGGACTACAAGTTTCTTGATTTAAGAGGTTCGATAATATAAATGGACTAGTGCTAGGATCTCTAGTAAAGTGATAATCGTCTACTGGTTAGAGGTCGTACTTTCTTTATTCACTGCCAATGTTTAGCCAATGTCTCTTTTACTGTTTGTCTGTTTTTTTTTTCTGCAACCAACTAAAAGAAATATCCAAGTCCCCTGTTCCCACTTCATCAGTAAGTAGTGCAGTTTTTCTGCTAATTATGAACATTCTCACAAAAAAATAACAAAAATAAATAAAAATTGAAGAAAGAAGAAATTTGAATGCATGAAAATAAAAGAATAAATAAATAAAAACGAAGCGGTTAATTAGAAAGAAAGAAAAACTAAACAGATAAAAAAAGAAAAAGAAGAGAGAAGAGATGAGGAGGAGGAGGAGGAGGAGGAGGAGGAAGAGGATGGGGAAAGAAAAACAAAGAGAATAGAAAGAGAGACAGAGATTTGTCAATCCAAACTCTACATCATGATAGAACACTTTTGTATTCTTGTATAAATCTTGAAAATGATTTTTTTCTATAAAATCATCATCATCATCATCATCAGCAGCAGCAGCAGCATAATGTTCGGTTTAACGTCTGTTTTCCTGTTGGCATGTATTGGATGACTTTTAGGAACTGACTTCCAAACTAATCTATCTCTATCCCCCTTTCTCTAAAATCCATCCTTATCACTTCCTCCTATATTTCCCTTTGTCTTCCTCTGCCAACTACCGCTGCTAGCTCGACTGTTTCACATCTACTAACTCAAGAACTCTCATCCATTCTTCAACGTAACCATAGTAACAAAGTCTCCTGTTCTGTACACATCTTCTTATACTGTCCAGATTTAATCTTCCTTTGAGGTCATCAAGTCTTAGCCTGTCTTTAAAACTCACATGACATTACACAGATATATTATCATTCTCATATCATTTCTCTTCATGCAAAGCATGTCATCAACACTCACTGGCCAGGTTTCATTTCCATACATCATCACACTTCGTACACATACCTGATAGATTCTTTCCTTGATTGACAGTAGTAACGTTCTGCTTGTTAGTGATGGCACACTCCTAACTCTTGTAATCACACTAGCTCGTTGTACCCCGATGGTATCACCAAGGTAAGAAAACTTCCCAACAACCTCAATAGCCTCCCCATCACCAAAATCATATTTTAAGCTGCAAAGATTTATCTCCCTTACATTATTTGATTCATTATTTAAAATTGTCATCATGATAACAATCTTCCTAACTGGAATAATTCTTTTTTTAAACAAACTGAAACATTTTGATTTTGTAAAAAATATGATGGAAAGGAAAAAAGACAAAATGGTTAGATAGAATCAAATATCGATTTGTCAGATGTGATGCTATTTATATTCGCCATCCAAATATACTTTCTCCACGTCTGAGTTATCATCCTTCTGCATTGTTTTATATTATTGCACCCAAAGTGGTTTTCATCTATCAACCTTCTTGTAATTCCACTGCTCTTCTTGTGTATCCAATGCTTACAAGCAGCACAAAAAATTGAGTTGCTCCAAACTCCCTTTTCACAAATTGAGCATGGGAACTTTCCTTTTTCTGAAGGCTTTCCAATACAACTACTGATCAACACTTTGGTCTTGGTAACATTCACTCTCAGACCTTTATTTTCCGTAGCGTTCCTCCAAGTCTTTAACTTAACAAGTAGATCTTCCATTGTTTCACGGGCAAACACTAGATCATCAGCATACATCATCTCTTCCGGACAACCCGTACAAACCTACCTGGACAACACTTCTAAGACACAACAATTTTGGCCTTTTGGCTAAGATCAAAGTGTAGTATCTGTTCCGATGGATACTACACCCTACAGACTGGTATCGTCTTGGCCTTCGGGGTTTGATTTACGCCGGTCTGTGGGTCTGTCCTGTGCAGTTCTAGGAGGTCCACCCTCCCAGGCTTCTCCTCCCCTCTTTGGGGAGGAGTAAGATTATTGCTTACTGCCTGAGGCGCCCCGTAAGATAAAAACTGGCCTTGTGCCTAACTCCTGGAGAGGAGTAAATCAATACTCTAAGTTTAACATTAAAGCTAAATGTGCTCTCAATTCTAAAATGACTTTGAGTATTTCTGTACATTACTTGAATAACCTTCACCAGCCACTCGCTTGTCCCTAATTTATGTAAAGTCCACTAGATAACATCTCATTACACTCTGTCAAAAGCTTTCTCCAAATCCACAAAAGCAAAATACAGGTTCTTATTATTATCAAAATACTTATCTTTGTCTTGGAATAAATATAGTATCAGTAGTATTTCTTTACTGCAGTTTTATGGTATTACCGATCATCAAAAGTGAGGGCTTTCCTTTTTAAGAAAAAATTTAAAAAACAAAACAAAACAGAATTAACTTACTAGAAATATTCTTCACTTGGACTGTTAAATGTGACATTGGCTTCCAAGCTGCCTGATGAAGAATTTTCCGCAAACAAAGAAAATGAAGCATTCCACATACAGTTGATCGGTACGGATATATTTGACAAATTTAGTTCATGATCTTTTGAGTGATTCATGACGTCTGAACAATTTGGTATCTGATATTTCTCAGCTTTACAATCTGAAATAGCAAAGAAGTAAACAATTATAAAAATTAATGGTACATAATAGGAGCTGTGTGGAAAAGTTTAGAGGTCAAAGGGTCAGAGAGTGACATCGGGCGGAAGTTACAAACCACTTGATTTCCGGGCAAAACACTCTCTCGCTCTTAGTGGGCGAGATTTCACGCAGAGATAAAATAAACCTTTTATATAAAAAAAACGGCGTACGAGTGATTGTATTGCAAGGATAAGCAACAACCTGGGTTTACAAAGACAATGGCAGTGACGACGATGGCGACAAAAACATGCGTGTGAAAGATTAATGCATGCATGGGGGTTGAATATACAACATTAATAATTGTCTGTAATTATAATGTGTATACTTTCTTAAAATGCAAGAGATGTGGTTGAGAGTAAGCAGTTCAATACTTAATTTGCAAGAGTTCTGTTCTGTCCTTAAACAGTGATTATTGACCTCTCTATGTCACCCATACTGCTCAATGCTTTGAAACTAAGATCAAATTGAATAAACCTCTTCTGTTTTCCATCAGTCCTGGGTTTACTTAATCCTTTTCGAAAGTGTAAATAAGAAGCTTTGATCCGGGAAGACAAGCCCTTAGTAAGGAAGGATTATAGATGGGTCGTGTACAAGAACAAGTAGCTAACAAGGTATGGATAATAATTGTGAACGTTCATGTGTTTTTGTAATAATGAGGGCAACTTGGTTGTCTTGCATGTATGACACAAAGTTTAAATACAACACTAGCTTCTACCGCTTTATAACTTGTACGAAGACCTTCCCCTTTTTAAGAAAAAGATTAAAAAATAAATCAAGTGATTTATAACGTCTGAACAATTTGGTATCTGATATTTCTAAGCTTTATTAAAATCCATAATTTAATATCAAAGCTAATAATTAGTTCTTAAAAGATTGAGTTGACAATTAATTTCCCACCGGTTATTTTTTTTTTTTTAATTTTAAAATCTATTGTGTTTCAAATTTTGAAATCTATCTTTTAAGAGATTTTTTTTTTCGAATCATTTTGTAATCTTTTTTTCTTTTTAAATTTTAAAATCTATTGTGTTTCAAATTTTGGAATCTATCTTTTAAGAGATTTTTTTTTCGAATCATTTTGTAATCTTTTTTTTTTTAAATTTTAAAATCTATTGTGTTTCAAATTTTGGAATCTATCTTTTAAGAGATTTTTTTTTCGAATCATTTTGTAATCTTTTTTTTTTTAAATTTTAAAATCTATTGTGTTTCAAATTTTGGAATCTATCTTTTAAGAGATTTTTTTTTCGAATCATTTTGTAATCTTTTTTTTTTTAAATTTTAAAATCTATTGTGTTTCAAATTTTGAAATCTATCTTTTAAGAGATTTTTTTTTTCGAATCATTTTGTAATCTTTTTTTTTAATTTTAAAATCTAATGTGTTTCAAATTTTGAAATCTATCTTTTAAGAGATTTTTTTTTCGAATCATTTTGTAATCTTTTTTTTTTTTAATTTTAAAATCTATTGTGTTTCAAATTTTGAAATCTATCTTTTAAGAGATTTTTTTTTTCGAATCATTTTGTAATCTTTTTTTTTAATTTTAAAATCTATTGTGTTTCAAATTTTGAAATCTATCTTTTAAGAGATTTTTTTTTCGAATCATTTTGTAATCTTTTTTTCTTTTTAAATTTTAAAATCTATTGTGTTTCAAATTTTGGAATCTATCTTTTAAGAGATTTTTTTTTTCTGGATCATTTTGCAATCTTTTTTTTTTTTTAATTTTAAAATCTATTGTGTTTCAAATTTTGGAATCTATCTTTTAAGAGATTTTTTTTCGAATCATTTTGCAATCTTTTTTATTTTTAAATTTTAAAATCTATTGTGTTTCAAATTTTGGAATCTATCTTTTAAGAGATTTTTTTTCGAATCATTTTGTAATCTTTTTTTTTAATTTTAAAATCTATTGTGTTTCAAATTTTGAAATCTATCTTTTAAGAGATTTTTTTTTTCGAATCATTTTGTAATCTTTTTTTTTAATTTTAAAATCTATTGTGTTTCAAATTTTGAAATCTATCTTTTAAGAGATTTTTTTTTCGAATCATTTTGTAATCTTTTTTTTTTTAAATTTTAAAATCTATTGTGTTTCAAATTTTGAAATCTATCTTTTAAGAGATTTTTTTTTTCGAATCATTTTGTAATCTTTTTTTTTAATTTTAAAATCTATTGTGTTTCAAATTTTGAAATCTATCTTTTAAGAGATTTTTTTTTCGAATCATTTTGTAATCTTTTTTTCTTTTTAAATTTTAAAATCTATTGTGTTTCAAATTTTGGAATCTATCTTTTAAGAGATTTTTTTTTTCTGGATCATTTTGCAATCTTTTTTTTTTTTTAATTTTAAAATCTATTGTGTTTCAAATTTTGAAATCTATCTTTTAAGAGATTTTTTTTTTCTGGATCATTTTGCAATCTTTTTTTTTTTTAAATTTTAAAATCTATTGTGTTTCAAATTTTGGAATCTATCTTTTAAGAGATTTTTTTTCGAATCATTTTGCAATCTTTTTTATTTTTAAATTTTAAAATCTATTGTGTTTCAAATTTTGGAATCTATCTTTTAAGAGATTTTTTTTCGAATCATTTTGTAATCTTTTTTTTTTTTTAAGTTAATTTAAGTTAATTTCTGATTATTTTCAGATCATTAGAATGGAGTATCAAGGAAAATGAACATTTTCGATACCTCCTTCACTTTGTTTTTATTTTTGTGTGTTTTTAGATTTCTACCACCGAGGTATTGAAAATCTTATTGAACGTTGGGAAGAAGTTGTAAGTAAAAAGGGAGAATATATTATTGATTGATTAGTTGTTATTTGTGTTATTAAACCTTTTCAATTTAAATTTAAATTTTAAAATGGGGGAAACTTAATTGCCAACCCAATATAAGAGATCTGGACGGGTTGAACCGGCTTCCTCTAAAGGAGGAAGCTTCTAGGAAATATTAAATTCACTACCATTTCCCGATCACAGGTGTATTCCGCTCAGACAAGATAGTTGGCTTGATAAATGGTGACCACGATAGTATAAAAAAAGTGTAGATTAGGTAAAATCTTTAGATAAAATCATGGCTATTAAGAAGTTAAAAATCTATTTGTATTGTAACGTAGATAGCAACAGACACACAATCTCCATTTTAATAAGATAGCCACCGGTTGTTTACTTTCTAATTGAATTAATAACGACCAGTAGGCTCAGCAACTTGCAGATAAACATCAATAATATAAACCCAATAGAAAACTGTTAAAGCAAACCTTTTATCGTTAGAAAAAAGGATGACTTTATCGGCACGAAACATATATCGAGTCACTAATGGGTTCAGCTAATAAAAAGTGAAGAATGATTAATAAAACGTAAGTTTTTGCAGGGAGATGTCACCGTTCTTTCACATACAATACTTAGTATTCCCAAATGGTCACCCATCTGCCACTGACCAGTCTCGACATCGCTTAGCGTCGGCGATCTAATAAGAACCAGTGTGTCAATGTAATTATGCTGTATGATTTGTAAGAGTGATAACATTCTGCTGGTTAGAGCAGCGTTTCCTCAGAACCCTAACATTCCACAAACGTCTGTAATAATTCCGAAGAACAAGTGAAAGAAATTATTATTCAACAAGTATCAAGAGAAAAGGCAGAAATCATCACTTCGCAATTGAGAATGAAGTCCGTGAGTGTTTATCTGAAGTTCAGCATCGAATTAAGTATTAGGAAAGAAATTGTTAAAAGAAAGACACAGGTTTCAAATTAGCAAAGATGTTTAACTTTATGAAATGACTATGACAGTAACATTTTCTTAGCCCGTTTATTGGTTCGTTAGACATTTTGCCTTGATTTACCTTATGTTTTTTTAACATTGCCAATAAAGATAAATAAAATGATGCAGCAATTATCTATTTTCGTTAGACATTTTGCCTTGATTTACCTGATGTTTTTTTAACATTGCCAGTAAAGATAAATAAAATGATGCAGCAATTATCTATTTTCGTTAGATATTTTGCCTTGATTTACCTGATGTTTTTTTTAACATTGCCAGTAAAGATAAATAAAATGATGCAGCAATTATCTATTTTCGTTAGACATTTTGTCTTGATTTATCTGATGTTTTTTTTAACATTGCCAGTAAAGATAAATAAAATGATGCAGCAATTATCTATTTTCGTTAGATATTTTGCCTTGATTTACCTGATGTTTTTTTTAACATTGCCAGTAAAGATAAATAAAATGATGCAGCAATTATCTATTTTCGTTAGACATTTTGTTCGTTATACAAGTTATAGAAGCGTTATACAAAATATATATAATGATATATTTTATAATGATTTTATTTTATAATTATCTTATAATTATCTAATAATGATTTGATTTTATAAAAATTTTATAATGATTAATAAAGCGTTATACAAGCGTTGTTCAAGCGTTATACAAGTTATACAAAGTTCGTTAGACATTTTGCCTTGATTTATCTGATGTTTTTTTTAACATTGCCAGTAAAGATAAATAAAATGATGCAGCAATTATCTATTTTCGTTAGACATTTTGCCTTGATTTATCTGATGTTTTTTTTAACATTGCCAGTAAAGATAAATAAAATGATGCAGCAATTATCTATTTTCGTTAGACATTTTGCCTTGATTTATCTGATGTTTTTTTTAACATTGCCAGTAAAGATAAATAAAATGATGCAGCAATTATCTATTTTCGTTAGACATTTTGCCTTGATTTATCTGATGTTTTTTTTAACATTGCCAGTAAAGATAAATAAAATGATGCAGCAATTATCTATTTTCGTTAGATATTTTGCCTTGATTTATCTGATGTTTTTTTTAACATTGCCAGTAAAGATAAATAAAATGATGCAGCAATTATCTATTTTCGTTAGATATTTTGCCTTGATTAATCTGATGTTTTTTTAACATTGCCAGTAAAGATAAATAAAATGATGCAGCAATTATTTATTTTCGTTAGATATTTTGCCTTGATTTATCTGATGTTTTTTTTAACATTGCCAGTAAAGATAAATAAAATGATGCAGCAATTATCTATTTTCGTTAGACATTTTGCCTTGATTTATCTGATGTTTTTTTTAACATTGCCAGTAAAGATAAATAAAATGATGCAGCAATTATCTATTTTCGTTAGATATTTTGCCTTGATTTATCTGATGTTTTTTTTAACATTGCCAGTAAAGATAAATAAAATGATGCAGCAATTATCTATTTTCGTTAGATATTTTGCCTTGATTTACCTGATGTTTTTTTTAACATTGCCAGTAAAGATAAATAAAATGATGCAGCAATTATCTATTTTCGTTAGACATTTTGTCTTGATTTATCTGATGTTTTTTTTAACATTGCCAGTAAAGATAAATAAAATGATGCAGCAATTATCTATTTTCGTTAGATATTTTGCCTTGATTTACCTGATGTTTTTTTTAACATTGCCAGTAAAGATAAATAAAATGATGCAGCAATTATCTATTTTCGTTAGATATTTTGCCTTGATTTATCTGATGTTTTTTTTAACATTGCCAGTAAAGATAAATAAAATGATGCAGCAATTATCTATTTTCGTTAGATATTTTGCCTTGATTTACCTGATGTTTTTTTTAACATTGCCAGTAAAGATAAATAAAATGATGCAGCAATTATCTATTTTCGTTAGACATTTTGTTCGTTATACAAGTTATAGAAGCGTTATACAAAATATATATAATGATATATTTTATAATGATTTTATTTTATAATTATCTTATAATTATCTAATAATGATTTGATTTTATAAAAATTTTATAATGATTAATAAAGCGTTATACAAGCGTTGTTCAAGCGTTATACAAGTTATACAAAGTTCGTTAGACATTTTGCCTTGATTTATCTGATGTTTTTTTTAACATTGCCAGTAAAGATAAATAAAATGATGCAGCAATTATCTATTTTCGTTAGACATTTTGCCTTGATTTACCTGATGTTTTTTTTAACATTGCCAGTAAAGATAAATAAAATGATGCAGCAATTATCTATTTTCGTTAGATATTTTGCCTTGATTTATCTGATGTTTTTTTTAACATTGCCAGTAAAGATAAATAAAATGATGCAGCAATTATCTATTTTCGTTAGATATTTTGCCTTGATTTACCTGATGTTTTTTTTAACATTGCCAGTAAAGATAAATAAAATGATGCAGCAATTATCTATTTTCGTTAGATATTTTGCCTTGATTTATCTGATGTTTTTTTTAACATTGCCAGTAAAGATAAATAAAATGATGCAGCAATTATCTATTTTCGTTAGATATTTTGCCTTGATTTACCTGATGTTTTTTTTAACATTGCCAGTAAAGATAAATAAAATGATGCAGCAATTATCTATTTTCGTTAGATATTTTGCCTTGATTTACCTGATGTTTTTTTTAACATTGCCAGTAAAGATAAATAAAATGATGCAGCAATTATCTATTTTCGTTAGATATTTTGCCTTGATTTACCTGATGTTTTTTTTAACATTGCCAGTAAAGATAAATAAAATGATGCAGCAATTATCTATTTTCGTTAGATATTTTGCCTTGATTTATCTGATGTTTTTTTTAACATTGCCAGTAAAGATAAATAAAATGATGCAGCAATTATCTATTTTCGTTAGATATTTTGCCTTGATTTACCTGATGTTTTTTTTAACATTGCCAGTAAAGATAAATAAAATGATGCAGCAATTATCTATTTTCGTTAGATATTTTGCCTTGATTTATCTGATGTTTTTTTAACATTGCCAGTAAAGATAAATAAAATGATGCAGCAATTATCTATTTTCGTTAGATATTTTGCCTTGATTTACCTGATGTTTTTTTTAACATTGCCAGTAAAGATAAATAAAATGATGCAGCAATTATCTATTTTCGTTAGATATTTTGCCTTGATTTACCTGATGTTTTTTTTAACATTGCCAGTAAAGATAAATAAAATGATGCAGCAATTATTTATTTTCGTTAGATATTTTGCCTTGATTTATCTGATGTTTTTTTTAACATTGCCAGTAAAGATAAATAAAATGATGCAGCAATTATTTATTTTCGTTAGATATTTTGCCTTGATTTATCTGATGTTTTTTTTAACATTGCCAGTAAAGATAAATAAAATGATGCAGCAATTATCTATTTTCGTTAGATATTTTGTCTTGATTTACCTGATGTTTTTTTTAACATTGCCAGTAAAGATAAATAAAATGATGCAGCAATTATTTATTTTCGTTAGATATTTTGCCTTGATTTATCTGATGTTTTTTTTAACATTGCCAGTAAAGATAAATAAAATGATGCAGCAATTATCTATTTTCGTTAGATATTTTGTCTTGATTTACCTGATGTTTTTTTTAACATTGCCAGTAAAGATAAATAAAATGATGCAGCAATTATTTATTTTCGTTAGATATTTTGCCTTGATTTATCTGATGTTTTTTTTAACATTTCCAGTAAAGATAAATAAAATGATGCAGCAATTATCTATTTTCGTTAGATATTTTGTCTTGATTTACCTGATGTTTTTTTTAACATTGCCAGTAAAGATAAATAAAATGATGCAGCAATTATTTATTTTCGTTAGATATTTTGCCTTGATTTATCTGATGTTTTTTTTAACATTGCCAGTAAAGATAAATAAAATGATGCAGCAATTATCTATTTTCGTTAGATATTTTGTCTTGATTTACCTGATGTTTTTTTTAACATTGCCAGTAAAGATAAATAAAATGATGCAGCAATTATCTATTTTCGTTAGATATTTTGTCTTGATTTACCTGATGTTTTTTTTAACATTGCCAGTAAAGATAAATAAAATGATGCAGCAATTATCTATTTTCGTTAGATATTTTGTCTTGATTTACCTGATGTTTTTTTTAACATTGCCAGTAAAGATAAATAAAATGATGCAGCAATTATCTATTTTCGTTAGATATTTTGCCTTGATTTATCTGATGTTTTTTTTAACATTGCCAGTAAAGATAAATAAAATGATGCAGCAATTATCTATTTTCGTTAGATATTTTGTCTTGATTTACCTGATGTTTTTTTTAACATTGCCAGTAAAGATAAATAAAATGATGCAGCAATTATCTATTTTCGTTAGATATTTTGCCTTGATTTATCTGATGTTTTTTTTAACATTGCCAGTAAAGATAAATAAAATGATGCAGCAATTATCTATTTTCGTTAGATATTTTGTCTTGATTTACCTGATGTTTTTTTTAACATTGCCAGTAAAGATAAATAAAATGATGCAGCAATTATCTATTTTCGTTAGATATTTTGCCTTGATTTATCTGATGTTTTTTTTAACATTGCCAGTAAAGATAAATAAAATGATGCAGCAATTATCTATTTTCGTTAGATATTTTGTCTTGATTTACCTGATTTTTTTGTTTAACATTGCCAGTAAAGATAAATAAAATGATGCAGCAATTATCTATTTTCGTTAGATATTTTGCCTTGATTTATCTGATGTTTTTTTTAACATTGCCAGTAAAGATAAATAAAATGATGCAGCAATTATCTATTTTCGTTAGATATTTTGTCTTGATTTACCTGATGTTTTTTTTAACATTGCCAGTAAAGATAAATAAAATGATGCAGCAATTATCTATTTTCGTTAGATATTTTGCCTTGATTTATCTGATGTTTTTTTTAACATTGCCAGTAAAGATAAATACAATGATGCAGCAATTATCTATTTTCGTTAGATATTTTGTCTTGATTTACCTGATGTTTTTTTTAACATTGCCAGTAAAGATAAATAAAATGATGCAGCAATTATCTATTTTCGTTAGATATTTTGCCTTGATTTACCTGATGTTTTTTTTAACATTGCCAGTAAAGATAAATAAAATGATGCAGCAATTATCTATTTTCGTTAGATATTTTGTCTTGATTTACCTGATGTTTTTTTTAACATTGCCAGTAAAGATAAATAAAATGATGCAGCAATTATCTATTTTCGTTAGATATTTTGCCTTGATTTATCTGATGTTTTTTTTAACATTGCCAGTAAAGATAAATACAATGATGCAGCAATTATCTATTTTCGTTAGATATTTTGTCTTGATTTACCTGATGTTTTTTTTAACATTGCCAGTAAAGATAAATAAAATGATGCAGCAATTATCTATTTTCGTTAGATATTTTGCCTTGATTTATCTGATGTTTTTTT
Organism: Sepiola atlantica; assembly: GCA_963556195.1. NCBI lineage: Eukaryota > Metazoa > Mollusca > Cephalopoda > Sepiida > Sepiolidae > Sepiola > Sepiola atlantica. The sequence goes on from OY744528.1 coordinate 40,283,408, forward strand.
TAACATTGCCAGTAAAGATAAATAAAATGATGCAGCAATTATCTATTTTCGTTAGATATTTTGTCTTGATTTACCTGATGTTTTTTTTAACATTGCCAGTAAAGATAAATAAAATGATGCAGCAATTATCTATTTTCGTTAGATATTTTGCCTTGATTTATCTGATGTTTTTTTTAACATTGCCAGTAAAGATAAATACAATGATGCAGCAATTATCTATTTTCGTTAGATATTTTGTCTTGATTTACCTGATGTTTTTTTTAACATTGCCAGTAAAGATAAATAAAATGATGCAGCAATTATCTATTTTCGTTAGATATTTTGCCTTGATTTACCTGATGTTTTTTTTAACATTGCCAGTAAAGATAAATAAAATGATGCAGCAATTATCTATTTTCGTTAGATATTTTGTCTTGATTTACCTGATGTTTTTTTTTAACATTGCCAGTAAAGATAAATAAAATGATGCAGCAATTATCTATTTTCGTTAGATATTTTGTCTTGATTTACCTGATGTTTTTTTTAACATTGCCAGTAAAGATAAATAAAATGATGCAGCAATTATCTATTTTCGTTAGATATTTTGTCTTGATTTACCTGATGTTTTTTTTAACATTGCCAGTAAAGATGAATAAAATGATGCAGCAATTATCTATTTTCGTTAGATATTTTGCCTTGATTTATCTGATGTTTTTTTTAACATTGCCAGTAAAGATAAATACAATGATGCAGCAATTATCTATTTTCGTTAGATATTTTGTCTTGATTTACCTGATGTTTTTTTTAACATTGCCAGTAAAGATAAATAAAATGATGCAGCAATTATCTATTTTCGTTAGATATTTTGCCTTGATTTACCTGATGTTTTTTTTAACATTGCCAGTAAAGATAAATAAAATGATGCAGCAATTATCTATTTTCGTTAGATATTTTGTCTTGATTTACCTGATGTTTTTTTTAACATTGCCAGTAAAGATAAATAAAATGATGCAGCAATTATCTATTTTCGTTAGATATTTTGTCTTGATTTACCTGATGTTTTTTTTAACATTGCCAGTAAAGATAAATAAAATGATGCAGCAATTATCTATTTTCGTTAGATATTTTGCCTTGATTTATCTGATGTTTTTTTTAACATTGCCAGTAAAGATAAATAAAATGATGCAGCAATTATCTATTTTCGTTAGATATTTTGCCTTGATTTATCTGATGTTTTTTTTAACATTGCCAGTAAAGATAAATACAATGATGCAGCAATTATCTATTTTCGTTAGACATTTTGCCTTGATTTACCTGATGTTTTTTTAACATTGCCAGTAAAGATAAATACAATGATGCAGCAATTATCTATTTTCGTTAGACATTTTGTCTTGATTTACCTGATGTTTTTTTAACATTGCCAGTAAAGATAAATACAATGATGCAGCAATTATCTATTTTCGTTAGACATTTTGTCTTGATTTACCTGATGTTTTTTTAACATTTCCAGTAAAGATAAATACAATGATGCAGCAATTATCTATTTTCGTTAGACATTTTGCCTTGATTTACCTGATGTTTTTTTAACATTGCCAGTAAAGATAAATACAATGATGCAGCAATTATCTATTTTCGTTAGACATTTTGTCTTGATTTACCTGATGTTTTTTTAACATTTCCAGTAAAGATAAATACAATGATGCAGCAATTATCTATTTTCGTTAGACATTTTGCCTTGATTTACCTGATGTTTTTTTAACATTGCCAGTAAAGATAAATACAATGATGCAGCAATTATCTATTTTCGTTAGACATTTTGCCTTGATTTACCTGATGTTTTTTTAACATTGCCAGTAAAGATAAATACAATGATGCAGCAATTATCTTTTTTCGTTAGACATTTTGCCTTGATTTACCTGATGTTTTTTTTAACATTGCCAGTAAAGATAAATAAAATGATGCAGCAATTATCTATTTTCGTTAGACATTTTGCCTTGATTTACCTGATGTTTTTTTAACATTGCCAGTAAAGATAAATACAATGATGCAGCAATTATCTATTTTCGTTAGACATTTTGCCTTGATTTACCTGATGTTTTTTTAACATTGCCAGTAAAGATAAATACAATGATGCAGCAATTATCTATTTTCGTTAGACATTTTGCCTTGATTTACCTGATGTTTTTTTAACATTGCCAGTAAAGATAAATACAATGATGCAGCAATTATCTATTTTCGTTAGACATTTTGCCTTGATTTACCTGATGTTTTTTTAACATTTCCAGTAAAGATAAATACAATGATGCAGCAATTATCTATTTTCGTTAGACATTTTGTCTTGATTTACCTGATGTTTTTTTAACATTGCCAGTAAAGATAAATACAATGATGCAGCAATTATCTATTTTCGTTAGACATTTTGCCTTGATTTACCTGATGTTTTTTTAACATTGCCAGTAAAGATAAATACAATGATGCAGCAATTATCTATTTTTTTTAGACATTTTGCCTTGATTTACCTGATGTTTTTTTAACATTTCCAGTAAAGATAAATACAATGATGCAGCAATTATCTATTTTCGTTAGACATTTTGCCTTGATTTACCTGATGTTTTTTTAACATTTCCAGTAAAGATAAATACAATGATGCAGCAATTATCTATTTTCGTTAGACATTTTGCCTTGATTTACCTGATGTTTTTTTAACATTTCCAGTAAAGATAAATACAATGATGCAGCAATTATCTATTTTCGTTAGACATTTTGCCTTGATTTACCTGATGTTTTTTTAACATTGCCAGTAAAGATAAATACAATGATGCAGCAATTATCTATTTTCGTTAGACATTTTGTCTTGATTTACCTGATGTTTTTTTAACATTTCCAGTAAAGATAAATACAATGATGCAGCAATTATCTATTTTCGTTAGACATTTTGTCTTGATTTACCTGATGTTTTTTTAACATTGCCAGTAAAGATAAATACAATGATGCAGCAATTATCTATTTTCGTTAGATATTTTGTCTTGATTTACCTGATGTTTTTTTAACATTTCCAGTAAAGATAAATACAATGATGCAGCAATTATCTATTTTCGTTAGACATTTTGCCTTGATTTACCTGATGTTTTTTTAACATTGCCAGTAAAGATAAATACAATGATGCAGCAATTATCTATTTTCGTTAGACATTTTGCCTTGATTTACCTGATGTTTTTTTAACATTTCCAGTAAAGATAAATACAATGATGCAGCAATTATCTATTTTCGTTAGACATTTTGTCTTGATTTACCTGATGTTTTTTTAACATTGCCAGTAAAGATAAATAAAATGATGCAGCAATTATCTATTTTCGTTAGACATTTTGTCTTGATTTACCTGATGTTTTTTTAACATTGCCAGTAAAGATAAATACAATGATGCAGCAATTATCTATTTTCGTTAGACATTTTGCCTTGATTTACCTGATGTTTTTTTAACATTGCCAGTAAAGATAAATACAATGATGCAGCAATTATCTATTTTCGTTAGACATTTTGCCTTGATTTACCTGATGTTTTTTTAACATTTCCAGTAAAGATAAATACAATGATGCAGCAATTATCTATTTTCGTTAGACATTTTGTCTTGATTTACCTGATGTTTTTTTAACATTTCCAGTAAAGATAAATACAATGATGCAGCAATTATCTATTTTCGTTAGACATTTTGCCTTGATTTACCTGATGTTTTTTTAACATTGCCAGTAAAGATAAATACAATGATGCAGCAATTATCTATTTTCGTTAGACATTTTGTCTTGATTTACCTGATGTTTTTTTAACATTTCCAGTAAAGATAAATACAATGATGCAGCAATTATCTATTTTCGTTAGACATTTTGCCTTGATTTACCTGATGTTTTTTTAACATTGCCAGTAAAGATAAATACAATGATGCAGCAATTATCTATTTTCGTTAGACATTTTGCCTTGATTTACCTGATGTTTTTTTAACATTGCCAGTAAAGATAAATACAATGATGCAGCAATTATCTTTTTTCGTTAGACATTTTGCCTTGATTTACCTGATGTTTTTTTTAACATTGCCAGTAAAGATAAATAAAATGATGCAGCAATTATCTATTTTCGTTAGACATTTTGCCTTGATTTACCTGATGTTTTTTTAACATTGCCAGTAAAGATAAATACAATGATGCAGCAATTATCTATTTTCGTTAGACATTTTGCCTTGATTTACCTGATGTTTTTTTAACATTGCCAGTAAAGATAAATACAATGATGCAGCAATTATCTATTTTCGTTAGACATTTTGCCTTGATTTACCTGATGTTTTTTTAACATTGCCAGTAAAGATAAATACAATGATGCAGCAATTATCTATTTTCGTTAGACATTTTGCCTTGATTTACCTGATGTTTTTTTAACATTTCCAGTAAAGATAAATACAATGATGCAGCAATTATCTATTTTCGTTAGACATTTTGTCTTGATTTACCTGATGTTTTTTTAACATTGCCAGTAAAGATAAATACAATGATGCAGCAATTATCTATTTTCGTTAGACATTTTGCCTTGATTTACCTGATGTTTTTTTAACATTGCCAGTAAAGATAAATACAATGATGCAGCAATTATCTATTTTTTTTAGACATTTTGCCTTGATTTACCTGATGTTTTTTTAACATTGCCAGTAAAGATAAATACAATGATGCAGCAATTATCTATTTTCGTTAGACATTTTGCCTTGATTTACCTGATGTTTTTTTAACATTGCCAGTAAAGATAAATACAATGATGCAGCAATTATCTATTTTCGTTAGACATTTTGCCTTGATTTACCTGATGTTTTTTTAACATTGCCAGTAAAGATAAATACAATGATGCAGCAATTATCTATTTTCATTAGACATTTTGCCTTGATTTACCTGATGTTTTTTTAACATTGCCAGTAAAGATAAATACAATGATGCAGCAATTATCTATTTTCGTTAGACATTTTGTCTTGATTTACCTGATGTTTTTTTAACATTTCCAGTAAAGATAAATACAATGATGCAGCAATTATCTATTTTCGTTAGACATTTTGTCTTGATTTACCTGATGTTTTTTTAACATTGCCAGTAAAGATAAATACAATGATGCAGCAATTATCTATTTTCATTAGACATTTTGCCTTGATTTACCTGATGTTTTTTTAACATTGCCAGTAAAGATAAATACAATGATGCAGCAATTATCTATTTTCATTAGACATTTTGCCTTGATTTACCTGATGTTTTTTTAACATTGCCAGTAAAGATAAATACAATGATGCAGCAATTATCTATTTTCGTTAGACATTTTGTCTTGATTTACCCGATGTTTTTTTAACATTGCCAGTAAAGATAAATACAATGATGCAGCAATTATCTATTTTCATTAGACATTTTGCCTTGATTTACCTGATGTTTTTTTAACATTGCCAGTAAAGATAAATACAATGATGCAGCAATTATCTATTTTCATTAGACATTTTGCCTTGATTTACCTGATGTTTTTTTAACATTGCCAGTAAAGATAAATACAATGATGCAGCAATTATCTATTTTCGTTAGACATTTTGTCTTGATTTACCTGATGTTTTTTTAACATTTCCAGTAAAGATAAATACAATGATGCAGCAATTATCTATTTTCGTTAGACATTTTGCCTTGATTTACCTGATGTTTTTTTAACATTTCCAGTAAAGATAAATACAATGATGCAGCAATTATCTATTTTCGTTAGACATTTTGCCTTGATTTACCTGATGTTTTTTTAACATTGCCAGTAAAGATAAATACAATGATGCAGCAATTATCTATTTTCGTTAGACATTTTGTCTTGATTTACCTGATGTTTTTTTAACATTTCCAGTAAAGATAAATACAATGATGCAGCAATTATCTATTTTCGTTAGACATTTTGTCTTGATTTACCTGATGTTTTTTTAACATTGCCAGTAAAGATAAATACAATGATGCAGCAATTATCTATTTTCGTTAGATATTTTGTCTTGATTTACCTGATGTTTTTTTAACATTTCCAGTAAAGATAAATACAATGATGCAGCAATTATCTATTTTCGTTAGACATTTTGCCTTGATTTACCTGATGTTTTTTTAACATTGCCAGTAAAGATAAATACAATGATGCAGCAATTATCTATTTTCGTTAGACATTTTGCCTTGATTTACCTGATGTTTTTTTAACATTTCCAGTAAAGATAAATACAATGATGCAGCAATTATCTATTTTCGTTAGACATTTTGTCTTGATTTACCTGATGTTTTTTTAACATTGCCAGTAAAGATAAATAAAATGATGCAGCAATTATCTATTTTCGTTAGACATTTTGTCTTGATTTACCTGATGTTTTTTTAACATTGCCAGTAAAGATAAATACAATGATGCAGCAATTATCTATTTTCGTTAGACATTTTGCCTTGATTTACCTGATGTTTTTTTAACATTGCCAGTAAAGATAAATACAATGATGCAGCAATTATCTATTTTCGTTAGACATTTTGCCTTGATTTACCTGATGTTTTTTTAACATTTCCAGTAAAGATAAATACAATGATGCAGCAATTATCTATTTTCGTTAGACATTTTGTCTTGATTTACCTGATGTTTTTTTAACATTTCCAGTAAAGATAAATACAATGATGCAGCAATTATCTATTTTCGTTAGACATTTTGCCTTGATTTACCTGATGTTTTTTTAACATTGCCAGTAAAGATAAATACAATGATGCAGCAATTATCTATTTTCGTTAGACATTTTGTCTTGATTTACCTGATGTTTTTTTAACATTTCCAGTAAAGATAAATACAATGATGCAGCAATTATCTATTTTCGTTAGACATTTTGCCTTGATTTACCTGATGTTTTTTTAACATTGCCAGTAAAGATAAATACAATGATGCAGCAATTATCTATTTTCGTTAGACATTTTGCCTTGATTTACCTGATGTTTTTTTAACATTGCCAGTAAAGATAAATACAATGATGCAGCAATTATCTTTTTTCGTTAGACATTTTGCCTTGATTTACCTGATGTTTTTTTTAACATTGCCAGTAAAGATAAATAAAATGATGCAGCAATTATCTATTTTCGTTAGACATTTTGCCTTGATTTACCTGATGTTTTTTTAACATTGCCAGTAAAGTTAAATACAATGATGCAGCAATTATCTATTTTCGTTAGACATTTTGCCTTGATTTACCTGATGTTTTTTTAACATTGCCAGTAAAGATAAATACAATGATGCAGCAATTATCTATTTTCGTTAGACATTTTGCCTTGATTTACCTGATGTTTTTTTAACATTGCCAGTAAAGATAAATACAATGATGCAGCAATTATCTATTTTCGTTAGACATTTTGCCTTGATTTACCTGATGTTTTTTTAACATTTCCAGTAAAGATAAATACAATGATGCAGCAATTATCTATTTTCGTTAGACATTTTGTCTTGATTTACCTGATGTTTTTTTAACATTGCCAGTAAAGATAAATACAATGATGCAGCAATTATCTATTTTCGTTAGACATTTTGCCTTGATTTACCTGATGTTTTTTTAACATTGCCAGTAAAGATAAATACAATGATGCAGCAATTATCTATTTTTTTTAGACATTTTGCCTTGATTTACCTGATGTTTTTTTAACATTGCCAGTAAAGATAAATACAATGATGCAGCAATTATCTATTTTCGTTAGACATTTTGCCTTGATTTACCTGATGTTTTTTTAACATTGCCAGTAAAGATAAATACAATGATGCAGCAATTATCTATTTTCGTTAGACATTTTGCCTTGATTTACCTGATGTTTTTTTAACATTGCCAGTAAAGATAAATACAATGATGCAGCAATTATCTATTTTCATTAGACATTTTGCCTTGATTTACCTGATGTTTTTTTAACATTGCCAGTAAAGATAAATACAATGATGCAGCAATTATCTATTTTCGTTAGACATTTTGTCTTGATTTACCTGATGTTTTTTTAACATTTCCAGTAAAGATAAATACAATGATGCAGCAATTATCTATTTTCGTTAGACATTTTGTCTTGATTTACCTGATGTTTTTTTAACATTGCCAGTAAAGATAAATACAATGATGCAGCAATTATCTATTTTCATTAGACATTTTGCCTTGATTTACCTGATGTTTTTTTAACATTGCCAGTAAAGATAAATACAATGATGCAGCAATTATCTATTTTCATTAGACATTTTGCCTTGATTTACCTGATGTTTTTTTAACATTGCCAGTAAAGATAAATACAATGATGCAGCAATTATCTATTTTCGTTAGACATTTTGTCTTGATTTACCTGATGTTTTTTTAACATTGCCAGTAAAGATAAATACAATGATGCAGCAATTATCTATTTTCATTAGACATTTTGCCTTGATTTACCTGATGTTTTTTTAACATTGCCAGTAAAGATAAATACAATGATGCAGCAATTATCTATTTTCATTAGACATTTTGCCTTGATTTACCTGATGTTTTTTTAACATTGCCAGTAAAGATAAATACAATGATGCAGCAATTATCTATTTTCGTTAGACATTTTGTCTTGATTTACCTGATGTTTTTTTAACATTTCCAGTAAAGATAAATACAATGATGCAGCAATTATCTATTTTCGTTAGACATTTTGTCTTGATTTACCTGATGTTTTTTTAACATTGCCAGTAAAGATAAATACAATGATGCAGCAATTATCTATTTTCGTTAGACATTTTGTCTTGATTTACCTGATGTTTTTTTAACATTTCCAGTAAAGATAAATACAATGATGCAGCAATTATCTATTTTCGTTAGACATTTTGTCTTGATTTACCTGATGTTTTTTTAACATTGCCAGTAAAGATAAATACAATGATGCAGCAATTATCTACTTTCGTTAGACATTTTGCCTTGATTTACCTGATGTTTTTTTAACATTTCCAGTAAAGATAAATACAATGATGCAGCAATTATCTATTTTCATTAGACATTTTGCCTTGATTTACCTGATGTTTTTTTAACATTGCCAGTAAAGATAAATACAATGATGCAGCAATTATCTATTTTCGTTAGACATTTTGTCTTGATTTACCTGATGTTTTTTTAACATTTCCAGTAAAGATAAATACAATGATGCAGCAATTATCTATTTTCGTTAGACATTTTGTCTTGATTTACCTGATGTTTTTTTAACATTGCCAGTAAAGATAAATACAATGATGCAGCAATTATCTATTTTTGTTAGACATTTTGTCTTGATTTACCTGATGTTTTTTTAACATTGCCAGTAAAGATAAATACAATGATGCAGCAATTATCTATTTTCGTTAGACATTTTGTCTTGATTTACCTGATGTTTTTTTAACATTTCCAGTAAAGATAAATACAATGATGCAGCAATTATCTATTTTCGTTAGACATTTTGTCTTGATTTACCTGATGTTTTTTTAACATTGCCAGTAAAGATAAATACAATGATGCAGCAATTATCTATTTTCGTTAGACATTTTGTCTTGATTTACCTGATGTTTTTTTAACATTGCCAGTAAAGATAAATACAATGATGCAGCAATTATCTATTTTCGTTAGACATTTTGTCTTGATTTACCTGATGTTTTTTTAACATTGCCAGTAAAGATAAATACAATGATGCAGCAATTATCTACTTTCGTTAGACATTTTGCCTTGATTTACCTGATGTTTTTTTAACATTGCCAGTAAAGATAAATACAATGATGCAGCAATTATCTATTTTCGTTAGACATTTTGTCTTGATTTACCTGATGTTTTTTTAACATTGCCAGTAAAGATAAATACAATGATGCAGCAATTATCTATTTTCGTTAGACATTTTGTCTTGATTTACCTGATGTTTTTTTAACATTGCCAGTAAAGATAAATACAATGATGCAGCAATTATCTATTTTCGTTAGACATTTTGTCTTGATTTACCTGATGTTTTTTTAACATTGCCAGTAAAGATAAATACAATGATGCAGCAATTATCTATTTTCGTTAGACATTTTGTCTTGATTTACCTGATGTTTTTTTAACATTTCCAGTAAAGATAAATACAATGATGCAGCAATTATCTATTTTCGTTAGACATTTTGTCTTGATTTACCTGATGTTTTTTTAACATTGCCAGTAAAGATAAATACAATGATGCAGCAATTATCTATTTTCGTTAGACATTTTGTCTTGATTTACCTGATGTTTTTTTAACATTGCCAGTAAAGATAAATACAATGATGCAGCAATTATCTATTTTCGTTAGACATTTTGTCTTGATTTACCTGATGTTTTTTTAACATTGCCAGTAAAGATAAATACAATGATGCAGCAATTATCTATTTTCGTTAGACATTTTGTCTTGATTTACCTGATGTTTTTTTAACATTTCCAGTAAAGATAAATACAATGATGCAGCAATTATCTATTTTCGTTAGACATTTTGTCTTGATTTACCTGATGTTTTTTTAACATTTCCAGTAAAGATAAATACAATGATGCAGCAATTATCTATTTTCGTTAGACATTTTGTCTTGATTTACCTGATGTTTTTTTAACATTGCCAGTAAAGATAAATACAATGATGCAGCAATTATCTATTTTCGTTAGACATTTTGTCTTGATTTACCTGATGTTTTTTTAACATTGCCAGTAAAGATAAATACAATGATGCAGCAATTATCTATTTTCGTTAGACATTTTGTCTTGATTTACCTGATGTTTTTTTAACATTTCCAGTAAAGATAAATACAATGATGCAGCAATTATCTATTTTCGTTAGACATTTTGTCTTGATTTACCTGATGTTTTTTTAACATTGCCAGTAAAGATAAATACAATGATGCAGCAATTATCTATTTTCGTTAGACATTTTGTCTTGATTTACCTGATGTTTTTTTAACATTGCCAGTAAAGATAAATACAATGATGCAGCAATTATCTATTTTCGTTAGACATTTTGTCTTGATTTACCTGATGTTTTTTTAACATTGCCAGTAAAGATAAATACAATGATGCAGCAATTATCTACTTTCGTTAGACATTTTGCCTTGATTTACCTGATGTTTTTTTAACATTGCCAGTAAAGATAAATACAATGATGCAGCAATTATCTATTTTCGTTAGACATTTTGTCTTGATTTACCTGATGTTTTTTTAACATTGCCAGTAAAGATAAATACAATGATGCAGCAATTATCTATTTTCGTTAGACATTTTGTCTTGATTTACCTGATGTTTTTTTAACATTGCCAGTAAAGATAAATAAAATGATGCAGCAATTATCTATTTTCGTTAGACATTTTGTCTTGATTTACCTGATGTTTTTTTAACATTGCCAGTAAAGATAAATACAATGATGCAGCAATTATCTATTTTCATTAGACATTTTGTCTTGATTTACCTGATGTTTTTTTAACATTGCCAGTAAAGATAAATACAATGATGCAGCAATTATCTATTTTCGTTAGACATTTTGTCTTGATTTACCTGATGTTTTTTTAACATTGCCAGTAAAGATAAATACAATGATGCAGCAATTATCTATTTTCGTTAGACATTTTGCCTTGATTTACCTGATGTTTTTTTAACATTGCCAGTAAAGATAAATACAATGATGCAGCAATTATCTATTTTCGTTAGACATTTTGCCTTGATTTACCTGATGTTTTTTTAACATTTCCAGTAAAGATAAATACAATGATGCAGCAATTATCTATTTTCGTTAGACATTTTGTCTTGATTTACCTGATGTTTTTTTAACATTGCCAGTAAAGATAAATAAAATGATGCAGCAATTATCTATTTTCGTTAGACATTTTGTCTTGATTTACCTGATGTTTTTTTAACATTGCCAGTAAAGATAAATACAATGATGCAGCAATTATCTATTTTCGTTAGACATTTTGCCTTGATTTACCTGATGTTTTTTTAACATTGCCAGTAAAGATAAATACAATGATGCAGCAATTATCTATTTTCGTTAGACATTTTGCCTTGATTTACCTGATGTTTTTTTAACATTTCCAGTAAAGATAAATACAATGATGCAGCAATTATCTATTTTCGTTAGACATTTTGTCTTGATTTACCTGATGTTTTTTTAACATTTCCAGTAAAGATAAATACAATGATGCAGCAATTATCTATTTTCGTTAGACATTTTGCCTTGATTTACCTGATGTTTTTTTAACATTGCCAGTAAAGATAAATACAATGATGCAGCAATTATCTATTTTCGTTAGACATTTTGTCTTGATTTACCTGATGTTTTTTTAACATTTCCAGTAAAGATAAATACAATGATGCAGCAATTATCTATTTTCGTTAGACATTTTGCCTTGATTTACCTGATGTTTTTTTAACATTGCCAGTAAAGATAAATACAATGATGCAGCAATTATCTATTTTCGTTAGACATTTTGCCTTGATTTACCTGATGTTTTTTTAACATTGCCAGTAAAGATAAATACAATGATGCAGCAATTATCTTTTTTCGTTAGACATTTTGCCTTGATTTACCTGATGTTTTTTTTAACATTGCCAGTAAAGATAAATAAAATGATGCAGCAATTATCTATTTTCGTTAGACATTTTGCCTTGATTTACCTGATGTTTTTTTAACATTGCCAGTAAAGATAAATACAATGATGCAGCAATTATCTATTTTCGTTAGACATTTTGCCTTGATTTACCTGATGTTTTTTTAACATTGCCAGTAAAGATAAATACAATGATGCAGCAATTATCTATTTTCGTTAGACATTTTGCCTTGATTTACCTGATGTTTTTTTAACATTGCCAGTAAAGATAAATACAATGATGCAGCAATTATCTATTTTCGTTAGACATTTTGCCTTGATTTACCTGATGTTTTTTTAACATTTCCAGTAAAGATAAATACAATGATGCAGCAATTATCTATTTTCGTTAGACATTTTGTCTTGATTTACCTGATGTTTTTTTAACATTGCCAGTAAAGATAAATACAATGATGCAGCAATTATCTATTTTCGTTAGACATTTTGCCTTGATTTACCTGATGTTTTTTTAACATTGCCAGTAAAGATAAATACAATGATGCAGCAATTATCTATTTTTTTTAGACATTTTGCCTTGATTTACCTGATGTTTTTTTAACATTGCCAGTAAAGATAAATACAATGATGCAGCAATTATCTATTTTCGTTAGACATTTTGCCTTGATTTACCTGATGTTTTTTTAACATTGCCAGTAAAGATAAATACAATGATGCAGCAATTATCTATTTTCGTTAGACATTTTGCCTTGATTTACCTGATGTTTTTTTAACATTGCCAGTAAAGATAAATACAATGATGCAGCAATTATCTATTTTCATTAGACATTTTGCCTTGATTTACCTGATGTTTTTTTAACATTGCCAGTAAAGATAAATACAATGATGCAGCAATTATCTATTTTCGTTAGACATTTTGTCTTGATTTACCTGATGTTTTTTTAACATTTCCAGTAAAGATAAATACAATGATGCAGCAATTATCTATTTTCGTTAGACATTTTGTCTTGATTTACCTGATGTTTTTTTAACATTGCCAGTAAAGATAAATACAATGATGCAGCAATTATCTATTTTCATTAGACATTTTGCCTTGATTTACCTGATGTTTTTTTAACATTGCCAGTAAAGATAAATACAATGATGCAGCAATTATCTATTTTCATTAGACATTTTGCCTTGATTTACCTGATGTTTTTTTAACATTGCCAGTAAAGATAAATACAATGATGCAGCAATTATCTATTTTCGTTAGACATTTTGTCTTGATTTACCTGATGTTTTTTTAACATTGCCAGTAAAGATAAATACAATGATGCAGCAATTATCTATTTTCATTAGACATTTTGCCTTGATTTACCTGATGTTTTTTTAACATTGCCAGTAAAGATAAATACAATGATGCAGCAATTATCTATTTTCATTAGACATTTTGCCTTGATTTACCTGATGTTTTTTTAACATTGCCAGTAAAGATAAATACAATGATGCAGCAATTATCTATTTTCGTTAGACATTTTGTCTTGATTTACCTGATGTTTTTTTAACATTTCCAGTAAAGATAAATACAATGATGCAGCAATTATCTATTTTCGTTAGACATTTTGCCTTGATTTACCTGATGTTTTTTTAACATTTCCAGTAAAGATAAATACAATGATGCAGCAATTATCTATTTTCGTTAGACATTTTGCCTTGATTTACCTGATGTTTTTTTAACATTGCCAGTAAAGATAAATACAATGATGCAGCAATTATCTATTTTCGTTAGACATTTTGTCTTGATTTACCTGATGTTTTTTTAACATTTCCAGTAAAGATAAATACAATGATGCAGCAATTATCTATTTTCGTTAGACATTTTGTCTTGATTTACCTGATGTTTTTTTAACATTGCCAGTAAAGATAAATACAATGATGCAGCAATTATCTATTTTCGTTAGATATTTTGTCTTGATTTACCTGATGTTTTTTTAACATTTCCAGTAAAGATAAATACAATGATGCAGCAATTATCTATTTTCGTTAGACATTTTGCCTTGATTTACCTGATGTTTTTTTAACATTGCCAGTAAAGATAAATACAATGATGCAGCAATTATCTATTTTCGTTAGACATTTTGCCTTGATTTACCTGATGTTTTTTTAACATTTCCAGTAAAGATAAATACAATGATGCAGCAATTATCTATTTTCGTTAGACATTTTGTCTTGATTTACCTGATGTTTTTTTTAACATTGCCAGTAAAGATAAATAAAATGATGCAGCAATTATCTATTTTCGTTAGACATTTTGTCTTGATTTACCTGATGTTTTTTTAACATTGCCAGTAAAGATAAATACAATGATGCAGCAATTATCTATTTTCGTTAGACATTTTGCCTTGATTTACCTGATGTTTTTTTAACATTGCCAGTAAAGATAAATACAATGATGCAGCAATTATCTATTTTCGTTAGACATTTTGCCTTGATTTACCTGATGTTTTTTTAACATTTCCAGTAAAGATAAATACAATGATGCAGCAATTATCTATTTTCGTTAGACATTTTGTCTTGATTTACCTGATGTTTTTTTAACATTTCCAGTAAAGATAAATACAATGATGCAGCAATTATCTATTTTCGTTAGACATTTTGCCTTGATTTACCTGATGTTTTTTAACATTGCCAGTAAAGATAAATACAATGATGCAGCAATTATCTATTTTCGTTAGACATTTTGTCTTGATTTACCTGATGTTTTTTTAACATTTCCAGTAAAGATAAATACAATGATGCAGCAATTATCTATTTTCGTTAGACATTTTGCCTTGATTTACCTGATGTTTTTTTAACATTGCCAGTAAAGATAAATACAATGATGCAGCAATTATCTATTTTCGTTAGACATTTTGCCTTGATTTACCTGATGTTTTTTTTAACATTGCCAGTAAAGATAAATACAATGATGCAGCAATTATCTTTTTTCGTTAGACATTTTGCCTTGATTTACCTGATGTTTTTTTTTAACATTGCCAGTAAAGATAAATAAAATGATGCAGCAATTATCTATTTTCGTTAGACATTTTGCCTTGATTTACCTGATGTTTTTTTAACATTGCCAGTAAAGATAAATACAATGATGCAGCAATTATCTATTTTCGTTAGACATTTTGCCTTGATTTACCTGATGTTTTTTTTAACATTGCCAGTAAAGATAATACAATGATGCAGCAATTATCTATTTTCGTTAGACATTTTGCCTTGATTTACCTGATGTTTTTTTAACATTGCCAGTTAAAGATAAATACAATGATGCAGCAATTATCTATTTTCGTTAGACATTTTGCCTTGATTTACCTGATGTTTTTTTAACATTTCCAGTAAAGATAAATACAATGATGCAGCAATTATCTATTTTCGTTAGACATTTTGTCTTGATTTACCTGATGTTTTTTTAACATTGCCAGTAAAGATAAATACAATGATGCAGCAATTATCTATTTTCGTTAGACATTTTGCCTTGATTTACCTGATGTTTTTTTAACATTGCCAGTAAAGATAAATACAATGATGCAGCAATTATCTATTTTTTTTAGACATTTTGCCTTGATTTACCTGATGTTTTTTTAACATTGCCAGTAAAGATAAATACAATGATGCAGCAATTATCTATTTTCGTTAGACATTTTGCCTTGATTTACCTGATGTTTTTTTAACATTGCCAGTAAAGATAAATACAATGATGCAGCAATTATCTATTTTCGTTAGACATTTTGCCTTGATTTACCTGATGTTTTTTAACATTGCCAGTAAAGATAAATACAATGATGCAGCAATTATCTATTTTCATTAGACATTTTGCCTTGATTTACCTGATGTTTTTTTAACATTGCCAGTAAAGATAAATACAATGATGCAGCAATTATCTATTTTCGTTAGACATTTTGTCTTGATTTACCTGATGTTTTTTTAACATTTCCAGTAAAGATAAATACAATGATGCAGCAATTATCTATTTTCGTTAGACATTTTGTCTTGATTTACCTGATGTTTTTTTAACATTGCCAGTAAAGATAAATACAATGATCGCAGCAATTATCTATTTTCATTAGACATTTTGCCTTGATTTACCTGATGTTTTTTTAACATTGCCAGTAAAGATAAATACAATGATGCAGCAATTATCTATTTTCATTAGACATTTTGCCTTGATTTACCTGATGTTTTTTTAACATTGCCAGTAAAGATAAATACAATGATGCAGCAATTATCTATTTTCGTTAGACATTTTGTCTTGATTTACCTGATGTTTTTTTAACATTGCCAGTAAAGATAAATACAATGATGCAGCAATTATCTATTTTCATTAGACATTTTGCCTTGATTTACCTGATGTTTTTTTAACATTGCCAGTAAAGATAAATACAATGATGCAGCAATTATCTATTTTCATTAGACATTTTGCCTTGATTTACCTGATGTTTTTTTAACATTGCCAGTAAAGATAAATACAATGATGCAGCAATTATCTATTTTCGTTAGACATTTTGTCTTGATTTACCTGATGTTTTTTTAACATTTCCAGTAAAGATAAATACAATGATGCAGCAATTATCTATTTTCGTTAGACATTTTGTCTTGATTTACCTATGAAACGGGCGGGTGGAAAAAAAGAAAATTGCTCAAATTTTCCTTAAGGCCTTATCGTCTGACACTTTATAAGGGAACGTTAGAATGATAAATTAAAAACTAAGAACATTGAATGAGAAATGAGGGGGAAAGTGTTTAAGTTGGAGAAATCAATTGAGAGAAACACAAGGGGTGTAAATCTCTCAACGTTATGATGGATTTTAATCATGGAAGATCTCCAACTTATGTTTCAAAATCTTTGTCTACACGGGCTAGGTCGAGAATTGTTAATAACTAATGCCTCAATTGTGAACCCCACATGTGAGCACGGTGGTCTCGTCAACCGCACAGGTCGCGGTGCCAGATTGTGGCTCCCACTCGTGCCGATCGTCGTAGTGGCAATAAAAAAAATATATAGATCGAAATTCCTCTAGGCCGGGATGGCGACGATGATGATGATGACGTCGCCGATCTTGTCGTCTCGTCCACCCACAAATACACTCCCCCGGGTAAACTGTTTATATCAGCGAGCGATCACTGGGCGAACAGCAACCGGTTGGCTCTGTGGGGGCGAAAGATCATTCAAAGCAGAACAAAAGGAAAAGAACAATGTTCAACAACGTTTTTTTTTGTATAGAGGAGTAATTATTAATAAAATAAAAGAATTGATTTTACATTGGATTAATGTTTACCGTACTCGTAAATGTCTTTAGTAAAAGTTGTGTGTTTCTCTAAGTTATTTCGCTAGTTCTCTGTGTGCGCGAATTCTTTACACAAGTAGTTGTTCAGTCACAAGTCAACAGGCGAAGGCGATGGCGGGGATTTCGTCCGGTTTCTTTTCTTCGACGCACGCCATCATCGGCGCGCGCCGGGGTCCGTCCGACTCCTTCTGCCGACAATCCAACACTAACTGGCTCTCTCGTCGTCTCTACTCTTCTGCTCGTGCGTGAAAAACGCACATTCTTTTATTGAAGATGTCTATCGTCGTACACCCCCTTCTCCGCCATCTTTCTTCCTGCGTGTCTTCCTCTCTCAAGGAGTGTGGGACACGCTCCTCACTCCCCCCCTTCCCTAAAATAAATGGAATTTCTTTCTAGCCTGGCGTTATCGCCAAAGTAAACGCTTCTCGTTCTGTCACACAGCTGGAGATGATCTGTGACCGGGTCGTGATTAACGATGATAGCCCAACTAAATCCCTGTCAAGTCAAAACAGCCCTCACAGAATCGTGAATCCGAACCATGTCATTCCCCCAAGCAATAATATCACTTTATTCATATTTTGGAATTAAATTTAAGATCATGGAATTTCATAATCTTTACTTCCCATCTGGCAACTGTCTCCTGTCTTGGGAGGTAATCGGTTCCGACCATCAAACACGACCCATCGAGACAAACTGGCGCCTCGTTCCCGTCGTTTGAATAAGTTCGTTTCTACGTCAATATATACTAGTTTTATATCTCACCTCGTCTTGACGCAGGACCCCCAGTCGGCATAGCATCACCACCAAGATGCATACTAGCGCGTCACCAGGGTACCCGATCCCCATGGGGCCCGGATACTTTGTCACACAATAATATTGAGATGATAGTTAGACCTGGCACTGTGTAAAACAGAAAATCACCCATCGGAATACTGGTCAGAACAAATATTTTTACTAACCAGGTGATTACCGATTGCAGATTCCAGTGCTTGAAAGTTCTTGGATGATCTCGAAACCTTGTGTAAACGAATAGCACGTGGTATAGGTTGGGCTATTCTCATTTCTAATCTTTGAGATGTCTTGGTAACTTAATCAGCTCCACATTAACATAGGAATTTATAAATAACAGAATTTTTTTGAATGGCTGGCAAACCATCCTTGTGGAAAGGACAGAAAAATGTCCGAGTCGTGTTAACTACTCTCAACATGGTTTCTGGAAAACAGCGTTGACTTGAAGAATAAATCCTTTCGATAATGGCAAGAACGTCGGGACATAATTATGGAAGTTTCAAATAGATAGGACATCGTGACGGGCCAATAAGTTTATCACCATTAAATATATAGCAACTTTTCGTCCAATGGTGTTTTTTTATATCTATCTATCTATCTATCTATCTATCTATCTATCTATCTATCTATCTATCTATCTATCTATCTATCTATCTCTGTCTGTCTGTCTGTCTCTCTCTCTCTCTCTCTCTCTCTCTATATATATATATATATATATATATATATATATATATATATATATATATACATGGACGGCGGCACCGGGGGCAGGGGGGGGGCTTAACTTTACGGTCGTCAATAATGAAGTTATATATGCATGTGTTTAACCGCC
>OY744528.1:40303122-40363122 GCA_963556195.1 Sepiola atlantica
CAATTATCTATTTTCGTTCTGTTTACATTTTGGTATATGATATTGGCATGGCTTTTCCTGCTCTACTAGTTTAGGAGCGGCTCCCACTTTCGCTGCTGTATAAAAAATGATGTCTCTGTTCCTTGGCTGCAGCAAAAAGAGGCGCCGTCCAGGAGAGTGCTCCTTTCTGTAAAGTCCTGGATATTAGTTACTTATATTTATTTTTACGCTTGAGTTTAGCATTTTTTAATGTGAATATAAACTACCTAATGAAGTATTATAAAAAAGAGTAGTATGAATTTTATTTAGTATTGCCTAAATATTTGACAAAGTGTTCGTCTGACTTTAAAAGGGAACAGAAATTTGTAGTGTGATTTCAAAATAAGACAGAAATTGTTGATGTTGCTTTAAAATAGACAGATATTATTAGTGTGACGTTAAAATAGGACAACAATTGTTAGTGTGACTTTAAAATGGAACAGAAAATGTATGTGTTGCTTTAAAATAAGACAGGAATTGTTACTGTGACTTTAAAATAGGACAGAAATACTTAGTATACCTTTAAAATTAAACAAAAATTGTTAGTATGCTTTTAAAATGGGATAGAAATTGTTAGTGTTACTTTAAAATAGGATAGAAATTGTTAGTGTTACTTTAAAATAGGATAGAAATTGTTCGTGTTACTTTAAAATAGAATAGAAATTGTTAGTGTTACTTTAAAATGGGATAGAAATTGTTAGTGTTACTTTAAAATAGGATAGAAATTGTTCGTGTTACTTTAAAATAGAATAGAAATTGTTAGTGTTACTTTAAAATAGGATTAGAAATTGTTAGTGTTACATTAAAATAGGATTAGAAATTGTTAGTATGCTTTTAAAATAGGATAGAAATTGTTAGTATGCTTTTAAAATAAGATAGAAATTGTTAGTGTTACTTTAAAAATGGGATAGAAATTGTTAGTTTTACTTTAAAAATGGAATAGAAATTGTTAGTGTTACCTTAAAATAGGATAGAAATTGTTTGTATTCTTTTAAAATAGAATAGAAATTGTTAATGTTACTTCAAATAGGATAAAAATTGTTAGTATTACTTTAAAAATGGGATAGAAATAGTTAGTGTTACTTTAAAATAGGATAGAAATTGTTAGTGTTACTTTAAAAATGGGATAGCAATTGTTTGTGTTACTTTAAAATAAGATAGAAATTGTTATATGCTTTTAAAATGGGATAGAAATTGTTAGTGTTACTTTAAAATAGGATAGAAATTGTTCGTGTTACTTTAAAATAGAATAAAAATTGTTTGTGTTACTTTAAAATAGGATAGAAATTGTTAGTGTTACTTTAAAATAGAATAAAAATTGTTTGTGTTACTTTAAAATCAGATAGAAATTATTAGTATGCTTTTAAAAAAGAATAGAAATTGTTAGTGTTACTTTTAAAATAGGATAAAAATTGTTCGTGTTACTTTAAAATGGGATAGAAATTGTTTGTGTTACTTTAAAATGGGATAGAAATTGTTTGTGTTACTTTAAAATGGGATAGAAATTGTTAGTGTTACTTTTAAAATAGGATAGAAATTGTTAGTGTTACTTTAAAATAGGATAGAAATAGTTAGTGTTACTTTAAAATAGGATAGAAATTGTTAGTGTTACTTTAAAAATGGGATAGAAATTGTTTGTGTTACTTTAAAATAAGATAGAAATTGTTAGTATGCTTTTAAAATAGGATAGAAATTGTTAGTGTTACTTTAAAATAGGATAGAAATTGTTCGTGTTACTTTAAAATAGAATAAAAATTGTTTGTGTTACTTTAAAATAGGATAGAAATTGTTAGTGTTACTTTAAAATAGAATAAAAATTGTTTGTGTTACTTTAAAATCAGATAGAAATTATTAGTATGCTTTTAAAAAAGAATAGAAATTGTTAGTGTTACTTTTAAAATAGGATAGAAATTGTTAGTGTTACTTTAAAATAGGATAGAAATTGTTAATATGGTTTTAAAATAGGATAGAAATTGTTAGTGTTACTTTTAAAATGGGATAGAAATGCTTAATATGCTTTTACAATAGGATAAAAATTGTCAGTATGTCTTTAAAATAGTACAAAAATTGTTAATGTGACTTTAAAATAGGATAGAAATTGTTAGTGTGACGATAAAATAGTACAAAAATTGTTAATGTGACTTTAAAATAGGATAGAAATTGTTAGTGTGACGATAAAATAGGAAAGAAATTGTTGATGTCACTTAAAATGGAACAGAAGTTGTTAGTGCGGCTTGAAAATTGAACAAAAATGGGTGGTGCATTTTTAAAATATGAGAGAAATGATTAGTATTGCTTTAAAATTATTTGAATAACAATGTTTTACAAACTTACATTTTGTATTCCATGTATTTGAACAGCTTCTCCATGGTAACGCCGCTGTCATTGATGAAAAAAGAAAATGAAAAGCCCATGCTGTAACCATGGTGTAATAAATAGCTATCAGTCCAGAGAGTAGTACCATTCCATAGCCAATACCTGGAAAGAAATAATAAAGAAATGAAAATAGTTCATCTAACAGACAAGGACAAAACCTTTCTCTAATGACGATTCTATTATCTTAGAAATGTAGTGATTTATACGTTAAAAAAAGTGTCGATTATAAAAGAAAATTGTGAAAAACTTAGCTGCTCTATTTTTAGAGATGTGGGAGAGCTGTTGCCACCGGACTTAGGGTTAGTGATAGTTTTTTTTTGGGGGGGGGGCATCCGTACTTAGAGTTAGTGGTTGGGTTAAGAGACGTTTTTTGGGGGGTGAGGGGCTGTTGCCACCCGGACTTCAGGTTAGTGGTAGGCTTAAGGGTATGGTGTTTTTTTCGGGAGGGGGGTAGGCTGCTGCTACCTGCAGTTAGGGTTTGTGGTAGGTTAAGGGAGTTTTGTTTTGGGGGCACCCGGACTTAGGGGTAATGGTAGGGTTAAGGGACGGTTTTAGGAGGGTGTTGCCACCTCGACTTAGTGTTAGTGGTAAGGTTAAGGAAGGGTTTTCTGAGGGAGGGGGCTGTTTCCGCCCGAACTTAGAGTTACTGGTAGGGTTAAGGAACGGTTTTTATGGGGACTGTTGCCACCCGAACTTAGGGTTAGTATTTGCCATGTAAGTTTAACATACAATGATACCCCTGCTTGAAATTCTGAGACAGCGTTTGTAAACAGGATTATTTTTTTGCAAAACACTGATTAAAAAATCAAGTAGGAGGGATAATTTCATCATAAATTTAATCGTAATTTCATCGTAAATCGTAAACTGAACTCTCTGCTAAAAATTTAAGGAGTATTTTTTTCTTTAAAGTTTATTTTTTAATCTAAAAACATTTGCTTTTAATTGATAATAGTCAAAAGATATTTTTCAAAAATTTAGAGAAGGGTTCACTATCATTTACTTTCGCCAATTTTTTTCTTTACGATGAGCAAATACAAATTGATAATTTGTATTATTTATATTATTTGGACTACTATTCTCATCTTTGGTATTATTCTCACAGCGTTTTGGCCGATGTAACATCCGACCTTCTTCATGTGCATCTTATCAAACTCGGGAATCTTTATATCGAACTTAGAAATCTGTACAGACTTTCAAACTGAATCATTTATTTAATCCATGGGGTAGATTATTCTTGTTCCATCAGCCATACCAGGTAGAAGTCTTAAATAAGGAATTTTTATTGTATTCTTAGAACCACCTGTAGTGAGGATTGAACCTTCAACCTCCAGAACACTGCCACTTAGAACTGACTGATTATTACACAACATTTTATTATATAATATTTTATCTTTTGTGCAACATGTCCACATGGACATGTGGCGCAATGGATAAAGGTGTTGCATAATAATCAGTTCTATGTGACAGTCTTCTAGAGGTTGAAGGTTTAATCCTCACTACAGGATTAAATAAAGGGTTCAATTCAAAATTTCGTATAGATTCCCGAATTCAAAATAAAGATTCCCGAGTTCGACAAAATGCACCTGAAGAAGGTCGGAGGTTACAACATTGCGAAAAAAACAACCATGATGAGAATAGTAGTCCAAATAGTACAATTTATCAATCCTCATCTAAAAAATTTTGAAACACAAATTGATGATTATTATAGTAGTTCTATTATAGCTATTATTGTAATTAGTATTAAGGTTATTTGGTATGACAGAGACGCATTTCCTTGAAACTGTACTTCAAGCAAGAAATAACTTTCGTCGGTTTAAAGGCTGTGACATTACTTTCAGATTTCGAAGTGTCACGATAATAAACACACGTCGGTCATTATTTTAAATCTATTTATAATAAATTGAAATTGCTGACTTGTGTTGACTGTGGTGGCAATTCGAAGTTAGAGAATAATTTTGAAGCTTTTAAACTGACTAATAGAAAGTCATTTCTGGCTTGAATTAATTTATTTGAAGACAAAGTCAATTATTATTGTTCATTTGTGCTTTTAACCAAAAAGAAAACATCATTATCGAAAAACCTGTATTCGAATTAATTATACTAGCAAAAATATGCAACCAGATGGAGCATATTTTTGCTAGTATCTATGACGAACAAACATATATTACACAACTCTCCCAAAGGAGGAGGTAATGGCTGGGAGGATGATCTCATGACAACAGAACAGATACTGCACTACCCCATCTACACACACACAGAAGGAGGAGGTAATGTCTGGGAGGATGGGCTCATAACAACGGAAGAGATACTGCACTACCCCCCCCCCCCCACACACACACAAACGGAGGAGGTAATGCCTTGAATGATAATATCATGACAACAGAACTCCTCCCCCAAGGAGGAGGTACTACCTGGGAGGATGATATCATGACAACAGAACAGATTCTACACTACCCCCCTCCTCCTCCCCTGAATTGAGCATTGGAAGATAGTCAATTAGTTTGAAATATTACAGTAAACTGAATTGCGTATTAATAAAAGCGATAGTATAGGTTCGGCTTCAGACAAACAGATAATAAATCTCCATTAGTAATAGATAAAAAAATACCATACCTTTGAAAAATGGTACTGCTTTCCACACTGTAATTGGACCAAGGCTACCATACTGTCCGTATGCCAACTCCATGTATGCAAGTGGGATACCACAAAAGATCAGCATGATGATGTATGGAATGAAAAATGCACCTATAATAAAAATAAAAATTTGAAAAAAAACTTATAGTAATATTAGATTATATTGTTACATATTGAACGGGTAGATCATCTAGTGTATATTTTGGTTAAGGCTGGGTTAAAAAGTGCGTCGGGAATAACAGGAAATGTGGCAGGAGAAAAGTCAGCAGAGTTCAACTTGTTGCACACAAGGTGAATGTTCACTAAGTGTGGGGACGTTTGATGCAGTGGACATGACATCACATGGGGTCTGAGAGAGAGGGTGAGAGAGATTTCAGTCAGTCTGGGATTGGAAGCTTGATGAGCTAAACATGCTAATAAATTACTTGATTCCCAATAAATAAAGGGCAGTCAAGGCCCGTTAGAATATGCAATTCAGCATTTTCTCCCTCTGGCCAGAATCAAGGCAACATCATCTGTCCAAATTAAATGGTCCTTCTAGATTCAAGACGAATACTGTCTCTTTCTTTTGGTTGCTGTGATGACTTTTGATTCCAGAGATGATCAAAGATGGAGTGTCCTCTGGTGTGAAGAAAACTAAAGGTATGAATTTTACTTAGTACTATATTCACTGTTCCACGGGTCCTTGTAAAATTCAGTTCTAAGTAATAGTCATCTGAAGGTTCAACCCTCAGTGCGGGCGATACGAAGAATTGCATATTACTGAAGACTTCTCCTGGTCATGGATGCTACCCCTGTAGATTAATTAAAGGGTTCTGTTCGAAATTCCATCCAGATTCCCGAGTTCGACAGAAATATCCCGAGTTCGAAAAGATACACCTGAAGAAGGCCTGAGGTTACAGCAGCCGAAACGTTTTGAGTATAACACTCAAGATGAGAATAGTAGTCTAAATAATCGAAATTATACATTCTACAAATTAATATATTTAATATATTTTTACTCTAATTCTTTAAAGCGACAGATTTTATCGGTAAATAAAGGAAAATTTTATTTCAAAACACACAAATATTTGACGTCATACCCTTCTCTCTCATTCTCTTACTGTAAGCAGCTGCTACTCTCTCTCTCTCTCTTTCAACTGATACAACACACTTTTTTTCACACTTTCATATATATAACACATGTGAATTACTTTCTTTTCCTTCCTGCAATCTGTTCCAACCCCTTCTCCTATTTCTTTTGGAATGTTATCTGCTTCCGAACAGTTGTTGGTTGCTACTGTTTAGTAGAAGGCTGGATCCTTTTTTTCAGTGTCTTTCTCGTACTATTAATTCATGAGTCTCTCTCTCTCTCTGTAAACTGATATAACACACTCTTTCTCATCCTTTTTCATATATCAAAACATGTGAATTACGCTCTATTCCATCCCCCGTTTGTTTCAACCCTTCTCTTATCTCTGTCTGAATGTATGTCTGCTGTTAACTGCTACTGAAAACTGCCGGGATGCTGTTGTTGTAATAGAAACTAACTAAAATACGTGACCGAACAAATGGACAAACATGTGTGCCTGCTCGGAAGCAACCTTTTGCTGTCTGACTTACCTCCACCATTTCTGTGGACTAAATAAGGGAAGCGCCAGACGTTTCCAAGACCAATGACATATCCAAGGCATGAAAGCATAAAATCGAGTCGACGATTCCAGTATCCTCGGAGTTTGTTCTCTTCAGCTGTCATTGAATCATTGGTGCTATCGTTGCTGGATAAAGAAATGGCATCTGCCAAGTAGCCCCCACCGGATGATGCTGCCCCTCCGGCCATAGCTCCTCCTGTTGATACACCTGCTTGGGATTCACTCCTTTCCTGGAAAGAAAGAAAAAAATATCATTAATAACATAGCAAATAACATCTATGGTTCTCTTGTTTATCATTACTTCATTCATTTCAGATAATGTCTTTGGATAATTAAGACGAAATATATGGCTTTATTTGATTGTATTGTTCTGATATATCCATTTTTTCCATTCATATGGAGAGAGAGAGAGAGAGAGAGAGAGAGAGAAAGAAAGAAAGAAAGAGAAAGAGAGATGAATGGGGGGTCGAATCGTGCGATCAGCTGAACAATTACCTGGATTGATGTACAAACTAAAGGGAAGTAACTGATTATTTTCTAATGAGTTATTTCCCTTACATTCATACTCATTCATCGAGTAATCTATAAAAGTGTGTGTGTGCCAAAATGGATTTTGGCAGATTCTCTGCACAGACGGAGTTTTCCTCTGGTGTTTATTATTTTTGACAAAGGGAAGTTTCTTTTCCCGAAATATTAAATAAATGATTTTTATAATCATCCAGACATCACACAAACAGCTAACACCACACTTGCTGTTATGTAAGATTTTAAGAAAAAATAAATAGTAAGTCACATTTCGAATTCGATTTATTATTTTTGCTCCTTCCAGCTTATATCCTACCCGGAATTTGCATTGCCCACAGCCTTTTAAAAACATACTACTACTATTCCCAGCAATGCTTCAAGCAAACTACCATTCTCTCTCTCTCTCTCTCTCTCTCTCTCTCTCTCTCTATATATATATATATATATATATATATATATATATATATATATATATATATATATATATATATATATATATATACATACTAGAGGAGTACCCGTCCCAGGGCGGTTGAATTGTTTTCCCAAACAGAACAGTTTTGCACCACTTTTATGAAGATTAAAATCAATATATAATGATACTAAACCTTATGTCTAGAATGCTTATTCTATTTTTGATAAAAATTCATTACATTATTTTGATTCTAGAAAATGTATATAATTGAAGGCTTAAGCTTAATGGGTTTTAAGAAGAAATTGAAATTCAGGGAACCTTGTGTAATTAATGTCTAATGACTATGAATAAAATTCAAAGCAAATCAGAAACATTTGAATTTTCAAATGGAAAGTTGTGCTTATACTATGCCCCTTAAAACCCTTTAAAATACCCAAAAGAAACTAAAATTTGCCGAATATTTATTAATTCCTTTAGTTAAAATTTCACAAAAATCGGATGTATCTGAATTTTCATGATGGGCCTCCACCCCCTATTTATTCCCTTTGCATACAACTAAATTAAACTAAATGTAGCCCACATTACCCACCCTTAGGCATAGCAGCTGTGTTGCAAAATTCATAATGACCGATTTAGTTTAGGAGTGAATCCTATAATACAAATATATAAAGATATATCTACCTAACTTTATATAAAAATTCATAATGACCAATTTATTAGTTTAGGATTGGATCCTATAATACAAATATATAAAGATATATCTACCTAACTTTATATAAAAATTCATAATGACCAATTTATTAGTTTAGGAGTGGATCCTATAATACAAATATCTAAAGATATATCAACCTAACTTTATATAAATGGAAAGGAGGACTCTTATATTGCATTTTTGTTCTCCTTTTATTCACCCCAAATGTGTTTTAGGGCATAATATGAGCACAATCATCTCATTTGAAAATTCAATATTTCAGATTTGCATTAAATTTCATCTATAATCATTAGACACTAATTAAGCAAGATTCTCTGGATTCTAATTTCTTCTAAAGACCTTAAATTTTAGACATTTTTTAGAATTAATGTCATTTAATGAATTTTGATCAAAATGGGAATAAAGATTTTGTGTCATTATATCTTGATTTTTATTTTCCTAAAAGGATATAAAAGTGGTGCAAAACTGGTCTGTTCGGGGAATTAATTAAATATTCTTTCAAATGGTTTATAAAAATGAGCTTATTCTGACTTCATTGTTTGTTGTGCCACTACGATAGACCCTAGAGCATTCGGTATTTGACTGGCGATCAATAGGTCCTCTTTTTATCAAGTGTCTCAACAGATGACGAGGAAAAGCGAATACAAATGTTTATCTAATGCATGTCTACATCAGATATTTATAGATCTTTCAATACAGAGTTATTTCAGGCTGGATTTAAATCTCCCTAATTAAGAGATGAGATAATCTTAATCACGGCTTATTTATAAATAGAGCAATTAAAATTAAATAATGTTTATGAATGCGTAGCAGTTATAAACATAACATTTATTTTTGTAGCCCCTTCGAGGTGATTTGGTCATCAGAAGACAAATAAGCCTC
This sequence comes from Sepiola atlantica, assembly GCA_963556195.1. NCBI lineage: Eukaryota > Metazoa > Mollusca > Cephalopoda > Sepiida > Sepiolidae > Sepiola > Sepiola atlantica. The sequence goes on from OY744528.1 coordinate 40,312,316, forward strand.
GAGGGCGTATTAATTTCAACCGGAACTTTGAAGGACTACTTCCAGCACACTTGGAAACTGCAAGTCAGGCAGAGAGCTTCCAGGCTACAATGAAGAAAGACGTCCTCTCTTCTGCCTCCATCACCTAGATGCCGAGCAAAGCTATCTTCACTTGAAGATATATTGCTCCAAGAAGACTTTCGGCAGCCAACCAACTTAGTCACTCTTCTATTCCCTTCTTTAGTGTTTGAACATTCGGCAACCTACACCCAACGGTGCAGGTCACTCAAATTAATACATATATTGTCGTTTATAGAAAGACTTTCTTTTCCTTTCATTGGACGACCGTTTTATTACAAAATATTATAGGAGTTGGTTCTACAGTCCATGCAGATATAAGCTCCTATAAATGCACCTTTGTAATTTAAAATAACTATTTACATTATTTTCGCTAGCAAATAAATGCCCCCCTCCCCCCACACTCTGGTTGAATATTTTTCCTAGCCCGAGAGGATGGTATTATTAGAAACCAACATGTACTATACCGCCCCTTCCCCTGAAGGAGGAAGTATGGAAGGATGGGCTCATGACAACCGAACAGATACTACACCCCCCCCCCACCTGAAAAAAAGAGGAGGTGATTCCTGGGAGGATGGTATCATGGCGAACGAACAGATACCCCCACCCCTTAAGGAGCAGGTAATGCCTGGGAGTATGGTCTTGTGACACCAGAACAGATACTACACTATCTCCCTCACAAAAAAGGAGGAAATAATACCTGGGAGGATGGTATCATGACAACAGAACAGATACTCCACTACCTTAAGGAGCAGGTAATAGCTGGGAGTATGGTCTTGTGATACCAGAACAGATACTACACTATCTCCCTCACACAAAAAGGAAGAGATAATACCTGGGAGGATGGTATCATGACAACAGAACAGATACTACACTACCTCCCCTCCCTTGTATTGAGCATTGAAATATAGTACAACAGTACATTAATAGCAGCAATAGTATATAGTTTCGGCTTAAGACAGACAGATACAAAATCTCCATTATTAATGGATGATTCAGACCGTTATCCTCCTCATGGTTGCTACATATCTGTCGTCGCTGGTCTTCTTCAGTTACGAAGTGTGTCTGAAAAGTAACGAGACTGAGAGTGCTGTGTGAGGTACGGGCGAAAGAGTGACTAGTGGATTATGTTATCATATGAAGTCAATAATTGTGATCGTAGCTTTCTGCCACCATTGCATTTCTTTCACACGCTTTTGATTACATCTTCTCTTATTCACCACGACAATGCACCTGCTTGCAACACCCTAAGCATTCGGCAGTTTCTGGCCAAGAAGGACTGCCATACTGAAACAACCTTCATATTAACTTTGTCTTCTCCCATTTGCTGTATATGCAAGCGAAACATTATCTGTTCTGATGCTACACTGTCTTCGGTCAGTGAAGGAGAAATCCTTCTAGATTGAGGCAATTTTAATTTTTGTTCCAATTCAGAGTGATCCTTTTTTGGAAGCTGCATTTTCCCCATATTAAAAACCGACCTTGTGTCTTAGGCAAGTAAATAGGAACATAGACTATACATACAGAGCATGGAAGGAAGCTGATATCTTTGAAATTAAATGTCTAAGAACTATCCTTGGAGTATTTTTTATTTTATTTATTTTTACTAATGGGTCACCAATTATCAAGGCCCGGGGGCCACTCGAGGATAAGGTTTAAAGAGATCGTCAATTAAACGATAACCGCCTTCACGAGAGGACCGGAGGAATGGCTGAAATAGGCAGAGGATTACTTAAAAGGACTTGATTTTCCAAGAGGACAGCTCATCAAGTGTTTGGTCACATCAAACTTGAAGACGACCATGCTGTTGTCGGCTGGGAAGCAGACTCATGGTATCTTGTTCCATAGATGGGATGGGAATCGTCAGTGTAGAGAAGATTATTCATACTTGAACCCCGAAACATGAGTCATGTTTCAAACTCAAATTTCGACGTCTTATATATATATATATATATATATATATATGTATATCAAGGGAGGCGCGAGAGCGCTCTATCCCGTAATAGACTTCACGAATGGCCTATACTGGAAATCTCATTTCTTTGATCAATCATAACTCGAAAACCAATAAACCAAATTAGTTAAAACTTTGCATAAAATTTTTATTTGATAGGTTCTATAAGTGTGTAGAATTTCAGCATCATTAGTCAAGGCAACCCAGAGATCCAGAAAGTTCAATCATGAAATCATGTTATCTGTGTGTACGTACGTATGTACGTACGTATGTGCCACCCTGTATCTCATCAACTATTTGATGGATTCAGCTGATTTTTGGCAGAGATAGACGTTCTAGGGCCTAGTTGATGGCATTTTAATTTCAGTTTACCATATACCTTAGTTTTCCAGAAAATCCCAAAAAACCTTAAAAATAACCAGTATTCATACACTTTATTCTATATCTTATCGCCCATTTGATGGATTCAGCTGATTTTTGACAAAGATAGAGGTTCTAGTGTCTAGTTGATGGCATTTAAATTTCAGTTTACCATATACCTTGATTAGTCAAACTACCAACTATATCAGTTATGAGAAGGCATTGTATTGAGGCATAGCCTTTACAAAAGTAGTGACATTCCATGAAAAATGCCAGTATACTGAAATCATATGCCCTTAATAGGGTTAAGATGAAAATTCATATATACTAAATGTACAAAAGCAAGGAAATTCCCAAATTTTTACACTTTTATTGTCATTAAGGGTATGCAAGCACAACAGGGCTATGTATTTTACTTGTAGGAATTTTTCTTCAGCGCACCTCACACACTTCATCCACTCATGCATAGAGATTTATACTGTAGTGATGTGATAATGAAATGGTTTGGTTGATATGTAGTCATATGGGAATTTCCTTGCTTTTGTACATTTAGTGTATATGAATTTTCATCTTAACCCTATTAAGGGCATATGATTTCAGTATACTGGCATTTTTCATGGAATATATATATATATATTCTTGGTTTAATTATTCTAGCATTTGAGCCTTAGTCGGACACACATACAAACAAACTGCCCTTTAGTTATATATATAGATTGTGTTGCTTTGTTTCGATTGTGTTTGATTGTTATGATTGCATCATATTTTACTTATTGCATCGCAGTGTCTGCTTCTGCAATTTCAACATTCTCTTTCCTGTGATGATATTAAAAAAAATTTAATCCGGGCTCAATAAACCCAGCCCAAAGTAGCTTAAGGCAATGTTCTTTCCCCTTTGTTGAAAAAAAAGAAAGAAAAAAAGAAAACAAAATGGATATTATGTAAACTATTCATACGAACGAATAAAAGAAAAAGCCCCACCGGCCCACAAAACTAACTGAATTTATAAAAAGAAAGGTAAGCCTCTCAAAATTAAATGAAGCCGAAGAATAAAGGAACAAGAAATAGAGCTAAGTATTAAATAAATTAAAATACTTTATTTTTTTAAAGTGGCCAGAGGAGATGTAGTCGCCAATGCAAATAGATTCACACAGTGATTATTTAAGTAATTATTTAAATTTAATTTTTAAAAAAGAATTAGAAAGAAAGTAAAAGACTTACTTATTTTTTTTTTACTAGGTGTCCCTATCCGGCGCTACCCGGGAGTTTTTTGATTGAGCAATTTAATTATTAATTTTATCCCCCCTCCCCCAGCCTAAAAGATTGCTACGCAAGGTTGCGCATTGAAAGATCTTACAGGATCGTTTAAATCATCCAAAAAAAGAAAGAGTGAAGGTAAGATTCGATGTAAATAAATAAAGAAAAGAAAGAGAAATGGAAGATTTTAACCTAATCTAATTATATTTACAGAGAGAGGAAGAGAGAGAGAGAGAGAGAGAAAGAGAGAAAGAGAGAGAGAGAGAGAGAGGGAAAGAGAGACGAAATAGGTTCGAAATAAAAAAAGTATCTGATTGTTTTTTATGTGAAGCCTGATCGGTCGATTAGTTATTTTTTTTGTTAAGTTTTGAACTGGTTAACGAATGAAATGAATACATAAATATTTTTACAACGGAAGTAATGAAGTGTAAATGAGAAAAAGAAAAGAAAAGAAAAGAAAGAAAGAAGGAAAGATTCTATGTGAATAAAGAAAGGAAAAAGAAAGAGTGAAAGAGAAGATGGCTATTCAGAATAAAATATTGATTTTGTAGGACAGAATGTAGCGATGACAAACTTTGAGAAATAGTCCGGCTTCACTTCATTACATAGATTTATAAAATGTTCAATTAAACAAATGTATAAATATAACTAAAAATTAAACATTAATTATACTTCTTAGCATTTTCAATTTTATCTCTATATTAATTATTAATAAGATTGTGTGGCAACTTCCCGCGTGTCTGTGTTTCTTGCGACTATGTGACTTACACACTATTATTTATTGAAATCAAAAAAGCAATAGAGTAAAGTACTAAAACAAACTTTTAAAAAATCTTTTAAAAAAATAATCTAACATAGGGAAATGAGACAAGGTAAAAACTTAACTATTATAAGAGAGAGAGAGAGAGAGAGAGAGGGAGAGAGAGAGTATACCTCATTAGTATTCACTCTCTTCTCCTCCCTTTCCTGCCCATTACTCAATAAGTACATTGCCAGTTACCCCCTCCATGAATTCGTCACGTTATCAGTACTCCCCTCTATATGTCGGTCATTTTGCTAATTTAGTACCCGTGTCTCTTAACTTCTCATTATTTATAACTTTAAGAGTAAAATCAAACACCTCTAAAGCATTTATGCGATTTAAAATGAAAAACGAAAGTAAAAAGACTCCCGGGCAACGTCGGATATATACAGCCAGCTTATTATAAAATTAAATTTAAAATGAAATTGAAACAGTGATCAAAACCCAGACAATAAAGATATTAGACTAAAAGTGCAATAATGAAAAAATTCTTCAAACGAAATCTATCAACATTTAAAATAAAATGAAAACTTAATAAACATGAAAAGATGATTTGTAATTAATATAATAATACGTGAAGGCAATTCCATGTTCGTACCTAGGTTATCATTATCGGATGGATACTGACGACCTATTAAAAAAAAATGGGATCGCCCGATCTCCGAAAATACAAGGCCAAAAAAAGTGATTTAAAAAATTTCATCTGGTGTCGCTGTCTGTCAAACATGAAATACGAACTAAAATACACTTTCTTGGTCAAAGTGTAGTATCGGTTCTATGCAAAGATGGCACGATAATATCCGCGTCGGACGTCCATAGAATGGAAATAGGTCACAAACTCCTACAAGGGTTTTGGAAACAGACCCCTATAACCACATATATTCTTAAACTACATTAACCAGAATACTTAGATAAGTATGTTTAAGTTTTAATAATAATAATAAGCACGACAACAATATACAACAGATGAAAGATACAAGTGTGGAATTTCCAGGTGTCCCTCTAGTATATATTAATAGATATTTACTTTAACTAAAACAGTGAGTGTTATGTTATCCTAGAACATGTGTTGTATGTTGAGGTGTAAAAATGTTTTTTAAATTCCATCTAATGGCCTTGTTGTGTCGAACGTAACACTCGAACAAAAATAAACTTTATTGGCCTTCGAGCAAGGATCAAAGTGTGTTATATGTTCAGCCCAAAGATGGTTCAATAATACCCTTGAGTCTTCGTTCGCACCGGACGTCCATAGGAAAAAAAAATTGTCACAAACTCCTACAAGTTTTTAGAGATATACCCCCTATAACCAGATATATTCTGAAACTACATCAACCAGAATACTTAGATAAGTATGTTTAAGTTTGAACAAGGGCGTTGCAATTATATCTTGGGGTCTTCGTTTGCGGCGGACTTCCGTGGAATAGAAATATTTTAAAGGATGGCAGCAATACACAACAGATGAAAAATGCAACGGTGGAATTTCCACAGGTCCTGCCAATCTGGATAATAATACACTTGTGCCTTTGTTTGTGCGTACGTTATCACCTTCCACACCTATTTAAAAAAAATAAGATCGTCCGAAGATGAAATGAAAAATAGTAATTGAGAATTATTTGGTGTTGCTGAGTATCAAAATTAGGATTTTACTCATTTCAAAATGAACTGTTCCGAAATAGAATAAACTGCCATAGATAGAATTCTATCGTCTTCGTCGACTTGAAAGTGATATTCTTTTAATTTCTTAAAAATCGGTTGTATATTTTTGCTAGTATATTAAATATTAAATTATTTTTAACGCTGATACATACTTAAAACAAAATAAATTGTTTTGGACTATAAAAATAATTTCCAACGCTATTGATAATGTTTACCCATTCATTTATTTAATTTAATTATCGCTTATGTTTAAATTTATGTTTTGAAACACAGGACCGGCGGCACAGTTATAAAAGTGTGTGTGGGGGGGGACTCTCCTAAAAAGTGTGTGGGGGGGGGGGCAGGTTAAACACATGCATATATAACTTTATTATTAATGACCGTAAACTGGGGGGGGGGGCCGAGTCAAAAAGTGTGGGGGGGAGCCCCTCCCCCTCCCCCCTGCCCCCCGGTGCCGCCGTCCATGAAACATGACGTAAATCATAAATCTATTATGTATTGCCAAAGCTATAATTATTTCGTTATGGTAATGTTTTAAGCTCTAGAAAGTCGAAATAGGTCAGACTGAAGATCTCACAGTTTCGGTTTCGATTTCCGGTCATGGCACCAGCTTTATTTGTTGGGAATTAAATATATACTATCAATACAATATTCACCATTTCTAAAAGTAGTAAAGATCTCTGATATTTTGAAATGAGAAAATTCCACAATGTATTTATTCTGTTTAAAAGAATTGTGACGGACGGACGGACAAAATCTTTATTTATATAAAACGAATATCTAGCTGACAATCGGTAAAAAGGGACGATGTTTAAAGGATTTATATTGTTACAATAAATAAATGAAAACGTTAAAAAGTTCGTTTTATTTGCTTAAAAAATACTTAGCTGGTAAGTAATTTTAGGGTAAAAAGAAAAAGAAGGTCATAGGTAAGCAACCATGGAATTTCCATTGGGTCCTGCTACTGATATTGCTACATATACCTCCCCTCCGATAATGACTATTACATATACTTCCCCTCCGAGGGGAGGTCCAATGTCTCGCAAGTCACAACTAAATAAAATTATCAATGCGATCACAAATCATAACAGCAAAATTAAATCCTCCCCCTGTTGTCTATTTCTCCCATGAGTGGGGCACCTGAAATTAATGTTTCACACAGCACAAAGAAATGAAGAAATCATTGAATTTGAAGAAAGAGCCCTTTATTCACAAGAGGATCAGAAACAGTGGGTGCAATGGGTAGAGGATTACTTAAGAGGATTTGATTTTCCAATAGGACGGCTCGATCGACAAGTATTTGTTTACATTAGACTTGAAGACGACCGTGCTGTAGTCGGTTGGGAAGCAGACTCGTGGTATCTTGTTCCACAGATGGTATATTCTGGGAAAGAAACTTTGTTCATGGAAGTTTCATTTGTTTTTTGATACAGAAAGAGAGAGAGAGAGAGAACGAGAGAGAGAGAGAAAAAAAGAAAGAGAGAGAGAGAGAGAGAGAGAGAGAGAGAGAGAGAGAGAGAGAGAGAGAAAGGCAAGTTCTTTGCTGTGGTTGTAGCCAGACGAGGAAGGGGAGGCACGGATTGGAGCTCAGTTGAGCATCTACCATGAATATAACAATACAGTAGAAAAAGATAACTATGTTTCTTAACTCAAATTTATGCAAATATCACAAACAAAAAGAACACACCATGTAAATACAATGGATTTAAACGCAACACATATTCTATAGTCCATGTCAATAACCATTAAGCTACTTTCATTCCTCACCCCACTCAACCCACTCTAAGGAAGTCTAAGCAAAGTCTGATTATATGACCGTAAAGAGATGACAGATAAAAGAGAGAATCTTTTGTTTAAATAAAGTTAGCAACCAGAAATTGAAAAGAAGTTTGTATGTTCTTATTAAATTTGGGATTGGAAAGTGTCAACGTTGACATGAAAAAAAATCATGACAAGAGAAAACTCCGGACTGATGAGTCAGGTGGGTGTGAAAGTTCCGAAGAAAGTTTGAAAAGGAAGGGCAATCATAAAAAGGATAAGGAAGTTTTTAAAAACACAATGTAAAAACTGAAAAGTGTAAAAACTGAAAAGTGTAAAAAGTGTAAAAACTGAAAAGTGTAAAAAGTGTAAAAACTGAAAAGTGTAAAAACTGAAAAGTGTAAAAAGTGTAAAAAGTGTAAAAACACTGTAAAAACAGTGTTTGATCTAAAATAAGAAAGAAGGAAATAAAGTAAGACTTGGTTATCAATGCTCTTCGAAATGTTGCCATAGACAGTTGTTAACAAATGATTGATTTCAAAATATGATTCCGAAGACCAGGGTAGGTCCAGAATAGATCCTTGGGGCACACAAGCATTGATACTATATGCTTCATACTTATATTTATCGACAACGTTTTTTATAGACCTATCAGAGACAAAGTATTAATGGTTACGAAGACATTGCCAGATATTCCATAGCTAGCAAGTTTTTGAAACAACCTTTTCTACCAGATCCTATCAACGATCTTTGATATGTCAGGAGTTATTGCCCTAGAAACAAAGCCCCCCGTCAAGAGATTCACTGATCGTGATCAACTGCTTATGTACAGTTAGTACATAAGCAGTTGATCACGCAAAACGAAATCATTGCTGAGGTGGTTGACAGCTTCCTGATTTATCACAGATTCAAACAACTTGCTCATGAAGCACAGAAGACTGATCGGTCTGAACTGAGATGCAGGAGATTAATCACCATCATTTTTAAATACTGGGAAAACGAACAAAGTTGTTTTCCAAGGTGATGGAAAGCATTTCTCCTTTAAGCAACGATTGAATAACTTTGCAACGGTAGGAGCAGGTTCCGGTAGCAGATTCTTAAGCACAATTAGTGGAACGCTGTCAGTCCAGTTGCCTTACTGACATCAAGGTTCTTGATAAGTTTGGCAACATTTGTACACGAAACATATACAAACATAATCAAGGGAGGCGCGAGAGTGCTCTATTCCTTAATAGACTTCACGAATAGTCTATGCTGGAAATCTCATTTATTTGATCAATCATGACTCGAAAACCAATAAACCAAATTAGTTAAAACTTTGCACAAAATTTTTATTTGATAGGTTCTATAAGTGTGTAGAATTTCAGCATCATTAGTAAAGACAACCTAGAGATCCAGAAAGTTCAAGCATGAAATCATATTATCTGTATGTACGTACATATGTACATACGTATGTGCCACCCTGTATCTCATCAACTATTTGATGGATTCAGCTGATTTTTGGCAGAGATAGAGGTTCCAGGGTCTAGTCGATGGCATTTTAATTTCAGTTTACCATATACCTTAGTTTTCCAGAAAATTCGAAAAAACCTTAAAAATGACCATTGTATTGAGGTATAGCCTTTACAAAAGTAGTGACATTCCATGAAAAATGTCAGTATACTGAAATCATCTGCCCTTAATAGGGTTAAGATGAACATTCATATACACTAAATGTACAAAAGCAAGGAAATTCCCAAATGTTTACACTTTTATTGTCATTAAGGATATGCGAGTACAAGAGGGCAATGTATTTTACTGGTAGGAATTTTTCTTCAGCGCACCTCACACACTTCATCCACTTATGCATAAAGATTTATACTGTAGTGATGTGATAATGAAATGGTTTGGTTGATATGTAGTCATACCCTTAATGACAATAAAAGTGTACAAATTTGGGAATTTCCTTGCTTTTGTACATTTAGTGTATATGAATTTTCATCTTAAACCTATTAAAGGCATATGATTTCAGTATACTGGCATTTTTCATGGAATATAATATAATTTCATAATTCTAAGTAATTTCTTCTTCTTATTAGAATTATGATGCTGCTGCTGATGATGATGATCATCATCATCATCTTCATCAAAACTGTGTCGATTTGATGTCATGAATTAGCATGTTCTCTTATATTCAGTGACATTGTATACTGATCCTACAATATTTTGCCAGTCTTCTCTCTCTATCTTCTGCGAGTTCTCAGATTTGCTTTTCCTTTGCTGTCAACTTCTCCAAAGAAAAGGCAGGATCATTCTGCCTTATTTGTTGAATGTCTTGGTTCTGCATTGTGACTACCGTGGTCCTCCGCTAAACTCTGAACCTTTTGGAGTTAGTCTTAAAATTCTTTTTTCTTTTTTAGTTATATTCACCCCCAAACAAGGCACATTCCCACTGAGATGTAAGGGGATACTGTGAATTAGAGGCCAGATTTATAGCAGAATCCTAAGTGGAGAGTTGTAAAGCAAGATTTTTGTTCACATTACATTTAAATTTCTGCATGTTGGTACATTTGAGGAAAAGGGGGGTCGGGAGGAAATGCCAAAGGCAAGCAATTTGAGGAAAGAAGCTATTAGAATAGAAAGCTTTCCGGCATCTGGTGACCTCTGCAGTGAAGGGGTGTGATTTTGCTGATTTACCTTGAGGAGACACAAATTCAGCAAGTTTGTTGGAGCATATTCCATTAAAGTACTTGTAAAATAAACACAGGGATGCAACATTGCGGCGATGGGACAAGGGTTGGAGCTTGGTAGACAGTGTGGGATCTATTAGATTATAGGCTCTTTTAGAACCCTGTCTAAGAGGGGGAGACTAGTGGTTGGTGCACCAGCCCAGATGTTGCAACAATACTCCATGCATTGGCGAATGGTGACTTTGTAGAAATATAGGATACTGTGAGAAGTTTACTAGCCCGGTAGAGAGATCCCACCTTCTTTGCAGCAGATTTGGCAGTATCTTCTAATGTATTTGTTCCAATTCATGTTACTTGTGAATGTTAGTCTGAAGGGTTAGAATGTTGGACTCTCAGGTAGAGTGCTATTAGCCATGGCAATCGGTGGTTGGAAAGGTTTCTGATAATTGTTAATAGAAAGGAGCTCTATCTTAGTACCATTAAATGTTACCATCCATTTATGTTCCTATTCAATTATAAACTGGAGGCCATTTTCTAAGGATTCGGCCATTGACTTGGATATGTGTGCGTTCATTTTACCGACATCTCGAGAATAGAGTGTGGTGTCATCAGCAAATCTACCCATCTCGGACGCAATTGCAGTCGGTGGTTGAAAAGATTTTTGTAAGAATCGATTCTGCTAGACATTCTGGATCCATCATGTATTATTATTATACTTTTACCATCGAGATGACATCATCTGAAAATTACAGAGCCTATCTGAAAAGGAGTGAGACGAAAGGCCTGATTAAAGTTTGAAAAATATAAGAATAAGTTATACTTACCATTTCTACCATGGTTCTGATGTCTGGAAGATAAAGGTTTGCCGTTAATATTGCAAGCGCATTCGCTGGCCGACGATTGTTCTCTTGCTGTATTACATAATCTGAACACTGTTCGTTCTGCAGTTCTTCATCAGAAAGAAGACCTGGACCCCATTGTGGAGGGGTGGCTGTTAATTTTTTGAAACGCTGTAAGGTAAAAACAAATGAAGTTCTAATTATTTAAGGGAATAAAGGTTTTGACATTGTAACAATAAAGACGAAAATGCAAAACTTACCAGCTTCAAACTATATTAGATGTTTCGCGTGTCGGGCGTTTTGCCGAGAGAAAAGAACTCGGGTCCATAATTGCAGATTGTTTTAGTTGGAACTAACTTGGGCAAATGATGAGTTTGACGGTGTAAACAGAATGTGATAAAAAAAACATTGTGTATAGGCGATAAAAATGGTTTTATATTATTTTTTTTTTAAATATTATTAAATGAGGAACCATTTCGAGTTAAAATGTATTTAGTATTACGCATGTAATCCAAAGAAAAACATGTTTTAAATGTGTAAATATGCTATAATAATCGAGATTTTAACAAAATGGAACCGAAAGTAGTGTATTTAGCTAATAGTGCTATGTTTTGTTTTGTATCACTCAAGACTTTTTTCCCTATTACTACGTAATACTAAATTGATTTTAATTCCAAAACGTTCTTAATGTCATAATCTTTAAAATATATATTTATATTATCGCCTATACACTAATTGTATTCGATTTTTGAAGAAACTGTTTATGTTGTCAATCTTAGCATTTACATTTTATATATACATTTTATACATACATTTTATTCGACTTTTTGAAGAAACTGTTTACACTATCGAACTCAGTAATTACCCTAATTTGTATGTGTGAGCAACTAATTTGTATGTGTAGAGACCAACTAACAATTAACAATTGACAAAAAGTGGAATTTTTTGTCAGTGTTGTTACGGTGTTGCATGAATAGAGGTTCCTTCTGAAGTTTGGACCGTCATTGTGACCTTATTACAACTACGGGAGATTTACATAAATCTTTGTTTCTTACACACATATTCATGTTATGAACGATTACACTTAGTTTAGAGTCGAGAACATAATGCGATAAAAATTGTGTATAGGCGATAAATATTATTTCCTATTGTTGTTTTTGTTAAATTTTAGTAAATAAGGAACAGTTTAAAGTTAAAATTTAATTAGTTTTACACATGTAAGCTTAAAAAGAACACACTTGAAATGCAAAAAGTGGACTTCGTAGAACCGGAAGTAACAGAAGTAATGGTATATCTCTATTTTTTGGACTCCATTTTTTGGACTCCATTTTTTTCTAAACTACGCTTTAACCGATTACAAATTGTCTAATGATAAAAAAAAAAATGATCAATGGTTCTGGGAAATAATGAAGAACCCTAAAACATATATGTAATAGTCAGCTATGAGTTACCTTTCTTTATTAGAAATCTTCACTGACATCACCCCAGAAATAGAAACGAGATTTCATCCTCTTTCTCATCACGGTCAGTTCAGATGTGTAAAACATAGTTAATAAAAGCAGAAAGTGAACACCACATGCATTTTCTTAATCCTTAACTTTAGTCTTGTTTCAATATACTAAAATATCAACATATTCAAAAAATACTTTAAAAAATAATCATAGGTCAAGTTTCTTTGTGTTTCTTCACTGAATATCACATATGAGCTAAATACCCTCTTCTGTTGACAATATTGGGTAATTAATAATAATAATAAAATGAATGATTTATTAATGATCAAATAAATATACTTATTAATTCAAATGATGTTGTAATATTTAATAATAACAAAAGGATACGCAGCTCAAAATGTAAAATATCTTTGAAAAATATATATATAAGTTTATTATTTTGTTTGATTTGTTTAATGCACATGAAAACAAAATTTCATTCATTCAACATGTTTTAATTATTAATTTACATAAGTAAGTAATATTTAATAATAATAAAATTTAATTCAACAGATTTATTTTACTTACTTGAATAATAAAAAAAATGAGTATTTCTATTTGAATTTCGAGAAGCTTCCGTTAGGGTTCAAAACTATTACTTAGACACACTAAATCACCTTTTTATATGAATAAAAATTAAGTTTAATTAATTTCATTCTAAGATTCATGTAAATTGAACTGAATTATATTTATTAATTTTACAGTTTATTTTACAGTCTTTTAATAATGCTCAACCAATTTTTTGAAAAAGCCAAACATTGTTAGCAAAATAATTTTTTAAATCTGATATCATCAATGGCTAATATCAATTTTCTCAGATAATCAAATTCCATATTATTATTGGCTGATCTGTGCGTGTGTAGTCAAGAGAAGATGACTGAAAATAATGTGTTATTTTTGTATTTTCATCTATTTCTTTATTTATGGCATATTTGAAGAAAAAAATGCACACAACCATAGTCACGAAGAACAAATGTAGCAAAATATCATGAAGTTAATTTTATACCCAGCTTTATAAATGTTTTCTAATAAAGGTTAACAATTATGTGAAAAGCGCACCAATTAAGGCTGGCAATTCAAGCTAGAGTCATATGTAGCACACTAATGAATGTTTCCATTTGACAGATGTGGAATATGAGTTGTTACTTAACTGCACGTGAGACTAAAGTGCTTTCATAAACCACATTGTAGAACCAAGTGTTCATGACAGAGTAAGCGCTCCCTACTACCCATGGGTCATCCGCCGTAGCTTATAAAATAACTCACAAACCCTATTGTCCACTGTATGTCCCTGACTTAATCATTGACTTGAGCACTACCATTTCAAATTCAAACTTATCTACTGTCTCCGGACATATATATATATATATATATATATATATATATATATATATATATATATATATATATATATATATATATATATATATATATATATAATAAGAGGTGTTGTCCTTGGTTAGAAAGCATTGTTTATATGGAAATATTAATTATTAAAAATAATAATAAGCAGTTAGAACGCCATACAATGCATTTTAGTTTTATTAACCTTTTTTTTTTTTTTCAATTTAATTTTCGAAGATATACATCATCATCAGAATTACTGAATTTCAAATAAAGATATATAAAAATACCTTTCTTTTTTTTTTCCTTTTAGTCCTCATCTTGTTTTTTTTGTGTTATCAGTTCGATGTTAATGAACGAATGAGAGTCTTTTTTTAATTGAAAAAGTTAAATAAAGTTAATAAAACTAAAATGCATTGTATGGCGTTCTAATTGCTTATTATTTTTAATAATTAATATTTCCATATAAACAATGCTTTCTAACCAAGGACAACACCTCTTATTATTACAATTTGCACCGCCATGTGCCATCCAAAAAAAAAAATAAACTGAACTTTTGTTTGTGAGAATCTCAACGATTTGCTAAGAAAAGAACAAAGAATCTGATTGGTTAACTAGTTAGACATGCATATAAAAACACCCGGCAAAACTAACTCCATGCATTTTAGCCTGACGATTCCCTCCCGAGATGAAACGCGGAAGCCTCTGTGTAGCTTAATTGCCATCAAAATAATTTCATAACTTACTATATATATATATATATATAAATAGTGATTTGATTTTATCACCTGGTTGTGAACTAATCCAATCGTATGATTATTTGGTTATCTTAATACATCAAGACGAACATTAAGTTTGGGTACATTACATTTAGTAACCCAGTTACTTATTGTATTATATTTTCTTTGAAGAGACCATAAGACATAACCCTAGAGATGTTAAACTGTTGGTTTGGTAATTTATAAATTTTTTCCTTTAATTTTATGCTTATACGCAACTAAGGCTTTGATAGACCACTTAAACTCTGCATATATACACACATATGCATGCTACGTATATGTTCTATGTATATGGATGCGCATATGCATGTGTGTATATGCGTACTTGTCCATACATACACCCACGCACACGCACTCGTTTTTATATGCATGTAGATGTGTGTGATCTGTATGTTTTGTGAGTTGTGTTATGATTTGTTCAATGCTGGGGTGAATGTAGATATAAAGTTTTCTTCTTGTGTGCATAGATATGGATACTTTTGAGTTTGAAAAATAGGCATGACTTTGAATTAACCTCTGCTGCATGAGTGTATATGCTATGAAACAAATAATTTTCTGTTTTCTGGGATTTTTATGTTACTTTTATGTAAAGCAACTCTATTGTTCAGTTTTTTGGTTGCACCTATATAAGATTTGTTGCATGTTGTGCATTTTTGGAAGTGCAGTTTCAGTCTTTTTTTATGTTGAATGTTTGTGTTTGAATGTGTATGAGTTTCCCTCTATTATTATGTCACAAACTCCACATATTTCTTTGTTGCAATTTCTGTTATGTGTTGGTTGATTTTAGATGAGGTTAAAATGTGTTTGAGGTTTTTTGGTTGGCGTTTGATTTTTATTATTTTGGTTGGTTTTAGATGAGGTTAAAATGTGTTTGAGGTTTTTTGGTTGGCGTTTGATTTTTATTATTTTGGTTGGTTTTAGATGAGGTTAAAATGTGTTTGAGGTTTTTTGGTTGGCGTTTGATTTTTATTATTTTGGTTGGTTTTAGATGAGGTTAAAATGGGTTTGAGGTTTTTTGGTTGGCGTTTGATTTTTATTATTTTGGTTGGTTTTAGTATGTTGCTTAGTTTGTTGTTTGGGTTGAGTAAGGTTAGGTTTCTTGTTATCTCTGTGAATAGTTCTGGATTGTTTTTGTTGTGTGTAGATACTATGCTAATATCTGTCCTTTGTTTAAATGGTATTTTTTCTGCTAGTTCTATACTTTTGTGTATTAGTCCTTAAGGTTTTACGTAAGTCCTCCAGTCGGACAATTCGGAGGTATTTGTCATTGACTATAGTGCTGATTCTGTGTGCTAGGGAATAGGGTATACATTTCAGGCAGTTTTTGGGGTGATGGCTTCTAAAATGGAGATATTGTTGGGGGTCAGTGGGTTTGTGGTAGATGTCTGTAATAATATGATTGTTTTTAATTTTAACTATTATATCTAGGAAGGGTAGTTCTGCATGACTATGTTCTAGAGTGAATTTAATTTTGGGGTGTAGGTTTTGGAGTATATTCTGTCATTCATTGATGTCCCCCAATGTAGGTTTCATAAGGATGAAACAATCATCTAGGTATCTTTTCCAAGATTTTATGAAAAGAGTTTTGATATTTTGTCCATATATTTGTTTATATATATATATATATATATATATATATATATATATATATATATAACATGTATCTTTTCACTCTCGGGACATGTTACCTCATTTAAAAATGTATATATTTTTATACATACACACATTTATATAAACTCCAAAACCTTCTTCTCTTTTAATGCATTTTCATTATGTCAGCTCTGCTTTACATTCACATAAATTTCTAAGAAATCGAATGCTACTTGGCTTTAAAAGACTTTCAAGGAAATTTTGAGGACAAAAAAATATTTGGTTAAAATGTCTACCTAGGAATAATTCTTTACTCCTCTCTTAAAAATATATCTATCTAATATAATAAAATGCTGAGACATTCCATGTTCGTACGTACGTTATCACCTTTCACACACGTTAAAAAACTGTGATCGCCAATCAGCAAAGATGGTGATTGGTGATTAATCTGATGTCTCTAAGGTAAAATATTCCGATTTTACCTATTTTAAAATCAGTTGTTCCGAAATCAATTTATGTCATCCCGTCGACTAAAATAGTACAATTTTAAATAAATACATTTATAAAAAGTGACATTCGTTTTATTGATTTGAAGAATATTTAGCTGACAATTATTTTTAAGTTAAGAAGATAGAGAAAATTTATTGTTTAAAAGAAATGAAATGGCTGCAATTCTAAATAAATAAATAAAGAAAGAAGAGACATGTTCGTTTTATTTATTTAAATAATATTTAGCTGAAAATGACAATTATTTTTACGGAAGAAGACAGAGTATTTTTTTCTTAATAGCATTGACCATGATAGACATTATTTCAAAAGGAATATATTATTAACAGTAAATTATGCAGATTGATGTAGAAAGCACCGTGGAATTGCTATCTATATACATATTTGTAATCTATTTTTAAAAGTTCCTTTCGATTACTAAATATGGGCGATTAATTTCTATTTCAGTCGCATAAATTATTTAGAGTGAAATGGGATTCAGTATTACCCCCAAACAACTTAGTTTTATTTAACTTAAAATCATGTTCTAATAAAAGAAATAGGATTGAAACGCCAATGTAAACGCTTGAAACATGAATTTACTGGAGAATCTCGAAAAATTGACTCTTATTAAATGTGTTTCCGGTGTTCATGAGTTACAGTGGGAGTAGATCTGAGGGTGAGACTAAACACACCCCTGTCTTCATTTATTAAATATTAAATTAAATATTGAACAGGATTAAATATTCAAAAAAATATTTTTTTAAGAACATAGACCAATACTTGCCATAATTGACTTGGGAAACAGATTGAAGTATGTACCTTGCATTAAAAAAGCTATTAATTATAAACAAACAGAGAAAAAACTGACTCTACTTTATATTTAAGATTTGCATCCATAGAGCGAATATAATTGCTTTTGATAATTAATAATAATAATAATAATAATAATGCAAGAAATTTAATAAACTACCTCCCCCCCCCCCCCCCCCCAAAAAAAATGATGGAACCAGCCTTGGATGATACCACACAAAATAGTTGTGAAGAGTCAAAGAGGATGGAAAGACTGAAGAGGGAGAGCACTAACCAGACCTCCACTGGAAGAGTGCGAAGAGGACTGGAATCTTGATGAGGCTTATTGTCATCAAAATCCCAAAGAAGACTCATGGTCGTTGTCAGCAAGAAATCGATGATAAGCGCTGTCGTGATAACACAAAGTCATTTGCAACAGTTATCGAAAGAGGTGGAGAGTACTGTAAATCTGGGGAGACTTGTTGTCACTCAGACTCCAGGGAACACCACCCGTGATTATCAGTGAGCAATCACTGGTGATGACTTGTGTGATGAACTCATAGTGAGTACACATAATAATAATAATAATAATAATAATAATAATAATAATAATAATAATAAGAAGAAGAAGAAGAAGAAGAAGAAGAAGAAGAAGAAAACAAAAATATTCATTTTAAATGTTTATTTTGTTGAGATTTAGTCATTGCATTTTGTTTATTGGTTGAATTTATTATTGACGTTATCCTCTGGTTAGTCTCAACCATGTCGTCTTTAGAATGCCATTTATTCTGTATCGGGCTTCAGTCGTGACAACCAATGACTTCCTGAAGTGACCTTCTAATATAGAACATTATGGTTTCAATTGGAAAGAAAGTATTTTAAGAAAGACATTTTTAAATAAACAATTTAAATGTGATTGCTATTCCAAGTGATGACAGCGTTTTCTTTTAATTAAAGTGAATTTCAAATTTACTATATAGATTATATATTTATGAATAAGCTTCTTAATAGTTCACGCCATTTACCGGTTGCAATTTAATAGGGAATAGATGTTAAGTCGACATCAGTTACTACATTAAACTGCTGTTCAAACAGAAGATATTTCTTTTAATTAAAGTGATTTTCAAATTTATTATATTATTTACAAATTTATTATATTATTTCAAATTTATTATATTATTTCAAGTTTATTATATTATTTCAAATTTATTATATTATTTCAAATTTATTATATTATTTTAAGTTTATTATATTATTTCAAATTTATTATATTATTTCAAATTTATTATATTATTTCAAATTTATTATATTATTTCAAATTTATTATATTATTTCAAATTTATTATATTATTTCAAATTTATTATATTATTTCAAATTTATTATATTATTTCAAATTTATTATATTATTTCAAATTTATTATATTATTTCAAGTTTATTATATTATTTCAAATTTATTATATTATTTTAAGTTTATTATATTATTTCAAATTTATTATATTATTTCAAATTTATTATATTATTTCAAATTTATTATATTATTTCAAATTTATTATATTATTTCAAATTTATTATATTATTTCAAATTTATTATATTATTTCAAATTTATTATATTATTTCAAATTTATTATATTATTTCAAATTTATCATATTATTTCAAATTTATTATATTATTTCAAATTTATTATATTATTTCAAATTTATTATATTATTTCAAGTTTATTATATTATTTCAAATTTATTATATTATTTCAAATTTATTATATTATTTTAAGTTTATTATATTATTTCAAATTTATTATATTATTTCAAATTTATTATATTATTTCAAATTTATTATATTATTTTAAGTTTATTATATTATTTCAAATTTATTATATTATTTCAAATTTATTATATTATTTCAAATTTATTATATTATTTTAAGTTTATTATATTATTTCAAATTTATTATATTATTTCAAATTTATTATATTATTTCAAATTTATTATATTATTTCAAGTTTATTATATTATTTCAAATTTATTATATTATTTCAAGTTTATTATATTATTTCAAATTTATTATATTATTTCAAGTTTATCATATTATTTCAAATTTATTATATTATTTCAAATTTATTATATTATTTCAAATTTATTATATAGATTATATAGATTAAAGATGTTAAGCCGACGCTAGTTGCTATGCCCGTCAAAAAAGGAAAAAAAATATTTGTTTTAAATTTAAGTGATTTTCAAAGAAAATTATTGTTTATAATTTATTGTTAAGACACTTGTTATTTATTACTTTTGTTTTTACTAATTCATGTCTTGTCGGGAAGTTGAACAATTTCGAATTCAAAGAAAATAAATGTTGAAATATCCAATTTGTTTGGCTACAGAATGTGACCTGTTTGAAAGTTAATCATTCTTAAAAATTCTCAGTGAGTTTATGTTAAATTCGTGCAAACATTTAAAAGGAAAAGGTTAATCATGGATCGAAAACTGAAATGAAAATCGACATTTTCCGCCTGATAATAACAATTTGACTCTACAAAGAAAAGAGTAATCTTATTTTAGAATTACAAAGTTGATTTAGGATTATTTGATTTGTGTTTCTAAAAATACGTTGCAATTCAAGATGTAAAGATTTAATTTAACATCGATTTAGTTCTATATATAAAATGTGTAAGTTTGTATCTATCGCAGTTTCCTGTATTTGTGACTGAAGACGCCATGTGCAATTTTTGTCTCTGTAACAAGTACAGCAATTTCATTGACTAATGAACATGGCTGATTAGCCAATGAGAATTATAGTATATATCAAGAATTGTCTCATACTAAAAGAAATATCGAGCCGGCTATAGTATGTAATTGATGAATTCGATTGGAATTAAAATGTTTAATTGTAAATAACAGAGAGTGTTAATTGCTGTCATAAGCAAATACTTATTTTTTGCAATGAAAACTATCGATGACAAAAGTCGAGAAATAGACCGGCTTCACTTTATTGTATACATTACTAGAATACCCGTCTCAAGACAGGTAAAATTAATTCCCCAAACAAAACGGTTTTGCAACAATTTTATGTCCCTTTTATGATGATTAAAATCAAGATATAATGATACTAAAGTTTATTTCTTGAATCCTTATTCAAATTTTGATAAAAATCCATTGCATTTCAGGTTCAAGCTTAAGGGGTCTTAAGAAAAAATTTAAATTTAGGGAATCTTGCATAATTGGTGTCTAATGACCACCGGTCAAATTTAATACAAATCTGAAATATTTCAATTCTAAAATGGGAACTTGTGTCTATATTATGCACCCTAATAACGCTTAAAATACTCCAAAGAAACTGAAATTGGGGAATATTTATTAATTGATGTTTAATATCTATCATTAAAATTTCACAAAAATCGGATGTATTTGAATTTTTACTCTCTTTTTGCCGCCGTTGCATAAAACAAAATTAGACTAAATATAGCAACATAACCAATCCTTACGCTTAACAGCTGTGTTCTAAAATTGATAATGATAGGTTAATTAGTTTAGGAGTAAATCGTATATATATATATATAGATCTATAAACATATACATATACCTAACTTTATATAATTAGAGATAAAAGAAGGTTAGTTTGTTTGTCGATTTTGGTCATCGATAGTTTTCTTCCTACGAAATCAATATTGATTCTGACTAGCTAGTGAATTATGGCAATTATTGGTCTCTGTTCTTAAAATTTTTAAATTGAAATTCCAATCGATGTCATCGATTAAGTATTATATCCAGCCCGATATTCCCCCGTAATTTTCATTATTTAATTATTTATGTTGATTAGCAAATACAATCGCTGTATTTGTTACAAATATGGGAAATGTAAACCGCATCCAAAATCTGTGTTAGTACTTAATCAAGCCTTTTAATTCTTTTACATTAAGATTTCGATTAAGAAAATGTTCACTTTTTTCTTTATGAAGGCATGACGTGCATTTTTTAAAGTAAGATTTCATTTGCCACTTGGACTGTAAGAAATTGATTGTTATTGTTTGTTACATGCGGCGTTTTTTTCTTCAGATATAAAAGCATTCCTTCGTAAGTGAATGTTCAAATGTAAAAATAGAATTAATGTTATTTTTATGAAGACACGGCCTTTAGACAGTAAGAAATCGATTGCTACTATGTTTAACAGAGGTTCCTTTATTCAGATAAAAAGAAAAACATCTTCGTAACTGAATGTTTAAATATAAAAATAGAACCAACATATTTTTTTTGTAAAGACATGGTGTGCAGGGTTTTTTTTTTTTTTTTTAAGTATAAATGAACTGGCGATTATTGTTTTTAACAGACGTCGATTTTTTCTTCCGATTTAGCAAAAACAAAATAGTCAGAAAGCATGTATACACTTTTCCAATAATGATGAATTTCAAGTTATCTTCGCAAGTAGTCTGCCATCTTTGTTTTTATGGAAGGATATTTTAAGACATGTTTATCAAAAAGAATTTGGAAAGTTACCATCAAATTAGTCTCTCTCTATTCTAGTGTTATTTCCATGGAAGTTACTCGACTGAGCTCCAACCTTTGGTTCCTCCTTGTAAGATATTCACAGCAAGAACTCGTCTTTCTACTACTACAACGAAATTTTCATGGACAGAGCTTCTTTGCAAGGGCTTCCCGCATGTGGAACACGTTACTGTAGAACTGCTTCCCTGCTGATTACAACTTGGTCGTCTCCAAATCCAATGTAAACAAATTCTTGTCATAAACCTCCCCATAAATGATCAAACGCAGTTCATACCATTGATCAATGTTCGCACTCCCATAGTGTTCCCCATCTTTAGGCTGATAATCATTCTGTCTTGATTATCCCTTATCCTCGAGTGGCTCTTGACCTTGGTTAGTGGTGACCCAACAGAAGACAAGATATATATTTCTAATATAGTAACATAGTTATAAAAAGAGAAATATGTAGTGTACCTGTAGTTTGTTGTTTTGTTTTATGGAACAAACGGCAACGAATGAGGGTTTGTGCATGACAATAATTTTGTCTGCGGAAACAAAATATTGATCAGGATCAAATATGAAAACCGATGCAACCGATTGAAAATTAAAATGTTCTTTTTAAAAACACGGACCAAAATCTGGTATATAAGTTTGACAAAACAGATTGTTGTATCTACCTTTTATTAACAAAACTATTTCGGTCAAGGAAATAAGGGGAAATCTAACTTTACTTTATATATAAAATAAAGAAGACGTAAATGTAAACCAGAAATCATCAAATTACTCAATACTGATTCGAGTACTGTCTTAACCCAAAGCAAGACTCTTAGACTTTGAACTTCTTTGGACTGCTTAACATCCTAACCATGTGAATTCCATGCCATTTTTTGTATTATGCTACAGCAATTATGATAAGTAGAAAGTGATCTATGACTGTACTTTTAGCCCCCTTATAACTCTCGCTTCCCCCTATTTTATTTTTTAATCCTCACATTCCTTAAACAATGTTTCTGACAAAGGAGTAAGAATTGCTGCTTGCTGGGTCGGCTGTTGTTTAAAGGATGTGATTTTCAATCCCCTTACTATAAAGTATTCATCATCATTCAACTGTCAGTCTATCCATCTCATTAACACTTATCCTCGAGTGGCTTTTAAGTCTTAATAAGTTATAACTCATTAGTAAATAAAAAATCCACTACATTTTTTAAATTCATGAAAATATATTAATTTATTGCCACTTTAATAATTATTTTAAAAAATATGTTGCCACTTTCATGATTATTTAAAAAAATATGTTGCCACTTTCATAATTATTTTAAAAATATATTGCCACTTTCATAATTATTTTAAAAATATATTGCCACTTTCATAATTATTTTAAAAATATATTGCCACTTTCATAATTATAAAAGAATATATTGTCACTTTCATAGTTATTAAAAAATATATTGCTACTTTCATAATTATTTAACAAATATATTGTCACTTTCATAATTATTTAAAAAATATATTGCCACTTTCATAATTATTTAACAAATATATTGCAACTTTCATAATTATTTAACAAATATATTGCAACTTTAATAATTATAAAAAAATAGATTGCCACTTTCATAATTATTTAACGAATATATTGCCACTTTCATAATTATTTAACAAATATATTGCCACTTTCATAATTATTTCAAAAATATATTGCCACTTTCATAATTATTTGAAAAATATATTGCCACTTTAATAATTATTAAAAAATATATTGCCACTTTCATAATTATTTAAAAAATATATTGCCACTTTCATAATTATTTAACAAATATATTGCCACTTTTAAAAAAAATATATATTGCCACTTTCATAATAATTTAAAGATTATATTGCCACTTCAATAATTATTTCAAAAATAGGACCAAAACTACAATAAGGACCCCAGTTCAGTAACACAACACGCGGAACTAGATCCGGAAGTCACCGGCGTCTTCCGGTTGACCTCGCAATACACGTGGTCGTTATTTACAAAACAACTCGGTTTTTTTCTTTTTACATGTATACGCTTTTTTAAAAATCGGCTGACTTGTAATCTTTCGTTTTGCAATAAACAAAACAATTTATCATTTGTTTTGTTTTACTTTTATTTACTAAATAAAAAAACAAATTTTAAACGCAATTCTATATTTCGTGGTGTGTATTTTAAGAAAAAGTGGAGGGCTATATGAAAATACTTTTTTTTCTTTTTGTAGGGAGGCGAGTAACTAGCGAAGTTTTATTTATTTGTTTATAATTGTTGCTTACAGAAAAAAAAGGAAAAAACGTCATAAACTTTAAATTGCTTCCGTTTAGAAACTGATTTTTTAAGTCTAACTTCGCCCTCGTGGGGAGGCAAAACGAAAGATTACAAGTCAGACGATTTTTAAAAAAGCGTATATATTTCGTTTATTTATTAAAATAACTTGCGTAATCTTCCGTTTTGCCTCCTCGGGCTAGGAGCAAAGTGTAGTATGGAAAAATCCTTCTAAACTGAGGTAAGATCCAGAGTGCTCCTTTTTGGGAAGCTTGATTTTTCCCTACAAAACGGAAGATTACTTAAGTCCGGCGATAAATATTTCATACCACCCATTTCTGCCCTCGTGGGGAGGCAAGTAAATAGTGACACAAAAACATGTGAAAAAATATCTTTTAAAAGAAAACATGTTAATATTTTATTTGTTTTATTTATGGACCCTCTGCCTTAAAATAAATATTAACATGTTAAAAGAAAAAAAAAATTCCGAAATATACTGCCACTTTCATAATTATTTAAAAAATATATTGCCACTTTCATAATAATTTAAAGATTATATTGCCACTTCAATAATTATTTCAAAAATAGGACCAAAACTACAATAAGGACCCCAGTTCAGTAACACAACACGCGGAACTAGATCCGGAAGTCACCGGCGTCTTCCGGTTGACCTCGCAATACACGTGGTCGTTATTTACAACAAAAAAAATTCCGAAATATACTGCGATTTTTAAAAAAGCGTATATATTTCGTTTATTTATTAAAATAACTTGCGTAATCTAGGACTAGGAGCAAAGTGTAGTATGGAAAAATCCTTCTAAACTGAGGTAAGATCCAGAGTGCCCCTTTTTGGAAGCTTGATTGTTCCCTACAAAACGGAAGATTACTTAAGTACGGCGATAAATATTTCATACCCCCCCCCCCATTTCTACCCTCGTGGGGAGGCAAGTAAATAGTGACACAAAAACATGTTTTAAAAGAAAACATGTTAATATTTTATTTGTTTTATTTATGGATCCTCTGCCTTAAAATAAATATTAACATGTTCAAAGAAAAAAAAATTCCAAAATTACTGCATTTATTAAAATAAAAAAAAGGTTTATTTACAAGTTATTTCGTAAATAGCAACCACGTGTATTGCGAGGTAAACCGGAAACCGCCGGTGACTTACAAACTTTGTCCCCTGTGTTGTGTTACTGAACTGGGGCCTTTATTATAGTCTTGCTCCCAAAAATATATTGCCACTTCCATGATTATTAAACAAATATATTGCAACTTTCATAATTATTTAACAAATATATTGCCACTTTCATAATTATTTAAAGATTATATTGCCACTTTAATAATTATTTCAAAAATATATTGCCACTTTCATGATTATTTAACAAATATATTGCCACTTTCATAATTATTTAACAAATATATTGCCACTTTCATAATTATTTAACAAATATATTGCCACTTTCATATATATTTAAAAAATATATTGCCACTTTAATAATTATTTCAAAAATATATTGCTACTTTAATAATTATTTTAAAAATATATTGCTACTTTCATAATTATTTTAAAAATATATTGCTACTTTCATAATTATTTAAAAAATATATTGCCACTTTAATAATTATTTCAAAAATATATTGCTACTTTCATAATTATTTTAAAAATATATTGCTACTTTAATAATTATTAAAAAATATATTGCCACTTTAATAATTATTTTTAAAATATATTGCCACTTTCATAATTATTTAAAAAATATGTTGCCACTTTAATTATTAAATAAAAAATATATTGCCACTTTCATAATTATTTAAAAAAATTATTGCCACTTTCATTATTATTTAAAAAATATATTGCCACTTTTATAATTATTTAAAAAATATATTGCCACTTTAATAATTATTTAAAGATTATATTGCTACTTTAATAATTATTAAAAAATATATTGCCACTTTCATAATTATTTAAAAAATATATTGCCACTTTCATAATTATTTAAAAAATATATTGTTACTTTTATAATTATTAAAAAATATATTGCCACTTTAATAATTATTTTAAAAATATATTGCTACTTTCATAATTATTTTAAAAATATATCGGCACTTTAATAATTATTAAAAAATATATTGCCACTTTCATAATTATTTAAAAATATATTGCCACTTTTATAATTATTTAAAAAATATATTGCCATTTTAATAATTATTAAAAAATATATTGCAACTTTAATAATTATTTAAAAAATGTATTGCCACTTTCACAATTATTTCAAAAATATATTGCCACTTTCATAATTATTTCAAAAATATATTGCCACTTTCATAATTATTTAAAAATATATTGCCACTTTCATAATTATTTAAAAAATATATTGCCACTTTCATAATTATTTAAAAAATATATTGCCACTTTCATAATTATTTTAAAAATATATTGCCACTTTCACAATTATTTAAAGATTATATTTCCACTTTCATAATTATTCAAAAAATATATTGCCACTTTCATAATTATTTAAAAATATATTGCCACTGTCATAATTATTTAACAAATATATTGCCACTTTCATAATAATTTAAAAAATATATACAACCTTTAAAAATGTCTAAACAGCAAACTTTTAAACATTTTAATTTTAAATCATAAGACTCGTCCAAGCATTTTACAAAAGGAAAATGGTTCCTTCTCAAAAACATAAACATTGCAGACAAGCCCCCCCCCCCACACTTTTTAACTCCCCCCCTACTTTACGGTCATCAATAATGAAGTTATATATGCATGTGTTTTACCGCCCCCCCCTTTTTTAGGAGAGCCCCCCCCCCCCTTTTATAACTGTCCCGCCGGTCCTGTACCTAACTCTTTAGTAAAGGTAAATGAAAAGGTAGCCAACAAATTCCAAATGAAATGTTGCAAAAGTAATAAGGGTATCCCAAAAACTGCATAAAATTCGGAATTGGATCTTTCTTATTGATTGAAAAATAGTCGTCTGGAATCTAACAGCGCCTTTTTTATTTGTATATTTCGGTAAAAGTCAGGACATGATTAGACTTTCTTCATTCGTAGTCAAAACTGTTTACATCATGACTACGTCATGACTGCAAATCTATGGATACCTATTCATAAAATGCACCAAATAAAGATCTAGCCAGAGATAGGTTAGTTAGGAAGTCAATTTCTAAAAACCGTCCAACACATGTCCGCATGTAAAACAGATGTTAAACCGATGATGAAGATGATGACGACGACAACAACGACATATTAAATAAATAAATACAAATTATAAATTTAGATAGATTTATATAAGAGAATTTTTTTAAAGCTCATTATCATTATCAACCATTTGTTTGTATCCAGATTGTAACCTTATTCATTTTATTACATATTAATCAAAAGAGCGTGAATTTCAAATAGAAATAATAACTTTTGTTGACTTATTCAAATAAGTAAAAACAAATGTTTAATAACATTTGTAATTCCATGATAAATTACAGTATACTGAAATCATATGCCCTTAATAGGGTTAAAATGAAAATTCATATACACTAAATGTACAAAAGCAAGGAAATTCCCAAATGTTTACACTTTTATTGTCATTAAGGGTATGCGAGCACAACAGGGCTATGTATTTTACTGGTAGGAATTTTTCTTCAGCGCACCTCACACACTTCATCCACTCATGCATAGAGATTTATACTGTAGTGATGTGATAATGAAATGGTTTGGTTGATATGTAGTCATACCCTTAATGACAATAAAAGTGTAAAAATTTGGGAATTTCTTTGCTTTTGTACATTTAGTGTATATGAATTTTCATCTTAACCCTATTAAGGGCATATGATTTCAGTATACTGGCATTTATCATGG
Source organism: Sepiola atlantica (assembly GCA_963556195.1). Taxonomy (NCBI): domain Eukaryota; kingdom Metazoa; phylum Mollusca; class Cephalopoda; order Sepiida; family Sepiolidae; genus Sepiola; species Sepiola atlantica. The sequence goes on from OY744528.1 coordinate 40,340,780, forward strand.
AATGTCACTACTTTTGTAAAGGCTATGCCTCAAGACAATGGTAATTTTTAAGGTTTTTTTATTTTCTGGAAAACTAAGGTATATGGTAAACTGAAATTAAAATGCCATCAACTAGACCCTAGAACCTCTATAACACCAAATCACTCTTGACCTTTCTGGATCTCTGGGTGGCCTTGACTAATGATGCTGAAATTCTACACACTTATAGAACCTATCAAATGAAAATGTTGTGCAAAGTTTTAACTAATTTGGTTTATTGGTTTTTGAGTTATGACTGATCAAAGAAATGAGATTTCTAGCATAGGTCGTTTTTGAAGTCTATTAAGGGATAGAGCGCTATCTCGTCTCTCTTGATTAATCCATATAATAGAAGTGAACGTACGTATGTTCGGCGCACTTCGCGGTATGAAGGCGAGGAGGTAGGAGGAGAGGGAACAAATAAGAAGGTGAAAAGAACCAAGCATAAAACAGAAGGGAGGGAATAAGCAGAAGAGAGGGAAAGAAAAACGAGCTTGAATGTCAATAAACAATAAAAAAAATCAAAAAAATCCCTTCCTTTGTTTAAATATAAAAAATGGAATACCATCTCAACTTAAAGTTATGTATGTTCGGATAGAGAGAGAGAGAGAGAGAGAGAGAGAGAGAGAGAGAGAGAGAGAGAGAGAGAGAGAGAGAGAGTATTTTATTTAGCAAATGAATTGATATTTTATATACCTTTTAAAAGTTGAAAAATGTTTAAATCCAGCTTCAAAAAATATATATTTTTTTAAAAACGTTCGTGGTTTGCTGATTGTAAACAATGCATTTTAAAAACGAAATATGTTATCTTCATTAGAAATTTCGTTTATCTTAAGCGAATTTAAAAATATATATTTTCATTGTTGGAAAGAGAATAAAATAACATCTCGCTTGCTTGACTGACTTTTCGTTGAAACCAAAAAAAGATGATTCTATTTTTTATTCAATTTATTTGGTCACTCTATTTTTTATTCAATTTATTTGGTGATTCTATTTTTTATTCAATTTATTTGGTGACTTCTATTTTTTATTCAATTTATTTGATGATTCTATTTTTTATTCAATTTATTTGGTGACTTCTATTTTTTATTCAATTTATTTGATGATTCTATTTTTTATTCAATTTATTTGGTGACTTCTATTTTTTATTCAATTTATTTGATGATTCTATTTTTTATTCAATTTATTTGGTGATTTTATTTTTTATTCAATTTATTTGGTGATTTTATTTTTTATTCAATTTATCTGGTAATTCTATTTTTTATTCAATTTATTTGGTGACTTCTATTTTTTATTCAATTTATTTGATGATTCTATTTTTTATTCAATTCATTTGGTGACTTCTATTTTTAATTTAATTAATTTAATTTCATCTTCCTTTACTTATCGTTTTTTTTTGTCTACTTATCGATTAGTTTTGTTTTTGTCTTCTTATCGAATATTTTCCTTTCAATGATTTCAAGTAGCTAATAGGAATTAAATTGCGAAGCGATAGCAGGTGGGAAAAGCTAGCTAGTGTTTGAATAAATTTGTAAACTTAATTTATTCAATGTATTCTTATGAATTCTAATACTTGAGTAATAAACATTATTCAATTATTTGAATTAATAAGAATAATCTTTTGAATTAATTAAGTATACAAATTTATTTTACAACAAACGGGTTAAATTGTTTGAATCAGGAAAATGTAAGTTGGCAAAGCCAGTTAAATTGAAGAAAAAACAAACAAAAGAAAAAATTCAAAATTAGCTTTTCTCTCTCTCTCTCATTTTCTTTATCTCTGCAATTACGGGTTAAATAGTATTACTGCCTGTGGTGATATTCCCTTTTGTTTATAATGGACTATTCCAACATTCTTTCCATTCTTTATTACTTTCGATTATTATGGGGAGAGAGAGGGGGAGAGAGAGGCTAATAGACAACATATAGAATAAGAACAGGTGACCAAACAACATACAGTGAGAGAGGGTGAAAGTGATAGATAGTAAAAGATAGGTCACTTAATGAATTATTTGCAAATTACGGCAAATTAGAACAATTAAAATTAAAGTTTTTTTTTAAAAACATAACTCAATCTCAAAACTGAGGAATATTTTAGCATGTATTTTGTGTGATTAAAATATAGAGAGAAAAGCCTTAAGGAAACAAACGTTGATTAACTCAGCTTTTTTTAATATACTAACGAGTCACCGCTTATCAAGGTCTAAAGTCCACTCGAGGATAAGGGTCAATGTGTTTGTCAGGTGGACGGTAAGATAACACCGTGACGAGTGGTAACGATGGCTGAAATTGCGCAAGATTTGATTATTTAAGGTGACGGTTAAACAAAAATTTGTTAACATTGGACTTGAACACGACCATGTTATAGTCAACTAGGAAGCAGCCCCGCGGTATTGTGTTCAACAGGCGAGTAGTTCTAGCTTTGCTATTATAATAGATTACTATATTATTTAATGTTTATATTAATAATTTAGTACTGTGCATAGTAAAGGTATTTAACTAGTAATAATTAAAATAGGTATTTAACTAGTAATAATTAAAGATGTATTTAACTAGTAATGATTAAAATAAATATACAAGGGCGAAAATACGACTTACCTGGATTCCATTTTGAAAAATAAATCTAGTTAAAAATGATTTCTTTTAATCGTAGATTTTTCTCCTTTTTATGAGAGAAGGAATGTTCTTGGAATGGGAGATTTGACTAATTCAAATAAAATTCTGATGCCAACCAAAGAATATATCAACAATTGATGGATGGAAATATGGAAGCCGAAAAGGGACAAAATAATCATTCACAGCAAAGTAGCTTCTGTGTAATTCGTACAGCAGGGAGTCGCGGCTGTCCCAAGAAGGATGACTAAATTGGAAGACGGTCAACCACCTTTTGCGCTGCAAGACAGGCAGGTGAGGGTTACCTGTAGTTTTTGTGTTGGATGTCAGAAGTGATGATGGCAGTGGTGGTGGTGGGGTGTAGATAGGTATAAGGGACGAGAGAGACAAGGAGAGAAACAGAGAGAGGGGGGTGGATCGGTGAGATTAAAAGTCCTTTGACATCACACTTCAAGGCATTTTGATGCTGTTCAGTTCCCACACTTGTATGGCGTAATGTAATCACAATATTGTACGGCCTAAAACAGCAAACAAAGCGGGGGGGGGGGGTATTGAAGATGGTGTGGGTCTGGCCATTGGAAAGAAAATATATCTCAAGAGAGAGAGAGGGGGTGGGTGAAAAAAAAGAGAGGGGGAGAGGGGGAGAGGGAGAGGGAGAGAAAGGAAAATATAGAGGGAGAGAGGGGGTAGAAAAGTGGTAAAGAGGAGAGATAGATAGATAGAGAGAGAGGGAGAGAGAGAGATGGAAGGAGAGAGTGAGAGAGATAGAGGGAGGGGAAGAGGGGAAAACTCACAATGAAGGTATGCACACTCTCCTGAACAAGCTTAATGGGAATAAAGAAAAGAAAAGAAAGTAAAACCATCACCACCAACAAAAACAGATTATGATGTAATTATAACATAGACTTCCATGAAGTGATTGACATATATATATATATATATATATATATATATATATATATATATATATATATATATATATATAAAACACACATTCTCCCTGACTCAAGTGAAGATTAAAAGTTACATATAATCCTTATATATATATATATATATATTTATATATATAATAATGGTAATAATCCAGGTAAAAACATCCACAGGGTAGTAATCCAAAGAATTTCAACCGGGTTTATAAAAAGTGCTCAATATCAAATAGAGCTTTATATATGATTATTTTTATTTACACAGTGACATGTCTGTGTAAATAAAAATAATCATATATATATATATATATATATATATAAATATTCATGACTTCAGTTTTGAGAGACAATGAATACCCCCTGTAAGGGTAGCTACACGTGTAATTGTGAAGCAAGGGTTGCGCTATCCCAACCACACCTTTCCTGAATTGGCACTGTTCGATTCCAGTAGCAAGGAGAAGTCCAGGGCGACTGGAAAAAATGCTGAGATAAATATATATTTATATATATATATATATATATATATATATATATATATATATATATATGTTGGATAATGGGAATGGATATATCTGTTGGAAATCGTTGGTTTGACTTGCGCGAATTAGTGCGGGTGGACCCGTGCAGTCGAGTGCAGAATAGGGCCTGTTCTCACAGTCGGAGCTCACAGACGTGACAGGGTCACCGCGTGACGAGATCTCAGATCAAGGGTCAATGCGCACCTGTGATAGAGGCTCTGTGACATCACAGGCTTTTGCGTGGGAAGTGAGTTTTAACAGTCTGGGTTTTGGAGGCGAACCTATCAGACGTGATTTAGGATGTAGTCCGCAATTTGATTAAGGGAATGAATTCCCTATGAAAATACAGGCGAAAGATCTCTTTCCCCTCCTCCACGAATGGTTAAGGAAATGATTGATAAGTAATTATGAAAGCAGTAATTTTCACTCTCTCGACGTTGGTGAATATCTCCAAGCCGATAGATAACTAATGCCTGTAGTAAAAAGAATTGAAAGTTTAAAAAGATTGTTTGTCGATTGAGTCGGTCATGAAGTTTTTGTTGTAGCAGCGATGTTCGCGGCAGTAAAGAATAGAAGAAAGAAGACACCCACTGGATGACATGCACCCTCTACGCGGCGAGGGAAAAATTTAAAGGTATGCAAACTATATGATTTTTCGTGTTAAAAAAATGACGAGTGATTAAATGAGAACTGCCACAGCCGTTCCGGGACAAGTATACAAAACGAGAACTGCCGCGGCCCAACAGAGGGGCTATGCAATATATATATATATATATATATATATATATATATATATATAAAAACAAATATTAATTATTTATTACCCACAGACATCGATGTGTTATGCTTACGCAATCTTCAGTGCAGGAAGCTAATATATATATATATATATATATATATATATATATATATAATACAAGTAAGGTTTTGATCCACAGGTTAAAATCCGGAGAACCTTTACTGTTTTCATATAATAGTGCCCAATAATGAATAGAGCTATGTATAATAAAACTGGCTGAGGTGCTACTAAAGCAAAATATACAGGGTGTAAGGTCTATTTGAGGACATATTGTTTTAAGTTCACTACATACTCAAATAATTTATAATATTTTTTTATTATTTCAGATAATCCATTCAGAAGAAGATGTTGACCCAAGAAATGAAAAGACATGCAGTCATAGTTGCTTTAGCTGCGAAACATAACGATTAAGGAATCAGTAACTTTTACATGTTGCCAGATGATTTTCTCATAAGGTTCGGTTGGAGCTCGAGGGATGCGATGGCAGCGTTTCCGCATATGGAGCTTCCTATGTGGAACTTCTTCTGAAGTACCCAGGGTGAGGCACACCAAATATCCGGCTACTGTGATGATTTTAGGAGTTGTGAGTAGTAAAGGTCATGTCGTGCAACCTTAGATTTTCCCACAAGGTCTTAGATTCAATGCTGCTGGATACCTTGATATTCTTAAAACGGTTGTTAAGGCCTGGATATATAAAGTATGCAATGGAAGTCCATAATATGTCTTCCAACAAAACTCTGCACCTTCTCACAAAGCCATTGTAACTGGTTATCAGTGTATTTTGACGATCATGTGACCCCCAAAATGTGGCCCCCTAACTTGCCACATTTAAATCCTAAATCGTGTGGAGCGTTGTTGAAAGGGAGACTAATCGACACCTTACAGTACCATAGCTTCACTAAAGGCCGCCATTGTCCAGCTGATGTTTGAAATGAATAGGGACTACTTAATTTTAGGTTGGGGACGGTTTCGAGCCCGAATAAAAGCATTCATTGAAGCCAAAGGTGGATTCATAGAACAATTAGATAAAGAAGTATCATCAAGGATATTTGTGTCAATTTGATTGAAATATATACACTTTTTGTTAAAGTATTGGTGTTTATTGAACACACTAAAAATGTCCTTAAATAGCTGTCACATTCATTCTATAGATTTATATATTTCCTGAAATATTAAATAAATGATTTTTAATAATCATCCGGACAACACACAAACAGCTAACACCACACTTGATGTTATGTAAGATTTTAAGAAAAAATAAATAGTAAGTCCCATTTCGATTTATTATTTTTGTTCCTTCCAGCTTACGACCTACCCGGCACTTTGCATTGCCCTCAGCCTTCAAGCAAACTACCATTCTCTCTCTCTCTCTCTCTCTCTCTCTCTCTCTCTTTCATTATATATATATATATATATATATATATATATATATATATATATATATATGAGAAAGGAAGGATGAGGGTAATCCGACGTAATGGGAAATGAAAAAGGAAAAACCAAAAGATGTTTTTTATGTATTCCCTGCCACCGACTTCTCTCAGCTCGGACCTCGGTCCTGCACTCCCAGTAGTGGCTACTACTTCTTCTTATTAACCCATCATGTCAACCCAATATTTTCATGTACTTGCATGACATTTTTCTTAAAATTATCATCCTGAGGAAGTCTTACAAATAAAGACGAAACGTTGATGAATACATAAAAAAACATCTTTTGGTTTTTCCTTTTTCATTTCCCATATATATATATATATACAGGGTGGGCAAAAATAAGGGTCCTATTTTAAAAAATTCATAACTTTTTTATTTATTGATTTTTTTTTTTTTTTTTTTAGAATAAGTAAAGGACCCCTTCCGAAGCAATCATGAGCCGTATTAGCCCTAAGGAACGTACCCTCATTTAGAAAACATTATTTTTGCTTAAAAAACTCAAAACAGTGTAAAAAACAATACTTTAGTTTTTGTAAGTTTTAAGAAGTGTTTTTCGGCTAAAATTTGTTTTGTTTATTTCAAAAAATCTCGGAAGGGTCAGTCTACACACACATAAAGTTTGGTGAGTTTAACTTTTATTTTGTGGAAGTTATTCAAATTCAAGTTATTCAAATTTAAAGATAGGACCCTTATTTTGGCCCACCCTGTATATATATGAAGCAATCCAACAAAAGATATAAGCGTCAACTAATATCTTATAATTAGTGAAACATCCGGATAAAAACTGAAGCTCAATATACTGGATAGAGCATTAATATTATAATATAAAATGAAGAAATAAAATAAGGTGTCAATCAAATTTTATTATTTTTGAAAACTCATGAGCTAAGGACTTAAGGATACTTTGCTTGAACTTTGAATTCTAATAAAATTTGATTGACACCTTATTTTATTACTTCATTTTATATTATAATATATATATATATATATATATATATATATATATATATATATATATATATATGGTTTGTTGGTATATCTTTTGCAGTTTTTGAGTGTGACACAGGCAGAAAGCTGCACTTTATATGATAGATGTATGTTGTTTATTTGTATACATTAGTTCTTAGTGTATAAACCATAAGTTTTTATGCTTTAAGTTTTTAATGTATTTAAATATATATTCATTTGTTTGTTTTAACTAGTTATTCATGATGTGTGTATATTGATGTGTATTTTAGTGAAGAAAGATCAAGAGGACGACCAGTTCACCGTCACTAATTTGATCCAATGAATATTACAGTAAATTGTTTATCATAACCTGGCCGAGGTGATACTGAAGCAGTTTGTTAGTATACTTTTGGTAGTTTCTGAGATTGACACAGGTAAATAGCTGCACTTTATATGATAGCAGATTAGATTGTTGTTTATTTGTGTACATTATTTCTTCTTAGTGTATAAACCATTTCCTTGTTATTTAATTTTGTCATAAGTTTTTATGGTTCAAGTTTTTAATATATTCAAATATATATTCATGGTGGTTGCTTTAACTACTTATTCATTTGTGTAAATTGATGTGTATACCACGATTTTAGTGAAGAAAGATCAAGAGGACGGCCACCAAGAGATGGGCCAATCAGATAAAGGTTGATACTGGCATTCTGCTCCTGATAGATGAAAGACTTGCCCAAGACCGTGAAAAGTGGCAGACTTTTGTTCCTAAGCATGTTGTGAAGCTCTCTGGAGTATGCATATAATCAATCAAAATCAATCATCAGATGAAGTTTCATATCATACCCAGGAGAGATTCGATTTAAGATTGAACCTGGATAAGTCTGATCACTACTGGTCACAGTGAACCTGGAATTGTTAGATTGTTAGCTCTTTACATCGAGTGGCTTCATGCCTTGTCTGGAGTGATTTCTATTTAAAAAAAAATTAATGGTAATTAAGGGGTGACTCAACACTTCCAAAAGGCCCTAAATGTGGGCTTCAATACTGGATACAGTTTAAGGTCATACCTATAGCATGAAGGGTTAATATAAAAACTAGCCAACGATAAGTGTTAAATAGATAGATTCCGACCCAGAAAACAGTAATTCTACCCCCTTTGTCAGAAACATCGCTCATGGAATGTGAGGACTAAAGAACAAAATAAGGGAAGCAAGAGTTACGAAAGTAAACCCGAATCCACTTTCTACTCTCCTTTAAGTTTGAATATCCCAGGAAGTCTCACATATTGATCTCCTCCCCTCACAGGAAGAGGTAATAACTAAGAGGTTTATATCATGACAAACGAACACTACCCTCTCCCCCAAAAAGAGAAGTAAAGGCCTGGGAGGATGATATCATGAAACAGAATAGATAGTAAATTACCCCGACCTCCTAAAAAAGGAAGAAAGTCATCTTGGGACGATGATATCGTGAGGAACGAAGATATATTATACTGTCCCCCCCCCATAAAAAGAGGAGGTAATGCGCTGGAGGAATGTATTATGAGGAATGAAAACATACTACACAAACCCCCAAAGGAGGAGGTAAAGCGTCGGAGTATCCTCTCCACACACACACCAAAAAAAAGGATGTGGTTATGCCTGGTCGGAAATACCCCTTCAAAGATAGAGGAGGTAATACCTGGGTGTATAACCCCATAGAAGGAGAAGGTAATGCCTGTGAGTATGGTATGGCAAGTTTTATTGTACACGTAACATGCTGAAATGTAACGTGGGCTTACAAATATAGTCACCATCTTTATAAACAAAGAGAAGTATGCAAGCTAAGGAAGAACGATAACTTCCTTTCATTTTTTTTTAATTAAAAAGACATGTTTATAACCGTGAGTAATTATTCTTCCTTAGCTAGCCTTTTACTTGACTTGTTTAGATGGCGACTATATTTTTCCGATCTAATTTTTATTTTGGCGTTTCATGTGTACGATGAAAATTGATATAACTTAGGGTTTTTAATGTTTTCTTTTGTTTTTTTTACTAAAACATGGTTTAAGTAAAAAAATAGTTCATTATGAGTAATGCCGAAACTTATTTTATTTTAAATAATTTATGTTACTGAAATAGGACAATTTGATTCAATAAATTTGTGCTTTAAAACATAATTTCTAATAAGATTTTAAAAAAACAAACCCAAAACGTTTTAATAAAAAATCAAAGTAAATATATCATTTTTGAGCGACTTGTACGATAAATCTCAGAGAATGTGTTGTTTCCATGTTATTAATCAAATAATGCGCCCGTCTTGTATCCATCTCTCTCTCTCTCTTCTCTCTCTTCTCTCTCTTTTTCTATCTCTCTCTTCTCTCTCTCTCTCTCTCTCTCTCTCTCTCTCTCTCTTTCTTGAAATAGAACTTTCTGTGCGTTCGAAATAGAACGTTATACTTAATAATCAGAGGATGGGTAACCAAATGTTGGAGTGGACGCCGGCTGTTCATCATATTCCATTACAATCTAATTTAATTACATAACTCAATTATATAGATTTAAAAAAACAATGTCTTTAATTAATTCTATTTATAATTTTTATTAAGATTATGATTGAGGAAAATATTTTAAATACATCTGAAAATCTGAAAAAACAATCATAAGTGTATATTTGCGAATATCAATTTATTAGAAGCTTTAAAACAAATTAATTATGTAAATTTGAAAGACGCGTGATGTTTGGGGAAGTTTTGGAATGAGTATATATAGGAGCTGATAAGTAGATATAAAAAGAGAGCGATCAAAACTAATAATATAGTTCCTACATAATCTCCATTAATAATAGATATTATTATTTCATGTATATACTCATATATTATAAAGTAATATAATATATTACGTATATATATATATATATATATATATATATATATATATATATATATAAAATTATCTTGTTGTCTTTTCAAACTCACACACAACTAGCATTTAAGCTGACAACTCAAACTTTTGACTAGCCAATATTCATTTTTTTATACGAATGAGTCACCACTTCAATTAAAAAGGTTAATGTGATTGTCAATATGCTAATGATCAATACTATGAGAGGATTGGAAGCGATTGGTTGAATGGACAGAATTTGATTACTTAAGAGGACGACTCGACAAGTATTTGTACGATTGGACTTGAAAACAACCGTGCTGTTAATGTTGTAGCGTGTTATTGGCAATATGAGAACGTACTTAGTTACAATTTATTTTAAAGATAATTTAGTCCGGTCCAGATGAATACTAAAATGAAACATTTTTAAATAATCACTTAAAAATAAAAACCAGCATGACAGATAACTAGTTTAGAATTGAAGAATATAATAGGAGTTTTCTACTTTAAACCTAAAAATATGTAAACAAATAATTTTTTTTTAAATTAAACATCCCGGGCAATGCCGAGTAGGTATGGTTAGTATAAGATAAACTCGAAGTTATTTCTCAGTAATAAAGTTGGTATACATTCGATTCAATAGTGTTCAATACTAAAATGTTTATTAGTAGAACAAATATATTTATAAGTTTACACTAGCGATGTCAATGTTTCAACCTACTGGTTTTTCAGAGGCCAAAACCAGTAGGTTGAAACGTTGGCATCGCCTGCGTAAGCCAAACAACATATATGTGAGAGACTTGTATTTGTGTTTGTCTGTCAGCAGACAAGAGAAAATTGTAACATAAAATGATTTAGTTAAAACCAAGGTAGTGGAGTCGGAAGATATATGGTCCAACTCTGACTCCAATTTCTAGGATTCCAAAAATTCTAACTCCGACTCCTAGAATTCCAAAATATCCAACTCTGACTTCAACTCCGACTCCGACTCATTATTTTAAACACTTCCAATATTAAGACTGCCTGTTGATTCTTTGCAGATTAAAAAATCCGACTCCGACTCCTAGCATTCTTACAAGTTTGACTCCAACTCTGACTCCCTTTGATTCCGACTTCTTTCAACTCACACTTCGACTCGTAGATTTTTAAAATATCAGACTCCGACTCGTTATTTTAGAGTCTTCCAATATTCAGATTCTTTGGAGATTAAAAAATCCGCCTCCGACTCCTGGAATTCTTATAAGTCGGACTCAGATTCCTTTCAAAGCCTCCGTCTCTGCTTCCGACTCCGCAACCCTGGTTAAAACTAGTTGAAGCATTTTTATTTTGTTTTTTTAACCTGACTGACCTTTGCTACAAACTTCGTCATCCTTCATTTGATCAAATGTAGCAAAAAACCCAAGGCTATACGATTGTTGTAAGATGTTTGATTGTTGTTGAAAGGAAGAAGAAGAAGAAGAAGAAGAAGAAGAAGAAGAAGAAAAAACGTGTAATTAAGCTGCCTCTTGGGAATTTGAAATCTACAGGTTTATTTTGTTTAATTGATAAAAAGAAGACAAAAAGAACAATGGGCTAATCAAAGGATTGGGTGTGTTACATCAAAATGCGATAATTAGAAGAAGAAGAAGAAATAAAAATCGCTGAAGATGCAAATAACATGAAAAAGTGTTGTTTGTTCTGCTTTTTCGTCACTTCAGTTTTCAATTTGAATATAACTGACAAAGATGGCCGACATAGCCTGCTTTAAACCAACCTCTAAGATCAACATAATACATGCTAGTAAAATTATGCTCCCTCGGATCGCCTATTTTTGCTAGTATACATAATGTAAGCGTTGAGTTTGCTAATGAACAGACGAGAAAACTTCAAATATATCCTATTTTTAAGAAATTTAAATCATATGTATAAGATTTTCTGGGGAAGACAATGGAAGTGATCCTGAATTTCTAAGTGCCCTCCTAACCTAAGGGAGCTATGAGGCCCGAACCTTCTTTAAAACTTTAAGATAATGGAAATGGTCCTAAATCTCTACTTTACTCTCTACATACCACCACCTCTAAGTGACCCATGGGGACAGAACCCCCTTTAAACTTCAAATACGTATATCCGATTTCAATGAAATTTAAACCATTTGTATAAGACACTAATTCAAAGAGTTTTTCAACATTTCAGCTTCTTTCGACTATATTAGGGGGCGAAACGGGAGGAGGGGGGCAGTAAAACAAAGAAAGTAATATTGTGTTATGAAATTATCTAAAATTTGAGGGATCTTAAGAAGAAATTGAAAGCCACAGAATCTTGTTTAATTGGTGTCTAATGACTAGGGATCAAATTAAATGCAAATCTGAGATATTTGAATTTTCAAATGGAAGGTTGTGCCCATATTATGCTCCCTAAAACCCCGTTAAAATATTCTAAAGAAACTGAAATTTGCCTAATACCTAATACCTAATACCTATTGTTAAAATTTTACAAAAATTTGAGGTATCTGAATTTTTCCCCTTTTTGCATAAAACTAGATTAAAGTAAATATAGCCAACATTATCACCCCATTATTCCTAGCAGCTGTGTTCTAAAATTCATACTGATCGGTGAATTAATTTAAGAGTGAATTTTGTACATACAAATAAATATACATATCTAACTTTATATTACACATACACACAGATAATTTGAAAATATTATATATATATATATATTAATATTTTTATTTATACATACATGTACAAAAAGCCGCTACACTGGCATGTCGATGTTATCAATCTTTAGTTATTCGAAAGTAAGATCTCTTCAGGCAGAAAAGTCTGATCTTTCACTTAGATGTTCATATTTTCAGTATATCTCTATTTACTATTAAGCACTATTATATAAGCCCTGTTGAAATTCTTTAGATTTTTATCCTATGGATGTTTACTTTTTCCTGGATTACTATATATATATATGATTATTTTTTTAAAAATGTATTATATTGGTGACGTTCGTTTTGGCTTCTGCCAATTTAATCAAGTGTCAAATGAACACATCCAATCAACAGTGATGACTGAATGAAAAATTGCAGTCTTCTCTAATCCTTTATTGAATCCACTTGTTACCGAAAACTTTCTTTGAAGTCATTATCTGAATGAAGAACTAATTTCCTTCCAAATGTTGCTGACTGTGAAACGACCTTACAGGTTAAAGAGCTGCCACTCAAAGGCAAGCGTACAAACATTTAGTTGTCAAAACTGTAGCTTTTCACTCTCAACAAATAAAAAATCATAATTATATATCTGCTAGAACCTAATATATCTAAAACACTAGATTCTCAGCAGAGCAATTCAATAAATACATACTTCAACATTTGACACAATATGATGACTTAAATTTAAAAGTTTACGAAAATCTCTTTCAACTACCAAATTTTTAAAAGCCTATATTTGGAACATCAGAAATTTTCATTGGATGTCTTGACTACTTGGCAGACCCAGAGCAGGCTCAAGGCATTTTCTCAAACAGGGCAGGTGAAGCGCTCTTTAGCCTTGGTAGGCAATTACCTAGAGATGGTGCCTTGATAAAAAACATTGGTCCTCATCACCATATTGCCTAAACTAAGAAAATGATATTTATGAACTTTTTAGATGAGGATTGATAATTTGTATTATTTATATTATTTGGACTACTGTTCTCATCTTGGGTGTTATTCTCACAACGTTTCGCAAGGACTCGTGGTGTAACTAATAAAGTACTAAGTAAAATTCAGTCCTAAGTGACAGTTTTCTGTAGGTTGCAGGTTCAATCCTCAGTGCGGGCGATACTAAAAATACAATTGCAAATTACTTCAGACGTCTACCCGGTCATGGCTGACAGAACGAGAGAATGCTACTCCCGTGGATTTAATAACGGGTTCCATTCGAAATTCCATACAGATTCCCCAAATTCGATAAAAAGATTCTCGAGTTCGACAATATACACCTGAAGAACGTTAGATGTTACATCTGCCGAAACGTAACACCCAAGATGAGAATAGTAGTCCGAATAATACAAATAATACAAATTAAGAAAATGATGTAGTTTTAATAATGACCTAGCCAGAGATAGGTTGGTTTGGAAGTCAATTTCTAAAAGCCGTCCAACACATGCCATCTTATAAAACGGACATTAAACTGAATATGATGATATGATTATGATGATGAGCGGTAACAGAGAGGCGCTCGTAGAGCCAAGGCAATTTACGATGGTCTCCTGTTTGGCGTGTCATTAATAGACCAAGACTGTTGAGGAAGTCCACTCATCTCCACCGCGATCGGTTGGTAGACAAATCTGTTGAAAAGACCAGTGTATTGCGATCGCTTGCGGTCTTCTGCTGACACTGTTACATGGCCATGGTTTGTCGCTGACTATGTTACACTATTAAAAATCAAAAGTATACTACAGAAGATTTCATAGATTTTGTCGAGTAGATTTCGTACGATTGTCTCTCATTTACCCCCCCCCCCCACACACACACACACAAAAACTATTTAGGGAGTCGGTTTTCAAAATGTATTACACTTACTAGCAAAAATATGCTCCCCCTTTGGTTGCATAATTTTGCTAGTATATATGACGAACGAACAAATACTACACTGCTCTCCCAAAGGAGGAGGTGATGCCTGGGAAGATGGTATCATGACGAACGAACATATACTACACTAACCACCCTTAATACCCCTCACCCAAGGAGGAAGTAATGTCTGGAAGGATGGTCTCATAAAGCTAGAAAAGATACTACACTACCCCCCCCCCCCTAAAAGAAAGAAAAAAAGATTATCCCTGGGAGTATGATATCATGACCACAGAATAGATACTACACAACACCCCCCCCCCAAAAAAAAAAAAATGAGGAAGTAATGTTTGAGAGGATGGTATCATGACGAACAAACATATACTACACTGCCTCCACAAAGGAGAAGGTAATGCCTGGGAGAATGTTATCATGAAGAATGAACATATACTAAACTATCCTCCTCCAAAGGAGGAAGTAATGTCTGGGAGGATGGTATTATGACGAACAAACATATACTACACTACCACTCTCAAATAAGGAAGTAACAGACATATACTACATTATCCTTCCCCAAAGGAGATAATGCTTGGGAGAATGATCTCATGACAATAGAACAAATACTACACTAACCCCGCCCCCTGAATTGAGGATTGAAAGATAATAAATTAGTCTAGAATATTATAGTAAACTGAATTGAACATTAATAAAAGTAATAGTATAGTTTCGGCTTCAGACAGACAGATACCAAATCTGTATTAGCAATAGATATATCTGCCAATATCTAGTATACCTGAAACATTATTAGAAATCAAAAGTATATCTACAGAAGATTTCATGGATTAAATCAAGTAGATTTCAAGTGATTGTCTCTCATTTTACCTCGTAGTTGATGAAGCGTCCATCTACCGGATACTGCTTCTGAAACTTCTAGATTTTCAAGGTTCGATGGAAACTCAGTATTCAACAATTTCTCATAGTGGCATTTCCAAGCATTCGTCTTGTCCTGTTCATTTGTTGTTAACACTCCATTGTCATTTCGAATGCACTTCTCTCCAACAATAAATTCAAGAAAGGCTTAATACAATTTTTTTAAGTTCTAAAAAGTCAAATTAACCAAATCTGGCAATCCTGATTCAGTTGAGTCTGTAGCAGTAACGGACTATTTTCTAACTGGACGTTATCCAATGAAAGAACATATTTCCTCCCCCCCCCCCACTTTACCAGCATGTGAAGTGAGGAACTATTTAGCTTTACTATATGACTGACCGTAATACTCGTACTCAACATTCTCCTTTCTTCCGCTTTCCACGAACCTTTGTGTATAATAAAATTACATTCTAATATAATCCATACACTTGTAAAGAGGAAGAAGATGTTGAGATCCCCATTTTGGAGTAGCGGTTGCTACTCGCCTTGTTGGATATGAAGAAAATGGATTACTAAGTTTTGGTTAGAAGACAAACTTATTCTTCTACAATTTAAATAAATTTTATTCAGTTACAAAGAATGGCCTGAAAAGAGTTATGAAAACAAGAGTACAAAACAGGTTGAGTTCACAGACGTATATGTACTATAGCAATGGGATTGAGTCCGTGCTGACCTTTTGGCTAGGAAGAAAGTGTAGTATCTGTTCCGATGGATACTGCACCCCACAGACTAGTATTGTCTTGGCCTTCGGGGCTTGATTTACACCGGTCTGTGGGTTTGTCCTGTGCAGTTCTAGGAGGTCCCCCCCCCAGGCTTTGCCTCCCCTCTTTGGGGTGGAATAAGTTTATCGCTTACTGCCTGAGGCACCCCTACCGGGGAATGCCGACGGGGCTGCCCGGGCAATTTTTAATGGCCAGAGTGCTCACTTTCTCGGGTGCTGGCTTTTCAAGCCCCACTTTCCCCACCCGACCTTGGGTCACATCTTAGTGGGAGTAAGATAAAACTGGCCTTGTGCCTAACCTCCTGGAGAGGAGGTAAATAAATCATCTCGTCTAGTCAAGCCATAGCTAGGGAAGAAATATAACGTCTGTTTACATCGACATCTCAACTGGGACTGTTTATAAATCATGGGGGAAAAGGGTTGGGCGAAAGCGGAAGTTCGTCTCTTACACAAACGGTTTTCTTATCGCACACGTGTATGTATCACTCTGCGAGTGCGAACATGCAAGTGCACAAGAAAATAGATCATAATTATGTAACTGCTACAAACTTAACAAAGTGCCCAAAAGGTTCTGTTCTTATTACTTTACTTTTTATTAAATATAGGATGGGTTTTGTATTCCGAGATTCATTTTAACAAATCTACATCCGTGTCTATTCGGCGGCCGGTAAAATTGCAGCATAGTTAACAGTCGAGAAACCGTGAAGAAAAAAAAGAAAAACAACAAATAGTTTATAAAAAAAGAAGTAGAATTAAATTCTATATAAACCCATGTGAAAGTTTTGTTACCTTGGTGATACGATTGGAGCACAGTGGAGCAAGTGCTAGTGTGATTGCAAAAGTTTGGAGTCGGTGGAACTTTGGCAATTACAAATCAGCAGAGCATTACCACTGTCGACCGAAGGGAAGTGTCTATAAGATATGTGCATGCAGTGTAATGATGTATGGTATTGAAATCTGGCCAATAAGGGTTGAGGACATGCGTTGCATGGATAGAAATGACATAAGAATGATACGATGGATGTGCAATGTGAGTCTTAAAGACAGACTTAAATCTGATGACCTCAGAGAAAGATTAAATCTAAACAGTATAGGAAGATGTGTGCAGGACAGGAGACTTCGAGTCTGACCACATTGACAGAATGGGGGAGAGTTCCTGGGTTAGTAGATGTAGAACAGTTGAGGTAGCAGGTTCAGTTCACAAGGGAAGGCCAAGGAAAACATGGGAGGAAGCGAGAAGAATGGACTTGAGAGAAAAAGGGATAAATAAAGACCTGGACAGAGATAGGTCAGTTTGGAAGTCAATTTCTAAAAGCTGTCCAACACATGCCAACATGTAAAACAGAAGTTAAACCGATGATGATAATGAGGAAACTAAGTTTTTTTTTTATTTCAGGATTTTATTTCTATGATCGTGTGTCTTGTCAAAACACGAAAAACAACATGGCGACCAAAGTATTAGCTTTGCCTCGCTAAACGTAGACGATTGAATGAGGTTTATGCTAGGTTTTGTTTGGGGGTGGTAGTCTTGCCACTCGGATTTAGGGTTTGCGGTAAGGCAAGTCATTTTTCTTACTATCTTTTCAGCATGAATTTAACTGAAGTAAGGCATCATGTGGTCAGTCATTTTGGTTTTAGTATGACGATAAGACACATGAACATCGAAAGCAAATTGTGAAATAAAAAAATTACAGTTTAAGCACGTTAAAAGTATACAGATCGGTAGATAATTAAATTCTACTGTGTTTGTTGTTTTTTTGTTGTTGTTGTTTTACGATTTCTCAACTGTTAACTATTCTGCACTTTTACCCGGTGGCCACTTAACATCCTGGCCGCTGATTGACTAGCAAATTTCTCCATTTCATAACATAAATGTAAGGCCTGAATTAAAATCAAACATGTGACTGGCCAGAGTGGACAGGTGTTCAATGCCTGCTTAGCCCTAATTAATAAAGTACAAGAACAGGCAAAGGTGGGCTTGAACTTTAACCCCAACAATAACAACAATAAAAAAAAAATGACTAAACCTATAATACATGTAACCTTGAATGGCTGGTAAGTAGTTAACATATTCGTATTTATATGGGAAACAAATTGATCATGGATAAAAAATGATAAAATGCTAGGGTTGCGATCAGCATTCTTTTTTTTTTAGTCTTGGTTGTAAAATCGGTTTCAAGTGAACCAAGGCAATAAGTCAGAAAAAAGGTTGGACAGCCAACCGATTTGATTAACAAAGACATCAATTATTTTCTTGATGGAGTAAACATATCATGACAGGAAAGTAGGTAGGTAGTGACAAAGATATTTAGATGTAAATTTAAAAATATATCTATTACTAATGGCGATTTGGTATCTGTCTGTCTGAAGCTGAAGCTATACTATTACTTCTATTAATTGTACTATTGTACTTCTATTACTAATAGAGATTTGGTACCTGTCTGAAACCGAAACTATTCTACTACTTCTATTAATTGTATTATTGTACTCCTATTTCTAATGGAGATTTGGTATCTGTCTGCCCGAAGTCGAAACTATACTATTACTTCTATTAATGCTCAATTCAGTTTACTATAATATTTCAGATGAATGTACTATCTTTCAATGATCAATTCAGAGGGGGAGGTAGTGTAGAATCCGTTCTGTTGTCATGATACAATCCTCCGAGGCATTACCTCCTCCTTTGGGGGGCAGTGTAATATATGTTCTTTGGTCATAATACCATCCTCACAGGAATTACCTTCTCTTTTTGTGAGGAGAGGGGTTAATGTAATATCTGTTTTATTGTCATTATACCATCCTCCCAGGCATTACCTCCTCCTTTTCTTTTTTTTTTAGGTGGGGGGGGGGGAAGAGTGTAGTATCTGCTCTATTGTCACGTGGCCATCATTCAAGGCGTTATCTCCTCCTTTGGGGATAAGGTAGTATCTGTTTTGTTGTCACAAGACCATCCTGTCAGGCATTACCTCCTCCTTGGGGAAGGAGGTAGCATACGTCAACAGGAAATTGTCACAACCGGCTGTACATTAATATACTAGCAAAAGTATGCGATAGGAGGGAGCATATTTTTGCTAGTCATAATAATGTGAAGAGAAGCAGCTACATGCACGATATATAAGACTGACCAGAGAATAGAGACGCACAAAAACACCTGGTTTTATTTCTATGAGGTTTCAAACAGGCCATCTTGAGGTCTTGTAAGCCTGCAGCACAGTTCATTATGTGTGAAGAGGCGTAAGATAGACAGTCTCGGATGCCACCAATGGGTATGCAAATAAATACTTAATTTTTCTTGCAGAATAGAAAAGTAAATTTTTGCTTTGGGAAATATTTAAATTTGGATGCAACATTTTAAATTTGGATGCAACATTTTAAATTTGGATACAACATTTTAAATTTGGATACAACATTTTAAATTTGGATGCAACATTCTAAATTTGGATACAACATTTTAAATTTGGATACAACATTTTAAATTTGGATGCAACATTTTAAATTTGGATACAACATTTTAAATTTGGATACAACATTTTAAATTTGGATCTACCAGTGAGAAGTGAGCAGAAAAAGATATAAAAGAAATAGAAAATCCTCGTCAACTTACATCCGCTGCTGTTAGGTTGTCCTTTTTGGAAAATTCTTGGATTACCTTGTGGAAGAAGTAAGTGATGATGATAAGGAATGGAAATGAGGTCAGCAACCAACCAATGATTTGACGAATTTGCAAGACGCTATCCTTGTGTCGCAAAGAGGTATACGACAGTGCGATTGCACAACCAGAAACACCCTGAAAGCGAAAAGAAAAATATTGTACCAATTTTTATATAATATAAAATATAATAAATAAACAGAATTAGAGATATCAAACAAAATATTATCAGGGAACAAACCGAATCGAAATGAATTATATGTATACCTCGGGATTGAATGAGGATCACTACTATGTATTTTTGTACTATGCTCATAACACCATATTATTTTATTTTTGTTTTTAATGCCTCCTCCCGTTTCGCCCCCTAATATAGTTGTAAGAAGCTGAAATGTTGGAAAACTAAATTTCATTAAAAAAGGATATATCTGAAGTTTTAAGTGAGTTATGACCTCATAGCCCCCTTAGGCATACGCTAAGAGATTAGGGACAATTTCCAGTGTCATCCCCGGTAAATTTTACATAAGAATACACTTTTAGATTTTATAACTATTCTTACTATAGAGAACCCACAAAAATCACACACATACACGCAGAAGTTGAGTTTTATATATATATAGAAGATTATTATCATTATTATTATTATTATTATTATTATTATTATTATTATTATTATTATTATTAATATCAGAATCATCATCATCATCGTCGTCATCATCATCATTATTATCATCATCATCATGTTTTGGTATTTAAGGAGCTGCGAGTGTCCGAAACTTTTGGGTGGACAACACCAGGCAACGTTTCACGCCTGTTCTCCATGCGGTCTGATCCAAAACATTGTGAGAATAACAACCAAAATGAGAATAGTAGTCTGAATAATCAAACTGATAATACAAATTATCATTCCTCATCTCAAAAATTCCAAAACATAAATGGGTACTTCTGCACTTTACGAACCGTGCTATTTTTTAGATAGGATTTTCAAGTTAAATTCAATTTTTACAGTATCTTTTGTTTATTTAATTGTTAGGTGAAAGAACAGAATAGTTAACAAAGCCCCCCTCTCATGTTAAGAATGGGTTTCTAAATAATAACGTTATTATTTCAGCACGGTACGTAAACTGCAGAAGTACCCATAAATGAATTACGTTTTTAATTGAGTCTGAATGCTCTTCTAGAACATCAAAAGCGAGCATGAACTTGTCCTCGCATGATTCAATATGAAAGTATAAGCTCACATAAGAAAGTATTGTGCATTGTGCATTTACCTATTGTCTCAGAATCATTGGCCATTAATATAAACATCATGTGGGGAACTACTAAATAACTGAATGAGAATAGTAGTCCGAATAATCAAAATAATACATAAAATGTAGTATTACCCAATAACTAGACTGCCAATTCTGTCAAAGATGATGAAGAGAAATGTTACATTTTTTTCGAACAAATAAAGCAAACAGTGAAAAAATAACCAAATTTTTATCTTATATATAAAGCAAAGTGAGAGTTTCTCCTATTTCATTGACTGGTATCCAAAAGCTACATATACGAATCTGCTTAGGCATTGATTTACGCCACTTACTGATGTGCGTTTTCAGAAACTATAGCTTTGTTTTGTTCATTTTCTTTGATCTTTATATTTAATCCTGCTCGAAATTTTTTCTTAAGATAGTCATCCATACAGAAAGTCGGAGGAATTTTCACTCTCACACTCAAATGTTCGACCAAGTACACCAAGAAGACTTTTTTATCAGACATACGGGTTATTGTAAAGATCGACGGTGCAAACAGTTTCTTCCAAAAATTTAAATAAAATTAGCGTATAGGCGATAATATATATATATATTAAATATATATATATATATATATATATATATATATATATATATATATATGTATATATATATATTAAATATATATATATATATATATTAAATATATATATATATATTTAATATATATATATATATATTAAATATATATATATATTAAATATATATATATATATTAAATATATATATATATATTAAATATATATATATATATTAAATATATATATATATATATTAAATATATATATATATATTAAATATATATATATATATATTAAATATATATATATATATATTAAATATATATATATATATATTAAATATATATATATATATATATTAAATATATATATATATATATTAAATATATATATATATATATTAAATATATATATATATATTAAATATATATATATATATATTAAATATATATATATATATTAAATATATATATATATATATATTAAATATATATATATATATTAAATATATATATATTAAATATATATATATATATATATATATTAAATATATATATATATATTAAATATATATATATTAAATATATA